>OZ024688.1:36738001-37420501 GCA_964016905.1 Perithous albicinctus | reverse complement strand
TAATCGCAGCGCGGTACCACACAGACGCCATATTTCCGCGCTTGTAATACCACGACCTCGAGTGCTCTACTCCTATACATGCACAATATATACATATATAAATATATATGTGCGTCAGCATCGAGCATAATTTTCCGAAGGAGAATGATCCAATCGCCGTTCCATCACTTTGCAGTTCCTAATCTTATCTCTATTGTGGCAAATCATGCCATGATACGTACTCGGATAGCTCTTAATTCACGACGAAAAATTAGTGAATGAATCTTTTTTATTTTCTTAGTAAACATTTATTTTACTAATATTTTTCTATATAATTTACAACTAGATGAAATATTTCGTAAAATAAAAATACGAATCTTCTCAGCTCATTAGTTTAGTAATTTTTTTTATGAAACTAGAAGCTAACAGAAAAATGTTTGCTGATTACACAATCTTTCTTTTAAATCATTCATCGATTTAATCATTTTCACAGCCCATACATTTTTTTATTAATTTTTATTAATCGTCTTTCAACTAACCAAGATTATTCAATAAAAGTCTAAACACTAATCTAATATATATAAAAAAAAAAAAAAAATTAAGCATTGTCTCAAAAATCAAGATCATCGAGTCCCAAGTGTATTCCTACCTTCGGATAATAAACTAGTTGATGTAAAGTCTCTCCGAAAATTTCTCCAAAGCTCAGAGAGCTGCAAAGGGGAATGAAAAACCTACTAGATTCTTCTTCATCCCCCTTTAAATCGCTTTGGATGTTGTACATCATCCACTGCTGTATAGCGGGTAGTTGGTGCACGAGTGTGCACATCAGAGACGCAGATGCGAAAGAGCTCTCCGTGGATTGCGGCTGCACAGAGAGAGCGTTATATATGTATATATATATATAGAGGGCACAGAGGGAAGAAGAGCGAAGCAGGAGATTGCTCCGGGGCTTTTGGGGGTTGGGCATATTGAATAACTCGCTCGCTGGACCGCGAAAATATACCGCGGGTACACCGCGTCTCTCTCTCTCTCTCTCTCTCTCTCTCTCTCTATGCGCTTCTGCTCTTGCCGCACCAGACCATCCTATATATATATATGAAGTTCTATATAAGCCCTTCTTCCTCTATCCGTTTCTCGGTTGGTTCGCACAACGCCAGAACCAGCAGCTATCCTTCCACTGTTACTCCCCGAGTCTCTCTAGAACGTGAGTACGTGAGGCAAAACGCGAAAGGACCTCCGCAGGGTCCTCTCCGGATTGAGCTCCCAACCTCTCCTTTCATCCTCTCTTGCTTCTCGGCTTTCTGGCTCTGGGGTAGCTATACGCCTTTTTCAGCAACCGCAGCACCAGAAACGTACCATGCATGCATGCATGCATGCATGCATTCAAAGCAGATGTATATAGTATGTATGTGTATACATGTAACATATGGAGCATTTCAAGTCAACGAACTTGGTTAAAAGGAGGTTATTTTTGCCAGGTTTTTATCACTTGTCAAAAGTGTGTATGAAAAGAATTGTTTTTTTTTTCTGAACTACAATGTAAATACTTGATTTTACTCCTGGATTTTATGGAGTAGATGTCTGAATTTTAAACCTCGTCAAAATTGATTTTTACTGGAAATTTATGGAAGCTAAAAAAATATTTTGTAGGGTAAAGCAAGTGATAAAAATCTGCAATAAATCCTCTTTTATTGGATCAATGCCAAAACAAAATTCATCTGAATTTGAGGGGTCTGACTTATGATCAAGAGAGTTGACTTGGAATGCCCCATATATATGTGATATATGTAAGGCTGCGGTTCGTGAGCCTCCCAACTCCGAATTACCTTTACGTGCTCTACGGAAAATATGGCAGAGGTCCAGATGACACGACATCTCCCAGACGACATCACGAAATTTGATTAAAAATATATTCATCACTCGAATATGTTTTAAATTATAATTTGGAATTGTTGGGTGTGAATCCAAGTGAATCCAAGACCGGGAAATCATGGTTGATCAAAGTTGTACAAAATTATGTTTAACACACAAAAAGAAAAGTTCACGAAACTACTTAATTGCTTTTTTTTTTAAATCTCGAAGTATAACATTTAAAAAAAAAATCTTGTATGTCATGAATCTATCGGATGGATCAGTTGTTTGCGTGGCAATCATAGCGGATTTTCATCGCGAAGCAGACTCGTCTTCGTCGTCGAGCAATAATCCTCTGGCGTTAAAGTCGCACGCCGGACTTCACACAGCAAATCACGTTCGAATTGTCACTCATCCGTTTGATGCTGCTGATGACCTTAAACGAGCCGCGTGGAGTCTCTTTTTTTTTTTTTTTTATTATTTTTTTATTATTCCCACACGGCGACGAGAACTCGCGCAAATGTCATTCCGGTCACGCGGTTTCTTTCGTGCCATACGAATTCCGTGAGCTAGTCGAGAATAGAGATGGATGGACAACGGCGATAAAAAAAAAAAAAGAAAAAAGAAATTCTCCCGAAGCAGTGTCATCCTGATTAAAAGGTCTCTACGGGAACTCGACGGAGATGACGACGACAGTTGTACGATGAGAACAACTCTTGACGTTTTCCCGTTTGCTGATGAAGAATAAACTCTCTTGAAGTTGCCACCAGTAACCAGAATTCACCTTTCTGCTAAAAATATCGTAAAACATCAAAATTCCCAGAGTGGTTCATATTCAAACGGAATTTTTTTTTTTTTTCGTTCTTCCAACTCAAACAGTTGAGGTACCTTATTCATTTTTTCTACAGAAATTTATTTCACAAAATTTGAAATTAGTTCGAAACATTGCAAAGCTGGGACAATAAAAATCCAAAACGTGTGAATTTTTCGGGGAAAAAAAGAAAAAATAGCGTTTCTAAATAAAAAAATGAATAAAACAGTAAATAGATATTCCAGATACGACAAACATCGTGGCGATTGGCTTGTGACGTAATCAGAAGTTGTTTCGTGTTGTATAACACGCGAGACTAGTGTATCAAAGCTTCGAGTCGCGATCTACCAATGTTGCGGCTCGAGTCTGACTTAGAAGCCCGAAAAATATAATGCGTAAGGGGGTGTGAGGGAGGGGTGTAAGAGGGGCAGAGAGCGCGGGTCCGGCGAAGACAAAGGCGATGATTAATTTCTACGTTGGCTTGTCCAGGATCATTAGTGCCAGGCTACCATGACACCTGCTCGAATGCGCCGTCGTCCCAGCTATTTTTCTTTAGCTCTCTTTCTCTCTTTCGTTATTCACTCTTCCATACCGGCTCTCTTCGTGATGGATTGTGTCTCGGATCGCACCTCGGATCAAAACTCATATACGAGCCATTCTCCGTCAGCGTGAACCGCTATTGGAGGCTCAAATAGAACGATAGACTTTTTATGACACCTGGTGGTGAATTTTGTACTAGTTCATTGGATCCGCGCGTGATTGGTCCATGAACTTCGGGAGGGGATTGAAATCTGCGCGCGCATCACATTTGTTACAATGCGTCTGCGATGTTTTACCTACTTGAGTTACGAATAACTTTTTTTAATTCAAGATTTGGAAACGATGAATTTTTTTATTTTTTTTTTAATAGTGCAAATAGTACTAAAATGGTTCTGGAATAGTACAAAAAAAAATCTCGTCATCTTAGGGTTTCGCAAAAACGTTTATCAACTTGTCTGGAAAATAAAAGTACTTGTCTCGAAAGAGCTGTTAATGAGAAAGGATAATTAGTGGTACAAGATTCGATGAGCCACTAATGGGGAAAAACGTGATCAGGAAACTCCCGAACAGAAGTGCGACTAAGAAGAATAAAGCTGGTATGTGGGAAAAATATCAAGTGGGTAATTGACGTGCGTGTCCCAGGAACTTATGAGGGCAGCTGTCACTTGTTTCCGTAGGTCCTGTAGCTTTTTGTTTCCTGAACTTGTATCGTTCTGTGTTAGCAACTGTACAACAGACCGAATCGTACACGCGTCGAAAGGGAAAAAAGAGGGTGGAGGGAGGGTTGGGAAGGGGAAACCGAGGGTTGCGTGACTGTTTTCACGCCATCGCCGTGGGGGTTCCCCCACATCACTGGCAGCATCAGCCACCAGGACCAACGGGGTTTGGCATTCACCAGTTCAGAACAAAAAATATGGAATTGCAGAGGAGTAAGCAGACAAAGCAAGAGAATATCTCTCTCTCTCGAGAGAGAGAGAGAGATATTGTTGGACCGCAAAGCTACTAATTTCGTCTCGAATATCGATTTGTCAACGGGGGATATATAAATTCTCATCATTTCTTCACCAGCAGCTAGTTGTCTTGTCTCTCGTGTTATGGGCCACTTTTGCCCAAGAAATCTATACATAAAATAAATAAAAAAAGGAAATTGAAGAAAAGCTTCGGAAAGGACTAATATTATTTCTCATAATTGTCCAGCAATCGTATCAAATAAATATCTCCTTCACGCCCGTTCAGCCATTAATGGACTTGGAGGTCTTTTTTTTACGAGCTTCTTTTTTGGAGCATTGACGAGAGACACGAGGCAAATTCTATAGAATTTTATCGGGCTTGCCGATCAAAGTGACTATAGTCACGCGTGATCGTCATCTAATAATTTCTTAAAGGGCGTTCCACCTTTTTTATGGAATCGAAAAAAAAAAAATACACAAACGATTTTTAGCGGTTCGACAAATCATACGAAAGATACAGAGTTGTAACCACCCACTTGTGAATTTATTTTAGCCTCCATTTTCTCAAATAAAAAGTTATTTCAAACTTTATGGCATACATTTTTTTCAGGCATTCAATATGCTAATCAGCTCCCTTTAAGAGGTTGCCTACAGTCAATTTACATTAAAAAAAAAATGTTTTAATCCATTTTCCAATACAAGGCTCCCCCTTCGACAATTGTGCTGCGTAATGCCTAATTTAGAATCCCGGTAATGTGGTTGCCCTCCGAAGTAGCTTGCGGGCCAATAAAATCCCAAAAGTATGGAGAACCTTAAGAGAAAAAAAAAAACACACACACACACGACTGCTTATACAGCAGTAGATTGTATTATATATACACCGAGCAGAGAGCACCTGTGTGATATAGAGTTCCAGTGAACGGTACGCGGGATCGTGGTGTCCGGTTTCAGAGGTGAAAGAGAGCATGCTTGGTGGTGCTCTTGATGGTTTTGCTTCTGCTGGGAGCGCGTATATAGGGAATCGAGAGACCGGGGGCACGAGATGGTAACGCGCGCGCAGGTACTACTCGAGCTCCCTGTCACATAGTTTGATAGTAGTGGAGGCATGCCGTGCATTGGCATATACACACTACGAAAGCGATCTATGTTGTTTAAATAGCATACCTGCTGCAAAGACTAGCCAAGCAGTGCTGGTGAACAGCACAGAGAGAGAGAGAAGAGAGGAAGAGAAGAAGAGAGAATCCCTTAACGGTGAGCGAGGGTGTATCGAATGTCCCATTGCGGTTGCCGCGTTTGCTTTCGTGTCTCTTTCCCCATAAACGCACTATTCTCTCGGATTCCCTTCTACACTCTTCGCCTCTTCTTTTTTAGTTTCTCTCTCCCTCAACGATGCCTCTTATATGGTCCACCACCGCGTCCGAAAGCTACCCCTCACGCTTGTTTCACGCTTAATTAACCGGCTGACAATCTGACCACGAGACGGTTAGCTGGTAAGGCGACCAAGAGAGGCCCGTGGGGTGTCCAATATGGACCAGCTCCCTAAAACGAGACAGTGGTTCATATTTAAGATCCTACTTGATGTAGAAAAGAAAACTGTAGCAAGGAACTTATCGAATAATAACTCAGGTTGCGCCAATAAATCCGGAGGCATACTTTTGCGCAATTTCTTTTTTTTTTTTTTTTCACGTACGGTATGACAAAAGGTTCTTCAAAATCCAAGCTAGCCACGCGAGACCGTCTCATCCGCTGTCCACAATTTCAAAGATCTCGAAAAGTATCGGATCCAGAAAGAAATGTTAATCTCAATGATAGATCTCAGGTGGAATCGAGAGGAGTATCGATTTCGCGAGATCGAAGATCTTCTCAATATTCCACGTATAATATATAGATCGATCGTTTTCGAAATGAAGTCCTGAAGTGAAAGAGATAGACAAAGGAGCGGGGAAAAAAAAAAGAAGGAAAAAGATCCTTTGGGGAGCCCTCGAAGGGGCGGTCGAGCCCTTCAAAGGTGAAGTAACGTGAATTCAGGAGTAAACCACTGGAAGGAGAAGTCCAATCTGTTCCTCGTGCTGCTCCCCCAAAATCTTTCCACTATCTTTTAAGATCTCTTCTTCTTCTTCTCCTTCTTCTTCCAAGTATCTCGAATGCCTCGTTGTCTCCTTCATTCATGCTCGAGGAATTCCTTCTGTTTACCAGAAGGTGGAGAACGAGGAGAAAGGGCGGTTTAACCCAGAGATATCTCTATGTCCATGAAGCGTTTACTTGAGAGCAGCTAGTCAAAGAAGCTGAAGCCTCAGGCACGAGAGGCACTGGCTAAAAGTGGTCAATATGGATCAGCGAAATATTCCTATCCACAAACAGAATTACAGACTCGTTTGAAACTTCTGACATAAACATAAAGAGGAGTTAATACGATAGAGAAATAAATTGTCCCTACCAATCGGCCATTAGGAATCACATTACTTTTTTCCCTGTCTTAATACTGCTTCGAAAAATCTGAAATTTGGCATACGTCTTCTCTATACTCACAGGTATCTTACAAAAAATTGGGCGATTTTCAGCGACAACATTTTCGAAGTCCTAGTACGTCAAAGTTCTCTTAAGAAATGCGCTTGCTCCCTAGTTTATCAAAAACAAAATAAATTTAATTATAGTAAAATTAATTCCCTTCATTAACAACCTTCTTCAGCATTCCCTTCCAATTTTAGGATCTACGATTTTGCCACCAAAACTCACGTGGCCCGATTTTAGGTTGAAAAATTGGCTCCGTTTGTATCTTGCTCGACATTTCTTCTCCAGTTATATCCGCATCTGTAAATCAAGTATAAAAGTTAGTGTGGCGCTGCTGCTGCTGCTGCTGCTGCTGCTGGTTGTTGAGTTGAATCAAGAGTCAGCAACAGCAGCACCGCGGAGCCGTTAAGATAGTTACACCGGCGAGGACGTGCCTGGGTACCGGTTAACAAACGACCTGAGAATGATTTAGCACATCATACGAGTACATGGGAAGGTGAACAGCAGAGTGAGAGGAGAGGCTC
Organism: Perithous albicinctus; assembly: GCA_964016905.1. NCBI lineage: Eukaryota > Metazoa > Arthropoda > Insecta > Hymenoptera > Ichneumonidae > Perithous > Perithous albicinctus. The sequence continues at coordinate 37,413,335 of OZ024688.1, read as the reverse complement.
TTGTGTGAGCCCTCTCGGCTCGTTTGCCTCATAGCTAGTCGTGAAACCTTGCGAGAGAGACAGAGAGAGTCAGATAGAAAGAGAGATAGAGAGAGACTCCTCGATCGTGAGGCTCGCAACTCTTATAACCTCCCTATACATATATACCTGCCCATTGGCCCTCACGTCACTGCCCACGTGATTGTTTTATGATTAAGCCGTTTACTCATCGGAGGGATGAGGAGGGGGGGGGGGGGGGGGGAGGGTAAGGGTGAGTTTCGATTCACGTTTTTCCACCGAGTGCAACTCTTCAGCATATCGCAACGGGTGATTAATTGGTATGGAATTGAAAACCGATCGTCTCAAAGCCTCACTGTCGTCTCAATTTCAACACTTTTTATATACTCTTCAAGGTAACTGATAATATGGAAAGTTTCGTGCGTGACTAATTTAACACGAATTATCGATGCTAATTGAAGATTGAAAAAGTACACGAGCATCAAACACATTTTGAACTATCATTAATTTCTATAAGATGAAGAAGAAAAAAAAGCGATTTTATTTCGGAAATCATTTTTACTTTGTTACGACATTGATGGATTGTAAAACCTACCACAAGACAACTCTCTAGTTTTTTTGATTTTTTTTTTAGTTTTTCAATTTAAGCAACGACACGAAACATTCTGGTGGTAAGATTTGTAATCTTGTGGTGTTTTAATATAATCATAGAAATCGTCGTAGATTTCTGGCAACTATATTAAGTAACAACTATTAATAGTTTTTATAGGTAATTTTAATTTACAGTAATAAAAGAAAATCAATTTTCGAAATTTTATTATATTATCCCTCCTTAATATAAATACATGTAGAAATATTTAATTAACTAATGTAATTTTATATTTAATTAACTTAAATTAAAGTTACATTTAAAAAAAAGTTTCTTAAAATTATTAATATTGATCAATAAAAAAAATAGAGTGTCTTAATTAATTAAATTAATCAATAATCATCTGCAGCAAATATATAATCGTAATTAATAATATTTTTAGAGCAGTGTCGTAGATATTAAACAGGAATTGGCAGAAAAATCGATAAAAGAAAACGTTTTGATATTCTTTTAGTGAAGTTAAAGAGAAGTAAATAGAAAGTAAAAAAGCAAGCAAAGGTCGGGGGAGGCTGGAAGGGATGGTCGTGTTACTGTGTGCCATGTCGAGGGGGTTGAACGGTGCGCTCTGAAAGGCAAACAGTTTAGCTGGAAACAATTGACTGCAGATTGAAGAGGGTTTCGGGGGCGAGCAAAAAGGAAGGGAGACGATTGAGAGGAGGCAGAGCAAGGGATAAAAAGAGAGAGAGAGAGAGAGAGAGAGACACACATCTGACGCGATCGTCGATTCGATGCAGTGTACACGCGACGATGCCGAACACGAGTGCCGAGTTACATCTGTCCGAAAGTGTATCTAACCCGCGAGATGAAAATAGTATATTGAGACTCTGAGAGAGCTTCGCTCGGTCGGGGTCGCGATCTGAAGGACCATCAGGCGGGGGAGGTTGAAATGGGACAGTATACAAAATGCTCTCGTATCAAAAAATTGAATTGAAAATTGTAGCTTGAAATTTTTTCAAAAATTATTCGATTATTATTATTATTATTATTTGTAATATAACAAAGCAATTTTGTCAGAAATTATTTTAATTCTTTTTTTTTCTGAAAACAAATCGTTGAAATAATTTCCAATAAATTTGAATAATTTGTACGTAAACGTTGCTGAACAAGGAGTTGCAACTGAATATTAGAAAATCAATGAAATGTCTTGAAATTTAAATGGAGCAAGATTTTTTTTCTTGCCTATTATTTTGATATTATATTTATCACCATAGCTTTTATGGTGACAAATGTTGTGTGTATTTTGGAAAGAATCCCAAGAGAGTAAGAGGAGCGTAATACAGTATCCATCTGGAAAAAGAAAAGAAAGAAAAAATGCGGTGTTTCGATGTGAGTGCTTCGAAGACAAGTGACACTCGTCGTACTTCGTTTCTCCTCAAGTGGAAGCGTTTTGTTTCCTTTAGGGAGAAGAAGGGATGCCGTAGTTTTGGTCACCGTTGAAGCAGCATTCGCGCATTTCAGCCCATCTCGTGTGCACTGAGAATATAAGAACCGTGTGTGTCTATCTTCGAATCTACTACTTTAACAGTTTCTTCTTTGCTATCTCGACACCTCACTTTATACATCACGTATATATATATATATATATATATATATATATATCGAGGGAGCTGTTTCACCACATCACTTTCATTCTCTCCCTTCTACAATTCTTCTCTGTACACGTTTCTTCAAGCTCGATAGTGCAGACTGACCCGAGTTGTCTTGCCAGAAAAAAGAAAAACACAAATTCGTCTTCTCCAACAGCAACAGAAACAAACGCGAACACTTTGGTGCTCTCTTCAAATCTAATTCGTCTTTTTCTTAAACATTTTTTAAAATTTTATTCCTGCAGTCACTAATTTGAAAAAAAAAGTCCCTTCACATTGAGAATAAATGTGACAAAAGTTTTTGAGGTGGATGACAAATTATTTCGACACACTAGATTGCTGTGCATTTTTTTTTTTCAACACCGAGAAAAGTTTCACTGATTGACACTAAATTCGTGCAGAATCGAAATTCAATTTTTATTCTCAGTCTGTGAAAATTCTCCACTAACAGCATTTTTTTTTTTTTAAAGGCTGATCATTATTACACTAGAAATAAAAAAAAATTCCGTGAGTTCTTAGTTACTTTCTTTTCGATTCTCTCTGTGTTTTTGTGTAACACTTCGATTGGTTTGTGCACCTTTCTTGCATACACTTTTTTTTTTCAGACTGGATGTATATTTAAAAAAGACCGTTAGACCGTTGGTCTCGTGTGTGTGTGTATGTATCAGCTAGCTCGCATGAACCAACCTAGCGATCATTACAAAGTATAATGTGACGTGGTGTTTCCTAGATTAACGCCGGACAGACAGAGCGGCGATACCCTCTCGCGTCGCTCATCTCTTTCTTTCTCGCGTGTCAATTAGCCACGCTCTTGAGGAGGAGAGGGTTATACTTAATACATGTGGATTCGTCGCGTTTCTGACATTGAACCACAGGTGAAAAATTGTCAGGCCAGAACGACGAAATAAAACTCTATTTTATATATTTATATAAAAATTTACTTTTAAGCTCAATTTCTAATGAAAGAAAAACAAAAATTATCGTCGTTATTTATGACCCTGAAAATGTCTGCATCTGCACATTTTTTCGATAGTTTTTTTGTTTTTTTTTTCTAGCTCCGGGTGCGAGAAGTGCACACTTCTCGCACGCTAAGCGAAACGAAGCGTGCGAGAAGTGTGCACTTCTCGCAGCGCGTGGCATAAAATCAATACTCGGCCTGATTTTTCATCGATTAGAAGTGGACACTTCTCGCACGCTTCGCTTTGATTAGCGTGTGAGAAGTTGTACTTCTCGCACCGCGTGGCATAAAATTCAATACTCGGCCTGATTTTTCATCGATTAGAAGTGGACACTTCTCGCACGCTTCGCTTCGATTAGTGTGTGAGAAGTTGCATTTCTCGCACTCTTCGCTTCGATTAGCGTGTGAGAAGTGGCATTTCTCGCACGCTTGGCTTCGATTAGCGTGTGAGAAGTTGTACTTCTCGCACCGCGTGGCATAAAATTTACTTCTCGACCTGACTCTTCGTCGATTAATATTTTCTGCAATTGTGAGGTCGTCATTCGTGTATTTCTCTCGAGTAAAGTAACGAGAGAATTCCGCTATACATAGAGACAGAGAGAAAGAGGGCCGACAAACGTAAAACCTCTCGAATAACTTATAACGTCTCTCCTCGTGTATCTCTCACTCACAATTTTTTTGTAGCTCACTCTTGTGCATCGAGATTTCTACGGTGGGTTCCGTTGATTGCTCGACGCGCATAAATTGACTAACTAAGCTCGAGTCCTCGCGGCCAACTGTCGACTTTGCTACCCTCGGAGATGGTCGCTTGGTTCGTTCGATCGCCAATGAGCCTCCCAGGCTTAACGTGTCTGCAGACGCTTCACAGCCTCAGATATGCCTTGCTGAAACATATTCTGCTATTTCAAAGAGAGAGACAGAGAGGGAGAGAGATAGAGAGCCTCGGGAGCAAAATCGTTTCCGGCATTGATTTCGATATGCTTGGCAGTGCGCTTCTCAAACAGCAGTAAATCACTCCACATTCATACGCGTATATATACAGTTCTTTGCTCTCATCTCTGTCTCGCATTTCCTCGATGGATTCTTTGCTTTTTTTTTTTTTTTTTTTTCTTTTCTTTCTTCCACTCTTTTTTACTTTTCTTTTATCTCTACCTCGGCCACCGCCGTGCGAGCACACTGATTGTGTCATACATAAAATTACGATAAATCCGGTGGGTTCGCTCGTGCTGCTCTTCGTCATAACGACCTCGGGGCGAAACGTGTCGATGAAGAGTATAATATCGAGACTCAATCGCTTTTGCCACTTCAGTCAAAAGGAATCGTTGTGGGTGGCGCCAGTGTGAATTTCACATTGTGCCCACAATCTTTATCCTGTGAAAAAGAAAAAAAATGGTTAATTGCTTATTGTACTTTTTTAAAAGTCTTCCATGTCAAAACTACGTATTTGAACTGTTGTGCTTGAAAATGTTGAAATTCATAGTTTGAGCGATTCCGAAAGTAATTACAAAGACGTTTAAATTTTTTTTGTCGTAGTTATATAAAAAAAAAAAAATGTAGATGTTGCGTCTTGGATGAATGAGGATTTGGGGTTTCGCGGTTCGATTAATAATTGAAATAAAAATTTCGAATTATCACGCACATAAGCCTGTTTATTTGATTAATACCTCAAAAATGTTTTGGATATTATTATAACAATACAGATAATACGCTGACTACTTTAGCTATATAAAAGAGCTATATAAAAATTGGAAAGAGCGAAGCGCGGAATTGTACACCGGATATGCATTAGCAGAACTCGAGGCTTTATAGACATAAACGTCTGGAATGTTTTTTTTTTGGCGTTGGATTAAAAATATATAAGCATGAGAGAAGAATACTTGAAATAATAAGATAATAATTAATTGTATTACTAAAAATACAAATGAATGCAACTGAAAAAACAGTGCACATACATTTTTCCACCAAAAATTCTTCTGACTAAACCTCCATTGCTCGTGTGCTTTAGCCACCTGGCAAAGCATTCTTCGCCAAATAGCTTCGTAGCATATATTTTAAAAAAAATAATACTACTGGCCAAGTGATGGATTTCGAACATCCATTAAATTTCACCTGACTCTTAATGCAGATCAGTCAGTCTGTGAAAAAATGAGTGCAAAATGTAAATGCGTCGTCCCCGACGCAGTTCAATGACAAAATCTTCGAATTTGCGAGATTTTCAAGGTATAAAGATAAAGATATATTGGCAAGATCGTCAGTGTAAATGGGGGGAACACGTGGTTGTACATAAAGCTGTAGATCCGCTTCTGTTCCAAGATGGACGAGGAGTCGTTAGCGCAGCACAATGCTGTTTTGACGTGGACACAGCATCGTCCATAGTGCTACAATGTATAGAGAGTATGGAGGACAAAAGAAGGCGAGGAAAGGTATATAAGGTGCGTTCACATTGGACCTAAGCGAGGGACTGTATATACATGTGCCTTCTCGGTCTACCCTCTCATTCCTCTCTTCTATGTCTCGTGAAGTCTCGGACCGTCGGACAAATCGCGAGGAATCGCCCGAGAACAAATGACAGTGGCTGTCCGGGAGGAACGGTTTGTGGTTCTTCCTCGGGAGAGCGGCTCTTTTGTGCCAAGGCACCTCATTACCGGTACAACGAATTTTTCACACGTCTACAACAACTCGTCGCCTTCTTCATCCTCTCTTTTCGCTCAATCTCATCGGAGCGAGAGAAGTTGCGCCCGCAAGCGGAGCAATCTGGCAAATCACGAAAATCGAGCGATTCCTCAAAAAATAAAGCTGAATAAATGTGCGTTGGATTTTTGCGTTTTGTCTCTCTGGGAGTAAAATCATTCTGCGCAATTAATTATATTTTCTTCAAGGCATTTTTATTGCTGGCACAAGTTTTTAACGCGTCGAACAGAACGAGAATCAGCAGAATCAGAATCAGAGAGCAATCTGGAAATCACGAAAATCAATTCCGGGGAAAGAAAGCTGCATAAATGTGTGTTGAATTTTTGTATTTTCTTCTTCTTCTTCTTCTTCTTCTTCTTCTGGTTGTGTTATGAGTTATTATTTATTCAAAGAGAAAAATCACTTTTCGACGTTTGCGTTTGGTTGTGCGAAACAAGTATGAAAATGAAGGTTGAGAGGGCGCTCTGGGCGAGAGAGCGAAGATCAAACGAGCGAGCAAACACGAAACAAGTGACGAACGCGAGCGTTAAAGTCTCTCGCTCTTTTTTTATCCTGTGAAAACAGAAGCTTGTATAGACAGCGAACTATATACTGTGCGTGTAGCAAGAACACGCTTTGCCTATAGGATTACCATTTGGATTAATCCACCCAGGCTCCCACCCCTCTGGTACACTCCACTGTGTACACGCTTTTATATGCTCCACTGTAAAGTACATAAGAACGTTAGTAAGCTCCATCTAAAAATACAAACATAAGGGAAAAATCAGACTGTAACTTTAACGCCCTCGATTCAATACAATGTTGACGAATCTATCACATTTATAACTCTGCCATTAATTTCTCTACTAAATAATACTTTTTAAGACGGATCTACAGAGAATTATTATTTTGAAAACGAAATTATAGAGAATTATTCATAAAAAAAATTATTCCATAATCTCTTAAAATATATTTCTGTTTTATAGAATAGTACATTACGATACTAGTGCGATAAAATTCTTTCGGACGACTTAGAATTTGAAGTCGAAGTCCAGTGTTGCAATCACACGAGTTGAGAAACAGTTTATCGCACGAGTTTCCCTGTACAAATTTATTTCACGAGTGCGAGAAGTGCTCACTTTTCGCACGCAGAGTGAAGCGAAGAAAAATGCGATAAAATTCTTTCTGACGTCTGCGAAATTGAAGTCCAAGTCGAGTGTTGCAATCACACGAGTTTCCCTATACAAATTTATTTCACGAGTGCGAGAAGTGCTCACTTTTCGCACGCTTCGCTTCACTCGGCGTGCGAGAAGTAGGCTATTACAGCAAAGTAGAACTTTCCAGTTTTTTCTTAAATTTTCAATACAATAATTTACAAAACAAACTATATTTAAGAAGACACAAAGAAAATTGATTTTACGCGTCCCAAGTGTTGTCGAGATGTTTGTGGGCTCAGAAAACAAGATCGTTTGTACGTTAGTTAGTATACATTCGTAAAGCTGATTTCGTCGAGTCATTCCAGTGAGAGAGAGAGAGAGAGAGACGAAAAGTTTCCAACGAGAGTCACGAAGATGGCGTCGATTGTTAGGAGGAGCGCATTTAAAACAAGAAGAAAAGTTTTTGGTTCGGTTGCGATGAAACGCCGCATTTACATAAGTTATGTTAGCGTTTCTTTTTTTTTTTTTTTTTTTTGTGGATTCATCTTAACGCGTCGACGCCACGGCGTCAGGTACGAACAGACCGATTCCTCACTCGTATATACACAAATACCGAAAGCCATATTATAAAAGACAAGAAACGCGCGGTTCCCTGGGCCGGAACTCTCCTCGCGATCGTCTGCGATGCACGCGCGCGGCGGGATCTAGAGCCACCATAATTTCTCCCTGGGGATAAGCCGGCCAGTATCGAGATGGCGCGCTGCCTCTGAACACACGAGGAGTCATGATTAACTTGTCAAAAATATTGGAGTCACGCTTCGGGCTATTTATTAGAAGTCCCCCCCCCTCCGCTCCCTCTTCGCCAGCGGAATGCGTTCGTTGAGCCTTGTCGGGGCTCTTTCTTATTTCTCATTTTGCAGGCATAGAGACGCATCGTGATGATTTTTTTCTATCACAGATAGATCTATCATTTTTTTTCGCATTTTGCGCTTAAGATTCGTTATTATGCACATTAATCGTGAGTAATCATTAGTGTTTAATTATAGGTAACAACAATATTGCAAAAAAAAATCGTTTGCCGATTTTTTTTGCTGCGTATATGGAAGAAAAAAAACCCGAAAAAAATGCAGCTGCACTTATTTGAATACAGGAAAGAGTTATGAATTATTTAAGATTTTTTGGATGATTCTTACCATGTGAAAAAAAAATGACCACGAGGCATTTCGAATGCGTGGACGTTCTACGATAGTCAACAAGGTTTAAGGGTATTTTTTCGTCCGCATATTCCATTCCAAAAATCTCTAAAAATTCACACGTCCTCATTTCGACCAAAGAAAGAGCTACAAATTATTTTCGATTTTTTGAATGATCCTTATGGAACGAAAAAAATGCAGTATTCTTTCGACGTCTCTGACACTCTACAATTACGTTTAAATAATTTTTCTTGCTCAATGCTCCATCTAAAAAATCTGAAAAAATTCAAGAATGCTCACTAAGCCCCACAACTGAGTGACGAATTATTTCAAATTTTTCGAAAATTACAATTACGTTTAAATCATTTTTATTGCTCAATGCACCATCTAAAAAATCTGAAAAAATTGCAAGAATCCTCACTAAGACCCACAACTGAGTCACAAATTTTTCGAAAAATTTGATAAGAGCAAAAAAAATATGTAAAAAATAGTTTTTCTTTGCATATCTATGAGGTGGGTTAGTAAACTGGCATATCTTGACCTCTGGCAATGCGGAAAAATTGATTCGACGAAATTGATTAGCGCGGGACATTGCACAGCCAGCAGCAGACGAAGCACCTTGTTCAAGAGAAGAGGAAAAAAGAAGAAACGTGACATTGGTAACGCGGCGTGGAGGACAGTAGTTGACAAACGAGACGGATTACAGTAGTCGCTGTGGATGGGCGATAAACAATGAGCTGGTACCGTCGCACTGCGACAACGACAACGACGACGACGACGATGACGACCAAGTCAGGACATCAAGACCGGGAATGATAATTTAAACGATGACTCTGCTTCTACCGTCGGCTTCTTCGCATTCAATTACTAAATAATTGGCGGAAGGGGGAGGAGAGGAGGGGGTGGGGGGGAGGAGGGGTGATGCAGGAAGAATCGAGAGGGCTGGAGGAAGCGAACCGGTGTAGTTAGAAGGACTCCTACTAAGGCAGGGAGTGAAAGATTGTAAAGGATAAGAGGAAAAAATAATACAAGAAATTAGGCCCAGGGCTCTTTTTGCCTCGCTCTGCTGATGATATTACTTTTACCGCACTGTAATATACATACAGTTCGTATAGTTATAAAATACGAGAACGACTCATATGGCTAGCCATTTCGAGCGTTCGAGGTGACGAGCGTGACTTATAGGCTATGCGAATTATAATCCAATTTGCGATTATCGTCGATGCGCTTCGTTCTTTCGTCGCCGTTGTCGTAGAGACGTCAATATTTTTTTTTTAAATAAAAAAAAAGCGAAGAAAATACTCGCTAAGTATACTACTGTAAGTTAGAACGATAATCAACGACAGCACAATCCGAACGTGGTTATTTTTGTGAATATGATGCGTTAAATATAGATTCAACAACTGAAAAAAAAAAAAAAAAAAAAAAAAAAAAAAAAGGTTTCTTAAACAATTTTCTAAAAATCAGTCTATTCAATTTTAACAAAAGCAGTAGCTTTACATTTTTTTAGAGGATATTTTGAATTTTCCTTTATTTCTCAGCCTAAAAAGCTGTACAATTGTAATTTAAAAGGTATTTCGTGAAATTCTATAAGGAAAAGATTAGATCACAACGGATATAAGAATCAGAGTGCTGCAGAGCTCTGAAAAAATATAGAGAAACATCTCTAATTTCCGCACTCGTCTAACGAGCTTGCATTGTGTCTCTTCTCGCTGGAATTTTGCTGCATAACGGCTGTTGTGACGCTTGTGACGTTCGAAATTTACTGTAATAATATAATCGTTCAGCGACGACTGGCTTGAAGCGGAATTCTCGCCAATATGGTCTACAGCTCACGCACTTCTGACTTAGGAAAGTTTGGGATATGGTTGTCGTATACATGTGGCGTTTGTCGGTGAATGTACAGTCAGAAAATGCAACGCCGTTAGTATTTTTCTCCCTACTCCAATCGCACAGCCATTTCACACCTACTCTCTTTTGTTGCATCTGCAATCGGCGCGATTTATCCTTGCACAGTGACCTTAATTACCAGCGAAAGATGCTTTAATTTTGAACAAATATTTTTTTCTAAATATTACAATTTTTCCAAATAAATTCCACATAAATATATATTGATAATGAATTTATTAAAAATATTTCCAAGAGTAATTAAAAAAAAAAGAAAATTTTAAATATATATTTAGAATAATCGTTTATAATTATTTTCTCTCTTCGCCGGTACTAAAGTAATCGTTGAATTGCATTGGCACGACACGAAAAAAATTTCCATGAGAATATTCACAGCTCCGACATGAATTTTTTTTTTTTTTCCGCACTGCTGTTTTGTCATGAAGCGACATTGTTAAATATACATATGCAACTCTGTTTCATCGTCGTGTTTCTAACGACAGCGAGAGCGGAACCCGGGCTTACAAAAGGGTTTCGCGTTCGACGATCGTCCTCGATTCACCGCGGAGAACAATACGAGAGTTTCGCATACAAGTATATTCCGGCTAATGTAATGCATACGTGTGTTACATGGGCCCAACTCTATTACGTTGGTAAGTGTTATCCTTGTAATACAGAACTATATGCGAGTGTGGCGAGGCGAGCTCACGGCGATCCTATCTCGGCGCGCGCGTTTACGCAAAAAAATGGGTGACCGGCCGGAATAAGCTTCTCGAGGGTTGTACACACGTACTTGTATTACGCGTGTACGTGTAATACATGCATGTGTCGAGTTCGTTCATTCTCTTTGCGTGTGTCGGTAAGTCATTAACGCCGCTATCTTTTATCGTGACTCCCGATTAATTTCACGTTTTAACATACACCGCAGGCCATACTGCTGCCACTTGGCTTCTCTCTCTCTCTCTCTCTCTTTTTCTCTCTCTGAGAGAGAGAGAGAGAGAGAGTGTATGTGGTTGCGTGGATATATGCACGCACTCTATAATACGATATATCGCCGCGACTCCGGGTACTTTCGCTTCGCTCTCCTGTTTGCCAATACGTCCTGCGCAACATTGCTCTTTAGCGAACACACACCTGGACTCGACTGACAGAGTAGAGCAACAACAACAATAATCTTCAGGATTTTATGTACACGCAGGATCGGGTAAAAACAGGACAAGCCGTGTGATAAAAAGCCAATATTACACCGGCTGGTCATGTGAGGGACATTTTTACAAGCGTAGATATTTTTCTTGGAGTGCAATAATTTCTTTTTATGTCACTCGGTGCGAAAATAGACGTTTTGTGAAACTAAAATCGAAATCGTTTTCATACCTTGTGAAGTACAATTTTGTAGGATATACTCGTCGGTAAAAACATTTATGCCACGCGGTGCGAGAAGTAGGCACTTCTCGCACTCGTGAAATAAAGTTGTATATGAAATTCGTGCGAGAAACCGTCTTTCTCAACTCGTGCTGCAAACTCACACTCGTCGAGAATAAGTTTAATCGCACTCGTATCGTAATACACTATTATGCCACGGGGTGCGAGAAGTGCCTACTTCTCGCACTCGTTAAATAAAGTTGTATACGAAGCTCGTGCGAGAAACCGTCTTTCTCAACTCGTGCGGCAAACTCACACTAGTCGAGAAAAAGTTTGATCGCACTCGTATCGTAATACACTATTATGCCACGCGGTGCGAGAAGTGCCTACTTCTCGCACTCGTTAAATAAAGTTGTATACGAAGCTCGTGCGAGAAACCGTCTTTCTCAACTCGTGCGGCAAACTCACACTAGTCGAGAAAAAGTTTGATCGCACTCGTATCGTAATACACTATTATGCCACGCGGTGCGAGAAGTGCCTACTTCTCGCACTCGTGAAATAAAGTTGTATACGAAACTCGTGCGAGAAACCGTCTTTCTCAACTCGTTCTGCAAACTCATACTCGTCGAAAAAAAGTTTGATCGCGCTAGTATCGTAATACACTATTATGCCACGCGGTGCGAGAAGTGCCTACTTCTCGCACTCGTGAAATAAAGTTGCATACGCAGCTCGTGCGAGAAACATTATTTCAACACCTGTGATTGCAAAACTCGTGTTTGGCTGGTGCTGCCAAACTCACACTAATCATAAAAAGTTTTACCGCACTCGTATCATAATGTACTATATCTTCCACGTATTATATAAATCTTCAATACTTTCGCTTCGTTCCTGTTGCCTATAAAATGTATAAATACGACCTACGCAGTTCAGCTAACTCACCCGAACACAGACAAAAAAAAAGTGACACTTTTTTTTTGTTTGTTTGATTGTAGGAATTAAATTGACAAGCGGAAAGAGAAGGTGAAAGAGACCACCGGGAAGTCTCGAACCGGTCCATTTATTTCGCTTGAATGACGCGATTATTGATATACATCTAGTACATAATACACCGCGAGCTTCTGATTTGGATATATACTCTATCGTTAATATATATGTATATATGCGTGGAATGAGGGGGAGAAGACCGGAGGTATCGTCGATTATCGATGTCGCAAGACGACAGGGAGGTGGCAGAGAAGAGAAATCGATGCCAGAGTGAATGTCTCTATGGAGTCGTCTCTCTTTGGGGATTAATGTCTAATGTTGCTGATGCAGAAGACACGCGGCCAGGAGAGACCGAGTTTTATTAAAGAAGCGCGACGAGAACGCGAAAGAGTGACGAGTAATATATTATATTGTATATGCTGTAGAGAGGACTGCATTGAAAAGAGAGGCGTCGCGATGCCCTATATGGTGACAGTCGCTGACACTTCTTGAGCACATTTTTTTCCAGGGGCGAAGCCAAACGCCAACGTATATAGAAAACGAGGATAGGGATACGATATACAGTTGTCGGATCGATATAAGACTCCCGGAGTTTTATTCGTACTCTATGCACTCGTCATCGCGTCTCTGACAAATATTTTACTTTATCAAAAAAAAAAAAAAGTTTCCTACAAAAGTTGTTAGTTTTGAAATGGAGAATTTTTTGGTAGCAAAAAAAAATGCATAGTTCCACCCATTTTGAATGGACCAATTTTTTTTTATTGAACGTCCTTTGAACCCTCAAATTTTAGGGTAACTTAAGTTTAAATGAAGATTAAAATGGCCTGTATAATTTTGATGAACAAAAATATATTTGCCTTGAGGATTTGGAAGGAATTGGGGGTGAAGGATGGACATGTAAAAGACAATTGTCATACGCTGGAATATTTTTAAAAAAAATTGTATGCCTTGAAAAATATAATGTGAAGAAACATTGTTCGTTTTTGTAGAGCAAATTATTCTTGTTTCGTTTGAGGAACGAAGAAGAGAATTTCCAGGCCGCACGAGCCGCACAGCGCCGTTCACAGCAGCTATCTCACTCGAGGCTCTGTGCTCTTGATGTCGTAATAACGGGATAATAAGCACGGCGGCTCGTTACCCCCGGGCGAGAGTAGACCGAGACTATAGTCAGCAGAGGGGGTGTAATTATTACCCCCGGCGCTCTGTGTCTCGTCCTACATATATATACATATATATATATATATGTCTGTAATATCAAACCGTAGACAAAAGTAGACAATATCACTGCGTTCTATTCGATCTGCCTTTTACCACCAATTCTCTATGCCTTTTTCACGCTCTCCTTTTTCTCCTTCGCGATATCGAGCACAGCATTATCGATTGGCGTTCACCTGCGAGGAGAATCGATATCCGAGAGGCAGCAGGTGCATATTCCATTATAGTTGAAGTACTTTGGAAAGCGCGAATGAGCTCCAATCGCTTCTGTCATCTCGTTATCTTATACTGCAGTCGTACCTTTCGAAACGTCTTTTTTTTTTTTTTTCTATTATTAACATTGATATATACAAAAAAAATACATACCATTTCTGCTGCAGGATTTTGCCCACTTTTGAGTAGATTTCAAATAATATATTTTAGATTTGCAATGAAATACATAAAGAAACATAAAGTTTATGATTTGTGAGTCAACTTTTTTTAGCTTTTAATTTAGAGTCCTAAGACATAGAATTTATAGTACATTAAATTTTTTTTTTGCAGAATTGAATACACCAGAAAGTTTAGAATCAAATTCTAACTGACTTGAAAATTGGTATTTATAAGAGTTTCATCTATTTCTTTTCTTTTTATGCTTTTTTTTCATTTTTTTTTTTTAGTCAAATATTTTTTCAATTTCTTACAAATATGGTAGAATAATTTAAGCAACGAAAAAAAAATACATACCAATATTGCTGCAGGGTTTTGCCCACTTTTGACTAGATTTCAAATAATATATTTTAGATCTGCAATAAAATACATAAAGAAACTTTTGTAACTTTTCAGCTTTGAATTTAGAGCCCTAGGACATAGAATTTATAGTACAGTAGATTTTTTTTTTCACAGAATTGAATACTTTACTTACCTTTTTTGTTTTCTTTGTTATAAAATATTTTTTCATTTTCGTGCAAATATGGTAGAATAATAAAAAAAAAAATTATTGATGTCAATATATTTATGGAAGAAATAAGCAAAAAGTGTAATTTGGAAAATAATGAGTGCTTTCAATTCTAATTACCGTAGAAATCGAAAAGGGAAACGGAAACGTTCTTTCCCACGAGATTTCATGCGGTCGTTTTTTTTTTTTTTTTTTTTTTTTTTCGAATTATATTTTCGCAACGCGATCAGAGACATGAAAACAAGCGTGTATATCCATCGGCCGTCCTCCAAATGGAAGTGAAATTAGCGAGTCCCCGTTTGAATCCTCTCGGGATAACCTGGGAACCCCTGGATTGTTCGCTTATATATCTATACAGCATAACACTCGTAGCCTGATATATAGCCAGGGTCCCTTTGCAATGTTCCGAGTTCTTGAAGTGTCAAATTCAATAAACTCGTCGCCCACTCGATTCTTCAACCCCTCAACACACGTTTCTATCCACTGTTTTCGTATAATAATAAGATCGGGCGCTTGGCTGCACTGTTTTACGCTTCCGTGTGTCCGTCATCTCTTTCTCGAAGAGATTGCATTTCGCGTGCTATATATATGGGACATTTCACCTGGTTTCGACCTGGGTCTCTGACCCTTAACCCTTCCGATTGGCTGCGCAATTTTTTTTACATGATATACGTAACTCTAAAAAGCACTAATTTAAAAATACAAAATTTTCACACATTTTGAAAGCCTGAAAGAAAAATTCGGAAAAGCCTTTTTTTGGAAAATAACAATTTTTGATAACCATTTTTCATTTGAAAAAAAACAATGGAATAAATTTGAAAGAAAAATTACGATGGGTAGCAGCTTGAAAATTGTTGTATGCGACAAATATTTTATTTCACGATGAACGTTAAATAATCATGAATAAAAATGCCTGATTTGAGATCATTTGAGCAAAGTCTGTGAATCATTTCTTCGTTTTGTCAATATTGCTTCAACGATGAAAAAATGACTCATGACAAAATCTAATTTTATCGTGAGACTCTCAAGATTTTGCTGCAGTACTTCTGCAATTTGAAAAAAAAAAAAAAAAAGAAAAAAGGTGTCTTGCAAGAAGCCCTTCTTGCAGTGCAGTTGTATTCACGTTGGAAGATCTATTCCGAGGTGAAGAAAGGTCCACTCTGTAGTCGGGCAGGTCAATACATAACTCGAGAGAGGGGCTATTCTTGGCGCGAAATTGCCTGAAATTGGTTTACCCGCGCATAGAAAGAAGTGCTCCCTCTGTACACACACACACACACACATACACATACACAGACACACAAATTCGTTTCGCACACGTGTTGTATAAGCGAATGTTGAAGATCGAGAGTGGACGAGAGAGAGTTTAGAAATTGATTTGCTTCTTCCTCTCCTGGGGAATCGTTTAATTTTTCCACTCATTGTCCGACAACTACTCGTCTATAAACTCCCGCTGCTCTATATTGTTGGTCAAACGTTTTTTTTTTTTTTTTCTTTTTTTTTTGTATCTCCCCTCTCTATTTTGACGCCCCTAAGTCAAGATTAAGGCGACACAAAACGCACCCTTGACATAAAAAAGTGTACCACAGCTCTCAATTCTCGTTATCTCGTAGAGTAGAGTGATTTGAAGCCATGGCGAAGAAATAAGTACGGAAGATGAGTAAAAAAAAAAAAGGAAGAAGAAGGGAGTCGTTGAAACGGAAGAGAATTTTTTTTCGAGGGTTGCTCTCCTTAATTTCTTCAGTCAGACAACGTCGAGACGACGATGGATCGAGTTATCGCTGGCAAAGAGACGAATAAAAAAAGAAGAAGAAGAAGAAGAAAAAAAGTGAGATTTAGATAGGGATGAGAAAAAACAAAATTAATAAAATGAAATCAGTCACCGGGGCCTCGAGGGTTGTACGCGTAAATTAACTAAACGAATGCGCTGCTTCCGCGACTTCTGAATATCACAGCGTTTATTTTATTATTACTATTATTTTGCTTTACTGTATTTGCGAGATTTTTTTTTTTTTTTTTTTTTTTTTTTTTTTTGTAGAGTGATATAAAAGAGACTTCTCAGACGACCTGAATGGATTTTTATAGTGCTCCGACTGCTGCAAAAAAGCTGGGAGCAAAAAAAAGGCAAAAAAAAAGATATGATCCCCAGGTGAGCCGATCGCTCCCTCTTAATTGCTTAATCAGACGTTATAAATCTTGGAACAGAGGCATTTACGCGCGAGATATACCGCCGCGACTATGCTCCTCTTTCACGAACGCGAGTCTTCCTCAATCCCATTGAATCATTGCCGCGCATAACACGCTTCAGGATATTCGATACCTGTCAGTCATTCTTCTTTTTTTTTTTTTTTTAAATACGAAATAAAAAGGATGTTCAGTAAAAAAAAAATTATGACTCTAGTTGAAATTTTTGTCAAGCATTTTTTTTGAATAATTTTTAAACAATCTCTCGATTGTTTAGATTTAGTACTAATCTGAAATTACTATTACCAGATTTTTTATATTTTGTTGAAAAAAAAATTTTGCGTCACAATAACAATTTTTTGTATAATAATAAAAACAATCATCTTATATTATTATAATTATATTATTATTTAAGTAATTTATTGGGCTTTGTACAATTTAATTTTAGTCAATAATTTTTTCTACTCAGAGTTAAATTTGTTTTTTAAATTATTCTAAAAATGATTTTTTAGGCAACTTAAAAAAAAACGTTGCTTCTGAAAACTAATTAATTTTAATCGTGAATCGTATTAATTTTTCAAATATTATTAACAGTTTTGAAATTGTGAAAAATCAATTTGAAAAAATTATTTTTATTATGCACGTATGACGAGTATTTAGTGCAAGGATTGACCCTTTCTTTTGGATATCATTTTTCCGGCAGCTCGACTCTCGGCATCCGGTCTCTCGAACCCTTTTTCCTTTTCCTTTTTTTTTTTTTTTTTTTTTTCTTCCCTCCCTTTTCGTCCGATCGCAGTGGACTCGTGTGATGCTCCTGCTCGTTCCTGAGCCTTCCTTCTTTTACGTAACACGACGCTCGTTTGTGGTCTCATTAAAAGAGGAGGACACCCGGTATATTAAGGGATAACCGTAGACCCGGGTGATGTAACGCAATACTCGAACCGAGAGCTACGAGACCAACGAATGAGCAAAGCTTTTTTCCCCCCTTCTGACTACCTACCAACGACCAAGAGACGATCTCTCCGCGATCCTGATCCTTCAATGAGATGCTATCTCATCCCTGATCCTTAACGCTATACTGTGCCTGGTAATACCTATACGCGTTCCCGGATCGACGGCGCGTTCCTCTCACACATAATACGCGAGAACTTGATACGAGCATCAATGAGAATTATATTATTATATATATATGTATATGTAGTATTTAAACTAGTCGAGGAAATGGAGCGTAACAGATGAGCAATTGTTTTCACGACAAAAAGGCGAATTAATAAGAGGAGCATGTGAAGAAAAAAGAGGAAAAAATAACATGGAGGGTCGAAGATCTCTTTAAA
Organism: Perithous albicinctus; assembly: GCA_964016905.1. Taxonomy (NCBI): domain Eukaryota; kingdom Metazoa; phylum Arthropoda; class Insecta; order Hymenoptera; family Ichneumonidae; genus Perithous; species Perithous albicinctus. The sequence continues at coordinate 37,395,222 of OZ024688.1, read as the reverse complement.
TATCTGAATTAAATGTCTAATCACATGGAACGAAAAATGTGTGCATGTGTAAAAACAGAGAGAATTTTTAAAGCAGTCCGTTGTGTTAATTTGCAATTTTTTTTTTATGGAATGGATTTTTTTTTTTATTTAAAAAAAGGAAAAAAAGTAGCATGGTTTTGTAAATTTAGTGAATCGAGTATTTTTTTTGGAGTGATATTAAAAGAGACAGAAAAAAACGTCAAAATGATAAAAATAATTATTGTGGTAAATGAAAAGAGACAATTTTTTTGTTGCATTTGTTGAATTTGTGAAATAAATTAGGAAACGACAAGAGGAAGTAAGAGGAAGTGAAACATTTTTTTTAAATGATGTAAAATATATTGAAAATGAAAAATAGGTTTTTTTTCTGTTAAAGTGACAAATAATTTTTCGTAAAATGAAAATACGAATTTTTTAAAAGTTTTTAAAGTTAAGTTCAAACTTCAATTGAAAGTCAATCTAAGTTAAAGCTTTGCATTATTAAAAATTAAAAATTGAATCCAAAGTGAACTTGGACTTAAGCTCGAGCTTCGATTCAAAATGATTTTCGGCTCAAATCCAAACTTTAATTCAAAGTTAACTCTGATTTAAATTCGAGATTCAGTTGAAACTTGATTTTAACTAAGCTCAATAAATCTTTAAATCTTTAAATTATTGTCATATAAAAATTAACATCTTTTTTTAAAATAAATCTGTATTAAATCTCAACGAAACAATTTTTTTATTTCAAACCAGTAACTTTTATAGACCTGAATTGAAAAAAAAAAAGTAGAAAAAAACGAATTTTCAATGAAAAATATGGGCAGAGGGTTGAAAAATCTGTGGAGGCCGGTGGATGCGTTGTCCTGGAAGAAAATGTCCCTTTGGGCTATGAAATGTTACCCCTATCGCGAGAGCAATGATATCCATCCCTCGGGTGTCTCGGTCACTGGTGCATGAAACAGTTAAGCATCGACAATGTAAGCCAATCAAGCCGGGCCTGGGTTCCGAGCGGGGATTCCCCGGCAAAAGGGGATGAGGATGTCGATAGCGATAGTGTGTCGCGAGCAGCGTTGACGGCGCTGTGGGAGTGACTGACAAAACGCACACAGGGACCGCGAAGGGCGAAGCGCGGTAATCGCTTGAAATTGCGTTAAATTTAAATTTTTTTTCAACCCGCTTCTTCGTTCTCCTCTCATGCGGGGAGACTCTACACACCCACCCTCGATATCCTTCTGCATTTGCTATGATCGCGATGCTTTTCTGCCCTTTGCCACCGAAGCCCCGAGGGAGAGTCCCGTCTTGGATCTTTTTTTTTTTTTTTTTTTTGTATACCTTCAGAACATTTGATTGGTTACATTTGGAGAATGTAACCTATTGAATGCTCTGTAAATATGAAAAAAAAAATTGTGGAATATCAGATGGTAAAAAATAAATTAAACCTTGTGATAATTTGAAACAATTTTTTTTGCCAGTTTCTGGATAAGAAAATAGTTGACGAATTAATTTGTCAAAAAATTCGCGTTTTCATTTTGTGACGTTTCTACAAGAGAATATTTATCGTAAATTATTTTTGTTGATTTGACTTTTTTTGGCACTTTCAACTTCATACATTTTTTTGTTTGTAAATTCGATAAATTTATTCAACTTTTTTTGGAATTTTTAATTAAAGAATTACGAATTTGTCATTTTTTTTTTTGTTACTTCTAATGTTGTGAAGAAATATTTATGAATTTTGAGGATTCACAGAATATTTATGTTACTTTTTGAAATTAACAGAAAAATCCATAAAGTCCAACAAAAATTTCAATTTTATTAAAAACCAAAACAAAAAAAAAAACTTTTCAATACAGGTTCGATACAAAAATTTTTGATTTTAATGCAATTTTCATACACATCTCACCAACTTCGTAGAATACTATAAAAAAATGTTTAATAACTAATAATTTATGAAACTAATTATAAAATGATTACAATAAATATATTGTAAGTAGAAATGAGAGAAATATTTTCTTTTATCAAAGTGACATAAAATATTGCTTGAAATAAAAATCCAAAACATAATAAATGGCATTTTCGTACTTTTTAACTCGATAAATTAATTATTCATAATTTTTTTTTTAAATACTATATTCAGAATTAATAAAATGTCACAGCATATTTTTATCAGACGTTTCAGTTTCAATTTTCAATGAAAAAGAAAAAAATTCAAAAAAATAAAATTTCAATTCTAATCTATTGAAGAGGATTTTCCTCGATACAAAGCGATAACAAGGGAGGCAAGATTCATCCCTTTAACCATCGCTGGAGTGTCTGGAAGGCTTTTATACAATAATACATCGAGTTCATGGGGGCCAACGAAAATAATACCATAACGCCTGAAGCATCCCATAAACGTACAAAACACACACTACACGATAAAACGAGGGTGGCACAGCCGTTGGCCATATAACGAGAAGGGGGATGAGGGGGGGGATTTCGAGCTACGGGGCTGTGACCATAAAGCCAGCAAAACAGACACGCCGACTAAAAGGCTTACTGGGTAATTTGCAACGGCTTAAGGCCGCGGCCAATCTGATCCTCAACCCCCCTCCGCCCCCCCAGCCCCCCAGCCCCCCTTTCTTCCTCTTCACCTTTCAGCTACAGTATCCACACACGTGAAATCTTATATCTTAACCTTTTTTTCTTTCTTTTTCTTTTTTTCATCCCGTTCATGAAAGATATATCGAAGAAAACGAGAGGAAGATGAGGAGCAAAAGAGAGGAAAGAGAAAACGAGGGGGTGGGCTTTGAAGAAGATCTCTTTGAAAAACTATACCGGGTTACCTGAATGGACCCTGAACGGTGATCTCTTCCTCCTTAACCTTTTATCTATATATCTGTAGCAATGTATATATATATATATATATATATATATATATGGTGAGGCTTCTCAGTCTCAGCAGGGCGAACACGAGCCTGGGGTTTTCACGCGCTGTCGCCCAGAATTTGGAGGGCAAATTTTGTTCTCCAACCTTATGCCTAATTGACCGTATACTTGTGCTGTACACTGACAAGGATTTCGGTCGAACCAAGCCATAATTTCTCGAGCGTACTCGAATCTCTTTCAATGTTTCAGTCCTTTTTTTCATTTTTTAGTTTTTTTAAACATAATTTTTGCTTTATTCTTTTTACTACCGTTGCACCGTTAGGCGAGGTCCGCGTGAGCCTCGATTCGGCTGGAAAGGATAGTATCTGATTACCCGAACGGCTCTCAAAACTGTCCTTTACCTTCGAGCTCATTCCATTTTTTTATAAAATTTCTAGTATCTTTGAATTTTTAAATATGAATCATTTTTTTAAGATATAATTTCCATTTATTTTTTTCTATATAAAAAATAAAATAAAATCGAATTAAAAAATAATGGGTTGACTTTAAATTTTCTACACAACCTGGACTTTTTTCTTCTTTTTCTTCTTTTCGATTTTGATTTTTTATTCCCGATTGCCCAGCACCGATATAATTCACCGACGAGTGGACTGGCCCGACACTGGACGAGATGGCAGTTCGTGTTGGCGATATTTAAGCAGCGAAACTTAATTTGTAGCGAAGTGCGCTCTGCCACCGGGGGAACTCGAATCGATTGGAGGACCCTCGAACTCTCGGGGCTCTCGAGAACGAGCCCGAGCGAGCACCGAGGCGCGTGCCGTCGCGCAATCCCAACAAACCGACAGAGCCACTCGGTTCTATCTCCTATTCGCTCTAAGAATCAATTTCTTCTACATTTATATATATTCAAAGCCTGAAACGAGGCAGTGGAATTGGATTTTGAATCTGACAAATTTTTTCGTTCATTCGACAAATAAATAAATAAATAAATAAATAAATAAATAATTTGCTGTTGCTTTTGGTAACACTAAATATTTTTCATACATGGACTCAAGTTTTGATTTAAATTTTTCTATATTATTTTTTTTATATTATTAAAACCCTGAATTTGACTCGTTGAATTGGAAAACAAGAATTAGTTTCAATTAATATTTCACCTGAATCATTAAATTTTTGTTCATTCTTCAAAAAAAGAGAATACTTCATTTCAGAATACTTAAAACAGTCTAAAGTATTTTTAAGAATAATTTTAAATTATTTTTTTTTTTTTCATATTGATTTTTTAAATATTTATTTCGAGTGAATTCTGATTTGATATTAGTGACTTCAACTCTCAAATGCATTGTAAAATATAATTTCACACAAAAAGTAATGTTTATAAAATGAATATTTGTTTCTTGTTGCCTGCGAAAAATCTCCTTGAGGAAAAACGATTAAATCCCCGTTAGACATAAAAGCGTAGAGGGTGTATCAAAGTGTTGCAGTGTGAAGTACGGTGTTGTAATACAAGAAGCCATCGACCGGCAAAGCATTCGTGTCGAGAGTTTCCCGGGCCCTTTTCCTTGTATTTGTCAGAGTAAACTCTCTTAACGCTCCCTTTACGAGTGGCGCTTTTGTAGCAGCTTTCACGAAGAGAAATATATCCCTTCGCGCGCGCCTCTCCCTCTGGATACACAAAACGCCAGTCTGATTACGCATTAATAATTTAACCAGCGAATAATTCACATTGCCATTCGATGATAGGAGCATCCTGTGGATGAGAGATGAATCGAAAGACCAACACTCGGGGATCCGCCCAGAAATTCGGTGGGTTCAAACGATCCCAAAAACCCTCCATCGCCACTATCCATAATAATAACTTACACCGGTTAGGACTACTGATCGCTATCTTCAACAAAAAAAACTTTCATTTTCTTCCTCATTCCTAAAAATGGAAACAGAACGCTGTTGCACTTCCGGACACGCGCGTCTGCCAAATGGTTGGGTCATTCTTAATGGTTCCAACCAACCATTTTTCCTTTTTAACCGCTGCTCCCTCATTTCGCAGTCTCTCAATTAGACCAGCCAGCCGTAACCACGAACACGAACACGTTGGTTTTCTTTTTCAGTAGCTTTTCTTTCTTTCTCACAGTGTAAGCTTTGTTTTCAGTTTTTTTTTTGAGGTTTTTGCTTTTGGTTTAAAATGTTGAGACAAGTGATTTAGAAAAAGTGTCGGTTCCAATTTGTGTGCCATATTTAGTACGATTCAAGGATTCTTTGGTTTTTTTTTTTTAGTTATTAAATAAATGGATTTATCTAAATGAAAATAGGACGCAATATAATGTGCGACCAAACGATTCAGAACGACTGGTGTCAAGTAGAAAAAAGAATGGAATTGAATTTTCAGAGGCGAGATAAAACCTAGTTCATGCGAATATTGTAAAGATTTTGAGAGAGCAATAAGGAAAAAGAGGAGTGAATGAGAAAGAACGAGTGTGCAAGATAATGTAAGGATGAGGAGTGTTGAGGAAAACCAGAGAAATGTAAATAATCAGATTCTTAAGACAATCGTGACGAGACAGTGGAAAAGTAAAACCTACGTGAAAATTCTAAAACCCATAGGGCAGGAATGGCTAATAAACAAATAAAAAAAATAAAGTATATAAATTCATAATTTTTGTGTAATATGAATTTCCATTCCCATTTTTTTTTTACAAATTATTTGATTTCTCCTAATTAACGAAATTCACAAAATGTATATTTATTATTTTACAATAAATTAGAAATAAAAGCCACTGATAGAAATATATTTTTTAGTATCTAAAACCTTTTTTGCAAGGCTCATTTCGAAGCAATCGTCTTTTTCATAGAGAAGGCTCCGCGGATGACCGCCCAAAAAAAAAAATAGGAAGCAACGTAGAAGATTTTGCAACCTTTTCTTTTTTCCGTGTCAGCAAGAAAAACATGGTTCGATCATCCGTGCTGATGGAGGTTGGCTAATTAGTAATTATCCTCTCATTTATGACGCATCGCTTGCTCCACATAGTTCCCTAATTTTCCTCAAAGCCAAAGCGTTGTACGACTGACGAAAAGGAATATAATATTTCGTCTGTGGCGTATGCCAATTTTCCGGGTCCGTTGAAATTGGAGGTCGAGAGAGAGAGAGAGAGAGAGAGAGAGAGGGACCCTGGAACAGGATTAGCCCGGGAAAGACAAGACAGCTACGGCGAGTCCTTCCGGGCAAGGATTTAATTCTCTTCATTTTGTAGCCTTCATTCCCACGAAGAAAAACGAACCTGAAGCAAAAGATGGGCTCTCTTATGCATATACAAATTTTACCGAGTGAGGGAAAGATTACCGAAGCCTAAAACACGAGTGCAACCAACCTTCAAACCGTTGACGATGTTGATGTAGTCCTGTCTTCAACTACTGGCCAGTCCTTCCAATTTGAATCTGTGCAAACACTTGAACTTGGACAGCATGTTCTGGGTCTCCTAGTTGAAAAAAAGAAAAAAATGTTTGTCCCTCGTCAACGAAGACTCTCCCCGTTGAACTAGGAGCACTTTGCTCCTGGTTCAACAAGAGGACCTTTCGGAAGAGCTACGACGTCCAGAAAATTTGTCAAACAAACGGAGAAGATTTGATTGATGTTTTAAAAATGAAAAAAAAAAAATAAAATAAGACTTCCTGATCGGTTACTCTGCAGCAAATAGATACGAATTAGGGTTGATATTGAGGTATTGGATTTCAGGGCATAAAGTGTATTTAACGATGAGTGAAAGCTACCCTAGCAGTTTCGAAATGATGTCATTTCAACAGAAACATTGTCTTCGTATATAATCCACAGAAACTGTGTTAAAATACATTCGGATTTATAAGATCTTTGTGTTACTTTTCAAGCCTAACATAAAAATCCAAATCAACACAACCGGGTTTGTGATTTTTTTTTATCGCTGTTTGGAGGATGATTCATTTTTTGCCAATGCCAAAAAGCACGTTTCTATCAGTATCTTTCAATTCGGTTAAATTTACAATTTTATTTATTATTAATCTACAAAAAAAACGTGGCGTCATGAAAAAATGACATGCCCAAGATTATTTCCACCCCAATTACATTCTGTATTCGATTTTAAAGTGTATTTACATTGAAACAAGTGCAGCCCTCGTATCTCCCACAGACACTACATAAACATTTCACAAAATTTCAAAACCGTGTATATAAAAGACGACGAAGAGTGGCGTATCAGTTTTCTCATATATCCCCCCCGACAGTTTGAAAGGCCAGGTTTAAAAGAAGAAAAAAGAAAGAAGAAAAAAAAATCTCTCAAACATATCGAAATTCACAGATCCAAAAAACAAGTGACGCGTCAACCGATACTCTTTGCGCATCTCTCGGGTTTTCGAGAGGCATAACACAGAGATGGTTTGCCCGGACTAGGGCAAACGTTTGCCCTTAAAAAGTCGAGTCTGCTGGACGCACGCTTGACTTCCTTTTCATGTTCCTGATGTGTCCTCGCGCTTTAAGGACAGGGGAACCCTTGCACAAACTCGAGACTCGAGAGTATCAGCCCTGGAAGGTCGAGAGGAAAAAAGCAGAAGGAAGTCGAGGAGAGAAGAGGAAAAAAAAAATGGAAAAAAATTGAAAAATAAAAGGAGGAAGATAGAAGTACTTTGGCGAATCCCGTTTGCTTTTGGTGGTTCTCTTCAGGCACTGACGCCATATTGTACTGGCTGCTGCTGCTGCTGCTGCTGCTGAGCTGGCTTCGAAAAACCTTTTCGATCCTCGCACCGGATAAAATATTGCAAATCATGGACTACCTGTCTCTCGGTCGACGAGGCGAGTCGAGACAAGCCAACTTTTACACACAGAAACACCTTCTTCTTCTTCTTCTTCTTCTTCGACTTCTACTTCTTTCTATCACGTTTAATGCATTTATATATTTCACTCCGAGCTCTCGCTCGCACTTTCCGCCTGTATCGTTTGCCTCAGGATGCACTCACAGGGTGTGCATCGCAAAGTGCACCAGACTCTGGCTATCTTTCGATGACTGCCTGCCTGCCTGCTTTGTCTCAAGACACGCTATCTGCTAATGCATCCTTCTACAACCATACCTTGTTTCATGTTTTCACGGTGTTAGTCGATGCAACCTCACCCCAAACATGTTAAAACAGTAGCGAAAATTATGTATCTCAATTAATCTTGATTCATTCTTCTCTAGAGTTCGGATATATGTTTTACATTTATTTTAGTATTGTTGCATTATTTTAGAAAATTTTATTCTTCAATTTTAATTGGTTTTTTTTTATTATGGAGGAATTTGATGCACAGTGAAATTCTGTCAGGAATGCATTCTACATTTTTCGTTGATTTTGTAAATAAGTTCTTACGTATAAATTGAGGAAAATGGATTAAAACAATATTTCAAATTCATTTTCAGCATTTTATTTATTGAAAAAATCAAAATTTTTTTTTACTGATAATCAAAGAAGCCATTCATTATAATAATAATGAATTTTTGTTTGAAAATTTTTAAGCATAAAAAAAAGTATAGTTGCATTATTTTAGAAAATTTTATTCTTCAATTTTAATGTTTTTCTTTATTATGGAGGAATTTGATGTACAGTGAAATTCTGTCAGGAATGCATTCTAAATTTTTCATTAATTTTGTAAATAAGTTCTTACGTATAAATTGAGGAAAATGGATTAAAACAATATTTTAAAATCATATTCAGCATTTTATTTATAAAAAGATCAAATATTTTTTCTTACTAAAAATCAAAGAAGCCATTAATAGTAATAATAATAATAATAATGAATTTTTGAGAATTTTCAAGCATAAAAAATATTCATAGCTTCAGACATTTATTTTAGTATAAATTTAGAAAAATGGATTAAAACAATATTTCAAAATCATTTTCAGCATTTTATTTACAAAAAAAAAAAAACATTTTTTTACTAACAATCAAAGAAGCCATTAATAATAATAACAACGAATTTTTGTTTGACAATGTGTGAGGATAAAAAAAAATGCATAGTCTCAGAAAAAAAATGCACGAACATGAGATGCTGAATTCTTTGAGTAAAGCATCAATAAAAGTGCTCACACTGCAAAAGAGGCATATCGTTTTAACGTCTCTATTAGCGGCTATTAAAATCATCGCGAGATTGTGAGTGAGAAGGCTCGGAGGCCGATCTAGCTCAGCAAAAGAATAGAAATGAAAAGAAAAAAAAAAAAAAAAAAAAAAAAGAGATCCCCCTCCCTGAATAAGACACACAAGAAGAAGAGGAAGAGCTGAAATGCTGAATTTAATCCAAAGAGCAGCGATATATTACCCTGGCATGTCGCAGAGGCTACGTCAATTGAAATGTAGAGAGTTGAAATAATCGTTTTTTTTTTTTTTGGGGTTGCAGGGTTGTTCAGGATCTCGAATCGCGTTCACATGCTGGCGCACTGAAAAAGAGAGAGGGAGAGAGATTCTCGTGCCTGGGTCGTTCGCTCGCGCGGTGTCCGATTACCTTTTGTCGTTTGCCCGACGACGACGACGTCGTCGTCGTCGTCTCGTAGCTCTCGGATTTTTCGAACGATATGTATATCCTATATATATATAGTTAAAAATAGGGCCCATTGTGGGCATGAGGGTATTTAGCCCATGGCACAGGGATCGAATACATACGCGAACTTCTGATGGTGGTTGGACATGAAAAACCCGCGTGCACGAAATCTTCTGTAAGGCCCAAACGGTGTCACGTTATATACACGAGCGCAGATTCTGTTAAAATGATATCCTCGCGAGGACTATAGAAGGCTGCTTCTTCTCCCCCCCCCCTCTTGAATTGCCAAATGGGGGGCCCCCCATAATAATTCGAGATATATAACCCTTTCGTGCCACTGAAAAAAAAAAAAATATCTAGGATTGGTAACAATATAAAAGTAATAGTTTTCAATTTTTAGTTCATGCGATGATTTTTCATAATCACTTTCATTGTTAAATTGATAGTTGTATTTTTATTTTTATTTGAAAAAAAAAAGTCAAGTCTGGAGTATTTTTTGTACTAAAAATAATGTTGTATTTCTTTTTCAAATATTTCAGAAATGTGTATAAAAAAATGAAAACGAGGATAGAAATTAATGTTTTTTTTTTTATATTCTCCTAAATGAAATTTGGAAATTAACCAAAAGAAACAAATGTGCAAACAAATTTTTTCGTCGTCCTAAAAAAAAGTGAGAAACAGAGAGACAAAGTGAGAGTGCATCTGCGTCAGTGAGACTCTGCGCGTTTCCACTGGTGCAGTGAGTATAATTGGCGAGTCGGTGAAGTTCCGAAGAGGATCTCGTCGAAGCTCCCGGGAAGTATTTCTCTAAAAGCGTCCCGTCATCCCGTGTAAATACTCGGATCGTTCGGCGCGTCCGGATCAGCGAAAGAGCTTCTGCTACTGGCTGTTTGAACGTACGCTCTGTATATGCATATACACATATTCCCTTTTCGTCGGCTGTTAGAGCTCAGCGCATTTCCAGCAGCACTCCCTTTTGCACCTGATACTTTCGCGCGGCTGATGAATTCTCCGCGTCTTTCTATATATATATATATATATATATATACACGTTTTTTTTTCCATTCCATCTTGCGATTCGTTGCTCTCTTTTCTCTCGCTCATCGTGCTTTTAATTAAGGCACTCGGTGGCAGAATGCTCGGCACCTGTACAAGAAAGTGTTGCCAGCAGCAGACGTGAGACCAGGACGAAAACGTCAACAAAACACTTTGCATTTATTTCGGTGGCTCAAAAGTGAGAGAGAGAGAATTTTTTAAATTTGTGACGGACTTTACGTGAATTTCACGAGACCTCGAACTGCCATTATCAGTATAATATCAGTAGTAACGATGGTAATAATAATAATAATAATAATAATGCAGAAATGCAATTAATTTGCTTTCCCTCTGTCTCTGCTAAAAGTGGGAGCCTCGTAATTATAATAAGCCGAATCATTTTGGGTATTTTTATATAAAGCAATTAAACGCCAACACATACTGGAGACCCGAGGAATTGAATTATAGCGTTCTCTCGTTTTGCTTTTTTTGTTTTTTTTTTTTTTTGTTTTTTGACCAGGCCACTCTCCGAACAATAATCATCTCACGAATCCTTCTTGCATGTATGAAACGCACAATGGAGAGGCGAACTCAAGAAGGTTTATCGTCGTGCTTTCTGCGGTGCGAGGAGCTCGTGTGCGGCATATATCGGTCAAAGAATTTCGTCCGAGACAAAAGGAAATTTCACGACACCGGACAATTACAGGCGTGACGTTTTGGCCCTTCTTTTTGCGGCTGATTATTGGCTCTTTTTGGGGCAGCAGCTTTGTTTTCTGAATAATTATCACTAATGATTTGGCAAAATGTTATTTTACTTTATATTTTTTTAATATAAATTTTAATATTGAATTTCTATTTTCTATGAAATTTACTTTTTCCTATTCTTCAAATTTCTAAATTTGTTAGAAAACAAAATTGATCAACCTCAGAATTGTATAAAAATGAACTGTCAAAAGATAGTCAATTAATATTAATCATAATAAAAAGAAACTACGTAATGTATTGCTCACAAAATAGGTCGCGTGTTCGAACCTCGTATATTCAAAATCGTTTTGTCGCTTGAAAATGGAAATAGAATGAGTCTGGTGGTGCAGTATACGAAAATAATAATTCGTAGGACGAGTGTAGAGAGCCGAGGAGAAAAGTTGCAGCCGGTGGTGAGCGAAAATGGAGGGGAAAAAAAAAAAAGAAGAAAAATGAAATGTGTAGCGACGGCAGTGTGAGAGGAAGGGAAGAAAAGTTGCGACGGGTTAACGACGGGTCCACCCCGTTCAAGAGAATATAACCGCGACGAGCGATTAGCAACGAAAACAGACGGGAATGTAGTACACACATAGAATGGAAGGAGAAACAGCAGAGAGCGGGAGATGTACTCTCGACGACGACGACGACGACGACGACGCCGGCGTCCCGAAGCTACGGCTAGTCAGCAATCGATCCACCAGAAGCAGCAGTCGCGTGAGCTTTTGCTCTCTGTCTCTGCGGTTCAAGACTCGGCAACAGTATCATAAGAAATTTATTCAAACTACATGATGTCAGATCCGGGGCCATTTTAGGTATCAGTGAGGCTGTGTCTAGTCAGGCTCATCGGATTTCTGGTGGATCTGAGCAGGTTCTGATTTTAATTCATCATGTGTGGCTGGTCAGACTCGCCAGATTTAAAACGCAGATGAGCCGTGTAGGTCAGCTTTACGTATTGCTTGATCAGGATTATCAGATTCAAGGAACGGTCGGGACGCATACGGTTTCATTATAGGCCTGATCAGGATCGCCGTATTTAAGGTGCATTTGGGCTGTGTACGGTTTTCTTAAGTCTGTACTGATCAGAGTCGCCGTATTCAAGGCGCATTTGGTCCGTGGATTTTTTTGTTGGGTCTGTACTGATCAGGGTCGCCGAATTTACGACGCGTTTCGGTCGCATACGGTTTCATTAGGACAGAACTGATCGGGGTCGCCGTGTGTAAGGTGCATTAGGGCCGTGTACGGTTTCCTTGAGTCTGTACTGATCAGGGTCGCCGTATTCAAGGCGCATTTGGGCCGTGGATTTTTTTGTTAGGTCTGTACTGATCAGGGTCGCCGTATGTGAGGTGCATGAAGGCCGTGTACGGTTTCCTTGAGACTGCACTGATCAGGGTCGCCGTATTTAAGGCGCGTTTGGGCTGTAGATTTTTTTGTTGGGTCTGTACTGATCAGGGTCGCCGAATTTACGACGCGTTTGGATGGTATACGGTTTCATTAGGACGGAACTGATCAGGCTCGCCGTATTTGAAGCGCTCTTAGGCCGTATAAAAATGCAAATAAAACTAATTTCAATTCTCCAAGCATTTTGAACAATTGTTGTAATTGCAATATTATATGTATTTCAGAATGCAGCAACAGTCTGGACCAGGGAATGGAGTGCCTCGTCGAGCGATGAGTCCGGGACCCGGTGGAAGTGACTCCGAAGACTCGGATATATCGTTAGGCGGTACATCACCACCGTCGCCGAGTACCTCACCAGCGCCTACTCACCAACAGCCCTCGCCGGTTCCTCTTGGAGCTCTCGGTCCACTCGGTCCACCACCCACCCTCAATTTCCGCTTCGATCCGAGCCAGTCGCAGTTCCGGTTCGGCCACGCGACTGCCTTCAAGTTTCCACCGGCGGGCTTTCATTTCGGGCCGCACAGTCCGCAACAGCACAATCATCCGATTATCGGCGGCGGTGGAATGTTCAGGCTCACCGAGACCAGTCCCTTCCAAGCCGTCGGACCTAGAGGCGATCTTGGATCGAGGTTTGTGCTTTTCTTCAGAATCATTATTTTTATTTCCTCTTCAATTTTTATTCAGTAAATTGCACATGACGACGGAAATATTCTCTCTCTCTTTAATTTGTCTTCTATTTTTCATGAAAAAAGTATTTTTACGAATCGCAAAATCGTTATTAATTTACAACTATAATTTGCGTTTACAGATTGCCGGATCCCCTAGGACTTCCACCCCCGAGGCTTCATCCCCACGAGACACTCCTCCACCATCCGCATCATCCGCACCACCAGTTGCCCGAGGGTATATCGAGGATATCGGAAGGTTCGCGTCTCTCGGACGGCGGTATATCCCGTCTGTCGGACAGTTTGTCGGAAGCTCATAGTCCGCCGCTGGTGGCGACTAATCTCTCGGTAACGGGACCGTTGAGGGTAGCGGTACCAAGTCCCCATACACCCTCGTCACGTGGTAGTCCGCCTTCGAGTCAGCATCAAACGACGACGACGCCGCAGCAAACGAGCCACGTTAGTCACTCGGGTCAAGTTCAAGGTCTCATAAGACTCGCGACACCGCCGCCAAATCCAAAACCACCCCAGATTCACAGGCCATTCTCACCGGCGTGATACCGAACGGATTTTTTCACAGCCTCGTCCACGTCGACCGCGTTATTCCGCGACGATACACCGAGCTTCGACGATAAAACGTACGAGTGTCGCACCTTCGAGGTCTTGTGAGTTTCGAAGATTATTATTAGTTTTTACGAGTATCGGAAAAAGCGCCGACGGCACTTTTTTTTTTTTTTTTTATTGTAAATAAAATATAATATCGCGCCAAAGCCCGTCGCGGATTAAACAATTTTTTTGTTGCGCAATAGTCACGAAATGATACGTAAGAATGATTGAACCGCGCGACTTTTTGAAATTAAAATAAAAATCCTAAGACTTTGTTTTATGATACACACTGGAAAGACAGATTTGAAAAAATTAGTGAAAATTAGGACTTTTTGTTACAATAAAAAAAAGTACAATGGCATTGTCACGAAGTTCTTGAAAGAACATATCAAGTTAAAATCCCCGAAAAAATATGTAGAAAATATGGCAAAAATATTTCACGCATAATCTCTTATCATGAAATCAAAATTCGGCGAGTCCGCGGCGCTGCAATCATTCTCCCGTAACGTTTTCAATTGGCTCCGACAGGCCCAGCGACGTTTCCCGTCTACGAATACGAGATCGAGGAAGCAAAGACTGATTAATAAAATATATACGACTCTCGTAGCGTGGATAAGCGATAGAAGCGCGCGTTTCGTCTGGCACGCGATAATCGTATCCTCGATTCACGAAAACAAGAAATAAAAAAATAAACGAGTCTCGATAAGTGGCTGCCCAAAAAAAAGAAAAAAAAAAACAAAAAACAAAAAAAGACAGACTAAAGCCCCACGCAAATAATACCTGCCCTTCTGCAATAGGCACTATTGTAGAACTATAGCTGCTTGCGAAAGAAAAAAAAAAACTTCGAATTACCAAGCCTCTCGTTTACCCTTTTTTTTTTATTTCCCAAAAAATAAAGAAACTCCGGGAGTAAAATAAAAACGGTGAATACGATTGTAAAAAAAAAAGAAAACCAGTAAAAAAAAAAAAAATACTAGTGCGAAATAAATAGAGCGTGATTCGAGATTCCCCGATTATCCCAAATCTTGTAGATATTATAATCGAGGATATAACAGACAAGTCTCAGCGCAAAAGTGAGAGGAAATGCAGAAAAAAAAAATAAAAATGAAAAAAAATGAAACTAGTGAAATTCTTGTATAATCGACGAATCTCCTTATAAATACTGAACATAGAGAACTAGTGTAAACATATATAAATATTATATATATATATATATATATATATATATATAGATAAAAATGCGTAAAAAAAATTATAATTAATGCGGATAAACGAAAAAAAAAAAAAAAAAAACAAATTATACATATTATATATAAATATATATATGAAAAAAATGAACAAATGAAACGTCATTATTATCTATTATCTATTGTCTATTATTATTATTATTATTATTATTATTTGCGCCTGTAAATAAATTCACGCGATAAATATATTAACAGATTATTATGAAACGACTCTATTCGATGAAAAAAAAAAATCTCATTTCTCAACGATATATTATTTCCCACATCATCCCCCGCCAGTTTCATCGTTCTTTCTTGTTTTCAGCGTCGTGTCACGCAGTTCGCACGAATAAATCGCAATCTGCGAGTGTCAAGAATGCTTTTATATTCTTGCTGATATCGCGGTAGGGTTTCTTGATGCTGCTTGCTCTCCCTTTCTCTCTCTCTCTCTCTCTCTCTCTCTCTCTCTCTCTGGGCTCGCGCCGCGCACTAGGAAGTCGATAAAGCTCAAGACAGCCTGAGCGAACAAGGTGGAGGGAGCAACGGAGTGAAAGAGAGAGAGAGAGATTGGAATGGAAGAGCATAGAGGGAATATAGTGGGAGGGAAGGAAAGGCCGTCTCGTCGACAGCTCGCATATACTGCCTGACTCGTGCGAGAGAAAGAGAGAGAGAGAGAGAGTGAAGTTCCAAGGCTCGCGACTATACTGAACGCGATAACGCCGAGTTGCGTGGGCGGGTGTCGCTGACAAATGGGACCAATGGGCTAGCGGCTCGGCCCTGTAACCGATCCCATAGGTTACCAGGGCATATGAACTGTTTTATACAGGGGAACGAGACTCTTCGGCTGCTGAAAAAGCTGCGCAGTCTCCACCCTTTTACCAATTCTTGCCGTTTAAATAGATGTATATATATATGTGTGTGTTCGTTAAAAAATGAGAGCATTGCAGTATTTAATGAAGAATTATTTTTTTTATAAATAAATATATCGTTACCAGCTTTATTTAATAAATTGAACACTTGGACAAAATTCTGCGATGGTTGAATTTTGTATGAGCAATTTTTCTTTATACGTAGATCGTTAGATTTGATAGATAGACTTTTTTTTTTAATTATGAAATGGGAACGCTTTTAATGAGCTATTTTTACGTGACGTATTTGGTAAATTAATATTTTTTTTTTTTAATATTGGAGTAGATACATTTTTATTGAGCAGTTTATTGAAGAATTTCTGACAATCTGGAAGTGGGAATTCGATAAATAGCAGCAGATGCAGTCGTAAGACTCGAACATTTATTTTTTAGTGGATTTTAATTTTTTTTTGGTTTGAGATTTGGAATATTTAGAATCACAGGCTACAATTTTTTTTCTGCTTTCAGTGAAGTATTATTATTATCACTTCGTTAGAGAATTTTAAGTAAAAATTAGGGAAAATATTTTTCTTTAAATTATAATACTAATATGACTATTTTTACGCAGATTTTAATTTCTTCATTTTTCAATGTTTCACGTTGCCGAGAAAATGAAGTTTAAAAAAAACAAATTGAGATATTTTTTTACCTACAAAATATACACAGCAGATAAAAGAATCCTACGAGTTGAAAATAAAGATTTTATCACCCCAAAATTAATCCAAATACGTTGATAAGAAAATGTGTAATTTAATTAAAAAAAAAATTACCTCCAAATATTTTCTTCATTTTTACAAAAGTGAATATCCATAAAAAAATTAATTAAAAAAAAAAAAATTGACCATATATTCCACAAAAAAAAAAGTGTAATAAATATGAAACATTTTGGAAACTACTGCTATAAAATTCAGTGTCGATCCCCTCCATGATTTGGCAAAGCTGTTAGCTGTAAAACCGAGGAGAGACGAAAATCCTTAATGGATTATCGTGATCGTCGATAGCAATCGTTTTCGAAGCTCGTGACCGTAGCCACTCGCTCCCATCCATATCGCATATTCCGGAACTGCAAAACCAATATACCACCATCCAAACTACACGCTCTGCTGCATATGGAAGAGTGCTACTGTCTCCACATCAGAGTGTTATGGGGAACGAACACAGAACCAATGGTCCCAACCAACCAACCAACCAACCATCCAACCAGCCAGCCAGCCAACCCCACATTCTGAATACAACCGAATATCCAAAAACGCCCCTGTGGTTTATTCGTCGGAGCAGCACTCAGCTCTGGCAGCAGACACATTGCACTGGCGCGGTTACATAGTAACGTCACGCCTGCTGGCTCATTCTCGTTAATGTTTTGACAGTTGCTTGCTCAGACACCTCTCTCTGGCATAACGAAAATTCATTAGAAAGTGATTCTCATTCGTCCAAGTTGAACTTTCAAACCAGTCGAAAATTTACGAAGAAGCATGGATAAGAGGATTGGTACGAATTGAGCTTGTGAGGATTGAAGGAATCCACAAAATTCAATGAGAAAAATGAGAGCCACTCGATGATCCTTCTTCTAGCTTTTCCTCCCCAGCTGTCCCTGGGATTTAGATGTTTAGGATAATGCCCCAGCCACGTCGAAGCTTTGGGGACCTTACAACCAAATAATCTAGTCGCACTCTGAATGGCACAGAACTGGAATGGAGTGGCGAAAACATGATGAAAAGACGTGGCTTATGCCTGGACCAAAAATTCGAGAGGCAACGAAGAGAAGGAAAAAAAAAAAAAAAGTGAACGACCATGAAGACATCACGAGCAAGGCGAATATGCTGCGAGTTAGATGAGGGGACTACGATTTATATCTAGTGGTTATTTGTAGACAGATTCGACACCTCGACAATGGACATACCACCCCGAAAAATCATAATGGATCACCGTCAAAAGGAGCTTGTAAAGAGAGGCCAATGGGCACGCAGGCAGCTCTCCGTATGCGCCAAGATTATCGGACGAAACGGGAGGAACCAGGACACATACACACCATGGGGTGCCTCATGAAGAGGTGTGAAAACCGCATGGATTAAGTACTCCTATGAAAAAGGGGATCTTTCTAAGATCACGCGCTACTCGGCATTGTTCAGCTAAGAAGTTTTTCGTATTTTCGACCTAAACTATCAGGCATGGTTAGGGATACGATGTTATGTGTGGTAGGGATTTCTTTTTTCTGTTCTGCCAAAACCCACGACGGGACTTAACGATTTAGAGGGATCTATGTAGGGTGATATCCATGCATTCTTGAGCACTCGAGGAGCAAGAAATTATTTTTTACATTTATTTTGACATGATTATTTAGGAAAGATTTTTGGCAAACGCTAACTATTTGTGGAATCATTTATTTTTTATTTGTTAAAACGAATTTTATATAATAAGTCTGTTTCATTGCTTGAATGTTGCTAAATGGGGTGAAAGAATATTGATATATGTCGATGCATTGAAATTGATGATTTTTATAATTTTTGTCATTTTTAAATATTTATAATATTTATCATTTTTATATATTTTTAAATATTTATAATTTGTATAATTTTTATAATTTTTATAATTTTTAAATATTTATAATTTTTTGTTTTTTAATTTCAACGAGGCCGTCCGTCGCCGAAGTTTATCATTATTTTTTAGAAAAGCAATTTTTTGATACTAAAACGAAGGATGGAATTTCAATTGCAGTACGATTCGAGTAGCATTTATGAGGTGCTGGGGATAGATTTTAATAATTAAATAAGAAACAATTATTGAATTTTTTAAAATAAAAATTATTCCAATAATAGTTCCATTTCTCTATTTTTGTTAGAAAAAAAAAAAAAATTGTTAGTACTGCAATTCGTACAGACATTACGATTGCTGATCAAATTTTCTTGAGTCAACAATTTTAAACTGCAGACACTAATTATTTGTATAAAAATAAAAATAAAAAAATGTTAATAGATATTTTTAATATAAATATTTTTTCTATATTTAAAAGTGAATAAAAAAATCATTTCTTTCACATCGCTTTAATATCCCACTAATAATAACCCACAATCTGCGAATAAAAGTATCATTTTACATCTATATACACAAATAAAAATTGCGAGAGTGAGAGAGAGAGAGAGAGCGTTCATGGAGGGTAGCCCAAAGTTCACACGCGGGGTTAATGAATGGTTAGATATAACTTGGCATTATAGTTAAGTATTGCCCCATGATTCTCATTGCTAGTTGAGCGATAATTCGACACCGGCGTACGTTTAATTTGAGTATATTCCGATTGAGCCGTATTTCAATGACGGGGGGTGTGGCACGTACCCAATACAATATACCCCCTCTTTTGAGCCCTCGGGACCCCTATGACAGTCCCCCCCCCCCCTCCCCCTCCCCCTCCATCCCCTAAAACTCCACACAGAGCCTAACCCCAGCACGTTGAAGTGCGACCATGGGAAAAACAAAATGTTTTTCTAGCTGGCAACTTCTTATATCCAAACTTCTCTTCGCGCCCTTTGTGGGCTAAGGGATGATGGAATTATTGTGGCAAATAATATCAAACTCGTTGAAAATGTATTTCGGAGGCTCGACTTCGAGTTTGTACTTGTTAAAGGAAAACCGTTGAATGGGTGGAGATGGAAATGAAATTTTGAGATGTTGGGTATTTAACACATATATGGGGCATTTCACCTGGTCTCTGGGTATGAAGTTCGAGGCTCTCGATTGGGCCCACAATTTTTTTAATGGTTCATAAAACACTGATTTTTGTAAAAACTATTTTTTTTTTTCACTTTTTAAATTATTTACGACTTTTTTAAAAAGAAATTATCGAATTTTTTAAATTTGTTAGAATTCTGAAAAATATTTTTTTTTGAAAATGAAAATTATTTTGGGAAAGGAGCGAAGGTCAACGTGCGATTTTTTTTTCGGGCTTTTTTCAAAAACGAGAAAGAATGGAAAAGTTTGTAGAACGTTTTTTTTTTTTTTTTAATTAGTGCTTTTTTGAGTTATGTGAATTGAATAAAAAAATATTGAGAAAGTTTACTCGGATTTTCGCTCAACATACTTTGTTCCGAAAAAAATCAGAGTTTTCTATAATTTCACCGAAAACACTCTAAATATGTCTGATAAATTGCAACTGCTGGATTTGCTGGTTTGCGTGGAGAAAATTGCAGAGATTTTTGGAAAATATCAGAGAAAATCAGAAGAAAAAATTAGGAAAATCTTGGAAAGTCAGTGAAGCGGTTTGAGTTTTTCAGACAACTTGTCAGAGAAATATTTTCACAAGGGTTGTCTTTACCTTTTACATGAAAAAAAGTGAGTACTTAAAAATTCTCAAAACAATTTTTTTGCAACGGTCCCAAAAATGGTAAATTATCTGCAAAACTGCGTTTACAGGTTCAAGGAAATGTCACAAAAACTGCCATTTTTTGGCAATGGTCCCAAAAATGGTCATTTATCTGTAAACCTGCTTTTACATATTAAAAAAAATGTCACCAAAAGTGCCATTTTTTGGCAATGGTCCCAAAAATGGTCATTAATCTGTAAACCTGCTTTTACATATTAAAAAAAAATGTCACCAAAAGTGCCATTTTTTGGCAATGGTCCCAAAAATGGTCAACTATCTTTAAAACTGCTTTTACATATTAAAAAAAAATGTCACCATAAGTGCCATTTTTGGCAATGGTCCCAAAAATGGTCATTAATCTGTAAACCTGCTTTTACATATTAAAAAAAAAATGTCACCAAAAGTGCCATTTTTTGGCAATGGTCCCAAAAATGGTCATTTATCTGTAAACCTGCTTTTACATATTAAAAAAAAATGTCACCAAAAGTGCCATTTTTTGGCAATGGTCCCAAAAATGGTCAACTATCTTTAAAACTGCTTTTACATATTAAAAAAAAATGTCACCAAAAGTGCCATTTTTGGCAATGGTCCCAAAAATGGTCATTTATCTGTAAACCTGCTTTTACATATTTAAAAAAAATGTCACCAAAAGTGCCATTTTTTGGAAATGGTCCCAAAAATGGTCAACTATCTTTAAAACTGCTTTTACATATTAAAAAAAAATTTCACCAAAACTGCCATTTTTTGGCAATGGTCCCAAAAATATGTAACCTGTAAAACTGCGTTTTACCAAAACTGCCATTCCATATATATCATACACGTATAGATGAATAGTGCGGCTACATATATATATATATATATATATGTATATATATAGTGTGATGTATATATACTCTGCTCGTGTACTCTCTGCTGAATGTGTCAGGCGTCAGTGCCCTTGCAAGCTATTAAGCCGCTTAGCACTATGGGGTTTATGTTGTGCTCTCCATGGCTTGACGGTGGCGTCCAAGCGGATATGGGGTATCTCTGTCTCCTGTAACGTAGTGTGGAACCTTATATATGCAGCATCCAAACCTTTACCCCGCCCCTCATGTGTATACCATTATCCTTCCTTATCCTTCTCCCCCCCCCCCCCCCATTTCCCTTCTATCTCGACATATGTTGCCAATAGTCTTGCCGTACCTATGCAGGCATTAGTATTTTAGTGCAGCAAAGAGATAGAGAGAGAGAGAGAGAGAGAATTGGGAGCAAAGCTTACGTGTATGAAGTTCATACAAAATCACGGTTTATAGGATTTTAGTCAAGCATTTCGTTCAGTCATCGTTGGGACTCTAAAAGACTGTGTTAATTATTTGAGAGGTTGAGAGAATCATTTTTGGCATTTTTTAAAATTTATTGATTTATTGATTGCACTAAAAATATATATATATATATATTTATCAGGGTACTTCTTTATTTGTTATCACTTTTGTTTTTTTTTTTTACAAGACAAAAAAAATGAAAAAGCCATTTTTTTAACTACAGTAAATAATGAATGTTTTATAAATATGCCATAATTTTTGCAATAGTTTTTTTTTGCAAAAATGAATTTAAGAGACTAGTAAAAAAGAAATCTGCAAGAATACAGATTTTGTGACAATATTTGAAAGTTATTCAGCCAAAATTTTGGCTGTTAAAATTGAAGACGTAGTAATTTTTTTTTTTACAAAAAAAATGGCTCTTGAAAAAAAATCTAAAGATTCTATGAATTTAGAAATAAAAAAAAAAAGTCTAGAAAAATACAAATTTAGTAAGAAAGTTTAAAAGTTATTCAGCCAAAGTTTTGGCTGTTAAAATTGAAAGATACTTATTTCGAAGAAACAGAAAAATATAATTCCAAAATTTTTTTTTTACCAAAAAAAAATTACAAAAAATTAATTTTTT
Organism: Perithous albicinctus; assembly: GCA_964016905.1. NCBI lineage: Eukaryota > Metazoa > Arthropoda > Insecta > Hymenoptera > Ichneumonidae > Perithous > Perithous albicinctus. Next base: position 37,372,963 of record OZ024688.1, on the reverse strand, counting down.
TTAAAATACAATTGATAATGAAATTCTCATAAATGCGTCACAATTTTCACAACATTATTCCACAAAAATGGCTCTTAAAAAAAAAAATCTAAAGATTATATGAATTTAAGAAACTACTAAAAAAAAAAGTCTACAAAAATACAAATTTCGTGACAAAATTTTAAAGTTCTTCAGCCAAAGTTCTGGCTATTAAAATTGAAAAAAAAAAATTTATACAAAAAAAAAATTACAAAAATTTCCTTTTTTTACTACAATAAATAATGAAATTTTCATAAATACACCAAAACTTTCACAACCATTTTCTAGCAAAAATAGCTCTAAAAAAAAAAAAATCTAAAGATTCTATGAATTTAAGAAACTACTAAAAAAAAAAACTCTACAAATTTAGTGACAAAGTTTAAAAGTTATTCAGCCAAAGTTTTGGGCTGTTAAAAATGTATGAACATTCCTTCGTTCGCTGTTTTGATTTTATCCCCCACGGGCGAGGGGAGGCATTGCCAGGGGGGGGGGGAGAGGCGTTCGGATGATGGGGTGAGTTCTCGCGTGCGGGGGAGTAAATATACCGTAGTGTATACGAAGATACTTAGCTAAGCACTGACAGCGGCTACGGATTAAGGGAGGGGGGGGAGGGAGGGAGGGGTTGAAATGTTATTATTGCAAGGGGTACGTCGTCGTCTGCTTCTCGCTGCTATATATTCGCGCTTTTCCCTTTTCCCCTTCCCTTTTGGGGCTGCTTCTCTGCCGCACTGTACTAAGTAGCCCGGTTAAGTATGTTGTTTAAGCTAACACTGTGTAAGTAACCATTCCGTTGCGAAATTGCTCCTGCCGCTATATATTCTCGCTTCTTCACTCTTCCGAGCGCCAGTTTTCCTCTCGTGAATTTATGCCCTCCTGGGGAAGAAGGGCTCTTTATATATGTATATATATCCTCACAGGTGGCAGGCATCTCATTAATATTTTAATCCAGAAAAAAGTCAGTCCTGGAAATTGAACAAATTTATCAATAACAATTTATTTAACTATGTTATTACGATTTTTTATATTTCATTTTTAAAATATATATCATGGCTAGAAGGGGGTGACAAAAATTTCTAGTCATTATTTTTTTGCAAAAAAAAGGAATAATTAAAAAATTTATTAGTCGGGGATTTTCAACAGGTATTTTATAGCGGTTATTTAAATTTTTTTATCTAATACTTTAAAAATATTTTGTATGCTTTTACATAATTTTATAATACATATTTTTATGTTTTAATTGCAGAAAATATGCGAATAATTAAATAAACTGTGAAAATGTTTTTTAGGTAATTCTTAACACAGTTTTCAATTAATATATTGCTGCTTGTGTCTTTATTTTCTCAAATACAATTTCTCTAAATACATTTTTCGCAATTTTTTTTTTCTTTTTTATAAATTTAACTATTAATTTTAATAACAATATTATTCATACAACTATATGAAAATCATTTTCAAACGTAAATTCATTACTAAAAATAAAAATTTCGCAAAAATAATAATAATAATATTAATAATTACAAAAAAAAATTCCATTGTACATTATTTTTCGATATCTATTTCAGTCTGATCAATTTTTCAGTTCATCTCAGTCGAACTTGAAATAAAATAAAATATATTTTTCCGAATCTTTCGAATACACTTTCACACGTACATTTTTCTTTGAACTATTTTCGTAAATTAATTTCGCAAATTTAAATGCTTGTAATTTTTCATATTTTTTTTTGTATAAATTTAATAATTAATCAAAATAAAATCTTCGCAAAAATAATAATAATATTAATCTAAAAAAAAAAAAATAATTCCATTGTACATTATTTTTTCGATAACCATTTCAGTCTCATCAATTTTTCTCTTCACGTCAGTCGAACTTGAAATAAAATATATTTTTTCGAATCTTCTTTTCTTATAATTATTTTCGTAAATGAATTTTCCAGTCAGCCCGATCGCTGTGGTTTCAGGGAGAGATTTTACGCGCTGTATCCTGGAAGCAGACTCGCTAACAGACGTATAATTTCTTGTGGAAGCATTGAATTGAACGGGTATAGAGAACGAGAGTGTGTCTCAAGAGGACTGGTTCCTCTCAAGCTGTATACCATCAGTGTAACCAGCATTCGAAGCTCAGAGGTGTGAGGAAGCTCATTAACGAAAGGCTTTCTCTCTGTTCTCCAGAGCTTCGCTGGTCCATTGAACGAGCAATAAGAAACGAGGCTCGAGAGACGAACCAAGAAGAAGAAGAAGATGAAGAGGATGACGAAGAAGAAGAACAGGGCAAAAACAGAAGTACGAGTACGAGAGCTAAAGAAATTGTCGACTGGCTCTCTTCGTTTCTGGAGTCTCCTTGAAAAGCCCTAAACGTGCAGCCGCAGTAACCAACCCAAATTTTCCCGTATTTACATAAGTAGAAGAGCCTTTAATGGTGCCGAGACGAATTTTAACTCCCTCGCCACCCTGAATTTTCTCTCTTACACTTCACCCATCAAAACTCCTTCTCGCAAATTGCTGATCTCTCTCTCTGTAGAACGAGGGACTTAACTGCTTCGAGGAGAAAATGTCTATACAGAAATCAAGCTACTGACAAGTAGCTCGACTATTAATATCGCGGTATATCCGGATTCAACATTTTTCGTCGATACAAAAGAATTGGCTGACAAAATAGTGTTCGTTACTGGGACGATTACAGATTTCAATAAATATGGAGTAAAAATAAAAAATGTTAAAAAAAAAAAAATGTGTACAGGTGCTTTTACAATTTTACATAAATTACATGAAATAATTGTTTGGCATTTGGAGACTTTGAATATGTTATTTGCGATCATAAAAAAATATTGGGCATTGAAATAATTTTTTTAAGTAATTAAAATATTATTCAATGGAATTAATTGGATCTGCGATCATAACAAAAATATTGGTCTTTAAAATCATTTTTTTAATAATCGAATTATTATCAAATGGAATTATAATTTAATTTAAAAAATGTATTTATGTTGAATGATAGTTCGAAATATTGTGGATTTCATTGGTGATTTAAATATTTGGCAATTTTTTTTTTGTTTCACTCTCTGTAACTCGAAAATGAATAACCTCACGAAATTTCAAACATCCACTTTTCTAATATTTGTAGTAAACTGTGTAAAAAAAATGTTAATTACAATAAAAAAAAAAATGTGCTGATATCGCACATTTTTTTTAAAGAAAAATGAGTATAAAAAATCGAAATCTTTTTATCGTTTTTTATGAAATAAAAAAAAAATTCAAACCAACCAAATTTGAAAACCGACAGAACGAAAAATAAGTAGAAATAAATTCGAAGTCACTATGAAACTCTTGAAATACAAATATAAATGTATCTAAAAAATAATTACACCTGATTAAATTTTTTTTTTCAAATCCACTTGATTAAATTATTTAAAAAAATAATAATCTATTAAACATAATTTAAAAAAAAATCATCCAGTCCAAGAAAGCAATGTCAAATAAATTAATAAATTAATAAAAAAAAAAAATTTTTAAATAAATTCATAAACTAATATATTTGAATAACAATTCTTGTAAATTGCCAAAAAATTTCGTTCCCTCGCGTTCAACTAAAAGGGCATCCCTTAAATTTATAAATCTACAGGCCTCTACTTTTTTTTTTTTTTTTTTTTTTTTTTTTTTTAAATCTCTGGCACACTGCAAGAAGTATCAAATGGTACAGATCTCTCTTACTCGTGGCTACATAGATGTAGAATCCATGTAGACGTACTCTCACTCTGTACACACCGCAGTGAGGGAAGTATCGACCGTAGTGCCAAGTTCGCAGCCAATCCTCTCGTTGACTCCTCTACCCCTCCGCTAAAACCACGCCCTTTATTTCGCGCTTGCATCACCCACATTCCGCGGTGGTGTGTCGATCGACCCGGCGGTTCTCTCGCAGCCTCCCGCTACTTCTCTCTGTCTCTTTCTCTCTCTCTCTCTCTCTCTCTCTGCGGCTCCGGAAGTTCCGCGGGGTGCGGATATCCGTGAGTGCGCCCGATCGCCGCCCCACCGCCTCTCATGATCGACTCTCTTCGCTCTCGACTCTTATATACTGCCTGATACTCTGGGCTCGATGCTCTTTTTCCCTTTTTGTTCGGTGCTCATTCGACCCTTTTCCAGGAAAAAAAAAAAAAAAAAAAAAAAAAAAAAAATTGCATTAAAAGATTACATTTAGATATATTAAAATTGAATATTGGAATATATGAAAAATATATGAGACATTAGTATTATATAGCTTCGATATATTTTTTTAACATATATTTTGTGAGATTTTTTTTTAAGATTTTTTTTTTTTTTAGCTTCTGTAGATAATACTGGAGGTTATATAAAATTAAGAGCAAAATAAAAAATGCCGGAGTGAGTGAAAAAAAAATATATATATATACCTCGAAATTAAAAGATAAAAATATGATTTTTTTTAAAATACGTTGATTGCGTTGATTATTTTTCTACCATTAATCGAGGCGCCCACATACTCGAGTTTCAGTATTTCGATTGACGAATTATTGACAATAATAATAAGCAAATCCCGGAGGGGCTCGATAAAACGAAAGATTGATTTCGACAGCTGCGCTTTCGATTTTCTATGACCCCCAAATCTCACCGAAATTAGCGTCGACGTTTATTGCCACAATTACTTTAGATAGTAACCTTAATTATTTACGATTGATTGTCGTGAGAAATTAATGAGCATCGCAAATTCGATAGTTCTGACTAATATTCCAATTCTCAGTACTAAAATAAATTCAAGCCCTGCATATCGTGATAAAAAAGAATATTCTGCAATTTCTTCAAACATTTTTTTTTACCATAGAGCTTAAAAAAAAATGTTTCTAAAAATCGTATTCTTGCTAACAAATTTTTTAAATCCAATTACTGCCTAAAAAATTTGCCAAAGAGTTTGAAATGAAGGCAATAGAGCGATTCTACAGAATCTGACTCTACACATCATCACTCTACACCACCAACTCTACACAATGCTCGACTCTACGCAATCCAATCTCTCTAAAGGCACAAATTCAACACAGCAAACGTGTTTAAGGCAAAACTCTACACCGTCAAAGCTGTACATTCTACAGAGCTTATGGTGTAGAGGCGTTGATGTCTAGAATTGCTGGTGTAGAGCTGGTAATGTAGAGTTGGTGTAGAGTTGGTGTAGAGTTGGTGTAGAGTTGGTGTAGAGTTGGTGTAGAGTTGGTGTAGAGTTGGTGTAGAGTTGGTGTAGAGTTGGTGTAGAGTTGGTGTAGATTTGGTGTAGAGTTGGTGTAGATTTGGTGTAGATTTGGTGTAAATTTGGTGTAGATTTGGTGTAGATTTGGTGTAGAGTTGGAGTAGATTTGGTGTAGAGTTGGTGTAGAATTGGTGTAGTGTTAGTGTAGATTTGGTGTAAAGTTGGTGTAGATTTGGTGTAGATTTGGTGTAGAGTTGGTGTAGATTTGGTGTAGTGTTAGTGTAGATTTGGTGTAAAGTTGGTGTAGATTTGGTGTAGATTTGGTGTAGATTTGGTGTAGAGTTGGTGTAGTGTTGAACCATATCGTCTCAGCAAGTTTCCCAAGGGTTCTTTATATGACGTACTCAATACTCTACTCCAATATCCTCGACTCGTCATCTCTCTGTGTATTATATTCAGAAGGAGCAAATGCGGGGCTCTCTCTCTCTCTCTCTCTCTCTCTCTCTCTCTCTCTCTCTCTCTCTTTCTCTCTCTCTCTCTCTCTCTCTCTCTCGGCAGCGAGTGAGCATCCAGCAGCCGTGTAGAAGCATCACCACCAACAGCAGCACAACGAACTCCCGATCGGGATCACCGGAGACGTCACTCATCCTTTTGTTCTCTCGGGCGCGATACTCTCCTTCTCCCTCTGTCTATCTGTCTATCCTCGAGCTCTTTACCTTTCGTCTGTGCTTTGCCATAAGCACTGCGCCACGACGTATGTGTCTGTGTATATACATATATATATATATTATGCCGTTGGACCAACTGGGACCAACCATATATAACGCATATGTGTGCCGTGCACGTATTATGTGTATTTATAAGCTCTCTGTAACTATACACGGTATACATTGGACTTATACAAGGTTGCTGTCGACGTACAATGGAGCGCGCGCGAACCGAGGACTTTAGTGCCCCGGGGAGGAACTTACCGATTAACTCATCTATCGGATGCATTGTTGCCCTCAATGAGAGGATACTGCCTCTATACCATATTATATTTTGCTTTTATTATTATTATTATCATGGGTATCACGCTTCATTATATTGCCGACTACCGTTCTATTTTATTTTAATTTAATTTTTTTTGTTTTTTTTTCTATATTTATCAGCCGCTGTCTTCTACAGGGACATCGAATTCTATTGCATTTTTTCCTCTTTTTAAAAGAGACACATATCGAAAGTCGAGATATCGAAGTTGAGGCCAGTTTTTGAGGGCTCTGATTGGCCGGCTATGGCTTTTTCGTAAAACCAACTTCAGACTGTCATGGCCGCCGCAGGGTTATATAATGCGCGCGCAGCGCTGTCGATCCATGGCGGCCAAATTGAATCGCAGATCTTTCGCCACGTAGAATCGCATTCTTTTTGTATAACACATGTGTTTTCAATGTAATAAAATGATCGTAAGAGTTTACAAGCTGAAAAATCAATATAGCGCGAGAGCTGTTGCCAGTTTAATTTTTTTTTCATTTCTCATGTTTGTAGATTATAGTGATTGCTTCGAATGAAAGCCACGGCTCGATGAGAAGTAATTATGTAATTCATCAGGTCGAGCGAGAAGTGAATCGAATGATTTGAGAATATCGTTCTCGAGAGGGAGAGAGAGAGAGATAAAGCTGGAGGAATCCGACGCGTGCGACGGGATGAGAGTCACTGATCGATGGGATGCGGCCCGATGGAGAGTAATTCATCAGCGCAGCCAGCAACATCACAGAGAGAGAGAGAGAGAAATTGAAAGAGGAAGAGGGAGTGACGAGGCGTCGGGAGGAGAGGAGAGAAGAGGATGCGGCCGGGTAACCCGATCTGTTCTGCCACATCCCGCTCTGTATAGCTCAACGCCCGGCCCCCGCAGCCTCCACACCGCCGGCGGATCCTCCGAGTTCTGCCACTCGTTCCTCTCATCCAGCTCCTCTTATTCCGATTCGGGAAAGAGAGATGGCCAGGATAGAACGGGGTCAAGCTCAGAAGAACCCCATAACAGATCAAGAGCGAATCCCTTTTCTCTGGTTAGTTCGCTCGAGTAATTCGGTCTTGATTCTCGTTCTCAGTTTTCTCTGGAACAAAAAAAAGAAGTTGAACCTTCCTTGGATCCAACGATAATTACAGATTTTCGTATATGAAACTTCTGAGTTATGATCTAAAATGGTGAACTTTAGCCGGGGGCTTCGGATTTGTCGAATACGGATTTTTAGTTTGGTAGATCAGTTGGGTCAGTTAGGTAGATTTTCGAAATAGTTGTTTGTTTTTAGCATCGCAAATCATCTTCACAGTACGAGAGATTTAATGGCAAACTTCGGAGCGTTCAAATCCACTTTTGTGGACAACTTCAGACTGCTCGAATCCTCTTCTATGGCCACCCAAACATTTCATGGCTACCTTCAGGCTGCTCGAATCCTCTTACTACAAACAACTTCAGGCTGCTCGAATCCTCTTATATGGACAACTTCAGACAGCTCAACTATTCCATGGACAACTTCAGACTGCTCAAATCCTTTCTTGTGGACAACTTCAGACTGCTCAAATCCTTTCTTGTGGACAACTTCAGACTCCTGAAATCTCTTCTATGGACAACTTCAGACTGCTCAAATCCTTTCTTGTGGACAACTTCAGACTCCTGAAATTTCTTCTATGTACAACCTCAGACTGCTCAAATCCTTTCTTGTGGACAACTTCAGACTGCTAAAGTCGTTCATCAAAACCATTAAAAATGTCTAGAAAAAGCGTGTTTATAATTTATTTTTTTCTTAACAATGATTATTCCGTCTACACTCAACATCAAAAAAATGATTCATCATGAATTCGATCGCCAAAAAGTAAATTTAATTACTGTAAATTCGCATACATATGTAGCCATATTTTCACCTCTCACAGTGTATTACACTAATCTTACACATTAAATTGTATTCCCAATTAAAAAAAAAAAAGTCAACTCAATTATCTTGACCACTAAGTGTAAAAAAACAAAACAAAGAAAAAAGTGTCCATAAAAAATGGCTAATAACATGGAACTCGGGTGATATCGTGTCGAAGATACAACAGTATAGCATTGGGTTAGGGAAGTGTGTGGCAGAAGTGAGAGATCTGACAATCAGATGCCAGGATGATTTCATCAACTCGCCCCGACTGGCACATTTGCACACCGCGGCAAAACAAGTAGAGAGACGAGCGCGCGCGCGCGCGCTGCATCAGGATCATCATACTTTGTAACTGCTTGGCAAAAAAAGAGCATTGGGCGTCGAGAGGAACGCGAACGCGCGCGCCAAGGGGTAGATAATATTGTTGAGAGGTGGGCGCTCGTTCACGCGCGCCCGTGCGAGCGACAGAGACAGAACGTTCGACGTGCGGTCGTTCGACGCCGTCGACGGATTCGCCACGTCCCGGCACGCCAGCTTGACGTATGATGATAGTGGTAACACGCCGAGCTCAGAACTATGTGCGTGCCTTCTTTATAATATACTTCCTCGCTTTACTTCATCCAACGACTCCACGGGAATCAAGATGCTCGTAATAATATCATTATCACAGTGGTCGGCCTGGGCTCTCTCACTCTATCTCTTTCTCTCTCTCTCTCTTCATCGTTCTACACTTATGTATACACTCTTTTGGCGGAAAGCGAGTCTTTGAGTGAGACATTTACGCCTCCGGTAATGACTCTTTTAGTCTACTGCATGAAAAAAAAAAAAAAAAAAAAAAACACTCCAAACTGAAAGATTTGAAAAATTTATGCAAGTTTTATGAAAAATTACTACAGAAGTATTCGATTTTTTTTTATTTAACGGAAAGGGAAAAAAGTTCAAGTTTAAGGGAATTCAGACTAATAATAATAATAATAAAAATAATAATAATAATAATAATAATAATAATTTATCGGAATTGTATATACTTAAAAAAAATATGTACAATTGACCTATCAAAGAAAGATTTTTTTGCCAGGTGGAAAAAGAGTGTGGGTAATGTGGGTCACCTACAATAATTTTTTTTTTCTTTACACACTCTGCATACTTTTGACAGAGAACCACTAGTCCAAATATTCCGAAATAAATGTCATTTGTGCTAGAAATTAGTCACTCCGGTCTTCGGCAATTACTTTTTTAATTTTCTAAACAGAAAAAAAGACAAGAGCTTCAAAAAAAAATATGTCAAGTTTGAATAAAAATATACAGGAGCTGCTTTTTTTGTTTTTTTCGTCATTTAAGCGTTAATTGTTGGGGTTTAGGTGAATAGCTGTAAAAAAATGATTTTTTTTGCATAAACAAAAAGCTTGTTTTTTTTTTAAATGATAATATTTTTTCAATAAAATTGCTATTAAATTGTATTAAAAATGCTGTACTGTAAAAAAAAGTAAAAAAAAAAAAAATGACTGTCGGAAAGTAAGATAAGATGAAAGGTGACGAGAATAAGTTTTAAGGTATACGACTTCATTAAGGGCCATATACACCAGGGTGTGTCAGCCGCACCGTTGGTGGTGCCCTAGTGATATATTTCAGTAATATCTCACCTGCACCCGTGTCCAAGTTCATCCCAGCGAGGCTTTAGTGGTTGAAGGTGCATAACGTATAAAGGTGTCTCGTAACCAATGTAAAATAAGAGATGCATAGAATATTAGGCCAGCATGAGGAACAAAAAAAAGTACAAAATTAAAAAAAAAAAAAAAAAAAAAAAGGGCATTACACATATTAAGGAAAATAATACAGTGACGAGAAAAATAAAATAAGAAAAGACAAACGATGGAAGAGAATCGAGACCGAAGCGTCTCAGCACTTTGGGAGGCAAAAAGCTCGTTAATGACGTCAGAGTCAGGGGCAGCTGGCCCTCGGTTATTAATTAAGAGTGTGAGTCCCCCCAGAGACGCGCGCGGTTGGTCGTCAGCTGAAATTTTTGCCCGCGGTAGAGATCCCAAACAGTGAAATTAATCGAGGCCCGATGAAATTTAACGCAGAGAGGCTTCTCTCAAGGCTTGATCATCCAACTTCTGAGTCGAAATCGGTTCAGCTGTCCAGTAGGCTTTTTATTTTATTTTTTTTTTTTTAGATGAGAATTAAAGTTTAGGGATACGATATTCTCAACAAAAAAAAGAAAAAATACCAAAAAAACAGTGGACAGTTAATCACACGGTTTTTAATGCTAAAGTTATCCGCCCTAAGAACGAATTTTGAGGGATTCTCAGGGCTTTCGTTTCAGGATATATTAAGGCTTATTAGATATGCTTTAAGATACGTAATTATATATATATGAGGCATTTCATGTGAGATCAACCGCAAAAAAAAATGTAATCTCACAATTAAAAAATAAAATAAAGATCAGATTTAAAAAATGGTTTTCCAGAAGCAACTTTATTTATCAAAAGTCAAACTCAATAAATCAGAAAGTCTCGGCAATTTGTATAAAACTCGAGAATATTGTGAAGATCATTTAGCTGAACTATAAAAAAAAATTTCACATTAAAAAAGCCACCGAAAATATCTGCTAAAAATACCGTAAATAAATATCTAATTTTTCGAAAAGAAAAAAAAAATCCATATGACGTTTAAGCGTCTGAACTGACGTGAAATGCCTCATATCTTAATAACGTAGGACAACATGAATTCTATAATATTATAGGGGTAATTAGGGTTTAGAATCTCCAAAAGTAAGACAGAGGAGATATATGACTGTGGTTACTGAATGGCTTGGACTGCTTGGACATGGATATAGCCTTTAGGCGTGCGAGAGCCTCTCTCGAGACCGAACTTAATTATATCAAAGACAGTGGTCCGCGGGGCCCGGGTTGTCCGCTCTCTCTTCAGCTCTGCGGCTGCTCTGCGGTCCAAGTCCGCAATGTTCAGCTGCTAATTACTCGAAAAGCGTCTAATGAGAGGATTCATCAAAAAATCATCACGCCGTTCTTGTGGCCTCCTGCAATTTTCTTGCTTTTCATTTTTTTTTTCTCACCCTCAGACTTTTCTATATACCTCTCGCTTCTACAATTGCGTGTATAGTCAACTTTTGCTCCATTCCTCTTCCTCGTCTTGCTCGTCTTCCTCCTCCTCTTCCTCCTCTTCCTCCTCTTCCTCGTCTTGCTCATCTTCCTCCTCCTCTTCCTCCTCTTCCTCCTCTTCCTCCTCTTCCTCCTCTTCCTCCTCTTCCTCCTCTTCCTCCTCTTCCTCCTCTTCCTCTTCTTCCTCATCTTCCTCCTCTTCCTCCTCTTCCTCCTCTTCCTCCACTTCCTCCACTTCCTCCTCTTCCTCCTCTTCCTCCTCTTCCTCCTCTTCCTCCTCTTCCTCCTCTTCCTCCTCTTCCTCCTCTTCCTCCTCTTCCTCCTCTTCCTCCTCTTCCTCCTCTTCCTCCTCTTCCTCCTCTTCCTCCTCTTCCTCCTCTTCCTCCTCTTCCTCCTCTTCCTCCTCTTCCTCCTCTTCCTCCTCTTCCTCCTCTTCCTCCTCTTCCTCCTCTTCCTCCTCTTCCTCCTCTTCCTCCTCTTCCTCCTCTTCCTCCTCTTCCTCCTCTTCCTTCTCTTCCTTCTCTTCCTTCTCTTCCTCCTCTTCCTCTTCATCTTCTTTTTTTTTACTTTCTCAATGTTGGCTCACGTGATCGTGTCTTCAGTGGTTTCGAGAGAGCTTCGCGACGGAAAAGTTTTAATAATTTCTCTGGTTACCACGACGCTGCCAACGAAGAGCAACGCGGTATAAGCTTGAGTCGACGAGAGATATGCTTTTGGCTTTTATCAACGCTTTTCACCCTGCTTGTCTCTCGTCCTGTCCGCCACGCTCTTCCGTAGCTTTCTGCTCGCAACCCACACCGCGAAATCACCCTGTCGAATGTATATCTCCTCCCTAGGAGCCATTGTTCCATGAAAACGCCAGAAATAAATTATAATCCGTGCATAATTATTGATGCTGTACTTTAACAAGCAGGAGAGAGGACAATATATATATATAGAAAGAAAGTAAGCAGAGCTGAGAATTACGAAGCTGATTAATCCTAAGACGTGAGGTGAAATATAACAAATTTAATAAAAAGAATTGTAAATAATAAAATTTAAAAGTTCAAAAGTAAATTCAAATTAAAAACAGAGAACGTTTAAACTTTCTCGGCTTAAATTTTTCTTTACTTAAGAATATCTTTTTATAAAAAATATGTAGGATTTTTCTATCCTCTGTAATATTATTAGAAAGGACGCTTTTTTATTTTATAAAAGGGCTCCAGTCGCTGGTTAATATTTAGTGGAATGATTCGTTACCAGTTTTTTTTTCTGATAAGATTCATTTTTTTTGTCTCATTTATTTTTATTTTATTCTACTATATATATCGTTCTCCGTTTATTTCATTTATATAAATAATTTTTTCTTTAGTTCATCTCTTTATTTATTGTCGATTAAATTTAATGACATATTAATGTAATATAATTGATATGTAATGGATAAGATTCGATTTTGAGAACCCCTGATCGGTAAGGTCTAGCTATAGAGAGCTCTAAACCGAATCCAATCCTGATTGACGTGCAGAGGGAAAGGAGGAAGAAAGGGGGTTGCGGGATATAGAGAAACGACAGAGAGAACTATCCTACGGGATTATCTCTGGCGCCACCAACACTATCCCTCTGCACGTCGATTTTCAAGACCGAAGGAGCTTCAATGCGCGATGCATGAGATGGTGCTCCGATGCACAAACACGATATCGAAGTGACTCAATAATATATAAGTAATATATGCTTATTCCAGTTTATTAAATTTTTTAACTTTTTTTTTTTTAATTTATTAAGACGTTTATATATTAAAGAAAAGTTATATTTTTACTTATTACACTATTTTTTATCGAACAATTTAAAAAAATGATAATTTTATAGAAACCTTTTTTTCAGTAAAAATTATCATTATTTTCAGAATAATGATTATATATTTGTTATATTTTTTATTATTTTTATATATTTTTTTTTAAATAAAATGTAAAGAAAGGTTAAAATGATTATTAAATCGTCTATTTTTACATAAATTTTTCATCTTTCTTCGATATGCTCATTTTAAATAAATTCTTATTATTATCTTCAAGAATAATCATGACTTTTAGTTTGTAATTTACTTGGCCACGAGGCTAACTTTAAGTACAAGTGTGCTTGCATTAATACTGGACGCAGTTGTGGCTTGTCGCAAGGGGCGTTTTCCGCGGAAATGAAGTATGAGCAAGGCGGTGGCGGAAGTGAGCTCTAATCCTTTGAATCTGGGATTCATGAGATCTCCGAGTGCCACCTCGCGCAACCGTTGCCTACGGAAGGTTACACTATACATGCTACTCCGTTCTTTTTTACTTCTTCTTTTCTTTTTCCTCTTTTTATTTCTCATCCCTGAAACTCTGACGGTGAAAGACCAAAAGATTTCCGACACTTTGCCGCACTTTGTAGATACCTACTTTCATATTTACATGCTTCTGCTGCTTTTCGCTGGATGAGCGGGGGTTTGGCTTGCTAACGCAGTCGCGAAAGCAAAGTTCTGCCAGCGCCTCTCGCGTTAGCTCTAAGCTGATTTAAGAATTCGTTATTATAATTCCTGCTCTTGGAGAAAAGTGATGCAGCAACATGGCGAGAGTGCATCGAGAGAGAGGCGTCTGTCAGACTTTTTCGCTTTTATCCATCGCTGAGAGGTTGAAAACATTTTTTTTTTTTTCGTCCATTTACTTTCTCATCGCACAATGTATGTATTATTCTAATCTGCAAAAGAAAAAAAAAATATATATATATATATCTCTGAAATTTACAAAATTTACGCAGTTACATTTTGTCTGTAATAATTATCATTTTTACAATAATAAAGCATTACTGGATTTTTTTATCATCAGTCTTGACGAATTTTGAATAATCCCAAAATTTTTAGTATTAAATTCACAGAAGTGAACATGTTAAAATATATTCGACTCCACCTCAAAACTTTAAATACATTTATCCGTGAGATGAGTTGATGGAAATAAAAAAAAAGTTTGGCAATTAATGCAGAATTTTGGCACAAATTTAATAAAAAAAAATTGTTCAATTTCATTTATTGGTTTTCGAGTAAAATGGATTTCTATTTTTTGAGGTTATGATGCGAATTGGCGTCAGCTGTTGAATATCGGCCATTGATTGTGCGAAATATTTCTGAAAATATTAAGCTAGAATTGTTCATAGGAAATGTATTGAAATATATTTTTTTAATTAACAGAAAAGCTTCTTTTTAAAGAAGGATTCTAAAATATTCCCAAAGTAATTTAATTTACGTAGTTTTTAACAATATTTCCTGCTATTTTTAAATATTTAAAGAATATTTCCTGCATTGCGATTGAAAAAAAAAAAATGTTTCCAACTTAACGTTGCCAAATACTTTTTTTGAAATTTTAATTTAGAATGCAAATTGCAATTTTTAAAATTAATATCTCTTCAAGATTAAGTATACGTCGATCTCACAATTCTTTGGCTTTTTGCAATCTTATAAGCAACACTACAAGAGAGAAGGAAAAATAAGAAAAAGAAGAAGCTCGTGTGAGTGAGGATCTTCTTCCTTCGCCCTCCTCTCTGTCTTGTAACTCGGGGTTATACGTTGAATGGGATTGTTTGTGGGCAAACAGTGGAGAAGACCATCTCGAGAGGCTTTTACCAATGTCCGGGTCACCGTTTCAGTGCGCTATACGGCTTTCTGGCATAGCTGGCTCAGACGCTGTTAAATGAATGGTACAGTCATTGGCCACCATACAAGGATGTGGTATATTTTCTCTTAAGTGAATCGCATCGAAAGAAAAAAAGAAACGACTATGCCAATAACTGTGCCTTTTTCGGTTGTTAGGTGGCCAATCACTGTGCCATTCGCCATATTTCGAGTCCTGCAGATGGCTGGTTCGGTTGCGCTATGCATTCGAGGCCTTATATATGCTACGCAATGTATACACATAGAACGAGCGCTTCGAACTCGGAGATCTCTTGAAAAATAAAAGTGACCAAGAGTATAAAGGAAAATAAATATTAAAAAAAAAAAACCTTGAATCGACGAAGGACAGGGTTAAAATTAACAAGTTGCAAGTCACTCTCGTAACGCGTGGTTCGTTGCATTCCCATGCAGTTTGTCGAAGAGTTGTTGCCAGAACGAAACGCCACCTTAAAGAGGGTGAAGTTGCATTAATCATTATTTTTTTTCAATAACATTTCCACGAGTTTTTTCTCTTGTTGTTCGGTCTGTTGTTTTGCAGGATAATTTTTTGAAACTTAATTTATGGTGCATTTTTTTAATGCAATAGAAATTACATTTCCCCTTTTATTTTGTCTGACGCTTTTTTTCAGATTCTACGTACTTAATCGTAAATTCTGAAATGTGATGTGAAATCAAAGTAGGATGAAAAAAAGAAACAAGGTAATTTTAAATATCCGAGAAAATAAGCAAAATAGCTGAATTGACATCGAATGCCCGATATATCATTCGCATTTTCTTTTCCGAAAATAACTGCCTTCAAAACAGTCAATTAAACTCCCCCAAAAAAAAAAAAAGAGATGTAAAAAAGCGTTTTAAAAAATGTGCCACAAACTTGACCAGAGAGTGAAGCGCTCGCGAGCCTCCTTAATGCAATAAACGGAAGTGGCTTTGTCGAAAAAAAAAAAAAAAAAAAAAAAAACAAAGGACTGTAGAATTTTTCGTAGGACTTTTTGATAGCGTTGATGAAATCAGGAATTTCGCGAATCCCGTCGAGTTAACGGTGTGTGTAGGACTCGTTTATTCGTGGACGAGTCGGGGTTTAACATTGCGAAAAGAATATAATTCTTTTCTCTGGTGTGTGGAGGTCGAGCTCGGCGGCTGCAGAAAAGCAAATAGCAAGCGTCTGTCGTGCGAGGACCGCGCGAGTTGGCATTGCGAGAGGCCAACCACCGTACAGAGAGAGAGAGAGCGAGAGAGAGAGAGAGAGAGAGGGATGGTTGATATGTCCTCACCAGGAAAGGACGACGAGAGGGATGCACGAGGGAAACTCACCACCAACGCAGTCGTCGCCGGCAGCCTCCAGCCCAGCAACCAGGAGCACGGTTAGTTAGGGCTCGTGTTTGCTGAGCGAGTTACCCTAACCCAACTCAGGCGGTTGGCGGAATTAAACGTTCGACGGAGGCTCGTTAACGTCATGAATATGTACCCTCCTACTCTGGTGGCGTTGCTCTGCTGGGTTCGGTGTGCTATGCTGCTTCTCTCTATCTCTGCTTTCGGCTGTATGCACGCACTAGACAACCGTGCGGTATGTTCGTCATAGTGACTCTATCGTGCGATCTCGTGTATGCAGCCAGCTTGGTAGATAGCATCCCTCTGTAAAGGAGAGAAATCATCCCTATGAGCTACCTAGCGGATGACCAATGACACAATGTATGTTCAAACAGTCTTGTAAATCGCATTCAGAGCTTAGAGAATAGCAGACAATTTCACATGAAAGCCTTCTATTTGCTCGGTGCTATAGCGTGGCTTAGCGTGGCAGTCGTGCTGGCAGCGCTCATGGTGTCGAAAAGTCGCATTTTTTGATGGATTCTTTATATTGGCTTTTACGACGATATGAACACTACAATTTGTTTTTTTTTTTTGCAAGATTCTTACTATTAATGTTGACTTTAATTATTTTACGAAAAATACTGTTTTGACATTGAAATTCTTGTGTATTGAAGAAGAAAAAAAATTAAGTTTCGTGAATGGCAGTATTGAAGATTTTTTTGCACAAGGCTGATGGATGAAGTTTTGGTTTTGATTCTTCCTCGACGTTTTATTGAAAAATTGAATTTCTTTTTTAAACAACCCTGGTGTAATATGCCTGGTGCGAGGCATGCTGCTCTTCCGTCCCTCTCTGTCTCCGAAATGCCTCCGTTCTCGCTGGTGTTTGCTGGTTAATATTCATCGGTTCGAGGTTACACGTTGCGGCTATACACCATCAGCAGAGTATGGGACCGGGGGCGACCATAACACGAGGCGGCTTGGGGATCGCGGATGATTTTCTCGGGGGAGGCTTATTCACGCGCAGGGGCTTCGGTTACGCTCGATTTCATCCACGAAGCGCACGAGGAATCTCATCCACACGAGCACTCCGCATCAGAGATCTCACCGTGACACACTGTAAAGCCGACCTGGTAGCGCTATAGCTTTTCCCACAAAATCCCTTTATATTTAGCAGTCAAGCATTCAGCTTCAACGTGCGCGTTTCGACGAGCGAGCTCCTTCAAGGCCAAAAGAGCGTGTCATATATATATTATACATACGGAGGAATTAAGCATCAATTTGTTCTGACAAAATAGAACTTGACAGAGATCGATGAGCTGTGTAATAGTTACCTATATAGCAACGCTGTATGGAAAATGATATTGTTGTATAGAATATTGTGAAAAGATGTTTTAACGTCGCACTCGAACTGGCTGCTCATCGTTTGAGGAACTTGAAACGAATCCAACTTATCGCCATCTTATTGACTCCGGTCTGGAGGCAAACATTCACTCACGGACACTCACAAACATTCACAGACACTCACAAACATTCGATAATATTTTACGAATACTTACAGACACTCACAACCATTCAGGGACATTTACAAACATTTACAGACACTCAAAAAAATTTACAGACACACTGACAAACATTTACACTCACTAATCATGCTCCAGTAAATGTCTTTGTATATTTTTGTATCTCTGTGTATATTTTTCAAATGGATTTTCAGATATTCGTATTTTATTCCTACAGACGAATTAGCTCCAATTTGGTCTGATAAAAATACAACTCTACAGAGACCGATGATCTGTGTAACAGTTACCTACAATAGTATCCAAAAACGATATTATTGTAGAATCTTAGAAAAGACGTCTTAATGTCCTGCTGGAAGCTATATCGCTCGTCATTTATATAAATAAGAAGCCAGCCATGTGTCATATAGGTAGAGAAAATACAGATAAAGCACCACGAAGAAATGATACCCAGCTACCGATGCGAACGAACGCTTCACACATCCCAGTGACTCTACACTTTGCATTATTCCTCCAACCAGCAGCTACATACAGAAGAAAAGAAGAAGAAGAAGAAGAAGAAGAAGAAGAAGCAGAAGAAGAAAAAAACGACGCTGCTGAGAATCACGCCTCGGGATTAAGAGGGCATTCAGGATAACTCTTTGCATCTCAACTGACTCACCGCATACTCGTATCGTTAGTGTATTTTTTCTGGGCACCATCAGGAGAAATAAATATATATGAAATTAAAAAGGAAGAGTTGAAGGATCTCTAACGAGCATCTAAAGGCCAATAATCCAAGTAGAAGCGTTTTTCTTCTTCTTCTTCTTCTTTTTATTTTCGATGCTGAAGAATTCAAGTGTCCTCTTGATAGCGAGCGAGTTTTTTTTTTTTTTTTTCGTGGAGAGTCCTTCTCAATGGATGAGACAAGAGGAAGCAAAGGAGGTGTCCTTGTTGAAAGCTGCTCGATAGTCACCAATTCAGGACATATGTGCGTCGCCTTTGCCTGAGGAGAAGGGTGAGAAAAAGGGACGAAACGACTGACTGTGTATTAAACGTGTGGCGACTGCAAACGAAGTGGGAAAGGGAAGAGAAACGTGGTTACAGTTAACAGGTCGTCATAACACTCGTCGGCAGTGACCACTGACAAAAGAGACCCCTAAACAAATAAACATTCCAACGAACCAGTTACTTAACGATCGCGGTT
Source organism: Perithous albicinctus (assembly GCA_964016905.1). Lineage (NCBI taxonomy): Eukaryota > Metazoa > Arthropoda > Insecta > Hymenoptera > Ichneumonidae > Perithous > Perithous albicinctus. The sequence goes on along the minus strand of OZ024688.1, from coordinate 37,354,060 downwards.
CACTCTGCTGCTTCATGGCTGCTGGTCTGCTTCACCGTTTTGTTACTGGAGCTCAACTCACACGTTTGTGAGCACCACGTGTGCATATATACACGCACTCGATATATACCTTCACTGACAAAACCGATATGGGAATGGATAAATGGCGAATGGCCAACGAAAAACGAAACCGAAAAAAGAAAAATAACAAGAGTTCTCTCATTACAGGATGCTGAAGAGGATTTCAACTTTAAGCCGCAGAAATAATACATTTTTCCCTCGTCCAGATTGAACACTCATGGCAACTGATAGAGTTTTTCAAAAATATTTTTCTTGCCGAGGAAATTTTGAAAATTACATTTTTGCCCCAGGTTCATTTTTAAATTGCGAAGTATTCACGAGAAATTGATACAATTTTTGTCTCACATTTAATTGAACGTATAAAAATAATAAAACAAAAGAAACTGATGCAGCTTCTTCATTAACAGATGCTGAAGAGTCCTTTTTTTTACTCGTTTATAGCAAAAATAATAGGAGATACCAACTGTACCGATGTCAACGTCCTTCGAAAACGAGTTACTCGTTGTACTGAAAAATCGACCACGCGTGTCACTGGTCGATGCCCCTTAAGAAAAAAAAAAGGGGATGACCAACACTGGACCAACAGGATTCTGGCACACGTTTAAAAATAAAATATTCATCATGTTTGTCCAGCTTTTCTCGAGCACTGACAATCAGGAGAAGAATAAAAGAAATGAAGAAAATACTTCATCTTTTCCTCTTGGCATTATTAAACAGTGGCACTAAAGGGTGAACTGGTTCGACAGTAAAATCATCATCCAAGTCCCCTAAAGGCTCCGTTAACCAACGCCCTCTGAAGTATTTCACAGCGGGCTCGACACGCGGGGGCATTTCGAGAGGAAACCCGTCCGAGGCTCGAGACTATAGTTGAACCGTTAATTAAGTCATCAGCTACCGAAACGGCTACCGAGAACGCGTTCATAGTCTCGAGCTTATATATATATATATCCCAACGTCTTCAGCTACGTTGAATTTTTATCTACCTCCTTCGTGAGGCCACAAACGGAAATACAAGCGAGAATCATACCAGCAGCCCTTTCTCGTCTCAAGAAAGTGAATTGAATAATGGACGAAAAAAAGAAGAAAAAAATCGTACCAGGAATGAAAAATAAATATAAAAAAAAATGCGTGAAATGAATGAATAGAAGAGAAGGAACAAGAAAAAAAAAAGAAGAAAGAAAGACGTCGAAGCAAACAAAAGCCGCAGGCACGACTAACGCCGGCTCGAAAACCGCGTCAATTAATTCCGATTTATCCGAGGCATGACGCGTGAGATTTCGATTCGATTATCTCCTTTTGTACGGACTCTGAGGTATTATAGGCAGTTGCGTTGCCTCCGAGACTGTGTGGAGCGAGACGCGACGACAACGATGATGATCATCGAGGCGACGAGAGGTATTTTTCTGTGTATATATTCTGGCTCCTGGATTTTTTTTCCCTTTTTTTTTTTTTGGAGTTTGACGATCATCCTCTTGGCGCCTTCTCGCTCATCGAGTATTATCCTCATTCAATTGCATCACGTTTTATATTTTTTTTTTGTAACCATTCTTGCGATACTTTAGTCAAGCGTGACTAAAGTATAAGTACGACTTTTTTGTTTTGTTTTTGTTTAGCTGTGCAATTACGATTTTCTGAAAAAAAAAAAAATTCTGAGATTGATAAATAAATTCTTCACACTTGTCGACATTAATTTTTTGTTAAATATCACAATAATTGTAATCGTTGAAATTATTATTTAAATAATTGCGGTACCAATAGCTGTCGAGAAAATATAAACTACTACGGTTTTGTAATTAACGATCCTAAGACTCGTCATCAGTTTAACCAACCGGTTTTGACTGCGGCGTAAGACAAAAAGAAATTTAAGACAGTATGGGAATATATTACATCCTGGTGAAATAAAAGTTGAATTACTGCCGGTTGAAAGCGGGGGAGAGGTCCGGTAAGGCTCTGCGCGTTATATATATACAGTGCGAGAGGAGTCAGGTGGCCAGCAAGGCAAGTTCTCGTTTCTACGTTTCGTTTCACCGGGCTCGTTTCGTTTCTTCGAGTCACACCTTGCAGGAAACACTTGAGACTTAATTGCTCGTTCACGGCACGTCTAACGCCTTCGGTTAGATTAACAGTGTTGCTTCCACTTCTATCTGCCATGAATTTTCGTGGCTAGTTGTGGAGCTGCAAGGTGTCGATTGATTTTTTTTTTTTTGTCTCTTCTGGAAAATACGTTCTTCTGTCTAACGATATTTTTCATCGAATTCAATTTTCAGACAGTACAAAAAAAATATAATATGTTAACGATCACTTTTGATCAGTTTTTATCAATTTTGTATGAATGGCAACAATTTTCACACTATAAATTAAATTATTATTATCATTCAAGCTTTAGTGATTTTTTGACGTCATCAAAACCACCGTTAACAATCAATTTCGTGAGTTTTTTTTTCATACTATTTTTTGACCGATAAAAAATTAGAGTTTTTTTATTTTAAATCGGTAACCCTCTTAATTGCTCGTTCACGGTACGTTTAGTGTCTTCGATTAGGTATGCAGTGATTGTTTCTTCTATCTGCCATAAATTTCGAAGACCTTTCTATTAAAAAAAAAAAAATTCTTTTCTATTTTATGATAATTTTCATCAAATCCAACCTACACTGATTTTTTTCTTTTTTCCTCATGTGAGGAATTAATCGGCAGGTCTCCACATGGTGAAGGGATTACCGTCGCAATCGGCGGGTAGCATTTTCTTCTCGTTGGTGGCGAAGTAAGATTTCCGGAAAGCATATAGAATCGAAAGAAAAGGAGAGTGACATTGTGTGGCTCTCTGTCCGACACTTTGGGAAGTGAAGGGAAGCCCGCCAATCTCCCAAAGTGTTTGCCCTTAGCTGTCGGACAACGAGGCTCTCATCTACTCAGTCGGTTTCCTGCCAACTCTACTCTTTCTCTCTCTCTCTCTCTCTCTCTCTCTCTCTTCCACATCCCCTTCTTCTTTTCTTCCCTTCCACCCGTTGGAGCATCAGTCCAACAGATTCAATTCAATTCGTCGACGATTCGGACGATTTATCGAGCACGAGGGAAATGCCTGAGGCATCCATCGAGGGAAAAGCTGCTTGTGAATCCCCACCCTGTATCATCTGTCCTCTTTCAGCAGCCACATATATATACAGTACAGTATTAGTGGTGTGTGACGACGGTGGCAATGTTTGCCGCTACGTCGAGATTGTTGAACCACGAGAAGACAAGAGTGCGAAGAGAATGTTGGGGGGAAACAAATAAAGGGTTATTGTATTTGCACCAGAATCCACCATCAGCTCAGATATATACAACATAAGGATCCAAGCTCGGATGCTTGGAGTGGGAGGATGCCAAGGGATTTCTTCTGATGCTCAACTGAGCCCTTAGGCTTTTTCTCACTATTCTTTAAGAGGGGCATTGCAGCCGATATTTCGGATTTAGGTTTTATTTTTTTGCTAATTGGGTATAGTTATTTAAGTATCGCGAGGATATCAAATTATTTATGGATGGAATGAACAAACAGGATGAGGTAAAATGTTAGATGGTTCAGTTATAACTTGAAGCTAAATACGCCATGGAGATGAGTATATGGTAAATGCTTCCAAACGCCTCGTAATATCTGTGATCATTATTGTAATACCGTTTCTACATCTAGCTGTTAAGCTAATTATTTTTCTAATTACAGGCTGAAATCTAAACAGACCCATATTTACACGGTACTAACTCTACACGGACCCATCTTGTGCTGTACAATAAGGCGGTGTTGAATTTTACATTAATGGGTCCGTTCCTTTGTCAAATTCAATATCGCATTTTTTAGAGTATAATATACATCTACTCTGAGCCATCTCTACACAGAGCCACCCCTACACAATTCGAACTCTACACAAACCCATCTCTACACAATTCGGACTCTACACAAACCCATCTCTACACAGTGCTATTGTTAACCAAACTCCACGTCTACTCCAGGCCAATCTGTACACAGTCCCATCTTTACACTACCCAGCTCTACACATACCAATCTCTACACGATCCACCTCTACACAGACCAAATACCAATGTCCACACAGTCCCATCTTTACACCAGCCATATTCGTAGGAGAATACGCGAATTCTCTTTGACTGGTTACCAAAACAAATGAAGGACGAAAATGTCACTGAATCAAACTATGCTGTGTAGAGCTGTATCGTGTCGAACCGCTACTGTGTAGAGTTTCGCAAACCTGGAGCAGGACCTTGTACAAAGACTTTCCCAGTCGAAATTTAACTATGCAAAAAGTATTGCTTCTAAACCATTCTTGCCTATCGAATTGAGTATTGCCATAAATTCATCGTGTTCAATTTGACCGTGTAGACTTTTGCCTAGCTGTCCCAAAACCCTACACATGTACTAAATGAAACGCCTATATAAAAAAATCTGCGTCCAATTACTCCTGCAGCCATAGATTCTCTGCAACCAATGCTGCCAAAATATCGTCTCAATGAACAAATGAAATAAGTGTGCAGATATCAAATCATTATAATAGTTATATAAACACGTTTTATACTGGACTGCACACAGTGAGTGCAGAGAGTCTCTGGTAAACGAGAGAGAGTCGCAGGGGGTTGGAGGGGTCGCACACAGAGAGACAGAGATAGAATAGCATCGTATACAGGCCTTGTGATTACGTTCGTCGGGAGTGTAGTAGAAGCCATAGTCTCTCATTAGTACAATGCTGCTGTCGTGTTGGCGCCGGTCTCTCACTCTATCCGGTAGTCCCAAGTGAAAATAAGGGTGTATCGCAGCCCGGGAAAATTGTAAGTGTCGCGAGATCAAAGGGTGGTCTAGTAACGTGATATCGAGGCTGCTGCTGCTGCTGCTGCTGCTGCTGCTGTTCCTGGTAGGTTGTAGTGGTGGGTCGCAATACACCGGGCTTATACTTGCCTCGTGTCGATAGGCATCGTCTCCCAACTGTATATATTCACTTTATACAACCAATACCAATGAGGTAACGTCAACACTTCGGCAAGTAGAGAGTGTATATTATCACGACGGTTCCTTGATGCCAAGACTACCTTCACTCCTTCCTATATTACTCCTTCATCTTCGTCGTTCAAGACGACGGCTCTCCAACGACCAAGTAACGGAATATCGTGGCTTCGAAGCGGTGTCAAGTGCAGGCGACAGCCCACAGCCCCACCGACACCCGGCAGCAACCTCTTCGATATACACCGGCAAAGTCTTCGCACTCAGCACCGCTTCGTGTTCACCAAGGAGAAGCTCTGCAACGATGATATGATGTCCCGGCTCTGCTTGGATTTCGTCCTATGAGGCACAAACTCTCTATAAAGGTACTTCCTGGACTTGGAAGCTTCGCTAAACAACCCCTCGCCGCTTTTGGAGATTGAGCCGTGTATATCAGCTACCGATGTATATTTACCCATTGTGTATATTGACTGATAACATTTTGTTTAATATATATATTAATGCAATTATCGTGCAACAATTTCTTACAAAACTAGCTGGTTGTTTTGAACCTCCCGTCCCTTTCCATAGCCATTATTATTATTATTACTTAATTGTATTTTCATCAATTCCAATTTTCTGTAAGTGAATTCAAGATTGAAGACAGAAAATAACTAAAAGACTGAAAATGTCCATGCAAGTTGAAAAAATCAACATAATAATATCGCAACAATTATGAATAAACTAAAAACTAAATCTGACAATCAAACATGGCATCAAAACGATAATTCAGAATAATTTCTGCAGCACCGAGGTACATCAGTCTACATGAATATGGAGTGGAGAAGGGGTGGTGGGGGGGAAGAGAAGGCAAAGCGAGGCTATACGTTATCGAAACCAGGAATCGATATCACCGTCGCTTTCGAGCTGCTGGTGTTGCTCCTGGCAATATACAATCGAGTACAGAGAGCGTTCCACAGCCAGAAGCACACACAGCAGCAGCAGCAGCAGCATTGAGCGAAAGAACGAAAAACGTGCCGCATTGCCGGACACAAATCAAGCGGCTCGCCACTGCCGCCACCTCCACGTCTGCAATTACTGTTGCGCCTGTGTAATAACCGAGCAGGGAGCATGTAATATATCCAGCAACCACCCCGAAGTCACCGTATAGCGTGAACCACCTCACGCGCCCATTTCTCTCTTCTCATTCATTTCTTTTTCTTTTTTTTTTTTTTTTCGTTCGTATTCATAGCTCTTTGCTATACACCGCTTGCTGCTGTTCGTGTCTCTTTGCGCTTCCCTGGTTCTATATCATTGGTCCTTGTCCCGTCTTGTTCCACCTCTGTTTCCTTTTTTTTCCGCATTCCCTCAGCTCCCTTTCTTCGGCGGTTGTCCGCGATAGGATCGGACAGCACACTCTGCCGCCGCTCTCTCTCTCAGTCCTCATCTCACCTCCTCTCTTGGCTTTTGCACGCCACTATCTCTGTCTCACTCTGGCCAAGGCAGAGAGAACCCGCGACTTCGAGCGATTATTTACGATCGATAATTAGCGGTATCTATCGCTGCCGGCGCCACCACGGCTTCACGCCGCAACCAACGTGCATTACAAGAGAGCTTATATACAATTTTATATAGGTACGCCCAACATTCCGCCCAGTTCGCGTAGATATCTGACAGTGATATTAAGGATACGATATGCGAAATGCCTTCTGGCAGTGTCTCTGCAAAATGTTCCTTTTGTTTCCTTTTGCTTGTTTTCTTTTCCTTTATTTTTTTTTTTTTTGGAGGATATTTATTTCTTTCAATTGCATTCCTATTCGGTTGGTGTAAAGCGTTGAAATAAACAAGCTGGAAGTGTAAAAGATTTTATGTACTCTATTGTTTACTCGTTATTTTACACTGCTCGAAAGCTGATATCAATTTTTTGAACAACCTCAAAATTTTCAATAAATTTTACTTGAAAATAGGTGAATTAATTTTACACATTTATGTGTAAAATTGGAAATAATTGTTTATTCACTGTCATTTCCAATTTAACAAGAATTTATAAATCTGACCATTTTTTTCACATCTAATGTAACAAAAAAAAATGTATTTAATTTTAAAATCTCTTATCTCGACATATATTTTTTTATTCCAATTCCCACTCATAGAAAATAAAACAAATTAACCATCCTTACGGTGTACACAAGTTCTTAAAACCTTCGAAAGAATATTCGATGTTTTTTTTTTTTTTTTTGTTCAAACATTTTTTACAGCCCCATATATAACAGCTTGAAAACTTTAACTGACCCTAAAAGCGACCCATCTTGCGGACAGAGGTAGCAAAATTACATTTCGCTTTCGGTTGAGGTGTTGCGGTGTCTCTTTGATGTATTTTTATTCACACCTAAGTAATCTATTTTTTTTTTTCATTTCTCTGTTGTCGATAATTGTATTTTATTCCTTACTTTTGTAAAATCCACGTGTTTGCCATTGACAAATAAAAAAATTAAATTTTACAAGCAACGTTTTTGTTGTTAAAAATATATATTTCTATTTTTTTTTCTGTCTCAAAATAAATTATTGTAAAAATTGTGTATTTTCCGAGCTATGTTTATAAAAAAAATTGCTTTTTGGAAAAGATTCTCCAGCTTTGTGGGTGGCTCTCAAAGCCAACTTGTCCTTTCCCCTCAGCTTCGTTTTAATTAATTGATCGCTGAAGATCAATTAGGCAACATGTGCTCTGAACCACACACACGGATAGAAGAAAATAAAATCGAGAGACTCGAGTTTTGGTATCCAAGTTGGACAGATGGCAAAACACCTCAGCGGCCCTTCGGCTTTGAGCCCCTCTCTACTAATGGACGCTCTTTTCTCTCAACCTTCCTCATATTGTATCGTTGCGGTGGGCGTCCACCAGGCATTCGTGCATGAAACAATTAGCACTCGTGTGAAACGAGACCGCACGCGTATTTTCTTCACCCTTATATACAATTTTCCAAAAAAAAAAAAAAAAAAAAGAAAATTATCCCTCATCTTGACACCTTCGACCCTCAGTCTTTTTTCAATCCGTTATCTTTTCGAGAGAATCTTGACAATAGCTTGACTCTGACAAATTGATTAATTTGCTGGAAATTCAATTATCTTGATAACAAAAAAAAATTAGTTTTTGGACTCACTAATGAAGAATTTAATAAAAATTTGATTCAAAGTCAATTTTTACAGGGCATTAATTTTTTTTTTTTTTTTAAATCCAGATTTGAAATCTTAAGTATAAGAATTATATTGTAAATAGAAATGAGAAATGTATAAAAATTACTAGACAACGGAAATCCAATTGTCCAGATATAAAATAATTTTATGAGTATTTAGGAGATATTAAAAATTTAGATATCAATTTATGATGTCCTAAAATAAACGTTAAAAAAAATTGATTCTTATGATAATTAAAAAAAAAATGGAATCTTACGATAATGAAAAAAAATGGAATCTTATGATAATTTAAAAAAAATGGAATCTTACGATAATTAAAAAAAATGGAATCTTATGATAATTAAAAAAAAAATAGAATCTTATAAAAATTAGATATAAAACGAATTCTAGTAATCAGAATATCCAGATTCAAAATTACACTTATGCGAATGATATTTTGACAGCACGAGGGTGTAAACAGACGTCCCACGTATTACAAGACAACAGTTATGCGCAAGAAGGAAAACGAAAAAAAAAAAAGGGAAAAAAAAATGTGAACGAGTTGAAGAGCGGAAACGGAAGTGGCTGTCATAGCTGCTGGATACACAAACAACACGTGGCAATGCTGCCGCCGCACAGCAGTCAAGTTATTATATGTTCACGGTACGCGTATTTCGAAGAATATAATCCTAATGCTACTGTTCGCGATTGCATACAGTAGCTCTATACCGCAGTCAAACTCCTTCCGCGTAATGCAAGATTGAAAAAGAAAAGAAAAAATGAAATAAACGAAAAATCATCCGGCATTCCCTTCTTGCACAAGTTACGCGCGACTCTTGTGTTCATTACATTTTTTTTTTTTTTTTTTTTTTTTTTTTTTTCGTTTTTTTGCCAATGACACTGCAAACGACACTCACCTGCAGTGCTCACAGCGGTAGCTGCATTGTTGAGTGACTGGCATCGTTCAAACGGAACGGTATGGCAATTGGAATATGTTTCACCTGCAGAGACAATTTTTCTTTCAATCTACAGCACCACTGACAAAGTGTCCTTTTGAGGAATTTTCCTATTGGATGAAAAACAATATATATTAATGCAGGTCGATTTATCATAAAGGGATATCAATAATTTTTTTCCTCATTTTTCTTTTTTTTAATTTAATATTTTTTTTTGTAATTTTTTTAATATGTTTTTTGTTACAAAATTGATTATTTTTTAAATAATTTTTTTAATAATTTTTTTTTGTTAAAGAATTAATTATGTTTCTGATTAAACATTTTTTGTGAGAAGACGTCAGAAGTGGTCAATTTAAAAAAAGCGGTTATTATTATTATTATACATTGTAAACACTTTTAAATGCCTCATAATACTTATATGATCATTATTACCCACAACTTTTTGGTGGCTGCACCGTTTCTACATTAGGCTGGCGGACTAATTCGTTCTCTAATGAAAGTTTTTTTGTGGAGACTTCTGGTGGTCCATTGAGGTCGCTAGTCGAGTCGATTAAATTATTGAAAAACGAAAAAAAAAAAGGTTCTTAAGAATTGAAAGGATACTTTTCACATATATTCACAACCATAAGCTTGAATAGATTAGAATTTAAGTAATTTGAGAGCAGAAGAATGTTAAAAAATCAATGTCATTAGGTCAAGAACATTTGATTTTAAACAATCGTAATATTCTTAAAAAATTAATTTTTTTTTTGGAGATTTTAAAAATCTTGTTCTTGAAAATTCTTACTTTATTTTATATACTACAAAAAATTCAGATTTGGAAAAAAATAAATTTAAAAACCAAAAATGGGTATTTGGGAAAAGAGAAGAATTAATTTCGTGTGTTTATTGGAGGCAAATAAATATTTTTATAGCGATGAATAAATATTGAATAACAAAATGATGTTCCCATTTCATTGAAGCAATTCTTTTAAGGGCGAGGTAGGGTATTTTCACTTTTGTTTCATTTTTTTTAATTTTATTTTTAAATTAATATATAACATTTCAAGAATATTGTGTCGAAATTTCAAGCAAATTGGAGCAAAATTGAGGAAGTTATGAGCGTTAGGAATTAATTGACCGATCGTTCTGAAATTTTGCACAGTGTTTCTTCATCTAATTCATCAGGTAACGCAGGGAGCGTTATTCGTTTTTTTGAAAATTATCAATTTTACAATAACAAATAGGCTGATTATTTCAGCGAAAATCGCATTTTTGACTTCAAAGTGACGCGAAAAATTTAAAAATCGAAAAAAAAAAAAATCTCCCCAGCGTTAGCTCGAAAAAAACATCTCCTCTAACGAATGCCGTTGGAATTTTTGGTTTCAGATGATCCTACTTCGAGAAATCGTGCGCACGACAAATCAACTTTTTCTCGAGACGCCTCCGGAGATTCCCTGCCAATCACTTGATTATTCATTTTTTTTCCATAAAAATTTAACAGAATATTCTTGAAATGTACCACTATTATGTAGAAAAAGATTGAATAAATTATCGCTATTTATATCGCCTCGAAAAATCCTCAAAAATATAACTTTTTTTCACTGAAAATACCCTACCCCGCCCTTAAAGCACCTTGTAATACCCATGACCATTATTACCCACAGCACGAGAAACCCTCTCCGCACATACAATTGCCATGTGGTCAGCATGCAAAGCTCTGGAAGCGGTATTCTCCGGTTCCGTTCCGGAGCATTGGCGGCTCGCGCCTCTCCGGTGATATTTATGCCGGGCGCTAACTGTCCGCCCATTCAGCAGTAAAAAGGGTTCCTAAGCGCGCATCAATTTCACGTACATCGCGCAACCATATCCGGCGAGCGTCTCTGCAAGCAAGAGTTTGCCCGGTGCGAAAAGGGCGTGAATATTTGAAACGGATATCTATCTTCCCTCCCGGTATCTCAAAAGAAAGCTGCCACACGATCCTCTTACATACTCTCTAATATCACAGTACCTGTATATACTTACGTATGTATATTTTCCCCATGCATATTTTTCCTATCAATCCCTTCATATATATTTTTTTTTGTTGTATTCCCTCAGCCAAAAAAAAATCAAACAATGAAAACGCAGGAATAAATTTACTTGAAATTAAAAGGTAGAAAGATTGCACGTACCGGGCTACGTTTATCTTTTCTAAGCGATTTCCTGTGCATTTCAAATGCTGAAGTAAAAAAAAAAAAATTGCTCAAAAGAGTAAAATGAGTTTTTGTACATTTTTGTATAGATGAAGAATTAAAAATTCATCGTTACGAATTGCAGATATAAGAGTTACGACTAAACCCTGCAATACCAATTATAACAAAATTCGGTGATCACCTTTTTCAAAATCATGTCAATTTTGTTTTCTTCTCCTTCTAAAAATATTCAAAGATTCTAAACTTATAAAATACAACAGGGTGTCCTATAAATTTATTATTCCCTCAAAAAAAAAAAACACAAAAAAAGGAAAACCCCAAACACAACCCTGGAGTAAATTTGCCTAAAATGAAAAGGCAGAAAGATTGCACGACACACGAACCAGGCCACGTTTGTCTTTTCCAAATGATTTCCTTGTGTGTGCAACTCCTGATGTATTTTGTTATTCACGGACGATTTGAGTATTTCCACCTCATCCCAGCATCTCCTCTCTCTCTTCAGCCAACATCTTCATCGTCAACTGACTCGTGTTCTTTGTTCGCAATTTCGGTATAATGTCCCATGATATTTGGATCACGTACCACGATATGTCAATATAAAGGAGTTAGGCGAAGTCCTGAATACAAATTTTCTTGGCGAATCCATGAGTGAGATGACACGATAGACTACGAAAATTGCGATGAAACGAACGAGGAGAGTGAATGAAAATAGTTGCACTGCCATTGGTTGAATCGCGAATGCGTCCTCCCCGTATATATATCTATCGCTTCAATGTGGTGGCATTTTCTAGGGATCCTCGAAACTCCTCTCGTCCACCGCGAAAACGGTGAGCCAGTCAGAGGCAACGCTTGTTATCCTAAATACACGAAATCCTTTGGAGTGAAATACGCGCAAGAGAGACGCCAAAAGGGGGTGTTTTTCTCTATGTACCCCAACCATCAGGGTTCCCACCCTTCCTGACCTGACGTCTTGGGATAATGCTAGACAAATTGACGATTCAATCGGACGATGCTTCCTCGAGCATTTGGATACACCGCGAGTCTGCTATATGCAACGCTCCTGTGATGCCAATACTATAGGACTTTCCACCCCTGACTCAGCTTCCTTAAACCTTTGGATGCCCTCCCCTTCCCTTTCCGCCCAAAATCCCACCCTGCTTAGATCAATTTGTACGAGATATGGAAATTCGGGATCGAGAAAGCTGGCACACGCGGCTGACTTCATCACGCCCACCACGATCGACGATGATTGTAATTTTACGAGCGGTCTCCTTGAATAGACGAGCGTGGGGATGTTGGTAATATTGATACTGGAAAAAGAGTATCCAGAGGGACGATAATGGTTTTTTGTTTAATTCCGTTGCTGTGGCCGAAATTATTATCGAGGTGGAGGATAGTCGGCTATTGGCGACCAGGTTAAAGAATAAATTCTTTAATTTTTATTTGAAACGTTTCGACCCTGATCTGGGTTCTGTTCACTCATAGTTTTTATTATATAAGTTTTCATAGTGCCGTGTGTTTTATGACGTTGTGCGTATGATATGCAGTTTGTTCTTTGAGATTTACCTGTCATTTTGGTGACACTACAATTTTCGTTATCAGGAGCTGGAGAACTTTTTTGTTTAATATTGCTGATGGCTTTTTGGCCACGTTCCATTCCCTTAATTCTACAATGTTTTTCTAAATTTTGTATCACGTTGATAATGTACATACGTTGCATCCTCATGAACTTGCACTCACCAGGTGTTCCACTTTATTATGAGTAATATTCTTCTTCATTCATGTGGTACTTCTTTTGCGTATCTTGTGCTACGCAATCCTTTAGCAGGCAAAGTTTCCGATATGGTGATTCCATCTTATGCTGAAATTTCAACATTAGACACATGAAAAAAAATGACAAACAATATATTATAATATTTGTATTATTGTACCTGCTGAAAGAAACACTCTGATTTATTGAAGATTTTTCTTGAAACTCTTTCGATTCGACATCTAAAAACCTGAGGAAAACAAAAGGAGGACACAAGAATAAAGAAAGCTAAAATTTGAAGTTCGAAGGGCTGCAGTTTGCAGCGCAATCTAATTTCGCAAAAAAACATAGCGATCGCACGCGACTCACCTCTCTTATACTCAAACCCCGCTCGTTCTTATAAACCCTGATAGAAATACAGACCATAAAAAAGAAACCTATAGGGTGTGTCTCGCGAGTTCTCTGAGTGTAACAAGCTTCGAGCATCGAAAAGATCGGAAAACCAAGTCTGAAGCTCGCTCTCTCTTTCTCACAGAGCACACAGCATCAGCGTCGCACAAGCCAAACAGGCAAGAAGGCAGCAGCAAAAGCGTTGGATATATAAAACAAGCGAGTTGAAAGGTAAATCGCGCACGCTGGCTGTGGAAAAAGGCGTTCCTTTTCAATTTTTCCGTCCCCCTAGCCCTCTTATTCCGCGAGCTCTCGACGCGCAAGCTCGCGAATAAAAAGGCAAAGGAGTGGGAAAGAAATACGAAAGTAAGAAATAGAGAAGATGGTAGAGGGTGCAGTTTCTCTCAGATATATATGGGGCATTCCATACCGATTCGACCTGAGACTGATCCTCGAAACTCTCGGATTTGATACACGATTTTTTATATCACAGCTAACAGCCAACCAGAATATTTATTAACTTTTTTTTTCAAAAATCATTTTATATACTTATGATTATTTAAGGGCGGAGTAGGGTATTTTCACTTTTTTACATTTTTTTTAAATTTTTTAAAATGAATATATGATATTTCAAGAATATTGTGTCGAAATTTCAAGTAAATCGGAACAAAATTGACGAAGTTTTGAGCGTTATCATTTTCGAAGTCGGTGCACACGATTACTCAAAAACTAATTGACCGATCGTTCTGAAATTTTGCACAGTGTTTCTTCATATAATTCATCAGGAAACGCTGGGAGCTTTTTTCGTTTTTTTGAAAATTATCAATTTTACAATAACAAATGGGCTGATTTTTTCAGCGAAAATTACATTTTTGACTTCAAAGTGACGCGAAAAATTTAAAAATCGAAAAAATAAATAAATCCCTCCAGCGTTACCTCGAAAAACATCTCCTCTAACGAATGCCGTTGGAATTTTTGCTTTCAGATGATCCTACTTCGAGAAATCGTGTGCACGATAAATCAGCTTTTTTTCGAGACGCCTCCGGAGATTCCCTGCCAATCACTTGATTGTTCATTTTTTTCCATAAAAATTTAACAGAATATTCTTGAAATGTATCACTATTATGTAGAAAAAGATTGAATAAATTATCGCTATTTATATCGCCTCGAAAAATCCTCAAAAATATACCCTTTTTTCACTGAAAATAGATTTCAATGTTTAAGCATGAAAAATCAATATTTTTATTTTGTCAAAGTGAGCCAGAATTTTTTTTTTTTTTTTTATGTGACATTGAGTATGAAATGGCCCATATACTGCAAAAGGCAAGAGAGTGAGATTGGAGACAGGAAAAAGGAAGCCAGGACTTTATTTTCATTCTTTTTACCATCTCGTTCCATCTCGAGAGGCTGTGTCGCCTTCTTCTTCTTCTTCTTCTACTTCTTCTTCTTCTTCTTCTTCTTCTTCTTCATCTTCTTCTTCTTACACCATTTTATTACATCTCACTTGCACATCCTTACAGAGACTTTGGAATTCTTATCTCTCTTCATCGTTCTTTTCTTTCTCACTCACAGTCGATCTCCTCTCGTCACGGCAAAGTCGTCCTCGAAGAAGTCGTCGAGGTGCGCGGGACTATAAAATATTTGCTTTGGTAATGAGGCCAGCAGGCAGAGAACAGCATGGTTCAACGCGGAGGAAGAGGAGTCGTTCATGCTTTTATATACCAGCCAGTTGAAGGAATAAGAAAGAGAGAAAGAGAAAGAAGGGGCCGCTTCGGAGAAGGATGGTGAAGGAAGGTGCGAAAAGATATTCGAAGATTCTTCGAGGATATATATACTGTGTGTAATATTCGAAGAGCAAACAGGGAAATCGCGATGAGCATTGATTTACACGTCTCTCATTCTGTGCCATTTTTATAGTGGAAACTGGCGTATCAGGAGGGTGAATTATCGTAACACTATTTTTGGCTTAAAGCCTCGTAGAATCGAATTGGCTTTGGAAAAAACATTCGGTAAAATGCATTGTCTAAGAAATGCATAAAATAAGAAGTTCGATTTGAGTTTTAAAAAATTGCAAGAGAAAATATTGAGATAATGTTGGTTGAAAAAGAAAATCTTGTATCTAAACTAAAAATTCTTGCAAGCTCGACCTTTTTTTTTTCATGAATATCGAAACAATTAAAAGCTCAAATACAACGAATGGACACCTGGTGGTGAATTTCGTACTAATCCATTGTATGCAATTGCAGATCCTCATTGGTCGATGAAAATCTGGAGGGGATGTAAATCAGCGCGCGCATAAAATTTCATCCAATCAATCCGTCATATTGCCCCGCCACTTTCAATCGGAATATTCAAAAAAGTATGATAGTAACCTCATAAAAATCGCTGCACACTAGCAACAAACTAAAAAAAAAAACAAAAAGAAAAATCCCAGCAACGCAACTCTCCTTACCCTAACAAAAATCACGTTCCCCACGCCCCTTGATCTCGCTTTTATGTACATTCTATTTCAACGAGGAACGAATAACACGCCTCGAGTAATACGAAACAATGCGAGCACGGAGTGAAAGAGAGGCGAAAGAAGAGATACCACTATATCCAAGCGGCCAAGAGAAACACATAGCCACACTCTTGTTCACGCAGGGCTAATCACGTTATCGAATTCTCGAGCCGTCAGCGAGGTATTCCGATGCAAAGATATACTCTCTCTCGTTGATGTGGGCAGTGAGCGGGCGCAGCACGTGGACGTACTCGCCCCGCGGGACGTTAAAGGGCTTCACGATCCAGCATCCACTGAAAAAAGATAAAGACGGGATGAAGCTGAAGAAGAAGAAGAAGAAGAAGAAGAAGAAGAAATGAAAGAGAGATAGTAAAAAAAGAAAGAAAAAAAAACCTGGAAAAACTTAGGATGACCGATTATGATGAAGCGATTCCTCGCACTCGCCAGAACGCGCCGTCCGGACTAACAAAACAATATGGCGATCCGTGTGCAACACCACAATCATCATCATCATCATCATCATCATCATCATCATCATTGGGAAGGCACCGCAAGCGCAGCCAGAGGAACGTCCGGCTGACTGTCTATACCTTCTGAAGCTATCTTATATATCTGTACACACATATAAATATATATATGAAGCATTTGTGTATCTTGGCACTATACATCATAGTATAGGTAGACGATATACGTCATGTGTACATGTTTAATACCAACCCACAAGCAATAATTGAAACACGCGATCTCGTACTTACGATTACACTGTCCCTAGTCTCAATCGTGACTGTATTCTCTCGCCACGAAAGCCCGCGAGTAAGATTTACTGTAGGGGTTTTACATGAGAAACGGGGGTATTGCTGGTCAACTAAGTGCAATATTGTATGTTTCTGTCGAGACATTTTTTTTCTTTTTTCTTTTTTAACAATGAATCATATGGCTAAAGGGATCAGGATATGATTTCAGCACTTTACTTAGGCGATTGCTTATTTCTTGTACCTTACTTTCCTGCTGGATAAAATAAATCTGTGAAAATTATATTTACTGTGTATTGCGTCGAACTTGAATTTAACAGCCCGGAGATCTTTTTTCAAAAGGACATTATTTGTGATGATATTTTGGGGCGAGAGAAAAAATTTTATTCCTTTTTTAAACACTTTTCATTGATTAAACGAAAGTTTTGATATTTGCTGCCAATTAAAATTTTGGCACCAATTACCAATACTTTTGTAAAGCCTTCATTTTTTTCTGTATATCAACTTTTAAAATACAGCCCCACGTTTAATTTTTCCTTCCAATCAAATTTTAACGTATTACATATAATAAAAAAAAAAAATAGGCACACACAAAACATGTGATTTGAAATTGTAAAAATTTTTGTTTTACCACTTAAACCCTAGCAGTTTGGAAAATATTTTTTATGGCATAAACAATAACTTAATTATCTTGCCTGGCTGAAATAGTTATTCTAAGAAAAATCAAACGACAGTGATATTAATAAATTCATTGGACAGCAGCTAGTTTGATGCGATATTGAAAATCATACGTCTTGAATATAATACAGGTGTATATCGTGTACAGTTATATACACAGGTATAAACTAAATAACAATATAGTGGTTGCGTTGTTGGATTGCACAGACGGTCGATTTGTATGACGCACCGAAAATTCGTGCGTGTCAGATCGATCATGCGAGTGAGAAAGAGTGAGGCAGCAGACGAGAGATGAGAGGATTCCCCGCTGTGAGATACAGGACACTGGTACCGGACAATCCCACTGTTTTTTCTTATACACAACCGTGTTGCTTTCTCCCTCTTCTTTTCTTTCTCTTTCTTTCTTTTTTTGTTTGTCCTTCTCTCGCACTCGGATATTTTAATATAAAACATTATCGGCGTGCTGGCATATCCACAGTGTGATCCCCCGGCGTGTACCCAACGTTATATTGTGTACGGTATATGTACGACTCTTGTAAGAAACGTGATGACTCTATCGTGAAGGTTTACCGACTCGAAATCGCACCGACACAATCTCAACGAGATCGCGCGCGTCCGATTTCTTGATCGCCCTATTCCCCTTTTTCTCTCTCTCTCTCTCTCCAGGGCAAGATCATCTACATGACTGGATTCCAGTGTCTCGTTCCATCCAGGAACGAAGATACATCCAGTCATCATGTTGAGAGGAACGCGGCGCCGGGTCGTAGGTCGTATACCTCATCGTGACTATATCTCTTCATTTTCTCCTGCTCTCTCTCTGCAATAGTTAGTAAAATCACAAAATATATTTCGATTAGTAAACAATTTTCATTAGTCAAGACAAAACCGAATTTCGTAAATACTATTTTTTTTTTTTAATAAATAATAAAAAAAAATATACAGAATTTAAAAAATCCATTACAAAAAAAATTAATCCAAAGAAATCGAATCTTTAATTCTATTTAATACGAAATAAAGATAATTTCTCTTCTATTCGAGACTCGTTTGAAAATACATACGAGGTACCCCAGTCCTTTTTACCCGAGTCCTCCATTATAGAGATTTTCTTCGATACACGAAATTCAACTCGATTTGACACCAGCTCGGGATGCGGGTGTCGAATTTAAATAATCTTTCGCGCGACTTCGAGAATAAGGGTGCGCTCTGTGTGTTATGGTATATACATATATATATATATATTTGTATATGTAGCTACTGGGTACGCTTTTGACGGAGCCAGGGTATAGTGTAGCAAGAGCCACCCTGTAATCTCGGACACGTGCAGTATTGCGAAACCGAATAGGGGAAGTCGCGCATCAATGGTACCAACGGCAATTCGCAGTGAGAACTTTGTAGAGCCACCGATCGAATCCTCACTGGAATATCATAAACGTCGTTTATTTCAATTGAATGTTCGGCTTCACTAATAGTATTCAACTTTAACGCAATCTCTAAACTAAATTCTTTTTTTTTTTAAATCCATTTAAGAAGCGACCAAAGTAACTTTTTTTACCAATAAATTCGTATCATTTTAATTTTACTTTTAATTTATCAATAGCAATATCAATAGCAATATCAATAGCAATATCAATAACAATATCAATAGCAATATCAATAGCAATATCAATAGCAATATCAATAGCAATATCAATAGCAATATCAATAGCAATATCAATAGCAATATCAATAGCAATATCAATAGCAATATCAATAGCAATATCAATAGCAATATCAATAGCAATATCAATAGCAATATCAATAGCAATATCAATAGCAATATCAATAGCAATATCAATAGCAATATCAATAGCAATATCAATAGCAATATCAATAGCAATAGCAATAGCAATATCAATAACAATAACAATATCAATAGCAATAGCAATAGCAATAGCAAAAGCATCAATAGCAAAAGCATCAATAGCAATAGCATCAATAGCAATAGCAAAAGCATCAATAGCAATAGCATCAACAGCAGCAATAGCAATAGCATCAATAGCAATAGCATCAATAGCAATAGCAAAAGCATCAATAGCAATAGCATCAATAGCAATAGCATCAATAGCAATAGCATCAATAGCAATAGCATCAATAGCAATAGCATCAATAGCAATAGCATCAATAGCAATAGCAAAAGCATCAATAGCAATAGCATCAATAGCAATAGCAAAAGCATCAATAGCAATAGCAGCAATAGCAATAGCATCAAGAGCAATATATAGTATAGCAATAGTAGCAATAGCAATAGCAATAGCAACAGCATCAATAGCAATAGCATCAATAGCAATAGCAAAAGCATCAATAGCAAAAGCATCAATAGCAATAGCATCAATAGCAATAGCAAAAGCATCAATAGCAATAGCATCAACAGCAGCAATAGCAATAGCATCAATAGCAATAGCATCAATAGCAATAGCATCAATAGCAATAGCAAAAGCATCAATAGCAATAGCATCAATAGCAATAGCATCAATAGCAAAAGCATCAATAGCAATAGCATCAATAGCAAAAGCATCAATAGCAATAGCATCAATAGCAATAGCAAAAGCATCAATAGCAATAGCATCAACAGCAGCAATAGCAATAGCATCAATAGCAATAGCAGCAATAGCAATAGCATCAAGAGCAATATTTTAACATTATCAATATCAATATCACAAATAAAAATGTTACATAGAAAAGAATATTAAAAAAAATGATAAAAATTAATTTTGCATGTCGAAAACCTGTATAATAGACTGCGTGTTAAAAGCGGTGTACCTCGCGTGTCTAAAAATGTGAGTTAAATAAGTGTGTTTCTCGGTGTTGCATATCTCGTGGTTTCTCGAATTCTCGTTAATTCGGAATCTGCGGTTTACACGTGAGAGATTGTCCGCTCTCGTGCAAAATAGCATGCGTCGAGGTTTCCCCCAAGTGTATTATTAACGTTGGTAAATATAAAAGGCGTGTATATGCTGTACGAGAATTCTCTATAGTGGGCAGAGGGAAAAAGGCCACTCGGTTATATACAACAGCGCGAGAGCTTGAGGCATGCGAGTAAAGGGGGCGCGCGCGTATGTGATGCACTGCGCTATTCTGCGGTCGGACGTCATCACCGTAGCTCAACCGTGGATGACAGACGAATAAGCTCCTACGCTGAACGGTGCCGGGGACCCACTGGGCGCTTCTAATATTCTAAATTGCTCGTCCTGGCATGTTTATACGACGTTGCGGCCGCTGCCGACGTTACCGTGTAGCCGATGCACCAACAACGAGAGACAAATATCCCGGAGAAAAGTTTGATGTTTAGCTTTTGCAACGAACGAAGCGGGGATTTTAACGCTGCGGTGATAGTGACCAGCTTGCTCGACAGAGACTGCAGTTGGACCGTCAGGTTCACTTTACGCGATTCCGGCTGTTACAAAAACAACACACAAGTATTATAGCGGCATTGCTAGTCGAGAGACCCAAGGTTATGATGCTCTTCGGCAATTTGCCGGCTGACACTTTTCAACTTCAACCCAACCTCCGTTCGGGCCACTTCCAATGGAACTTTGCAATATACGAACGATCTCACGGCGTTGGTGTGTCTGATTTTTTTTTTTTTTTTGGTATGTTTTTTTCATTTTTAAATATTTCAGTTTACGACTAAAAATTATTTTTCATTTTTTTAAATTATTTTTTATTTTTTAAAATTATTTTTCATTTTTTAAAATTATTTTTCATTTTTAAAAATTATTTTTCAATTTTAAAAATTATTTTTCATTTTTAAAAATTATTTTTCAATTTTAAAAATTATTTTTCATTTTTTAAAATTATTTTTCATTTTTAAAAATTATTTTTCATTTTTTAAAATTATTTTTCATTTTTTTAAATTTATTTTCATTTTTTAAAATGAATTATCTTGCTATTTTTTTTTACGTACCCAGAGAATTCTTGATTGCGCAAAGTTTTTTTGTATTACAAAAAAAATGGAAGTAAATATCAGCAATAAAAATGTTTATATCTGATACGGAATTTTTGAGAATTTGTCAGATTTCTCATATCGGTCCAATAACATTTTCATATATAAAAAAAAATCAAAATTAAAAAAAAAATTTATAATTTTTTTGAGAGTTGAGAAAATATAAAAAATCATGGACGAAATTCGAGCAATAGTACCAATTCCTCTATATGTATATACATCTTTTTTTTTCAACAGATTTTGAATAAACCGATGACTGTAATCTACGTTCGAAGAAAAGGTATCATACGGAAAATTAACGATCGATTTCGATACTCCGCATAAATCGTCGACACGTACCATGCAGAGTGTATCGAATGTTGGAGGGAGCAGTGGCAGAGCTTCATACATATTGTAAAATGACCACAGCGTAGAGGCATGCACACCGAGTTTAATCGACCGCGAGAGGCTCTGAGCTAACGCTCGCGCCCCAACGTATACGCAGTCACAGAGAGAGAGAGAGAGAGAGCGATGCATATATGCGCGCTTTAGCTCCCTCACTGGCTATATGATGCATGCGACAAATTGCCGGAGAAATTAAGTGCGCATCGCTGCCTCGGGTTGGGTATCAATGGACTGACAATTAAGAGTGCCTCCGGACTCTCATATTGTACACGTATTGCTCAACCATATATGTATATATATATATATATTCATGTTAATACTATATGCATATATATAGTATCTGAAATGCATATATAATTCAAACAGCATAAATAAGCTTCTGCATTGCAGTCAGTGCATTGGAGTGTAATAAGATTTCGAAATTTGTGCAAATTTTCGACTGAAAATTCGTATTAAAGCAGGTGAGACCTGTTTTGTGGATTTTTGCTTAAAGTTTGATAATTAATCATTATTGTAAGACTTTATCATACATATCGTGTCTAAGAACAAATTGTAAAAGCGATAACTGTGAAAAAAAAACAGGGCTGAAGGACTCCGGTCAGTGGCCCCGGAATAATATTAAAAAAAAATAAATAAATTGTAAAAGCGACAGCTGTGAAAAAAAGGGCTGAAGGACTCCGGTCAGTGGCCTCGGAATAATATTAAAAAAAAAAAAAAACAAATTACATTTATTCGATAGTATATTATATTTTAAGTAATGAATATATGTTAATAATTAATCATTTTCAGAGAATTAATACAGTTTACATCAAGAAAGTGGCGTATTTTTTTTTTTTTTTTAAAACGTTAATTTTGTTTAATTTTTATTAATTAGATGTTGATATGTAACAGCTAATTTTTTTCGTTCAAATATCTATCGTTTTGACAATTATCAGAAAAATTTATATAACTCTGTGTGTGTACAGAATTTTTTAAAATAAGCAAAGAACTGTAATTTAAAAAAAAATGAATATTATTAAAAATGTTTGCATAAGTGTATTTAAAAAAAAAATTAATTAATCGATATAATGGAAAATATTGGTAATAAAATGTCAACATAACTTTTCAATCTGAGCCCTTTATAGTATCTAAAGAATCCAAGCTATTCCAAACAAATCCTAAGACCCAATTAATTAAATTCCCATTAATTATTAATTAAAAAATGAATTAAAGAACCCAAAAAATTCTTCGATCCAGCCAAAAAAAAAAAGTGCATCAGAAATTACTCTCCCGATCAATATAAAAAAAAGCAAAACAAGCCCTTTAACATTATTTATCTCAAATTCTGTCCGAAGTTGATATCAACCACATTTTTCAACTCATTTATCCACATAAATCGGCATCAAAAACCGTATTAAGCCAGAATCAGTCAGGCTCAACACAGGGCTTTAAGTATACTAGTGCAAATCGACGACCCTAACACACCAAAATGCATCATAATACCTGCGTCATAATACAGGCAGCAGTTTCCTCCACAAATGGCGCTCATTTTTGCACGTTCTCGATAAGAATCACAGTGTGGCTCTATAGCAAAAACATAGCGAGAGAGAGCGAGAGAGAGAGAGAGAAAGAGGGGGATTGGAAAAAAGGAAATAATAATAAATAAAAGAGCGACGGCAAAACGTGTGGTTCGCAAAGGTCCTAACGACCCGCGGGAGTCGAAGCGCGCGTTGCGATTCTACTACGCGATATATATCCTGTCACAGATCCGTCAGTGATATCGAGCTCCACCTTCGTTGGCATGAGTGTGCCGCGCCGTTCTCGCCCAAGCTTTACACCACAATATTGCAACGACGACGACGACGACGACGTCGACGACGATGCGCGCGCTCTGCTCCAAGCAGCTCTCTCGCAGGACAAATTAAAAATGTATTAAGCAAGGTGTCGCACGCGCTTGCCGACTATATTACTATATTACAAATGTGGATATATGCTGCGTCATTAATAGCTTCCGTGCACGAAGAATGACCACTGTATTTTTTTTTTTTTTTTTTTTTTTTTTTTCTGTATATACGATATATAGAAAGTGCTATATAAATATATACTACGTTTATAGGTACGTTAGAGGCGAATGAAGTTAATCGGATGTCTCGATCTGAGTGAATATGCAGAATGATATTCAGATGCCGATTGAGGCATCCAATTAAATGGCTATTTAATTTGGCAACACAGCGATTCTGCCCAATCAGACTCTACACAACAGCGACTCTACACAAGCGAAAATTCAATGCTGCAATAATCTCCATGGCAAGACTCTACACAGGCAAAACTCTACACAGGCAAAATTCTACAGTCAAAATTCTACACAGGCAAAACTCTACATTGGAAATACTCTACACAGGTGAAACTCTACATGGGAAATACTGTACACAGGTCAAACTCTACACGGGAAACACTATATACAGGCAAAACTCTACCCAGGCGAAACTCTACACGGGCAAAAATCTACACAGGTCAAACTCTACACAGGCAAAACTCTACACCGGCAAAACTCTACCCAGACGAAACTCTACACGGGCAAAAATCTACACTGGTCAAACTCTACACAGGCAAAAATCTACACAGACAAAAGTCTACACAGGCAAAACTCTACCCAGGAAAAACTCTACACTGTCAAAATTCACCAATTTACAGTTCCAACTCTACACAGACAGCAAATCACAAACTAATCTACATGCACCGTTAAAATATTTCTATATGTCGGCGCTTTGGATAAAGAGTTACATTTACGTTATTTTTTTTTGTGTAATATTAAAATGAGCTGCTTGAAGAGAAGAAATGATGATCTTTAAGCATTTGCTCGGAGAGTCAGAATCTCGACTCATGAATGAATTCATATATAGACAGCTCACCGAGTGAGTCACGTATAATATATTCTGCGATCTTTCGTAACGCGCGAACGAGCGTTGCACGCGTCTACGCGGACATTTGGCATTCTCGCGATAGCGTCCGGGAGAAGCTCTCCGTAATACAAGTCGTGAATATCCAGAGGGCCGCCAATTTGTCCTTATTAATTCGAATTATCGAGCCGCCAAGTGGGTTGCTCGCTCAAGCCCTGCGTGTATATCGAGGATATTAAAACCTCTGACCTCGTTTCACAGTACAATTTAAGTTTTATTGTATTCACCAACCCTTTTCGTAGGAACTCGTGTGGAGACGGAATTTTATGTTCTTCACAATTCCAGGTATTCTGGAAAAAAAAAAAAAACGAAATAAAAAATGTTACAATTGGCAATTTAGTGAAGAAGCGTCTCGATCAATCTAGAATTTTATTGAAGTAGCTAAACAAGTTTTAATAACGCTTTCATAGAATGCAATAAAAAATTGACAGAAATTCAAAGTAAAAGCAAAAATCCAGAACGGCGAACTTGATAAAATTTTCAAAAAAATCACTGTTAGAATTCTCTTACAATTATTTAAAAAAAAAAAAAAATTCCCTCCAAAAATTTGCCAGTTCTTCGTACAACGAAGAACTTTAGTGACAACCAAAAGCAGCATCGAAACCAACTCCCACCACAAACTACAATTTAAATTCCAAAGCGACGTCGTCGCGCCATCTGTCTTCGTGTCGCTGAACCTCCTCATCTCTCCCCCTATATTTCCATCGATATCTGCCTTACCGACTGTCGTGAAGACACCACAACCCAGCCTTTATGGTACACAACCAATTTTACCACAGTATACCATCCCTCACTTGTCCACGTGAAAACGCCTCCCCACCCCCGCCCCGACCCCCAAACCAGAACAGAACCTACCATAACAACAATAACACCTACACCAATAATAACAATAGTACCGGCAATGGAGAGGGGATAAGGATCCGTGCGGCACGCGCGTCCCCCGGGGGAATCCCCGCCCCGGTTACGCCCTCGAGTGTTCTATTGGCCGGATTGAAATGCCCCGGGAAAAGGCTGTCATGGCCGGCATCGAGCTCCGAACGGTCCAATCAGAATTCGCGGGAAATGCGAAACAAAAGGCACGCACTGTGTGTCCGCATCTGGGTTTACTTGCTCTACCGTAATATTGTACGTGTCGAGGGTTGTTGCTCTCGGTACCAATACACTTACGAGCAGGGGGTTGGGCGCCGGGGCGGCGGGGGCCGCGGGGGAGCAGGGGGTGGGGGCTGGGGGGTTGCTGCTCCTGATGCTGCTGCTGGTGGTGCTTTGTCGTCCCCGGGCGAACAAATGAATGCTTCGAGCGTTTTCTCTCGCTCTTATTCCCCATGGTTGCCACGGTGAACGCGAGCTGGTACTGCGACCATGAAGAAGGGTGACAAAACGAGGAACGGTCGACATTGCAGCTTTCTCTCTCTGTCTCTCATTCCCTTTCTCTCTCTCGGTCTTTACTATACGCCTCCTCTTGGAGCAGTCGAGTTTTTGATGTATTAAAACGTGGGCGCTACGTGACACTGAATGCTAAGTAGACCTTTGAAATGCCACACGCGCGACTCCCTCGGCCTCCCCACGAAGAGACTCGTCGTCTGGTTGTAGTTGAATTCGGACTACGCTCTGAGAATTGATGGTCATCCAAGTGGATACTCGGATTTTTCTTCTTTTTTTTCCTGAAATATTAAAAATTGAGACTATTAGCGATTTTATGGAGAATCTTTTTTTCATGTCCGAGGACATTGTCGGTGGAAAGAAGTTTTTTTAATGAAACGGAAATCTTCAGTTTCGGTCAGAGAGCACTTAGCCTCAGAGGGAACTTCTTTAAGTCAAATATCCGATTTTATTGAGGAAACGATATTTAATTGCAACATTTTTTGCCGATCTGAAAAATCGGTAGATTTTTTTTTTTTTTAATTCGTGAAATTGTATCAAGACTTTAAGTTTTTAGTTTCATTCCTTAAAAGAGTATTTTGCCTAAGAAGAGACTTGTATTCTTCTGAAAATAAGTAAAATATCCAATTTTATCAAGAAAGCAAAATACAAGTTTTCTAAATTTTTCTCTATTACACTTGTACATACAAATAAAAAAATTGTTCCATATTTAAAAAAAATAAAATTCCATCATAGATTTTAGTCCATTTTTCTCTGAAATTATATGACAAACTAATCTTTTTTTTTTTTTGCTTAATGAAAGACTTGTAATTTGTCGTCCAAAACCCTTCAAAGATTGTTTAACGTATTCTACAAGCAGCGTCCGCATTGACAAGCGTTCATTATTGTGTCCACACTGAAATAGTGTCGGTAGAAGGACAGTCGGAGGGCGAATGTAATATACCGAGGAGGCCGGTGGGACACGTAGTGTCGGGGGCCTCTCTGTACGTACCTATACCGCACGAGATCGCGCGGAGATTAGAGCTCGTTATCGGTAGCATCCATCATTCGTACGTGATGCTGCGAGATATAGATTGTGTGTTCTGTGGTACGAGCGCGAAGCCAAGTGTAGGGTCGCGGGACGATAATCCATCTCTCTTTCTCTCTGGGCTTTTGCGGTGATAGAGCAAATCGAGAGGAGGAGTGAAGAGGAGGCATTGGTCGCTCTAATTTGTCGCGTGAGGTGACCCGAAACGAATCGACGATAATAATCGGCGTCCTCTTGCGTTCGTCCATTCGCTATTTTAATGATTAAAAAACAAAAATTCAAGGGGCACACACTGGAGCCCTCGAATTTCCGTAATTTTATTCCTCTCCAATGCGTAGAAAACAAAAATCTTTGCACATTGCTTCCACATCATTTTTTGAATTTCGACAAAGCTCTACGAGGAAGTATGTCGATTAATTTTGGCTCGCAGAGGAAGCTTTGTAAAAAAAAAAAGATATTAAAGATTCTGTGAATTATGATTCTGGTGGAGTCATTGTTGGATTCTCACCCAAATTCACTATCGAACGACACATTATATTCAAGTTTTATGCAAAATTTTCGATGAAAAAAGAAATTACGAAAATTTCAAAACTCGATAAAATTCGAACGACTTTTCCAATGTCTGCCAAATTCAAGAGCGAAGCATTAAATGTTCCTGCATTCGTGAGGAACTATTTAGCAAAATATAGTAAATTTCACGAAAGTTGAAGCGTCTCCACGCCCTTAGGAGAAAAATATACCACACGACTGTATGGCTCGTGAGTCATTGTCAGCATCTTGAAGGATGGTCATTCCGTTTGTTTTCCTGATGCACTCTACTGTTTAATATAGATAATCTGGTCTTGTCTATCCTGATCTTCTTCTTCTTCTTTTTTTTTTTCGAAGTTCCTCTGTTGCTCCTTTTTACTGCTGCTCTTCGTCCGTGGCCTCAAGCTGCTAAGCCTCTGAAGCTGTGGACCTATAATTTAGCAGACGATTGGCTGCTGACGCGAGTCAATTAGGCCACCATAGCAGCTAGTATTAGCTCTAGCTTCTGTCGTTTTCTGGCGTGTTGCACTCGACGAATTGGATCGGTATAGGCCGATGCGTTAAGTCCCTCGCAACGAGTCAACACTGGCTGCTCAGTTTATACAGAACATTAGTCACTCGACACTCTCCACCTTGGCTGCGAGAGTTCTTGATGCCTCTCCACCTTCATTACCGGGTATTTCCAAAAAAAAAGTTGTCTCGTCACGTCCTGCTGAAGTTCTTATGTTCATCTTTGTATTTTACTTTCCATCCTGAGTTTTCGTTGCTTTCCCTCGAGGCTACATAATTCGAGACTTCGTATCGACGATATTTCGGCGAGAGTCGCTTTTGCTGCTTCTGGCCACTTGCCCATAATAGAGACGATGCTTCGGCTACTGCTGCTGCTGCTGCTGCTGTTGCTGAATTACTTTTCGTTCTTGGCTCCTTGGCCCCGAGTGTATACTTAAGTAGTTAAGTACTTACACGCCGATCAGTATAACCAGCAGTCAACCTGCTGGCTTCTTCTTCAAGAAGCTCCACCACAATTTTCAATGACACTGTGTCGTGGAAAGTTGTCTTTGGAGAGCTGCAGGGTTTTACAATTTTATAGTATTTTTAGGTGGTTTATGCAATTTTTACAGGACTCGGAGGACAATTGCTTTTAAAAACGTGGATCATGCAGTGTGAATATGAATTTTTTTTTGCACGCGTAATGTTGCATGTTGCAAGTTTTTGATGGAATCAATTAAGTGATTATAGCTACCAATGTTTGAAATCAATGGATGGATTTTAGCTACCTATTCTTGAAGTCAATGAATGGATTTTAGCTACCAATGTTTGGAATCAATCGATGGATTTTAGATACCAATGTTTGGAATCAATGGATGGATTTTAGCTACCAATCTTTGGAATCAATGAATAGATTTTAGCTACCAATATTTGAAACCAATTAATGGAATTCAGCTACCAATGATTGAACCGAATAAATGAATTTTAGCCACGAATAGTTGGGATCAATAAATCGATTTTCCCATCCAATCCTTCAAACTAAAAATGAATTTTCGCTACCAATATTTGAAAGCAATAATTGAATTTATGCACAAACATTCTGGTGCCTTATATAACTGTACAAAAATTGTGGGAATTGCCTGTTGTGTAATTTATGAGATTCCTGTGCAACAATTATTTTTTAAAAATAGTATCATTAACAAATATTATTTCATGTCCTATTTCAGGTGACTCAGTCTTCTTAATTGTACTAAGTACTCTGAAATGCCCCAAAGGCACCTGGAATCTTAGAAACTCGACGAAATTTAAGTTTCGCATTAGACAGCGAGTGACAAAGTCGTAGAAAGTGGAACTGACAAGACAACAACGTACATTTCTCTAGTGTATTACGCTCGTATTTCTACAGTTTGTGCACTACCAAGTACACATTTTGAAGCTGACTATCGCCCGATGGAAATCCTGCAGCAGCGCGGTCAATTTCACTGCAAGATTAATTCGAATCTTGTATTATATATACCAGCATTCTCGTCTCTTACTGCTCTCGTTAATAATGGGGAGAAAAGTGGTGAAACGCTACCGTTGTCACGTAGAGGTAATTCGGCACGCGTACCGCTTCATTCTCGCATCCCTTTAACTCTCGTCTATCAAATTGATTCTCACACTTCGGTCCACTCGATCCGTATGCAACACAATGAACCAACGATTCTCGTACATAATTATGTACCACATGGATCATTTAATAATATTTTCTAATCATTGATAATCCTTGTATGATGAAACATTTACTCG
This sequence comes from Perithous albicinctus, assembly GCA_964016905.1. Classification (NCBI taxonomy): domain Eukaryota; kingdom Metazoa; phylum Arthropoda; class Insecta; order Hymenoptera; family Ichneumonidae; genus Perithous; species Perithous albicinctus. Next base: position 37,324,149 of record OZ024688.1, on the reverse strand, counting down.
GACAAAAAAAAACCGAGGAAAATTCATTGAAATGAATTTTTGATTGGATAAAAATGTTTACGATACTTTTCGAGGAAATGAAAAAAAGCTTCAGAAAAGTTCGAAGATAATTATGTATACAATTTTCACGCAGCAGTCTGCCATGAAACACATCTGGTATCATTTTTAGTGACTTTCTTTTCGAAAAAAATGGCTCTAAAAAATTGGAAAATGGACGAGAAAAAAAAATGAATTTCTGGTGATGCCAAGTCTAGTTGAGAAATCTCGAAAATACGAAATATTCGGAGCATCTAAAAGCAACAGAAAATGAAATTATGAGTAGGATAGGAAATGTGAGATACACTTATTAGTGTTTTTAGTCGTCGAAGTTTTTGGAGTCGAGTGGCATCCTGAGAGGTATCGGTCGATTAATATTTCGCGCTCGATATAATCCAGGATGAAACAAGGGACTAATCCAGGTAGCTGTCATTCATGAAGAGCCCAAAAGAGAGATAGCAAAGCAAACCTGAAGCAGGAGGAAGCACACTGCGAGGGAACGTCGCGAGATGAGTTTGCCGTCCGACGGGACGCTTATCTTGGCATTGGGATTACAACGCGTACCAAATTAACCTTTGTCATCTCTCGCCTCTGGGTGATATACTCAAGATAACGTCGACGAGTCTGGCTCTCTCGTGTATAGCTTTCGCCTCATGTCTGACCTGAAAAAAAAAAAAGTGTCACAGAACAGCGGAAAAGGTTTACATGAAAATACACTTGGAAACGTAATGCCAAATGAAATGCTACCTGGAAATATTTTGTAGCTACTTTTTCACACTCTTGGATAAGAAGACGTCTAAATGAAAATGTGGGAGACTAGTTGATGGAAATACATTAGCATGTTGGGGCGACAATATTTTTTTAATTTTGGTTTTATTCTAGAATTCTTGCAATTTTTTTCGTGGAATATTGATCTCTGAACACATCTATTTGGTAGAAAAAAATGTAGAGTTCGCTCGAAGCTTTATAAAGTTCCATTATTAATGAAAAACTCTAGAGAATCATGTTTTCATTGATGTAGATGCATTAGTACTAGGATAACAATATTTGGATCTACATTTTTAAATTCCTGATCCTCTTCTAGAAATCCATGAATTTTTGTCTTGGATTCGTTTCAATGTAATAAGCCAATATGATGACAGCTACGATTTTCCCAATTGCAGAACGAAATAGTTCCATTTAGATGAAATACACGCCAGAGGCCAAAATATTTCTTAAACATAAAGACCATTGCCATATTCTTCTTTCATATTAGATCCGTCCCGTTTCCAGTGTCTTCAATTGTCCAGAAAAGCTACATCATAATTTGTGATCATTGAAAATTATCATGTCATCGATTCCCAATAGAAAACTATGGTTTCAATGTCGACGTCTAATTATGTATCATCAATAAGAGTCCAATAAACGGTTAGTTAACAAAATCAATGATCCAAAAATCCACGCCAACATAATTTTTGTCTTTTATCCAATTCCTATCTCTCTAACAAGACCAACACTCTCTCCATCATCTTCAACACGAAAGTCCTCCAATCTTCCCAAAAATTTACCCTGCATCTCAGACGTCCACCAACGCAACTTCGAGCCCCATAAATCAAAACTCAAAAAGAAAAAAAAAAAAGAAGAAAATCCCCATCATCCCAAGTGCAAATATCTCCAACGACATAACGCGATAACGATGATGACTGTACGCGCTTAACCAAAGAGCCCTTACAAAATGGCGTGTTCGGGTGTACCCGAAAGTCGAGTGGGATGGGTTAGACATTTCGGTTGGGTATAGAATAGCACGAGGGGTTCGGGATCTGAAAAACCAACCCCTCGCTAGAATCGGCTATACACCATCCATCGAAGCCAACCCCGCGAGGGGTGCCTCTCTCGTGTTCGTATAGCGCATATTGGGGAAAGGGCTCCGCTCACGTATAACACGTTATGTAATCGTATACAGAGAGAGAGAGAGAGAGAGTGAGTGAGAGAGAGTGAGAGTACGCCTTAGATCCATGGAGGCCAGACGAGGGTTCGAAATCTATATTACACACCCCAAATACATATATAACATAGTCAATGTACATATATATATATATGTATTCCAGAAGGCGTATATTCGTGCAGAGTCGTGTAGACGTGCTTTGCAACAAGCCACGTTGATACACGCTTTGTCGTTCGGCCATGTGTCGCTAATACGTTATCCCATGGGGGGTCATTTCTATTCTATTTCCCGTTGCGACACTGTTGGATATGACTGCAAGGCTGTTCACCACTTTGCCACTAGGTTTCCTCTCCCTGTATGGCCTCTGTATATGCATGTTGGTACGGATCTATGCATGTAGAGGCGCTACTTGTCTCCTCTGTCTCCCACCATATTGCGAATTGAGCGGATTCGTGTAGCTCCCACCGCTGCACAATGTTACATCTGAGAAGGGGTATACTGTGTTCTATGGTGTGTAATACAGTATTAGAGCGCAGAGAGTTTCCCTTTCGCCTTTACTCCCTCGTGCTGGAAGGGCAACGAACAGGGACCCCTTATCGCTTATGATAAACGCATCATGGAGACACCCCACAAGGGTGCTTGCAGATTGACGTAAAATCAATGAGCGAAGTCAATGGGCCTTTTACCTAACACCCTAATGCCACACACTGACTGCTGTCGGGGGGGGTTTACTATATAGGGCCTATGGCACACGCGTACAGGGTCTGATGGACGCTGGAGTGCGTTCGGTCCTTGACACGCAATTCTACCATTTGTCATAATGGGACATGTCGGTTGGATCTTGGCTATTTTAAGGTGATTGAAACAGTCACGAATCAGAATTGTAAATCCCAAATTTAGGTAGTTCGAGGAGTAAAATTTGTTGTATAGCTTTTGATGGAGGAGGAAGAGGCGGTCCTTCAGCCTGGATTTTAATTTTTTTTTGTGTTTGTGTTATGCAGATATATGCATGTTGGTGTGTACGTGGGTCTCTGTCTTTTTTTACCTTATTATTCAAGCTTTTGGAAATCGTTTGTTGAATTCCCGGGTTTTTGTAATTATTAATGTGATGCCTTTTGGGTTGTACACTGGATTTGTTGGGTGCCCAACTCGTGTTAATTGGCGAATGGCGCTTGTTTCAGCAGTTTTCGCTTTTTTAATTGCTTATTCCTTGCAATTTATTTGTATGGTGTGACCGTACTCAATCAGCGGTCGACATGTACATTTATAGATTTTTGTTCTTTGTTTAACATGAACAGGTTTTTAAATGTGTGACGCTCTGTCTGTCAATTGCTGTCTATGTGTATGCCTAAATATTTTACTAAAAATATTTATATTGGAAATTCCAATCTTACAAACAAGTTTAACAGTGTGATTTCATTATTATTTAATTGATTCTTTTTTCTGTTCAGAAATTTGCTACACATTAAGTCGAAGAAATTGAACAATCTGCCTTCAAAACGCAACCAAAAAATTTTTTTAATAATAATATTTTCCGATGCTGGTAAAATAAAAGCTCTCATTATAAACCCAATGGGACAGAAAAAAAAAATCATGTGTGAAGAGCAAAGATATTTCATTATTATTAGAGAGTGGAATGTTTCACACGGATATCGTGAGATATAGGTACGTCCATACATACCGTGTCGAGTGAATGAGAAAGGAATCCTCTCATACCCTCATATTACGTTGCTGGTCAGCGAATACTTGGCAGGATAATTATCCCCGGATTTGTTTATTTGCTCTGTCTGTAATCGACACTTGGGTGCTACCGGCACGCACTCTGTCTATACAAGCTCGTCTCGTCAACGGGCTTTCTTCTCTTGGCTCCACTCATGATCATTCCAGACGATCTTTTCGAGGCTTTTTTTTTTTTCTTTCACGGTACCAGGTAGAGAGATATGCCTATATAGGTATGTTTATAAACATAAGTGCTGTGGCGGAGAACGAGCACGAGTTCTCCTCAACTCTTATTTCACTATTATATGCTCTGGCTATGCAGCTACCGGGGTTGAACCTTCAAAAGTCGAAGAGTCATCGTCGCTAACGAGCAGACACGAAGTAACCAAGACAGAGTGAAAGACACTCGAAATACTCATCAGCTTTTGCCGGTAATATACTGGCGCTCGAATCCCCAAAAGTTGTACGGCATTTTCGTGTAAGAGTAGGTATGTATGGGGCATTCCATTTCATCTCACTTGGTCATCGCTGAAAAAAAGAAGACGATATTTTTTTCAGATTTTTATTTTTTCCACAACTTTTGAGAAAAAATGAATTTCGACCAGATTTAAAATTCTGAAAGTGTATCCATAAAATCTAGGACTAAAAACAAGTATTTCCATCGTAGCTCGTGCTGAGAATAATTTCGATTTTTCGTTTTGTTTGTAATTTAAGAGAGAAAAAAATGTCCCAGATTTTATGAGAAAAATTTTCGAAATTTATATAAAATAATTTCGAAAACATTATTTTTATAGAATAAAAGGAGTAATAAAAAATCTCAAAAAAATAATTTCATAAATTTTCAAGATCCGTAATTTCACAACTAATCTGCAAACATAAACAAAATTTACATTTCCTTATTACAGAGAATTAAAGAAAAAAAAATCATATCTGTTTCAAAAAATTTGTGAATTTATTGTACATAAAAAAATAATTATATTCCGGGTGAGACGGCGGGCGACATTCACGCAAAGTTAAAAAAAAGTATGTATTGATAAATGTGAAGAAAAAAATGTAACATTTTGATGAAAAAAAAATTGTACCTTTGGGTTCATTATAGAAATTTTGGTTCGTTCTCTTTTTACTGGACATCCTCTGCGAGATTAAAGAGTCGCACTTTACGTGGCGATGTTTTGCTTGCTGCGCGACATCGGCTGCAGCATCATCCGAGCCAGAAGAGACGAGAACGAATTTTTGCGCCGGGGAATGGCGCGATGAGCAAGCGCCATTGACGCCACTCGTTTGTTTGCCATTTCCTCGACGAAACAAAGAGCGGGCTGAAAGGTTTAGCACGGGAATGGGGTTGCGCAACGAAAAAAAAAAAAAAAGCGAAAAAAAACATGGAGAAGCCAGAGCAGAGAGAGAGAGAGATGGAGAGAGAAAGAGCAGAGTTGGTAAGCGAGGTAAAAAACAACGAGCAATCTCGAGAGTCGTGAGGAGAGGGAAAATGCGCGACGCGGATGCGAGAGAGGAGAGAGAGCACGCTGATGGGATGCCGTTGTTATCAGGGGAAAAAAGTGAAATTTCAGGATTACCTGTTCCAGTGTTAGCGATGAGATTCACGGCGCGATTGTTCGCGCCAATGCCCCCCCACCCCCCTCGCCCCCCTGCCGCCATTTTTATTTCGTTTCCTGCTACCGGATGCTAACGATTCGATCCGATCAACCCCAAACAGCTTTGCGAAAAGAGTCATGGTTTTATTTCTTCCAACTCATACTATCGACACAATTGGTCGCTTATTTTTCATTTGCAAATCATTTAAACATCAAAAGAACAACATTTCTGCCACGTTTATAATTGCAACAAATTCGTACATTTTCAATATCACATTTTTTGGTTTTGGGAGTTATTGGAATTTGGATTCTTTGGGACAGAAGTAAATTTGAAAAAAAAAATTTGAAAATATGTACGAAATCAAATATGAAATATGAAATATGGAATGTCAAGTGTGAAGTGTGAAGTGTGAAGTGTGAAGTGTGAAGTGTGAAGTGTGAAGTGTGGAGTGTGAAGTGTGAAGTGTGAAGTGTGAAGTGTGAAGTGTGAAGTGTGAAGTGTGAAGTGTGAAATTTCTGGTTTTTACGTTTTCATGGAAACATAAAAAAGTTGTATCTTTACAACGATTTCTCAACAAAAAAAAATATTAAATTTTAGAATTTGAAGAAAATTCTTTTAAAAAATCAAATGTATTCTACTTTCTAAACATTGTCAATAATGATAATAATATACATTAATTAATTAAAAAAAAAAAGGTCAGTGAAGTTTGAGAATTAATTCCATATAAAAAAAAAGTTTTCTATCGAATATATAAAACAATTTTTCATTATTAAGTATCACATATATTATTATCGTTATCACATATAGGCCAGTAAAACTTTTATAGATTTTTAACTTTTGCTTCCATATAATTCACGTAAATATGATCACTTCAGAAAGTTCTTAATTCTCCATTGGCAGCATAAATTTTTCAAATTTACTCTTTACTTTTCATAAATATCAGTGCAGATTTAAAAAAAACCTTCAAAAACAAATCCCTTTCTTTTTTTTTTTACTTTTTCAACAAACTTGACTTTCTCTCAAACCGAACTTGGATCTTCTCCTCACCTCTTCATAACAAAATTGCCAAAAAAAAAGATCTTTAATCTACGAATGAAAGAATATTATTGCCGTAGTTGCAGGAAGACCCCAGATCTACAGACCTCGAAGAGAGACATCAAATTTCGTTGCGCCTATCGTCGCGAGAAAATCTCTCGATAAATATTGTCGAAAAATCGTCACCAGTGAAATCTGGGAATAGGGGCCTGTTGGGGGTTTGAGCGTCAATGTGGTAGCGTCGATGGTAATCGGACTCCTATTAAAGCAACACCTTTTATATATATATAGTGTCACACTGGAGTCTATTGTCGCCTTATTCGCTACAAGTACGATTTACGATTGTCGGTCCTCGTCGTCGTTCGCATTATAACACTCATTGTGTTAAACCCACAGAGCGAGTGAACTGCTCATTCATTCATAAAGCACGTTCTCGCTTCTCGCTTCTCTTTCTTTTCTCGGCGTGTTCAACGTTTGGCATATAACACTTCGTGTAACACACCTGGTAGGTGTAACGTTGCCGCCATTTTTCATTATGAGGATAATTTGATACATATCGTGAAACGAGAGGACTCGGCTTTGTCGTGTGGTAGCATGTATGTATGTGTATAGACGAAAGCGACCATATATCCACTATATTAATATCGTACAATATAACGTACTATGAGAATGTATGACTGAAAAAAAAAAATGAAAAAAAAATTGGTAAGTTTGGAGATCTGATTTCGAAACTACTATCCATTTCTATCTTCACCTGAGACACCTTTTATATTGTCCCTCTGTTATTCTGTTATAGGAATTACTCTGCTACATTACAGTCTTACTTTTAGGCGCTCTTTCCAACAAAAAGAGAATGTATCCTCGAAAAATCGATTCTTAAATATGAAATTTTTTTTTTTTTTCGTCGTTACGTATGTTGAAATGCTTTTAATATTCAATGTTGTGAAATAGAAGCGAAAATCCAGTTTTCAAGATATATTCGTCGAGTATTTTTTTTTTATTTGCTTGCATTTTTTGATATATATTTCTTTTACTCTCAAATATTTTTCTGATATTGGGGAGATGCGTTTTTGTAAATACTTATTTGTTTCTTGAAAATGAGCAAGATAATTTTTTTTTTTTTTTTTTTTAATGTAGTAGTAATTACGCTTTTTTGTTTCGTTTTCAATTAAAGAAAATCGTTTTTTTTAAACCAAATTATGAAATTTAATTTTTTTTCGCCAAAACTCAGATTTTTATTTAATTAAAAATGTTACAAGAAGTTACAGTGTGTTTGCAATCGACAAAAAAATTGGGCAGTGCAAAAATTAAATATGCAGTGTGAAAAATACATTAATCTACGATTTCATGCAATTTTGGATAAAAATGAAATTTTTTTTTCACGGCTAAATTATAAGATTGCGTTACTTATTTTTTTGTGGATTCTGTACAAATTCTTGTAAACATTAATTTTATTATTATTCACAAAAAAAAAATTTGTTTAAATAAACAGTAAATTTTCAGCAATCTTTTTTTTTTATACGAAGCATTTTCTTAATCTTGATATGTATTTTCTATATATTTGAATTTTTGATATACATTTTTTTACTCTCAAATATGTTTCTGAAATTGGGGAGATGCGTTTTTGTAAAAACTATTTATTTCTTGAAATAGAAAAATACAAGGCAAAATATTTTTTTATGATTTTTTAAAATGTAATAGTAACCACATTTTTAAATTTTATTTCCAATTAAAGAACATCATTTCTTTAAAACCAAATTATGAAATTTAATTTTTTTCACCAAATCACAGATTTTGATTTAATTAAAAATGTTACAAGAAGTTCCAGTGTGTTTGCAATCGACAAAAAAATTGGGCATTGCAAAAATTAAATATGAAGTGTGAAAAATACATTAATCTCCAATTTCATACAATCCTGGATAAAAATGAATTTTTTTTTTCACGGCTAAATTACAAGATTCCCCTACTTATTTTTTCGTGGATTTTATACAAATTCCCGTAAACATTAATTTTATTATTATCCAAAAAAAAAATTTTTTTTTGTTTAAATAAAAAGTAAATTTTCAGCTATCTTTTTTTTTGTACGAAGCATTTATATAATCTTGATATATAAGATCTTCGAGATACGTATTTTGGATGAAAATCTCGTGAATTCTCTTGAGTGAGATAAAACGTTGGAGAAGTTGAAAAATAATGGTGGCGAATGGCTGTCAATGATGTTGCCACTGTCGTGGACGAGGTGTCGAAGACTCCTCGAGAGTCCAGCAGCAGCGAGAGTCTTATAGCTCTTGTGTATATGGCAAGGAAGTGGACTCGATAGTCGAGAGTGCAGAGGGAATTTTGGTCACGTAGAGGTTCCCGAGGTAACTTCGTTATCCCCTGGAGGAACCATAGAACGGAGCTGCTGGTCAGTAGAAATATATATATATATACAGTTTCTATGACGCGTTTCGGTCCCATCGAACAAACCCCATGATTCGAGAGCCCATAGAAATAAACTTAATATGGCGGAGTCAATCGAAAGCGGGCTCGTTCGCGTACTTATAAGGAGTCTATTCTTTGTCCCCTTATATGGGGAGTTTCAAGCCAAACCGAGTGACATTTAAAAAATGATTTTTTTTTCCAAAATGGTACGAAAGTTAAAAATTAATAAAAAAAAAAAAAAAAAAAAAGTTGGACATGAAATCTTTATGTTTACTAAGTATTTTTTTCTATTGATATTTTGGAGTTTGGTAGCAAAAAATATAGTCCACAGAATTTTTTTTTTTTTTCAAAAATTGCTTTGATCAACAAATGTTATGAAAAAAAATTTTCGAAAAAAATTGCAATAAACAGCAGAATGTTAAAATTAGTGTTTTTTTTTTATTGCTCGTAAGAAAAAAATATCACGAAAATTAAAAATCATTTTTTTTTTAATTCTGGAGTCAAATCTCCTCTTAAATAAACAAAAAATACATAATTTTCAATTTTAATCGACGATGGGAGGCAAAATTTCATTTTCTCTTACCGAATGAAAAAAATGTATTGAGGCCAAAAAATGTTGCAATTTTTATTTTTTTAGACAAGCATTTTTTTTTCTATTCCTTGGCAATCCACATTGGGAAGACAAGCGAAGAGAGACGCACAATCGATAGTTACAGGGAGGGGGGGGGGGGGGGGGGGGTTGAAGCGCATCGACGTTTCGCCTCAGTTTACCTCGCGCCCTCGTCGACTTTCAATGAGGGTGTAAGGGGGTGTACATCGTCGAGGGTGTTTTCGAGTTATGCGAGTGAGAAAGGCTGTGTGAACGAGCGAAACACGAGTATACGGTGAATGCCAGCTTTAGCACCCCTCGTTCTCACAAACCGGCGGGGACGGCGCCAACCCCCGGGACCACCTACCATTGCGCGCGTGATCCTGCGATACACATTATTCTTCGAGAGTTGAAAAGCATTGAAAGTTACTGAACCAACCGCCATTTTGTTTTGTCCTGCAACAATTTCTGCTTCTCCACTGCACTTTTCTACGACTTCCTATGTGCATTTATATACATTAAAATAAACTAAAAATTCTAAAAGTTCATTGGACACTCACAGGCACTCACAAACATCCACATACACTCACAGACACCCTCTCAGACACTCACAGTCACTCCCAGTCACTCACAGACACCCGCAGATACTCACGGACACTCACAGTCACTCACAGACACTCACAGTCACTCACAGATACTCACAGTCACTCACAGTTACTCACAGACACTCTCAGAAATTCACAGTCACTCACAAACACTCCTAGACACTCTCACAGTCACTCAGAGTCACTCACATTCACTCACAGTCACTCACAGTCACTCACAGTCACTCACAGTCACTCACAGTCACTCACAGTCACTCACAGTCACTCACAGTCACTCACAGTCACTCACAGTCACTCACAGTCACTCACAGTCACTCACAGTCACTCACAGACACTCACAGACACTCACAAAAATTCACAGTCACTCACAGACACTCACAGACACTCACAGAAATTCACAGTCACTCACAAACACTCCTAGACACTCTCACAGTCACTTAGAGTCACTCACATTCACTCACAGTCACTCACAGTTACTCACAGTCACTCACAGTCACTCACAGTTACTCACAGTCACTTACAGACACTCACAGACACTCTCAGAAATTCGCAGTCACTCACAAACACTCCAAGACACTCTCACAGTCACTTAGAGTCACTCACATTCACTCACAGACACTCTACTTATTTCTTTATAAGATTTTCTATCACTAAGGTAAATGAAAAAAATACGAATGCGAGAGTCTCTACACTCATAGCATTCTCAAGATAAATTTTTAACTAAACCTAAATTAATTACTCTACTCATTTGAGATACTATTTATAACTTTAAACTAACGAAAGAAACGTACGACTGTCTTCTTCAAAATTTCTATACTGGCTATATATGATGGCGATATAATCGGGCATTTCACCTGAACTAGACTGCTTCTTTGTGCGAACGAAGGATTAAAAAAAATGCCTAGCGGTAACGGAATTTTTTTTTTTTTACTTTTTAAATTTGTTTTCTAGCTCGCCATTTCGAAATAAAACACAGAAATTTCAAGCAACCAAAATGTGGTTCAGATTGTGCCAAAAATTGCATATAGAACTCTAAAAATATTTAGAAAATACCTATTTACCTTTTTCATTCCCAAAACTGAAAGTTGATCTTAAGATTAAAGTTCGATTCAAGTTTAAACGTCGAAAGATAATCACTCGATCTCGAAAATAAAATATATGCGAAATATATTTTTAAAAATGTATCTTTAATCCATGCAATGTATTTCAACGAAAAATAATATATAGGACTTATTTTTCGATATTTAAAAAATATACATGTCAAAAATATATCTGAAATCTAACCAAATAAATATCTGATATATTTCTCGATACTTTTTTTCATGAATTTAGCATTTTTTTCATAAAACTTCTGCTGTTTATTATTATTATTAATATTATTATTATTATTATTATTATTATTATTAAGCTACTATAATGAATGTACTAAATTTGTAGCAATTGTGTAAAATAAGCTGAACTTATTTAATTTTTTAATTGATTTCTAGCAATAATTTTGATTTTCAAAATTGTCTTAAGCCGACAATTGACCCTAAAAATCATATATATATATATATATATATACTTGAAATAAGAATATAATTTTTAGAGCGTTACTCGTGTTCCGACGGCCGTCGAAACATGGCGAACCGTCGGGCAAGCGTGTTGAGTTTATTCCACGAGTGCCTCGAAGGTTTCCCATACTTTGCTGTTAGAGTAAACGACGACAAATTCTCCGGTGGTAATTGCCAAACCTTCGTTAACAACGAAAGGCATTTGTCAGAATTTCATGAGTACGTCACGGAAAGGGATGCAAACTTTAGCGTGCAATCTAACTATACAAGGAATGGCAGGGAGAGTGCAGGCAGAGAGAGAGAGAGAGACAGAGAGCATATTGAAACGTTTGCGGAGGACAAATCAAAATGCAGGCTTGTATAAGCCGCCGGCTGAGAAGAGGCACTCGAATCGAAGCGATAAGGGTCCTCGACTGTATACCAGAGCACAGAGGTAGTCAGAGTGTCAAGGACTAGCGGCAGGAAACCCGCGACAACCGGTACTCGAAGTAACGCTCACTAATTGCGTTCGTGACATGTCCCGGAACTGTCAACCGGCTCGTTCATCCGGAAATAAACGATCGGCCATTTTTATTTCGGTTATATTAGAGGAGAAGAGAAATGTCTTTTAATAAAGCATTGCTCTTTAAGTTGAGATATTTAATCCCTCAACTTATTCCGTGGTTAATATTATTTTTTATAAAATTTATACCGCGTCAAAATGGCGGACGTCAAACAGCTGATATCGATTTGCATTCTGACGCCAGAAGTTTCAACAGGGTTTAATTCAAAATCGGTGAATGAAGTTCATCGATATTTATGGTTTTTTTATTCCTGCCACAATTCTGCATCGATTGATAGCAGTTTCATTGATTTTTGTCTACTTATTCCGAATATAAATGGATTTAAAAATTTGAGGTGGGAGACGAATAATTGAAATATACTCAGTTGCGTGAATTTAACAGTGCTGAACGTGTTACCGACAGGAAATAAATCAAAGCTGGTGCAAAACTTCAATCGAATTGTATTTAACACGCTAAATTTTTAACAATCTGAGTCAAGGGAAAATCTTTTTGTTTCCAAAACGCATAAATTCATCGTTGAGATATTTAATAATTAGGCAATAATAAGAAATTTGTATCGTGCTCAGGGATAAATTTCCTGAATTACACTTTTGTAAAAAAAAACCTTAATTCAAAGAAATTTCATTATAATTTTTAGTTTCTAATATTTAAAAACATATTTATTATTTTAAAAAATAAATAAAAAGCTAGAAAATATTTTGATTTCAATACAAAAGTATCGAAAATGCAATTTGCCACAATTTATTTTTTTTCATTTTCTAGAATAAAATATCATAGAATTTGTTGTTAAAAATTCGATGTGACAAATTTGAGGGAAATCAACCGGTGGAGATACTCCATTATTTCCCAGTGACATTATCCTAATTATGTAATAACGATGGGATTCTCATCGGGGGTTTTGTAGCACTGCCTCTCGATCCCTCATTACGATTAATCGAGCAACGGAGGCCCTTATTGGCAATTGAACCTCGAGGGCTCATCCCTTTGGCTGGCAATGAAGTTTTCCTGATGGATAACTCTCCAAAGTCCCATCAAAATGAATAAGACTGACAGATGCCAAAAGTAATCCGACAAATTTTAATTGGAGAATAATACTCCTTGTTTATATTTAAAAAAAAATGAAAAAAAAAATTGATAAAATCTTTTAGGCTTACAGGATTCTAACAATGGCCGACCAACCATCCAGTATATATATATATATACTTGTGTATATAAGCACGTTCACTCTGATCGTGCGTGACGACCCTTGTACGCGTTTTCACTCGCCCCTTTTGGCCGGAAGTGGGAACGTAACCATGGTTACAACATTGAGACTCATGTGAGACTCGATATAGACGTACCGGTGACAAAATGGTGCGAGACCAAAGTACGAAAAGCTGCTTTTGGGAATTGTTACTAAAAAGAAGAAAAAAAATATAGGTTTAAGCAATTGCAAATGAGAGCGAATTAAAGACAATGAAATAATTGATTTAATTGCAATTAGAGAATAAATAAAAATAATAAAATCGTTTACTTAAGTCAAGATAAATTAGTAGTAAATAAATAGACAAAGAAACATAAAAAAAAAAGTTGAAGTAATTAAAATCAGAGCTAAATAAAGACAATCAAGTAATTAATTAATCTCTAATAAATTATTCAGATAAATGAAGGATTATAAATGACGAAATAAAAGAAAAACTTTAACTAATTGCAATTAGCGAATGAACAATAAAAATTGGCTACTCAATTCAAGATAAATAAATTGTAATGTGATGGTGAAGAGGGCGTGGAAGTTGAAGAAATGGAGGAAAACTTTCAGAAAGCATTTTAAAAGTGATTCATCCCTCTGTAAGGTCGCCTCTACGAGTAGCAACCGGTGGCGCCCGTATTGACACTATCTCTACGATCACTTCCAGAGATGAGAGGATCCTTTGAGGAATCAGGAGAACTGTTGAGATCCAGTTGGAAGGAACGAATCTCGAAAAAGTAATGCAGTGTTGTTAGAGTGAGTATAATAAGGGGAACCTTCTACCTGACGATAATGCGGGATTATATTTGATGCTCCAGATGATTCTCCTGCAAAAAGAAACAGTTTTTGAATGACGCCCTTTAAACGCACATGAGAAAAATGTGGAATTCATATTTTACTGTATTTTTAAGTTGTTGAATTTTAATTCTGTTGAAGATTTCTTATTTTGAGGTGAAATAATTTTAAACATTATTTTTTTGATTTAAAAAAAAAATTATGATAGTATTGTTGGGGGTTGAATAAAATGGCCTGAAAATGTCCTTATTTAGCGTTATGGTAATTCTGAGGGAAATTTAGTGAAATGGCCCAAAAATCTTCTAAATATCTTTTTGCCTTGTGAAAATTGCGTAAAATGACCAAAAGCATCCTAAAAAATGTTATGATTTTAATTGGCAGTTGGGTGAAATGAGTAAAAATATCATCACCAAGCTTTGCAGTCCTTCTGAGGAAAATTTACTGAAATGGCAGGAAAAAGTCCTGAAAAATTTTGCGGACCTTCTGGAAAATCAGTAAAATAGCCACAAGTGTTCTAAAAACGTTGTGGTCCCGATTGGAAGTTGGATAAAATGGCTAAGATTTTTTCTGAAGATCCTTAAGGTACTTCTGCGAAAAATTGAGTGAAATGGCAAACAAATAGTCGTAAAAAAGCATTGCGAGCCTTCTAAAAATTGTAAAATGGCCAAAATTCTCCTAAACACTTTACGGTCCCAATTGGAAGCTGGGTAAAATGGCAAATTTTTTTTTTTAAATCCTTAAGGTACTTCTGCGAAAAATTGAGTGAAATAGCAAAGAAAAAGTCCTAATAAAAAATCATTTCAACCCTTCTAAAAATTCTAAAATGGCCAAAATTGTCCTAAACACTTTACGGTCCCAATTGGAAGCTGGTTAAAATGGCAAAAATTGTTCTCAAAAATTCCTCAACTCCTTCTGCGAAAAGTTGAGTGAAATGGCAAAAGAAAAACTCCCAATAAAAAATTATTCCGACCCTTCTAAAAATTCTAAAATGGCCAAAATGGTCCTAAACACTTTACGGTCCCAATTGGAAGTTGGTTAAAATGGCAAAAATTGTTCTGAAAAATCCCTCAACTCCTTCTGCGAAAAATTGAGTGAACTGGCAAAGAAATAGTGCTAATAAAAAATCGCGACCCTTCTAAAAATTCTAAAATGGCCAAAGGCGTCCTCAAAAAAGCCTCACAGTCTTACAGAATCTTCGTTAAAATGGCCAAAAATGTCCTCCAACTAGCGCGACAGTTCTTTATAAAAACAAAAATATCATCGACGACAATAGCGAAGAGAGAAAGAAAAGAAAAGAAACTTGCCTCGATCAACAAAGAACCTGAACAGGGCTCTTCCCGGTGGAAGAGCGCTCTAGTTCCAAAATGGCGTACACGCTCGGGATCTAATCCCGGATGAGACGACGAGCTTCTCTGGTTGAGGTATATAGAGGAGAAGCGTGGCGGAGTGCCGCGCGGTAGATGAGGGAAAGAGGATGCAAGAGACGTGTCGAGAACTAGTCACAGAGTGGAGCCAACGAGTTAAAGGAGGGGCGGGAGGGTCTTGGATTTAAGGGGAGGAGGAGGAGGAGGAGGAGGAGTGCGGGAACAGGGGGATGATGGTTATATAGGCGAACACATCTCTCGGATTACGTCTTAACAAGCTCCGCGACGTTCATTTGTCTTATCCGCCTGGGCCTCTGTCGCTCATGAGACAGCCCAGCTGTTGAAATGATTAATTTATACGACCGAGCGAAATGGTAGTATATAGACACCCCACCCCCCCCCCCCCTCCCGAACCCCCCGCAGTCGTGAGAGTGTGAAATCCGCAACATTGCGACATCTCTCAGCACACGTGCATCACGGCTTCCTCCGTATTATAACACACGCTTGTGTTTCACCATCGACTACAACGTCTTTTCAAAGAGGATTAAATTCGTCATGTGGTACTGCCTCTTCTTGACGAGAAAGAAAGAGAGAGAGACGGAGCCCGCCACTATTAATTGACGACAATAGGGAAAATAGCAAACATTGTATACAGACAATCAAAATATCGCTTCGAAAACACATAAATAACAAATTTTCTTCGACAACAAACACTCGAAAAACAAAGCGTGCTTTTTTTTTACATGCCGATCTTTAGTCTTTAGTTTTATGGCGATTATTATTATTATTATTATCGTAGACTGTAAATAGAATTTTTTTTAGAATTTTTTAAATAATAATAATAATAATAATAATAATAATAATAATAATAATAATAATAATAATAATAATAATAATAATAATAATAATAATAATAATAATAATAATAATAATAATAATAATAATAATAATAATAATAATAATAATAATAATAATAATAATAATAATAATAATAATAATAATAATAATAATAATAATAATAATAATAATAATAATAATAATAATAATAATAATAATAATATATAATTATTAATAATAATAATAATTATTATTATTAATATTGTTATTGTTATTATTTGCGATCGTATGTCGTTCAGTTTTTGCGACGAAAAAAAAAATTGAACTCTGGAATCGTTGGAACAAAGTGAAGACAAAGCGCATTTCATTCGGTTTCTATGAAAAGCGATAAAAGATTAGTCATCGATCGGCAATTGTCCACTGAGCATTTGCTACAGACATATACAGTGTCTCCCCTAATATATCTTCCAGTATACTTTTTGTATACATATGTATACGTAGTATGGCTAGTAGAAAGACGACAGGTTATTGTGAGGAGCGAAATTGAGAGGTAATCCAACTTGACGGTAGTAAGAGAGCTGAGGGCAGTTATATAGGATCTATATATGTACAGAGAGAATTTTCTGTGAGAGCCTGTTTGAGGGGACGAGAGTGGTTAATAGCACGTATTGTTAGGTGGCGCAACAGCATGATTTATGTGGATTCAAGATACACCTGAGAGACTCCATCTTGTGGCAATAAATAAAGGCTTTTCGTTGGTTTTCGATATTCGGCTTTTTACGATTAAACATGGAGTATTAAAAATGTCATGATTTTGGGGTTAGTTGAGATGTATAGTGTTCGGGGATGTTGAGAAGGTTTGGGTTAATGGGATATGTACAGAATGATGCAGGAATTATACTTTTTTAATTTTTCGAAATTCGATCGACTTTTTTAATTTCTTGAATTCGAATTTTTCGAAATTCGATGGACTTTTTTAATTTTTTGAAATTCGATCGACTTTTTTAATTTTTCGAAATTAGATCGACTTTTTTAATTTCTTGAATTCGATTTTTTCGAAATTCGATGGACTTTTTTAATTTTTTGAAATTCGATGGACTTTTTTAATTTTTCGAAATTAGATCGACTTTTTTAATTTCTTGAATTCGAATTTTTCGAAATTCGATCGACTTTTTTAATTTTCTGAATTCGAATTATTCGAAATTCGATAGACTTTTTTAATTTTTCGAAAATCCAATTTTTCAAATTCCTCCTAGTCTGAAATTCTGTGCAAGAATGTCGTCTTTTACAATTATTTAAGAATCTGTCGAATAAAAAAATTCCGGATTCTTATAAAATTAAACCGAATTTCAATGAAAGCTTAACTAAAAAAAAAAAACAGAAAATTGTAAACCTGAAAATGACCATTTCTTGCATTTCAAATTTCACCACCAGCCAATGACTAAAAAATTACCATTATTATTATTATTACAAGTAATATTTACGACATACTTGAAAAGCGAAATCTGCGTTCCTAAGAAATCCATCCGAAAGTGAGATAAAAAAAAATAATTTCCAAAACGCCATCAGCGCCCATAATTCTTCATAAAAGAATGTAACATTTTTTTTCAGCAAATCATAAACAACCAAAAAAGCGTTGTTCGACAGTTGAAAATGAGTCGAATATTAAGTCACATGCCAAAATGGCCGCTGTTCAATCCCATCGATATAGGCACGAAAAAAACAAAACAACAAACAAAAACGGTCGAAAGAGGGAACAAAAAAAAAAAGGAAGATAAAGAATTCGTTTCTTCCTACCATCCGTAGGTTCCGCACGTTCGAGACTCACGTGACTCGGCTTCCAAATGTACTCAACTCTATAATAATATTCTCTCTCCTCTCGGTTCGTAAAGAGAGGACGCGGAGGGGCGCCGCTTCGCGACTTTCCGTGTCCGTCACACACACACACACACACACAAAACCGCGTCACGTAATGGAAAACGCGCAAGCGTCGACAATTCTCCTTCGCCCGGATCGAAAGCTCCGCCCGGGACGCCACTGCCTTTGTTTAATCCCTCCACCTCAACGGCTTCTCTGCTGTGCCTGCATTCACAATGTCGTCCTATATAGTATAAACCAACAGCAACAGTAGATAGTGTCGATACGCCCACACGACATGTGTCCACGAGTTCTAATCTTCCCCCCACCTCCCTCTTCACTTCCCCCCCAACCTCCCCCCCCCCCCCCGCTACATCTACTCGTCTTACTATCTTTTGTTTTGCTTTTGTTTTTTCTTTGTTCAAGTCAAGACGCAAAAGACTGGGATGAGGATGCTTCGCTTCTCTTCGCCACACAATAAGTTGTAACAATTTTTTGTCTCTCAATTGTTTTTTTTTTTTTTTTAGACACTTATGTACATGAAACTCGATGGTAAATAAAAGTACTGTGATTTCGTAACATGATCTGTTGATTTTGTGTGCAATTTTTTGGGTTATGTATTGTTGAAGATTTATATATTGGGAGGGGGGTATTGTTTTTATTGTAGTCTAAACAATTTTGAACCTCAATTTTTCAAAAATTCAATTTTTTTTATTTTCGTAGAATTTTTTTGAAGGATCCCCCTTTGTTTAGTGATTATTGCCACACAAAACCTTTTCGAATAGGTCAATAAGATGTATATTTTTTTGCCAGAGCAAAGCTACCTTTGATTTAAATTGAAATTTGCGAAAAGTTGTATTTTCGTATGGTAATTAAGGCCTTAGGTCACCAAGGAGCTGTTGTAGGACCTCTGATTTTTTAATTGTAAGTGTTCTACCTCGCCCCGGTCTCCCTACGTCTACAATAAGTGTCTGCAACTCACAAGAGCATCCCATTTATTCATAGTGCGAAGCAGACACGATTTAACTGTGTATATATATATATATGTATATATGTATATACACGCGTCGTTTCGATCCACTTAGCTAATACGCGTTTACCGGTAGCAAATAGCAAATAGGGAGCCTCTGAAGACGCGGGGCATCGGAAGCAAATACAGAGTACTCGTGGTGTAGGATATAGCATGTTTGGTATTACACAGGTGGAGGGAGAAAGGGTGAGGGGGAGTGAGGAAATGTTTCGACGAGGAAGAGCAAGCAGGAACTCGAGACGTTCGTCGAGTACTAGTTCAGTTCCTACGGAGGAAATATTGATCTATACTCCACTCGCTACTTGCAATTATTATAATATCCTGTCGAAGTTTTACGTGTTTGCTCAGTCTGTCGACGAGTCAGCAAACATAGCAACGCGGAAATGATATATTATTATTATTTTGGACGTATTCAGTTGATGAATTTTTTAAGAAATTTGTATGAATAATTTTATGATTATTCTAACGTATAGAATTTTTATTGAAAACAAAAAAATGGGCTTTGCATAAAAATTGATTAAAAAATTATTGTAAATTTATTTTTCCCATTCTATTTTTTTATCGAGTTTTTAAAACGTATATTAAATGATGGTATATAAAATAAATATAATTATACAGTGAGTGGATAAAATATTTTTGCATTTTAGTTCTTCAGTAACCACTATGGCTTATTTTAGCAGCTTAATAATGAACCTAGAGCTTTTTATCAATACGAGGCAATTAAAGGGTTGATAATTTGAAAGCCCCCATATATCTGGTAGCGTGGCCGAGCGGTCTAAGGCGCTGGTTTAAGGCACCAGTCTCCTCGGAGGCGTGGGTTCGAATCCCACCGCTGCCAATTTTTTTGTTCTACAACTTCTATGATTTTTTTTCTAACATTCGTATTTACTGAAATTATTAATCTCACAACTTGTTTTATCAATGCCTGTTTATCATTTTCAAATGACGACGCTCTATTCATCACAATTCGAACTTAATTTCCCTACGACGTTCTTCTATTTTTAGCTTTATCGACTGTCGGTAAGGTACCGACGGTAAAATTATCAGTACTATGTATGGACTCGTTCAACCGCGATAACTGATATCGACTGTCGGTAATTTACCGACCGCTCTACGATGTACGGGCCTTTGTATTGTCGCTAGAATCACAAGAAGGTAGCGTGGCCGAGCGGTCTAAGGCGCTGGTTTAAGGCACCAGTCTCTTCGGAGGCGTGGGTTCGAATCCCACCGCTGCCAATTTTTTTTTCCTACTCTCTTCTCTTTATCATTTACTTATCATCATTATCATAGAAATCAGCACCCACAATTTTCTATGTTACACACCAATTATAATCAAAGTTTCAGCTTTGGATGCTTCTTTACCGACGGAGCACCAAATTTCTCCGTAATCTTTGATGCTGTGATATCGACATTTCATTAACAAGATTGTTAAAAATACCCGGTCGGTAACGAAAACTGTAATCCGTTTTTTTCCCTCCCAGTTGATCTTTCGGATAAAACATGAGAAAATCGACCTGCACAATCGTTAGACGGAGGGTTACATCATAATCTTTTATTCTAAACATCAACCGGGATCTAAAAAATCGGATTACAGTTTTCGTTACCGACCGAGTAATCCCACTGCGTCTTAATGCAATGTCGGTATCATATCATCTCCTTAATCACATCTTTTTCATCTACCCATTGGGCATTCTTAGAAGCACGAGGTAAACAAACAATGAGACGCATTGCCGTAAAGAATTAATAGTATCGACTGTCGGTAACTTACCGACTGCAGTACGATGTACGGGCTCGTGTATTGCTCCTTAAAATCCAAGAAGGTAGCGTGGCCGAGCGGTCTAAGGCGCTGGTTTAAGGCACCAGTCTCCTCGGAGGCGTGGGTTCGAATCCCACCGCTGCCAATTTTTTTTTTTTTTTTTTATAATTTTCTATTTAATATTTTTGATACGCTCAACATTAAACAGTAAACCCTAAAGTAACTAGAAAATACATTTACTTCAGAATTTAAAAGAAATACATATATATCCAGCATATAATCTCATTTTATATTGAATTTCGTTCCTCCCATTTGTCACGGATATTGCAAAATTTCGACATTATTAGCCGTGTTTCCTATTTCGCTGCTTTAACGCAATTTCCTCGTGAAATATTGGCAAAAAAGTTCAATGAAGTAAAATCCGATAAAAGCGTAAAGCTTTCATCTGCTATGGAAAATGGTAGGATCGCGATAGCGCCCGAAGCATCGGATGGGTCAAATCAGCCGAGTTAAATAAACGTTGTCGATAGATATAGAGACATCCTTTTTCTCCCTTCCAGATGACAAAAAGCCCACGGAATGAGATTGTAATTGAATCGGGTTCGATACACGCACGAAACAAATCATATAACTCTTAACGTCCTTTTCACGTTACATTCGCTGTGACTCAATTTTTTAACAGACTCACACAGCCGAAACAACAAAGCAAAGAGAGAGCGATTGCAAAGGGCTTCCCCGAGGCTCCTTTTTTCCATTTCATGCATATCCACTCTCAGCTGATATGAGCTCTTACCGCTCTCGTCACAACTGACTCACTCTACCGAAGTTTCATAGTGAAACTTTAGCCAGTGACTGACGACATCTACACTCATGACGATTTATATCACTCAACAGTAGAGAAAAAAATATGAAAAAATTACTCCCATCACGGAGATTTCTCGATGAGCTGAAAACTGCTTCACATGTTCATAATAAACGTCGAATAATTTTCATGATTATCGATTTTTTTAATACTAATTACGATTATTTTATATGCATTTTTAAAAAAAGAAAAAAAAATTTTGAAAAAAATTGGTGTTTTTAATTTATTTTTTAATTATTGTTTTGGTAGAAAAAAATGAAAAAATATGAGGCACATTTTTTTATTTTTTTTAGTGTTTATTTTTTGAGCTTTGAATAAATGTTTCGATTAGTACAACAAATTAATTAGGATTTTAAATTTATTTTTGAATTATTCATATCTTGGTAGAAAAAAAATGAAAAAATATGGGGTAAAATTTAATTTTTTTTTTTTGTCTTTGGAAAAAATTTCGTTTAGTACAACAAATTAATTAGGGTTTTTTAAATTTATTTTTAAATTATTCATATCTTGGTAGAAAAAAATAAAAAGATATGTGGCAAAATCTAATTTTTTTTTTTTGGACTTTGAAAAAATGTTTTGTTTAGTACAACAATACTAAACTTTTTGTTTAGCAATCCGATACCTTGGACTTGCTTCATTTTACAGAATTTACAAGCAAAAGAAAACCGACGAAAAACATAATTGAATATTATCGATTTATGAAATACGAAATTTCTAGTCTCTTCGAAAAATCGTTTCCCCAGAAATTCCTAACAACCAATAAGATCGCAAATATCGTATTCAATAGATTAAAGCTGCCGCAATTGGTTTGAGGATCGTTTTATCATCTCTCGGAGACCTCACGCCATTTGAGATAACCGAGAGAAATAGCATTCAACGACCAACGCACGGACGCCACGGGCAAAATAAAGGTCACAGTCCACTGTTAGTAGCTCAAGAGTCGTGCTCAACAGAGTCTTCACACACACACATACACATACACACATACAACAGACTCGTCATCATACTTCGCGTTCACTAAAATTCAAATAGCAAATCCCAAGTCACGTGGATTTCGTGTGAGTCTTCTATTATTAGCAGAAGACGCGTTAATACCGAAAAGTAAACACAAAACAAGAAAGTAGAAAAAATGACAAAGGATATTTCAAAATTCCAAATTAATTTACCAAGCAAATCAGTGAATTACTCGTCGCAATATCGAAATAAATCAGAAATTCCTTCATAGCACAAAATACATCGAAATTTCGTGAAGTGATAAAAGTGAAATATTTCGTTTACCTCAAGAAATCTGTTAATCTTTTGTGAGACGATTTGTCGCGTCACTCTGTGTGCTAGAATATTTTTCTAAGAACAAAATTACTCAAGCATTGAATCACGCTTTCTTTTTTTTTTTCTTTCTTTCCTTTTTCCTTCTTCGAGCGGGATATTCTCGAGAGTCTTCGAAAGCTGGCTCATTCGGTTGCATTTTATACTACTAGAAATAAAAGCGTGTTCTGATTCGTTGGAAATTCAACGCAGGGGAGCCCAGGAAAGGTTTTTCTTTTCTAGGCTACGTAGCAAGAATTTTAGGGACTCGATAAGCGGGTTTTGTGCCTCTGTGCTTGTGTGCATTTGTGTGCTTCTCGACTAGCAGGTAGTCTCGGTTGGAAACTTAAACGCAGTTCAAAGCGAGACACTTTTCCGAGCATCCCAACTCGAGTTATATACACACACATATATATATATATATATATATATATACACACATGATCTCTCAGTGCTTCGTCCGATAAGTTACAACACTTTTTTTTGTTGTTTTTTTTTTTTAAGTGTTTTGTGATAAGAGAAATGGACGCGAAAATCGTTCGTGTCTCATTTTGGGAGATAGCGAAGTTACATTTTTTGTCCTTCGTTTATGGCTTCTATCTGATTGTAAAACGACTTGTTAAGTGGGCTTGGGATCCAAAGAAATTTTTCGTTCTCACACAGAGAGACAATCCACCTTCGTGTCTCGTTGACAACAATCTTGGAAAACACTCCTATGTGAAACTTAAGGTGAGGTTTTTGTTGTTATTGTTATTGTTGTTGTTGTTGTTGTTGTTGTTGTTATTATTGTGGTTGTTTTTTCGCGAATAATACATCGTGCATGTATATATGGGGCATTTCATACCATTTCGAGATGAGTTTAGAGCCTCGATCTCTTGTTTTCGTAAAATTGACTTAGTTATGATTTTTTGTTTGTGAAAATTTTGAAAGATATTCATTTTTTTATAATAGAACGAGATTTTTGAGAATTAAAAAAAAAAAATTCCGAATTTTGGAAAAGATTTTGGAAAATATTCTTTTCAAAATTTTCCGAAGCTTTCGAAATTTTTGTTTTCGTATTAGCTTGAAAAAAAAAAAGAAGCGAGCGCCCATTTTCAATTCTCGCTAACAGTATGTTAGTTTTGAAAAAAATGTAAAAAAAAATGTGATTGATTTTTCGAGTTGAAAGAATGATATAAAAAAAAATATGTTCCAAATCCGAGATCGAGGTGGCATATGGAGTGCACCATATGTGAGTTGCTGTTTTTTATGTGGCAATTATAAATATAAAAGAGGGCGATTAATTAAGATTCTTGAACATCGTGTGCACTTTTTTTTTTTTTGGAATCTTGAGAGACGAGTTGACCTCAAGTTGACCCTCACTGATAAAATAGATGCCCGAAGATTTTTTTGTTTTTTTTTTTAACACTCTCTTGGCGCCTCGTATGATTTCTTCTGACGCATTGACAACGCGTCGATAGCGTCAAGGATTCATAACAAATTACGAAGTTTGTAGATTGCCGAAAAATTCAAGGTTTTGAATTTTGATACTTTATTATTTGTTTAATTATTTTTTTAATTCTTAATTGATCATTTATTTTTTTTAAATACTGCTTTTATTACTATAATATTTAGTAAAATAAGGTTTTTGTTCCATTCTTTTTTTTTTCGAATTAACAGATTATCAAAAATTAAAAATTCCAAATTTTGATATGTAAGGATTCATAGATATGATTTTTTTGTCTTTGCTCAAAATAAAAAAAAAAGAAATTGAAGAAACTATTAAAAAGAAAATCAACAAATACTTTTTCTATTGCTATAATATTTAGTAAAATAAGAACTATCTTTTTTCTTTTTTTTTTTTTTTCAAATTTTGTAATAATTAGGATAATAAAAATTAATTATCGATAAAAACGCCTATGAATGCCTAATATTTTTTTTTTCATTCTTTTTTTTCCGAATTAACAAATTATGAAAAAATTTAAAATTCCAAATTTTGATATGTAACAATTCATAAATACGGTTTTTTCTGCTTTGCTGAAAATATTTTTAAAAAATTACTTGGAGAAACAATTAAAAAAAAAAATCAACAAATGTTATATATATGATTTTTGTTTTCAGGGTGTAAAATTTCACTATGTCGAAGCAGGAGATCGTACGAAACCGGTGCTTCTGTTATTGCACGGATTTCCCGATTGTTGGTTGACCTGGAGAGAGCAAATACCCATATTTGCGGAACATTTTAGGTAAGGCTCCTTTTTCTTTTTTTTTTTTTTAATTTTAATCAGCAAAATAAAGGATAATTCTATATATCGGAAAATTGATATTGAAGTGATGCTTTGTCCTAGAGTGGTGGCTCTCGATTTGAAAGGATTCGGCGATAGCGACAAGCCCTCGACAAGACGATCGTACAAGATCGAGATTTTAATCGACGAACTTCAACAATTTATATTCGCACTTGGGGTCAGAAATTGCAACATTGTCGGTCACGATCTTGGTGGATTACTCGGCTGGTATATGCTCGCTCTTCATGGCGAATTAGTTCACAAATTCGTCGCTATATCGAGTCCACATCCAAATCATTATTGGCACGGTCTGTCGGCTGAAGCAACTTGCGACGAAAAGTACGTAAAATTTATTTTAATTATCAGCACCGAACATTTTTGTGTTGCTGAAAAAAATATTTTTTTGCCATTTTTTTTAGATTTTTAAATCCATTCTTTTAGGAAATGCTTTCTTTTTTATTTTTATTTATACACAAAAAGAATTCAGTCGCTTTTTTTTAGACACTTCTAAATATTTATTATAATCTGCATTTTTATTCTTTTTTTATTGGAAATTTCCTTCGATTTAAAAATTCATAAATAAATTGCAAATACGAAAAAAAAAAAAAAAAATTCACTAAAAATTGTAATGTATTAGATTTTTTTTTTTCGTATTTGCACTTTCAGTACCTGACTTCCATTTACAATTTACATATTAATTTAAAAAATCGTTTAAAAAATTCAATGAAAAAAATCTTTAAAAACAGCACAAATAGTAGTTTCAAATTGCCCAAAAATTTGTCGAATTACATTAAATATTTTGGAGAGTCTGATATTAAAAAATCGACAGAAAATGCCTGAAATGATAAAATAATTATTTACGAATCTCGTTTAAATGAACATTTGCTTTGTCAGATGGATGCACTTCAGTAGACTGCCGTTTTTGCCGGAAATCGATGCCCTCAAGGAGGACCTTTCAATCATCAATGATACTTTTAAGCACCTTCATCTCAATCAATCGAGCGAGAAGAATTACGTCGAGGCGTACAAATACGCATTCAGTAGAAAAGGTGAGATCACCATTTTTGTCCGATGAAAATTGAATGAAAAAAAAAAAGAATTTGTTAGAATTTAAATATTAGAATAAGTTTATTTTACATCGCAATTATTAATAATAAATTTAATTTTTTTTTTTTTCAGAGGACTGGACGGGTCCTATAAATTATTATCGAAACTTGCCTTTCACCCGGCTGGACATGGCGAACAATGAAGTTATCGGCAATCAGACCTTACTGATAGTCGGCAATCTTGATCCCTGCGTCTCGCTGGAAAACGTTGTGCAGAGCACTGAATATTTAGCGAGATTTAGCATCAAAGTTATCAGCGGAGCTCAGCACTTTCCGCATCAGGAACAGCCCGAAATCATCAATCAAACAATACTCAAATTCCTCATAGGTAACATTTGCAAATAAATCATTTCTTAAATTTGAAATTTAATTAAAAATTGCGTTTGCTTCTTTGTTGAAGAATCTTAATTTTTTCGAAGAAAAAAGAAAATTTAGATTTTAATGGCGAGTTGCTAAAAATTCTCGAAAATATCCAGAAATTCCATTTTTCAACCATTTTTTTAAATGTATCTCGGCCACTAATTTTTTTTTTAATTTTCGAAATTGTAGAATTTGTAGAAGTTGAAAAGGACTTTAGTGTTTTTTTTTAAATTTTTTTAAATCCAACTGTTCGGAAAATGCGTATTTAAAATTTTTTTAAAAATATTTAATCAAAAAAATTCAAGTACATTAAATAAACTATTTTTTTTTTAATTTGCCAAATTTTATTTTTTTCAAAATTGAATATAATATTCAATCTGAAATCATGGAAATCTCATTTCCTGCCAAAAAAAAAAAAAAAAATAATTTAAAAAAAGCACTATTTCAATCAGATTCAAGAAAAAAAATCTACAATGTTTTTGAATATTTTTTTACGTATTATATTTATTATTGCAGGTTCGACATTGTCGCAAGTCGAAAAATCACCGTCTAAAAGTATCGTATCATCGTGGCTGGGTTCTTTAAGCAGTACTGTAAAATACGGCAACCAAGTGTTGGACGCTGTGCATAAACGGACAAACGGAGTTGTGACGAGTTTACCGAGTAAAGTTCTATATCTGGGTCACACGCCAACGTAGAACGAAGCTTTATTTAACAATAAAGACGTAAAAAAAGCAGCTACGAGAAGTCTCGAATTGGAGGCTTCTTTTGAATTAAACGAAATTAAAGAGTTTCGCGTGTCGCTTTGGACGTTGGCAATTTTATGCCGATTGGACGGACTCGCCTCGACACGATACTAAGGCTGATTTATCAATTGTTTATATTGTATTACATAATTATCATATATGTATAATTTTTTTTATCATCGCTTACAATTTCGCTAGGCTGTACAAATATGCGGCGAAAGATAATGGCACAAATGCTCGAAATTGCGCTCACTTCAATTCGTAAAATTCATTTTTTTCTTTTTCACTGATATTGTCATAGTTTTAGATTTAGATAGATTTGTGCATAAGTGAAGATAATTTCACAAACTCGATTTCCGATTAAAAAAAAATTAAAATATGTCTAAAGAGACAACATCGAGTGATAATTAATAACTAAATTTTTTTTAATTAATAATTAAAAAATAGAACGGATACTAGTATGTGTAAAAAAAAAAGATCTATTTTTTTTCATGATTTTAGCAACACCAAAAATGAAGTTCTGTGAAAGGAGAGCCCTGTAAAAAATTGTTAAGAGGTTCCTCAAACGAATTTTCTATTTTTCGGTCCATCAAATCTTTGAAAAATTACATTATTCCATTAAAAAAAGTGTTTATTTCCGAAATCCTTTATTTTTAGAGGCCACGATATAAAAAAAAAAATTGTTTTGTCTTTTCTTAGATAATTATATAATGTCCCCAAAAAAATATGGATAATTTTTCTAAGTTCCTCAAACCTGGAAAAAGTTTACAAGGAGGCAAAATTTGCATCACAAAGGCAAAATTTGTCATCGTTTTCCAAAAGTCCTTAAATTTAATCGAGAAAGCTCGGATTTAAAAGTACAATTATTTTTTTTATCCTCAAACTGAGTTTTATGTGGTGTTAGTTTTTTTTTTAAATTAATTTTATAAAAACTTTTAAGCCGCGACTAGGAATGAGAACTATTCGAATGAAACAAGTATTATTAATATATATTTTTTTTTACGTAATAAGCATCTAAATATGTCTACGAAATATTATTATTTGTGAAATAATAAATCTTTGTAATAATTGCAAAAAACGCGAAAAAAAATTGTGCTCGCAATAATTTGTGATTTTCCATAAATATTTATAATGCTTTCTCATTAGAATAGTGACAATCCCTCAGCTCCGACCAATAAATAAAATAAATGAATACTTGAAAAGTTCTGTTTTTATTTTTCTGTAAAAAAAGATTCATTCTTGTAAATGAATTTCCTACAATTTTTGAAAATGAAATTCTGCAAAAATACTCTATTTTGCAGTGGAGCGTACAATCGTTTTTTTTTTTTTTTTAGGATTAAAAAATAGAAATCCTAACGCGCGTGAAAGATGTAAAAATATTTCGATGATCTATAATGAGCGAGATTTTTTTCGAGATTACTATAAAATTGATGAAAAATGTGCGATTACTCGCGAACACCAAGTGGATGGAATATTATCGTAAAATTAGCCTCATGACGGACGTAGAATTGCTTCGAGCGCATTTTCAACACGCTTGTCACAAGCGTGTTGTCGATTTATTCCGCAACGATAAGCCCTTTTTTTAATCAACTTTGTACTGCTGGTTCGGCAGCAGTTTTCTTCTTCCTATAAAACAGATGTAAAAAAAAAGATCGTCATGAAGATGAGAATGATAGAAATGAAAAAAAAAGCAATCGAAGGTTTGTTAATAATTACAACACGTAAAATAATAATTTATAAATTAAAACGTATAATTTTTCCAACAAATTTCTTGTAAATTTAGAGAAGAAGAGATAGATAAAATTAAAAAAAAAAAAAACAAAAAAAAAAGGTGGACGACAAGCAGAATCACAGCAACAGCTTCACATTGGCTATATCTTAAGAGCTTACTTTCTAAAATTTTCGCCGTCCTCGATTGTTTCCGGTAGCTCACAGCCCATCGTTTCCGGAAGTAATAAACAGAGAGCTGCGCCAATTAGTGGACCCACACCGAAGAAAAAAGGCGGCAACCAAGTTCCTAAACTTCCCTAAAGTTTTCAAATCGTAAATATATATTATTTTCGGGTTTAATCACTCAATTAGTTTCGAAATATAAAATTAAAAAAAAAAATGCAATCCCTACATTTTTGGGTTTGCATTTTTTTAATAAAATGCACAGAAATTTCAATTTTGTGACAAATTTTTAATATTAAAATTTCATTCATTGTATGAAACATTTAAAAAAAAATTTTTTTTATAATATGAGAAACTGAAGCGTTAATTACCATAGTCGCGATAAATGGTGCAATCATGCTACCGACTCTCGCGGAAACGCTGCACATTCCAAGTCCATTATTTCGCACGACAGTCGGAAAAACTTCGCCGGTATAGAGATAGATTGTTGGGAAACTTATGGCCATTCCACCGAGTCCCAAACTCGCAAGGCTCACCTGAGCCATTGAATTTGAAACCATTGTGATAAGTAACAAACTTGCGCTTGACAATAAATTGCCACCGATGAGAATTTTGAGACGTGAGACACGAGTTATAAGAAGAAATACAGCGGCAGTGCCGGGAAGTTGTATCAGAGCTGTAAGCAATAATTGAGAAAGAATTTATTCATCAAACTTTATTAAAAGATGGGAGAGCCAATAAGAAAAAAAAAAAAAAAAAAAGAAATTCTCAACCCACCCGAAACGCCGACGTTGATGAATATATTGCCGTCCAATTGACTTATATATTGAGCCAATCCAAAGTAACAGATTCCACAGACAAACCAATTGACCGCTATGCATATACTTTTGATTCGCATATTCGGTGTCTTGAACAAATCTGTTATATTATACTTTTCGTGATTTCTCGCGTTCGCCGATTTACTGTGAATTTCGTGCGACTCAATGGCAATATCAACTTTTTCCAAAGGTATCTTGTTTCTCTTTGCTGCGCATGTTAGAACCTTACGGGCTTTGCCGATTTTTCCAACTGCGAGCAACCATCTCGGAGATTCGGGAACGATCCTGGAAAATAATAAAAACTACAATAATTTGCTTTTTTTAAAATTATTATTATTATTATTATTATTTTTTTCAAATTACAGTTAGAACTTTCGTGCTTTCAACATGATAATCGAATTTTAATGTAAAAAAATATTTCTACAAACTTCCATAAACAAACCACTATTATTTTATTAATTGGATTAATTAGTAAAAAAAAACAAAAAAAAAAAGTTCTCAGACTCTAATATAACAAATTGGCATTGTAACATTTTTTAAAAATTTCTATTTTTAATAAACATTTAAAATTGATTATTAAATATATTAATAGGAAAAAGCCTCAGTTTTTAAGATAATAAATTTCCAATCATTTAAAAAAATAGTTTCTATTTTTAATAAACAAAATTCCTGCAATTTTGTGTATCAAAATCCCTGAATTTTTTTAAATGCTCAGCACAGCGTTACGATTAAATCAACCGTATGGAATTTTTAATACGTTTAAAAAAAATTGTAAAAAAATCTGAATGCAAGTAAACAAAAGTTGAAAATAAATGTTTGATTTACCAATAATACGACAGCAGAAGAACCGGCGGTAGAGAAACAGCAAGCTGAAATCCCTTCCAGGATCTCGTTAGATAAGATATCACAGGATTCGTCAGATGTCCAAGTAAAAATGGTATATGAAATAGAACGGATAAAGTGGCTCGCCACTCAATGCCAACGATCTCCATCACTGCAATTAATTCATCGGGTTAATTGGCTAAAGATCGTCGCGGAGAGACCCGCGAGCGGTAAATTCGCCAATTTGCCGTTTGATTAAATAAAACATACGTAGAACAAAACTGATAAGCATCGTGCCGCCAGTCGCCACTGCAGAGACGAATTTTAATACCAAAAACAATTCGTACCAAGGCACAAATGTGCTGAATAGAACTGTTAACGATTGCACTATCACGGCTATCATTAAGGGAATTTTTCGGCCAATTCTGCAATGAAAAAAAATTAATTAACACGAATTATCTTTGATTTTTCAAGACGTGTTTTCATACAATTTAGCTTCACAAAAGAATTATATATAATTTATCATTTTTTTTTTTTCATACCTATCAGCCATCATACTGAATATCATGTTGCCTATGAGTATTCCAAACATTGTGAAAGATTGTGCTAAATTTGCCAATTGAGCACGATCGCAAACCAAATTCCACTGAAAATACATTTTTTTTTTTAAATTTTCTATATTACGAAAAATTGTTTTGAACAAGTTGGAGAAAAAAAAAATGCATTGTTGAGTAATTTCTGTCCGAAAAAATGAAAATATTTTTTAAAACATTTTTTTGAATGTCAAATTGGGCAAAAATTTAATTAAAAAAAATTGAGCTTTTTAATTTAAATTCAATAAATAATTAAAGACACATAAATCGTTGAGTTTACAATTATTCAACCACAACTTCGTGAATTCTCACTCGAAAAAAAATACAATTTTAACGCCTATTTCACTAAATTTCCTCTGACATAATTATTGCATTCTTCGCTCAAACCTGCGTAACGATAGTTTCCAAAAAAATGCTTCTGTCGTAATCGAACTCGGTGCATTTTTCAACCGTTCCATTGCCAATGTTAACGCTGCATTTCATCGACATTGATTCATTGATTGCGGATTCAGGCGATACGCAAGTGAAATTTGCGGGCGGCGCCAAGAACACGATTGATAATTGATGCCAGGCAACGGGAAAATTAACCAGTGACAGAGAAACCGCGATAATTATGTGCCATAATCCCATGATACCCATCGCTTCTTGTACCGCATCGATTGGCTCGTAATCTGTAAAAATAAAAAAGAACATATATATTTATTTTCTGATTTTTAATCGATCGGTAATTAATTTTATGCCACAGAAATGGCAATTTCAAGTGCGTAATATTTGTCAGCATATTTATCGGGAATATTGCAAAGTATAAACAAGAAAAAAAAAAAAAAATTCCGGATCAGCGTAACGCATAAATATCGTATTACGCTTAGTGGATAGCCTTACCACCGTCTTATTATTCCGTGCATGCATTAATTATACGACTTCTAGCTCTACATTGCAAAAATATACTACGATGGATTAAACATTTTACGTCGCATCAATTTTTCTTTTTTTTTTTTTTTTTCCTCTTAGGAAAATCCAGAAACTTACAAGAGTCAGATTTATTTGATACTAGATTTTTTTTTTTGTGATAAAGAGCGCCTATTACGTAAATTGAGAGTGTTGAATAGCGTTTGGAAAATAATAGCAATTATAATCTATTAGCAAACGTTATATTGGAAGCATTTTTTTTTCTCATGGCAATCGTCAAAATAGAGAAATAGTGAAGATCAGATTAGACACACTAGTGACGATAATAATAGCTGTTATTAACAGTAATTATAAAGTCCAATTAGGTGAATTTAAAATATATTTTTTAGATTTCAAAGAATCTTTTTTGAGTCTGGATTTATATTTTTTTTCATAGCTTTGAAGAAATTGACATTTTTGTGAGATATTCATTTCATGAGTTTTGGGATTTTAATTGACTTAATTATTTGCGAAAATTAAATTGCTTTTGACGAAATTTAAATTAAATGAGTAAACTATTTTAAGTAATTTAGTTAATTTAAAAAAAAAACGTATTTTTTGGTAGCGTTTTCCTCTCAGTAAAATGAACGAATTTATTATTCATACTTTTTGTTTAACAAATATTTAATATAAAATTTATTGCAAACCCTTCTTTTTTTATATCTGCATTGTATAATTTTTTTTTTAATTGTGCTTATATCATTTTTTTTTGGTAAAAAGTATCTTTTTTATTGAGAATTAAAGTAAATAAATAAAAACAAAATTGTGAAATTGAAACTAGCAAATTTTGCTATCTTTTACCCAAAGAAGTGGTTTCGTATGAGAACTAAACAAATATTCTGCCTTTAAATTATGAATTTCACAAGTAATTGTGATAAGCACTGTCAATAAATACGACCAAAATGCACAATACTCATTTGTACGCTAATTAGAGTTCCGATAATTTTCGTCCTTATCGCGAAGTGGCAATAAATTTTTTAATTTACAATGTAATACGCTTGGAGTAAAACTGAGTTAAGGGTGTGTCCGAATATAATTGCGTTATTGCAAACATTATTATTGAGGCAATAAAAAAAATTATCAAAAATGTATACTATGGAATTTAACTACACTTTTGGCTTTTTTTTTGTTCGATTTATAAAAATACGATTCTTTAATTTTTAAATACTCTTTAATTTAAATATTTTCATTTTCAAAATATTTAATTGTTAGCTTATTTAATTGTTGCCAGCTGACCCCAAAAACTTTTAAATATCTTCATATTACAAGTTAAAAAAAAAATGATTTCTAGAATAATCCTAAAAAAAAAAAATTGACAAAAGGTATTTATATCTTGCACGCGGTCAACAACTGGGACAACCACATAGCCGTGTATATTTGGCCCGCCGGCGCGGCGAGCGTGTGTGGATGATGCAACTTGCATGCATGTGGGCTCCCTAAGCTTGGAATGTGCTTAGAGTAAGAAAAAAAATTCAGATTATCCATGCAATTTTTGCAAAAAAAAAAAAGAGTATGTAAAATTAAAAAAAAAAAAAAAGATTTATAATTTAGCTTACCGCGTTTTGATTTACTCGTCATTTTTGCCCGAGTTTTAGTGAAAAAAACCTCTCGCGATGAAGAAAAATCTTTTTTTACAATCGATTTAACACTGGCATTGGAGAGTTGGCGAGGCGTGTGCGCTTCGCTCGATGCTCGCGGACGGACTAACGGTATAATCAAAAATAAAACCGCGGCAATTTGTTATCGTCGCGCAAGAAGGTTTCCTGCGGTATCGGTCAGCGAAAGAGGTTTACTCGTTGCAGTCTGCGCGGCTTTTCAGATCAACGATGCTCCCCCTCCACGAATTCAGACGAAATACATGAGTAGTCTGAAGACGGTCGGAAATTAAGGCGGCGAAACACACAAATGGCGAAGGCCAATGGAATCTTAAGCGACCGCGCCAATTTTCTGTCTGCGGCACACGCACACTATATTGGATTTCGTATAAAAATCAAGGTCGCGGATTTTAGAAGCGCGAACGAGGGGCGGAAATGGTGCCGTAAAAAAATGGGCCTACAAAAAGTTGTTCAGCGAAAAAGAAATTTTTTTTTTTTAAATAGTTCAATTGTGTACATTTTTTTTTTGCTTCCGCATTTATGAAATTTTTTATATCGTAATATTGAAACTTGAGAAAAAAAAAATCTTCGTGAAAATTTTCGAAAACTTGGAGTGAAGCTATTCTTTTTTGTCATTTTATTGTGATATATTTGTAATATATAGGGCAAAACACGTCAACTCGGCCACCCCAATTTTTCATGTCAACAAAATTTCCTCACATTTCTTCAGCATGTTGATCTGGTTGAAGAAAAAAGGTAGGAAAATGCAATAAAAAAATCTGAAGAAATTCTTACGTTTTTTTTTCAACAAGACCAACATGCTAAATAAATTTGAGGGCGTTTTGTTGACATGAAAAATTGGGGTAGCCGACTTGACGTGTTTTGCTTCATATATTTAGAAAAAAATTAAATTCTTTAGAATAGAGAACAATTTTTATGGAAGCGTCTGATAAAATCTTCATTTCTGAGCGAACCGAAGGCGAGCCAGAAACTAACATTTTCTTCTTTGCTGATTGAATAAAAAGAGCTATTTACAGATTAGTATTAACGTAGTGAGATGAATCATGCTAGAATAAATTGGTCGGAATTGCGTAGCCGTACGAATTTTACTGCGTTAAATTGACCCATTTATCCGATGTTTCCTAAATTAGATAATCCAAAAATGTACTTTCCAAATGCGGGATTTTTGGAGCATTCGGGTTCGGCGAAAAAAATACGTTGACTTGTGAAAAAAAAAAAAATTAAAAATAATGTAATATCACATAAAACGTAGAATACATAAAAAGAGACTAAAACCGAAAATTCGCAATTAAAAAAAATATATATATATATATATTTTATGATTATTTATCGTAGAGGAATTCCGTTAATTTGTTAGGAGCCGATCGTTTTACTTGACTGTCTTCTGCGTCGGGACTCGACAGTTTTCGCTTTTTTCCATCACTCGCATCCGTCTCTTTGCTCTCAACTTCCTCTTTGAATCTCGCGAGTGCTGCTTTTGAAAATTCGAGATTACTAAGATCGGGAAATTCTTCCTGCAGATCTGACTTGTTCTTTGCCAGCCAAACGACGAATGACTCCTTCTTATTGGCATTGACTTTATTGCTGCGTTGCGGTGGCTTCGAAGGTTGACTCGTCACGGGTGTCTTGGGTTTCTGCGGTTTTTCCGGCATCGTGTTCAAAACCGCGAGACCTAATCGCAATTGCAAATACGAAAATGTATAAACGTAATAAAATGGCAATTACAAATTTACGCGGCAAAGGATATGAAATAAAATGAATGAAAGAAAAATTGACGATGCGGAAAAATTCGAGAATAAATATAAATATTACTAATAATTAAAAAAAAAATAAGGCAATATAAATTTTTTTCCGTTGAAAAATAGATCGTAATTCGTAAGACTTCAAAATTAGACCAATCAACATTTGCAAAATCTTTGCGAATTTTTCGTTATTTATTTATGTACAAAATTCGATATCGTAAATAATCTATGAAAGAAGAAAAAAAATAGTGCATTTTTACCTTTTAATGCAGGCGCGGAGCTGTTCTTTTTAAACGGATTATTGCGCTTTCCTCCACTGAACAACAGTGGCTTTATCTCGACTTCCGATTTCTTTTTCGTAATCGGTGTGACTATTATCTCCTCCTGAGTGTCCATAACGTCTTCTACCTCATCTTGATTACTCGGAAAATCAATTTCATCCACCTCCGGCACTGTATTCTCGTTCTTTTCAGAATCTTTTTTTTCCGCAATGGATTCTAATTTATTTGCGAGTGCCATTCGGTGCTTTCGACTTGCGTACTTAATCGCCAATTCTAAAAGCTTCGCCGATGCAATTTGTTCGCAAAGATCGACCGCTCGAAACTCGACATTACTTGTGCAAGCCATCTATCGTCGAATTAAGCGTATCAGTAAATCATGAATTATCAAACAAATCGCAATTTTTTTTGTAAGGCGAAAACACTGTAGAATTTATTTAGAAAAAATTGATTTTTAAAAATTAAAACTAATTCAAGTTAAAATTAAATTAAATGAAAAGGCAAAAAAAGCATTTTTTTCTCGTATTTTACAGTGTTTTTTTTTCCTTAAATAATAATTTTCGTAATTACCGCGATAAGCATAAGCACAGCTGCGTCTTCGTTAAGCGGATGACTGCCAATCTGCCACAAAATTCGTTCCTGTGCCGATTTTTCAGAGTCAGGTTCGCACAACGGAAGAATCATCGGTATTTCGTTGACCGTTGGTCGCGGAGTCGTTGGCGGATAACGACTTCCTTTGCACAATACGCATCGAATATTTCTATCTTTTTCGCTCACACCAATTATGAAGAAGTTGTCCATTTTCCCTTTGCACTAAAAGAGGATTATTATTAGCAGGAAGAAGAAAATCAGCCGTCAACCGAACTTTTTATAAAATAAAAATTATTCGTTCATTATTCTGAATACGTATGAATTTTTTTTTTGTGGAATTTTAGATCATTTTTGAAAATCATGACACATTTTTTTTTCTAAATATGATTTTGTGACTATTTGAGACATTTTATGTAGTCTGGCACAAAAATCCCAATAAAACTGATTTGCAAAAAAAAAAAAAAAATGATAAAAATCTGTTAAACAATTATTATTTAACAGAAAACTTAATTGCCTTTAAATCTACCTGCTTATCAGTGTCGGTTGCTACTCTCCACAAACTGGACTTTCTATCGTAAATTCTGACGACGCCTTCCTCGTCCATAAGCGTCGGTGATGCGAGATCGGTGAGACCGAGCCACGATAATTCGCAGGAGGGTGCGAGAGGAACGCTCAGCGTTTGATTCCGCAAATCCGCCCCACGGAATCTTATCCACATTAAATTCATGTGCTGATCGTTCGAAGTACCTACGCCGGAGTGATAAGCTACCAAAAGATGATTTCCAAAGCCGTTCATTGCGACCGGAGATCCAGGCAATGCTATAATTTCACGCTGCGTTCCACTGACCATAAAGAGACGCAAATTTCGTCGAGATGTCGCTACAGCGACGAAAGTATCTCCAGCTGCGAGGCATAAAGATTCCTCACCCTCTGGGAGGTCTATCGACCATTCCTTGTTTCCAGAACCCCAGCCTGATTAAAAAAAAAAGTTTAAAGCAATACAGATTATTTCTGAGGTCATTTTTACTATTTCTTATTTGATTAATTTTTTTTTTTTATTTTTTGTAATTTTTTTTTAGAAACGATGATGCCGAAATTTTGTAATTTTCCTAATCATACTTTTTAAAATAAATTTCAGCTCTAAAAATGACAGATGCAGAATTTAAGTAAAACTGAAAATGTGTCTATTAATTAAATTAATTTCTTTATTGTATTTAAACAAACCTTGCAAAACTACGACGACGAGTTTGCTTGGTGTCCCGTCAATCGACGGGCAACAAAGAGCCAACGCTTGTGGCGACAAAGCCGCGAGTGTATGCCTCAGATAATTGTTCATATGCATCGTGTGATGAATCGTGGTATCGTGAAATTCTACCTCAATGCTAGAATCCTCGGCGTCTTCGGAGGCGTAACATTTAACAATACCAGTGTCGTTCCAAACCATAAAACGCGAGAGAAGATGAACGGGCGAGGAACCAGGTTGAAATGGCGCTTGCAAAGTGATCTCGGGAATTGGAATTTTTGGCTGAGTGTGCAAAAACTCAGAACCGAGATCCGAATGACTTTTGGAGTCGTCGTCAAGCCGGTTTACCGATGTTTTTATTTTGTTCAACGATATTACGTTATCGTCGTCATCGTCGTCGTCGTCGTCGTCGTTGGCGTGATGATTGTCACCGCCGAATTCCAATTCGTCGTCGATATCTTGATCGACTGGAGCGTCCGACACAAAATCGTCCAGCGATTTGTCATCGGATATCTATAAATATCAATTGTTTTTGTAATTACTGAATTTGTTGTAAAATAGAGAAGAATTCGGAAAACGTCGCGATGGTAAAATCAATCTAGATTTTTAGATCCATTAAAAAAAATGCAAAAACCTGATAAAATTTGAAGCTCTTTACCGATTTCTGTTAAATTCAATATCAAACAAGCTTATGTCGCACAATAGCAAAAATTTTACGAAAGTTAAAGCGACGCCTTTTTTTCAATTTAAAAAGATATAAAATTTAAATGTCTGAAAACACGACTTTTACTCGACATTTTGTGGTCCATTCTGAGTAACCTGACATGAAAAAACGCGAAATTTTTTTTTTTTCATGCGAACAAAGCTTTTCATTCAAGCAATACATGATCCCTTTTTTTTTTTTTTACTTTTCCGGGATTTAAAACCATGTTATTTTGATCAAATATTATTTTCATTTTTAAAAAGCTAAATATTCACATGTTATAAAAAAAATGCCCTTCAAATTGCTCTTCATTGCAATAAATAAATTCGTAAAACATTACAAAAACGATGAAAATTATTTAAGAACGATTTGACTACTGCAAACATCGCTCCAATTTCATTAAATAATTTTAAAAAAAAATTAGAAATCATAAAAATACCACTTTTGTCAAAAACCTCCGATAGCCATCAGTAAATCAGAATTACTCACAACATCGACGCATCCCAATTGACCGAGGCTATCGCAAAACGTCAGTTCGTTCGATTTATCCAAATGCCAAACGAGGGTTGTGATTTTCGGATTATTATGATGTTCAACATATCCGATTGTCTCGCCGCTTTCGACATCCCAAACAACGATCTCGCCGTGAATCGAACTAGCGGCTAAACGTGTTGCACATTCCGAATATCTGCATATACTAAGTTCCTAAAATGCACCACAATTTATTTTTTTAAACATCACCAATCGAAGCTAATTTGGATTTTGCGTTAAATCTAAGTTTTTTTTTCCGAACCGTTCGCAAATCTGGACATTTTAAACGATTTATTTCCTTCCAAGTTCCACGCTCGACTATTACAACATCTTTTCCGTGCGGATAAGCGAGTGTACTGCCGTCTTTGGAATTAAACGACGGTGTTGAGTATGTTTTTGCCGTGAAAAATGCATTGCACTTTGGCACAATGTTGTTCCAAATGTGAACGGACTTTTTCTCACTTATCTTCCAGACTCTGATGGAACCATCAGCGCTTGACGATGCCTGGAGAAGTGAATTATTTGAATCGTTAAATTATTATTATTATTATTATTATATACGCCTCCCCCCTCCCGCGGTTTTTTTTTTTTTTTAAACTTACGACATATTCTTCTTTGGGGTCCAGAGAAAGGCCCAATATAGGTGCTTCGTGACCATTCAATTCTATACTATCTGAAGTCTCTATATTTGTAACTTGAATCCTCATATCACTGAAATAAAAAAAAATTTTTTTTGCTAATCACATTGTAAAAAAAAAATATCTGATAAAAATTCAAGTGTTTCAGATCAAAATTGCAAATATTTATTGAAGAATATCTCATTTCTATTATAAGAGAAAATATATATTGAGGAGTCAAAATATGTATTTCTCTGAAAATATTAGTAGTTAAAATAAAGAGATATTTTTTAATGAATATTTATATTTTTGTTCTAACACACTTTCTGAAAAAAATAAATAAATAAATAAATAAATTCAATAATGAAATTTCAATTTCAATCAAAATTCTGCTGAATGCTTTTAAGTCACAAAACTCATCATTTTTTTTTGCAACATAGAAAAACTGTTACCAGGCTCCAGAGACTATGAATTTGCTGTTTTTAGTTGTAGCTAATGCAGAAACAGCAGCAGAAAATCTGGTGACCACTCCTTCCTTCTCCAGGTCAGGAAATGTAAGAATTTGAACAGTGTTGTTGTCATTTCCAACGTACAGCTTCCCATTCTGCAAACCCAACAAAATATATACACAATTAAAACCAAATCTCATTGTGACTTCAGTTTAACAACATTTTTCAGACATAAAACAATTTTCATATACAGAAGTATGGAAAATGCATGAAAAAAATGTATATATTTTTTTTTAGTTTGATAAAAAATTCTGTGTTTTTTCTTACAAAAAAATAATGACTGTTATTTGGTGCAATTTTCTATTTTTTATTTTTTGTTAAATAAATTTTTTGCATCTATTTTCCATTCAAAATATGCAATAAAAGTATTGTTTCTTTAAATAATTATTATTATTATTTGCTGCGGCCTAAAAAAAAAATTATTTTCAATAAATGAAGAAAAATGAGGTTTACCTTGGAAACAACGGCTATAGCTTGTTCAGCGATACAGGTTGCCGATGGATCATCATCCATTAAATTTAGCCAATATCTCACATCGCCATCAGCTCCACAGGTGACAATGCCTCCCCTACAAAAAAATGTCGCAATAAATGTAATCAATGAAATTAGTAAAAAAAAAAAAAAAAAAAAAAAAAAAAAAAAAAAAAAAAAAAAAAAAATCGGAATATTTCTAAGTTTTGCTTACATATATAACATTTTTTAAAGGTTTTTTTTTAAATTCTGTCTGCTAATAAAAGTGTATATATAAATATTTTAAGTCCTGCGTTTTGTTTCTGTTAATTCGCGACTATAATTATAAATTATTATTATTATTATTGTTGTGCTTAGAGAGTTTTTGTGTCCTAACGCACGAAAAGTAAATAATTCGATCTATTTAAATTACATAAATAGTTAGTTCATTAACACGATAATTGCTGGAGAATAGACGCCAATTTTTCTATATATTTTCTACAATGTTGTTTAAAAATACCCGAGAAAATGAACAATAACAATGTTAGTGAAACTCACTTGTCACCAGTGTAGTAACAAACGCCGGTATGGCCTTCGGGATGCGCGTAACGCGTCGGTTTTATTGTTAGCGGCATCTCGAGACTTTATTCTAATTTCGATAAATGTAATCATCAATTAAGTATCTTTATTAGCAAACACTCAGGATCCAAATATTCGGATAAACACTCTTGTTTGTTACGGCTCGCTCCTCGCTGGTACAGGCACGTGTTTTGGCGCGAATTTTCACTTGGATCCAATATGGCGTATATAATTTACCAAATAATTCGAATAACACCCGAACGCGCGCCAACTGTCGTCGAATCAGTGAAATTTACCGGCAAATTATGTTATTTATCATTTTTACCTATAAATTTACCGGTAAATTATGTTATTTAACATTTTTACCGACAAATTTACCGGTTAATTTGGTAAACACAGTGTTACCACATCCCGAAACTCAAATTTCAATTTAAATAATTAGAATTGCAAATCGTTTAACGCAATGATTGAAAAATAGTTGATGTACGATTTACGTTTACTTTATACATCACTAAAGTAATATTCATAATATTTTTCGTAATTTTCATAAACGAATAAAGTTGAATTTCTTTCGTTTTTACTGTTTCTAATACCAACTGAAATATATTTGACCGCAGGCAAAATATAATAAAACAGCCGCGGTTAATTAACCGGATTCTTCAGCCGGTTATTTAACAACTCAAAACTGTACGAAATATTCATACAAATACAACAATCTTTTTCAAATTTCGAATCATAATTCTGTATCTCGAAATACTAAAACATAAGCAGAGAATTCGAGCAGGATGGAGAGAAAAAACATTCAGAAATTCCAACATAACCTAGCTAAAAGTACACGTTACGCCATTATTATTATTATTATCATTATCAGCTGGCACATTTTGAAGAAAAGGTGGAAGGCGTAAACCGGTGTCACATCGTGTGGCAAGACACGTTTTTCTTTTCACCTCCATTTAGTGAAATATTAAAACCATGAGTTTTACAATTTACGAGAACGACATAATAATGTGTACGGGCGACACTCTATTAACGTACAATTTCGAAAGAAGCGAAGAAACTACGATATCACTGCCAAAGTTAAAAAGCGAAAAAGACGTTAAAGTGCACAACAACATTGACATCGAGACTTATCACGGTATAACCGCAGTTTTTCATTCAAACAACGGCGATTACTTTTGCGCCTGCACAAATCGCAAACAATTGTGTCTCTACAAAACGTCCGATCGTTCGTTGATATCAAATCGAACGCTCGTACGAGCGGCGAGTAAAGCACGTTTTACACCAAACAACGACATCGTCGTAGCCGACAAATCAGGCGACGCCTATCTATTCTCCACGAGGAATCCTCAGCAAGCCGGAAAATTGATTCTCGGACATTTGTCGATGTTGCTCGATATTCTCGTGACCGAAGACAACAGACACATCGTTACAACCGACAGAGATGAAAAAATTCGTATTTCCGCGTTTCCAAATTCCTACAACATTGTTTCTTACTGTTTGGGCCATAAAAAATTTGTCACGTCCGTTGCGCAGCTTCCGCTTAACAGCGAGATTCTAGTTTCCGGCGGAGGCGACGGCGAACTTAAATTCTGGGACTACGCAAACGGAAAAGAATTGTCGGCTTTTTGTTTCGGAAAAGAAATTCCTGACGATGAACTGGTGACTCTCAACGAGAGTCTCAAGTGCTTCGAATTAACGGAAACCGTGAAAACCCTGCCTGTTAAACACTTGAGACTCGCGGCCATCGACGATAACGAAACTTTGGGCGTAATGAGCTTTTACAGCAGCCGAAGAATAATCGTTTGCACCATTTTTCACGATCTTAATGTCGAATATTTGGAAACTATTGTCGTGGCTGAAGAACCTCTTGAATGTCTATTGCGAAACAGAGAACTCTGGATTTTAGATGAAAATGGAATAAAAGTTTATGAATACAAAAACAAGAGATTTGAGGCTGATGCAGAGAGATGCAAGAGATTGGAGAACTTAAATAAATCGTGGCTATCGCTGAGAGGCAACTCTAATAAACAGAGCTTGTTTCCTATTCTTTACAAAAGAAAATACGATAATTTGCAGGAATACCAGGAGAGAAAGAAATCACGTTTGGGAAACTCGTGAATTGTATTTTCTGTGTATATAATTATTATTTTTTTAATTATTGATAAATGCTAATTTACGACTGTATTTT
Organism: Perithous albicinctus; assembly: GCA_964016905.1. Lineage (NCBI taxonomy): Eukaryota > Metazoa > Arthropoda > Insecta > Hymenoptera > Ichneumonidae > Perithous > Perithous albicinctus. The sequence continues at coordinate 37,280,477 of OZ024688.1, read as the reverse complement.
GTTATCAAATATTATCCAAACCTCTCCCGTGTAATTACGAAGCTAAAAAAAGATGCAAAGTAGAATTTTCTAAATTGTGTTACATTTTTTTTAACATCCCTGAAAATTATTATGAAGTTTTAGAGAATTTCGAGTATCCTGTAATTAAAATGTTAAAGATAAAAATGTCTTTCATTTTAAAGCTTTGTCGATGAGGAAGAAAAAAAATTATTTTTTTCTTAAAATAAAAAATGTTGCTTTCCAAAAGGAATATTGGAAATAATGATTTAAAAAATCTGAAAAAATTCACCTAGATGCCTTTGGTTTCTGTAAATAACATATTTTGGATCGAAAAAAAGAAAAAAAAAAAAAAAAAAACAGATTTTTAAGCACCCGATTTTTAAAATCAGGCAAAAACATTATACAAAAATCTGATACAATTGATTGTCAAGAATAGTATACAGAGAACGAAAAAAAATTGCTAGATTGAAATATTAAAAATTTTAGGATAAATTTTTTTTCGAATCAAGGGCGATATTTTTTTATTTGTTTTTGAGTAGCACTATTTTTTTTACGTAAAGTTCAGCTAATTTGATTACTAGAAATCTCGTCGAAAAAAAATTGCTTGTTGAAAAATCTCTTACAAAAATATAAAACCGAATCCAATATATTAGCCAAGTAAAATCCCTCGGTAGATGTTTAACAGATGTAGATGTTTCTCTACAAAAAAAAAACTTGGCGTGCCAGCGTTTTGCTTCCGTACACAGTCCATTGAATTTTTTTTACGTAAAGTGCAGTTAATTTAATGGTAATTAGGCCCTATAATGATAACTCTTAATTATTGTGACCCAGGATTTATTCAGAACATCGAGACTGAAAATAGGAATAAAATTAATTTTCAAAAAATCGTATCTCTGGAAATACGCATCGAAATAATTAATTAATTATAGGACCTAATATTCATTAAACCAACAAGCACTTAACGATTTTTTTTTTCTATGTATATAATTCGTATGTTTTATTTTTTATTTATAGATAAATACAAATGTATCGCAGTACGTTATTGTTAAATCTCATCGGAACCTCACGCAGCGGCAATCTTCTCAACTTTAGCGATGTATAACGGTGAAGCTAAAAAAAAAAGAGAACCCCAAGATAAAATATTTGCATTCCATAATTTTCACATAAAAAAAATAATCCAGTAAAATTCACCAAAATCACGTTGAATTTCAATAATTTTTACCGCAAATATTTTCTTTTTTTAAACTCATCTTTCGCTTCACCTTAATTCTATCTCAGCAAAACATTTAAACAGGTTTGTAATCCAGTTTGGACTCGAGTTTCTTGTTGTCCGAGACTTTTCTCACGGCCTTCATGAAGTCCTCCTGTATAACGTATTCGCGCTCCAATCGTATAGCAAATACACCAGCTTCCGTGCAAACATTTCTGAGATCAGCGCCATTGAAGCCATCGGAAAGTTTGACAACAGCCTCGTAATCAATTTCCCCGTGTTTCGCGATGGGCGCAGCGTGAATCTTAAGAATTTCCAATCGCGCCTGTTCGTTCGGCAACGGAATTTCGATTTTTCTGTCGAGTCTTCCAGGACGTAAAAGAGCTGGGTCAAGTGTATCGGGTCTATTGGTAGCCATGATCATTTTCACTTGACCAAGCGAGTCAAAGCCGTCCATTTGATTCAAAAGTTCCATGAGCGTTCGTTGTATTTCACGATCCGCGCTAGTACCCTCGGAGAATCTTCTTCCGCCGATAGCATCGATCTCATCCATAAATATGATGCATGGCTGATGATCGCGGGCGTAATTGAACATTTCGCGAATCAATCGCGCCGATTCACCGATATACTTGTCGACAATTGCGCTTGATACGACTTTCAAGAAATTTGCGTCAAGCTGACTCGCGACTGCTCGAGCCAACAGGGTTTTTCCAGTTCCCGGAGGACCGTAAAGTAAACAACCTTTGGGCGGTGTTATACCGACCCTCTGGAAGAGTTCCGGATTTAAAAGTGGAAGCTCGATAACTTCGCGCAATTCCCGTATTTGCTCGCCGAGACCACCAATCTCGGAGTATTTCACGTCACCGGGATCCTCGTGCGACATATTGTAGACAAGAGGATCAACCTGAGAGTGAAAAAATAATGCTCGTTATCGATTGAGTGTTTTAAAGTTTGCCGAAAAATCTTACCTCGCGAGGCAGGTAACGCATTATTGTGAGAGTAGTCATGTCTAGAGCTACTCTTGTGCCCGATTTTAGTTTGTTTTTGTCCAGCTGACGCCTGCAGCCAACCACGTAACGAGGGCCATTTGTTGCCTTGACGATAACTGTGATCAATTTTAAAAAATTAATAATAATGTACGGGAATTATTTGAGATTTTAGACACAAATTATAAGTAATATTTAAGCCAAAAATCAGGTTAACAAGCAATTCTTTTTACATTGTTTTGAAAAAAAAAAAAAAAATCTTTAATTTATAAACAGTAATGCTAAAAAGTTATTAATAAATTATTTTAAAAAACTTGTTCATCAAATTCCAGAGAAAGTTCGTTTCTTTTATTTGAAATTAATTGTATGAATTTTTGCAAAATTACGAATTTTTATTTTTTTATTTTATTTAATAATTAATTAATTAATAATAATAATAAATATTTCTTAAAATTTTTTTCATTTTTTAATTAATATTAAATTATCATTATTTCTTATAAAGTTTTTCTTTTTATGTTAAATTATAAAATTTTGGACCTTAATGTCAAATTTGTAAATTTAGAGTAACTTTTTGTTCTTGTAATTTTTCTGAATTCTCACAAACAAGAAATCACTGTTTATTTTTTTTTTAAACCACTGTTTACGCTACAAACAGCTGTAAAATTTTGGATAAACCAAATTCCACTAAAAATACTCACACTTTTCTTCCGTCAATTGTTTGAGAACTTCTCCGACAATCTAAAATATTAAGATTGGCAAATTAAAAGTCTTCGAAATTTCGAAAATAACGGAAATTAAGTGTTACAAAATTCAATCTTACCTGACCAACGCTCTGAAGTGCTTTCAGATCATTTTCAGACTTGTCGTACTGTTTCGTGAGATCCTTGAGATGTTCGCGTACTGAATAATTCAAATTTTTGGCGAATCATTCAAAATGTAACAGCAAAGATAGTCGAGCAAATTGACAGAAAATATTTGTAGAAATTTACGAGTCAAAGCCGACAAACTGACAAGAGACTTTTTGCCGAAAAGAGGTTATGGAAAAAGCTAAAATCGAAGAGACGAGTTCATCGTCTCGTTTTTTCACTCGCTCAAGAAACAAACTCACCTTCTTTGAGCCGCGACTCGACTTCCTTGTGCTCCAGGAGTTTCTTTCTGTAATCCTGAAGAGCTTTTTCTCTAACAGAGTCCACGGTCGTCGCCATTTTTGTCCCGTATTTTGCTGTATAACGCTCGGGCTGTGTTCACGTTATTCAAAGATCGTGTTTCGTTGCCTAAAATCGCGAATGTAATTTTCCCGGAAAACACTTCATGGCGTTAATGTAGATGTCGCTGCAGTCGACTACCGCGAATATTCGAAAAAAAAAAAAAAAAACAAAGATGGCGATATAAATAAATTAATGTTTCGGCTGATTTTCAGTAAATATAAACTTCAGATTATGCTCGTAATTGACAATTCCTATTTTTCCTGTCAAAATAAATACTTTTTGCTTTTAAATACATTTACACACTTTTTTTTATTTGTCCTATAATAATAATAATAATAATAATATTAAATCGTTTTGTAAAAAAAAACATAATAATAATAATAACAATAATGGTTTATTTCTCTTTTTAGCGTTCCATTTTTAATCTTTAATTTTATATCAGTTGTCGTGAAATGTTTGTAGATTATTATTTCGACAGAATTTAACGTATATTTAAAAATTGAAATTATTTTTTTTTTTAATCTTTTTTTTTTAATTTTATGGATCCTGAATTTTAAATCAAATAAATTCTCGTTAAAAATGCGTTTCAAAGTCAAATAAGATTTGACCTTGAAAGTTGAAGAATTTTTGAATATATAATAACAATAATCAATGAAATCTAATGTATTATTTAAAATCCTTTTTTAAAATACACGTTATTTACAGAAATTTTAATTAGATTCTGAATTTCAAATAAAATAAAAATGATGTTAAAGATGCATTGAAATTCGAACAATTATTGAAGATATAATAACAATAAACAAAAATGTAACAACAAATAAATAAGACATGTGTAAATTTGTATGTTGCACCCATTTTGCACCCACAAAAGCGCCACATTTCGCGCCTTCCACGTGCACTTAGTGAACTATCGTCCTTAAAGTTCAAGTTTACAAGCCACAGAGAACAGCTGCGCCACCGACGAGACACTGTTTCGATCTGTCAGTTGGGCTTTGTCCGAGGAACAGAGAAAAAAGATAGAGTGAGAGAGAGAGAAAGAGAGGATATATAATCGCGCTGTCAGTAGATTCATACATCCCCTCCGGTATATATATATGTACATAAAAATCGCATTTCTTGCATAATTAATTACGCAACACGATACATTGTCACAAAAATTAAAACCCGATTCATAAATTTTTATTTCACTCACTCCTCTTTTGCTATACAATTCATTCATACTATAGTATACATATATACATATACATATATACATATATATATATATGTATATATGTATATATCATACCTTCCACCGCTTTGTCCACGTAAATTATGTACAGTGTCGTTCATTTCTAGTGATTATTACATAAATTTCAATTTCCGGGTATACTTTCACTGACTAAACATAAAAGCCGCGCGAGTTTATCCGAAAATTCACGCGTTTTTTCCGCGATCCTTTTCAACTCTTCATTTTATTGTTATTATTATGGTATACTGGCTACCTAAGAAGCGTTTTGTCAAAAGGTACTTTCCCCATAAATAGCTTCTATAAACTAAAATTGCATGTCGAATATTATTCATTTTTCTATCGTAAAAAAATTAATACAAAAATGCCGAAAAAATGTGACGATTTTTGTGAAAAATATTCAGGAGATTTTGAAGGTATCGAAGCAAATATCAAAAATAGTATTCCAGAATGCGGCATATAGATCAAAAACTAACTTTTTTAACACACCTTGGAGCTCTGATATTATTTCTAGAATTACAGAAGACTTTTTGGCCGCACTCGATTCACACACTACATTATTCCATAAACGGAGTTTTCATTTTTTTTTTTTTTTTTTCTCACAAAATGACATAACTTTATTTATCTAAAATTGAGAATGCGAGACACCTTTTTTTTGTTTAGTTATCAAATTAATTTTTTTTTTTTTTTGAACATTGAATGCCGATTAGATAAGGCTTCACTAATTACATCACTCGCGGCATGTTAAAAGCAACGAGACTGCAGGATTTTAGAAGTCGTCAACAATTTGAGTTGTTTATCTTTTATAAAACAGCAATAGCAGGAAAAACTTTGGTATTGACGTTTTATTTTGTACGCCTTTTTTTTTTTTTTTTTTTTTTTTTTTTTTTTTTTATCAATGTTGACCTTGAAACCCAGACTACTCTCTCGCATTGCAGCACAATAATAATCCTCAGTTATTCAACAACTTTCTGCAATAGCGGACACTCGGACAGTTTTTCTCCTATTGTTCCTGGTTTGGAGCGAATAAAAAACTTGTAAAGTAATATTTGTTGTTGCGAATAACGGTGGTTTTTTTTTTCATATTTATGGGAGAGTGGTTTAGCTATGAGATGCAAAATTATCAAAGGTACAGATCAATGAATTCATGATTTAGTTTGTTTACACAGTAATTCTTTCTTTTACGCTTTATGTATATAAATATGTAACATTTTTTTTTGTTTAGAAAATTTAATTTGAAAGAAACAATTTTTTCATAGTAATAGAAAACAAAAATTATTTTTTATATTCATTTTATTTAAATGATTTACAAAAAAACAGGTAAAAAAAAATCAATCGCTTTTTATAATTTCTGTAATTTTTGCAAAAATTAATAATGAGATGGCGCAAGAAAAAAGGATTTTGAGTAGTTAGAGGAATTATAGAAAATTTTATATGAATTCTTTTTATACCAAAGAATATGATTTATTTTATTCGTATAGAAAATATTTTCTTTTTTATAAGATATTAATTGATAAGTCCCATTTTTTCCACCAGGCAAATAAAAAATTGGTTCATAATGATAAAAAAGGAAGATTGCTTTTAAATGTTGAATCATTTGATATTCTCATACATTTATTTATTAATATAATCATTAATTAACACCTCATTCGTACCCAATATTTTTTTGTATTAACAAATAATGTACAAAAAAAAGTACAAAAAATTTTGCAATTATTTTGAAAAATTTCAAAATATTGTAAAAATTTTTACTATAACCATCAGGACCAGTATGCGATAAAAAAAAGATTTTAAATAGCTAAAAAAAAAAAAAAATGTACATCATCCACAAGATTTATTCTAACTTGCAACTGACAAAGCTAAGAGTTTAGAAAACAGAGTGGCCTTTGGAGCGAATGATTCACTGTGAGAGATTTGTTGGTGAAAACACAAGCTGATTCATTTATACATCTATAAAGCTACTAAAACCAATCTCTGAAAATACATCAGCTCTCAGTTTTTTCTCTGCATTGAGTCTTTAAGCAGAGAGAACATTTTTTAGTTATTTTTTTTTTTTTTTTTCATTTTCTGCTTTGCTTAGGGAATTGTTGAATAATCACATTTTGCAAATTTATCTAACAAATATTATTAAAACAGCTTTTTGTCACCGACTCGATTGAATATCCCGAGTGAAACAAGGACTTAGAAAAAAAAGTTTCCTCAACACTAACTACTAATTAATAAAAAAAACAAAAAAACACAAAAGACAAAAAAAATGCAGTCGTCTTATCTACTCTTGGCGGTGCTGGTACCATTCTTCGCCCTTGATATTTGGTATACAGGGATGTAAGTTTATTCCTTACTTCTATGGTAATCACGCTTATGTGGATAAATATTGTTGGAGTAAAGATTGAAGAGTGAGACTGAGAGAGAGAAAGGTTGTTGTCTATCGTTGTGAAAAAAAAAAGTAAAAAAAAAAGAAAGAAAAAAAATTTATGTCTACGTCATCACAATATTTCCATACATTGAGTTGAATTAAAATCATAAATATGATAACAAGCATTTCGCACATTGGCTTCTGCATGTATTTAACATTTTTGCCCTCGTCATTTCCTGATGCAAAAAAAAGAAAACGAAAAAAAAAAAAAAAAAAAAAATCCACTACATTCTTCGTTTAGTCTATTTCACAAAACTGCTCAAACCTCTCACTGATCTTCTTGTCTACTGTCTTTTCTTTCCATGAGTAACAAAGTGGTGCTTTTGTGCTGAAAACAGGGTACGATATATATATATTTTAAAATAAGTCACTCTACTTATACGCTTGTAGAATATTTTAGAATTTCTTTAGTTTCTGCATCTTGTTCTCTTTGAGGTGCTTTTGAATTTTTACAAAAAAAAAAATCTATTGTGTGTTTTTTGTGTAGCACCGTAGTTGCAGTTTTTTTTTTCTTCTGCGTAGGCAAAAAAAAGTATTGTTAATCGATGTTGAATACAAGTTATTGACAAAGTGTGTGAATCAAAATTGCAGATTCATATTATGGACTATGAAGGTTTCGGTTTTCACCTACCTAATTATGTTCGGAGTGTTACCACTCATATTTCACTACTCTTACACCATACAAAGGAAAATATTGTTCCTAAATTTTGGTAAGAAAAATTTGGAAGATTTTAAAAAGTTTATGTAATAAAAATATGTGGATGAAAAAAAAAAATAACAATGATGATGCACTTTTTAATTATTTATATGTTTAAAGTCTACTGGCCACCTAGCGTTGACTTCACTAAGCCAGAATCAGTTGGACTCGAAGGTGCCAGAAATTTTTATCTCACTACTGACGAAGGTGTTAAGATCGGATCGTGGTGAGCTGAATTTTTGTTTTCTCCTCTTTGACAAAATAAAATATGTTTATCAAAAAAGAAGAGTCCTTCATAAAATGTTATTGTTCCAGGCAAATCCTGCCGCAGTCTTTGTTAAATGGCTCTGAGAATTGGAGCGACGAAGCTTACGAAGAAGCATTGAGCAATGCGCAACGACCAGTATTTTTGTATATGCATGGAAACAGTGGCAATAGAGCAAGCAGACACAGACTGGAGCTTTACAAACTTTTTCAGCAACTCGATTATCATTTAATATGCTTCGACTATAGAAGTAAGTTCAACAGATTCAAATATCAATTCAGACTTTCATATCATAAAAAATACCTTAAAATTGAAAATATTTTTCATTTTTTAAATTAAATAAAAATTCAATTTTAAGATATTTTTTTTTAGTAAAAAAAACAACTTAGTTTAGCAGATAAAAATATATCGCAGGCATTCGATGTGAGTTGAAAATAAAAAAGAAAATTGATAATCAGATTACTCGATTTTAACAAATTTACATTTTCCCAAATTTTTTGACTGCAAAAAAAATAAACTTACTAGATAATAAAATTATTGTAGCTTTTAAAAAAAATCAGGTGAATTTCTCGAAATCTGATCTGTTCTTTAAAATTTTTCTTTTTTTTTTTTTTCGAGGAAATCTTTTTTTTTGTGACTGAATTTCCGTGGAATGCCTCTTCGATAGTCTTTCATCTGAATATTATTTTCAATGCTTATGTAACAATTTGACCTCTAATAAAGATAACACTTCAAAAGTTGTAAACAAAAATCAAAGGATAACTTCAGAGTATATTAAGAACTTGAAGTATATAAATATAATCGTCTTATGTTTTCTTTTTTTAAGGCTACGGCGATAGTGATCCCGCCGATTTATCAGAAAGTGGAGTCGTCACCGACAGCAAATATGTTTTGCAATGGTTGATGAAGAAAGTAAATGGCACAGCGCCGATATTTGTATGGGGACATTCTTTGGGAACAGGGTAAGAATTTATAAACTCTCTCGTTAAAAAAAAAATAAATAAAAAATAAAAAAAATAAAAATAAATAAAATTTAAAAAAAAATTTAAAATTAGGTGTCGATTTCTAAATTAAAAAATACATATTTTCTCTTCTAGGGTATCTTCTCACGCATTAGCGCAATTATCCACAGAAGGGCAACAGCCAGCAGGTTTATTTCTCGAATCGCCCTTCAACAATATAGCCGATGAACTAAGCGAACATCCCTTCGCGCAGATATTCAAACATTTGCCCTGGTTTGATTGGATAATCGTTCAACCGTTTTACAACAATAATTTGCGATTCGAGTCGGACAAGCATGTCGAAAAAATTCAGTGTCCCATCATGATACTCCACGCTGAAGACGACAACGTCGTGCCATTTTCTCTAGGCGAGAAGGTAATAAAAAATTGCCGCAATTTTTAAAATAATGAGAGTCATCAAAATTAAGCACATTGAAATTTCCATTAAATTTAAACTAACTTCAACGATTTCGATCAAATTCATTGTTAAAACGAAACTTTTTTTTAACAATTATTCAAAATTATTGCCATTTATCGATTTATCGATTTATTGAACGAGAGTAGCGCTTGAAAAAAAATGGCAGTAAGCAAAAATTATTTTCAAAAACATATATATATACAAGTGGATTAATAAAAAATCAAAAAACTGTACATTATGTTTTTAGTTATACGAGGCTGCTCTTAATTTTCGAGCTAACAATACGAACAAAGTGCACATGACTCGAATATCGTCGTCCCTCGGACTGGGTCACAAGTGGATCTGTCGTTATCCCGAATTACCGAGTATAATAAAGTGAGTAAAATAATGAATGTATGTATCGATTAGCTAAACTTGAAGAATCCAATATACAGTGATTATTATTTTTACAGAAAATTCGTTGCACAATCGCAGGAAGATAAAAGTCTATGAAAGACTTGTCAGAGATATCGAAAAATTAGTATCATATTTTTACGCGCCGACTCCGGTAGAGTCGTACAATTGTCATTCGATTGCACCAGGGTGCAATAAACCTAAACGCGTTTATTTCATTGTCCGAAAACGAACGGTTTACCTCCATTTGCTCAATAAAACGGGCCAAAAAAAAAAAAAAAGAAAAAAAAGAGATGCACAAAACGAGATTAATCATTGACTGTTTGCACATCTATGTCGCCGCGCCAACTGATAATGGCTAGCAGACCTGATAATCCGTGTCGTTAATGTTGAATGGAACAAAAAAAAAAGAAACAAAAGACAAGATTATCAGATATATAATTTAGCTTATTTTAATTAAGCGTACCAGTATGTATAAAACTTGTGATTTTGTGATTGTCCTATGTGTATTTTCGTGATATAATTGTAAATCACCCGTGAATCTCATTTCTCATGAAGAGCGTGGAACACACTTTGTAAAATACGTTAAAAGACGTTTGTGTACAATAAAAAAAATAATAATGAAAATACTGTGTTATCGAAATTAAACTTTTCGAAATCTTTTCACTCCGTGATAAGCACATCTTTGGGGCATTTTTTGCGTCTTTGGCACATTTTGGTGGAAAAATTCAGAGGAAGTTTAAGAATTTACATTTACAGACACTTGGTGGCGAATTGAACGAGAATATTGCAACTAATTATATTATTATAATTATTGTAATTATGAAAGCAATCGATTTTTTAAAATTGTGTCTAAAAAATGGTTTGTCTAATAATAATAATCCTGAATAAATCGGATCGTATTAAGGTGATGTGCTACTGCTCGGTCGGTAACAAAAACTGTAAAGCGTTGTTCTTCGCTATCGTCGATTTTTCGGGTAAAAGACGAGAACGGTTCACTGCAGAATTCTGAAACGCAGTGAAATGTTCTCAGCTTTCGTTCCAAATATCAAATGGGAACGAGAACAACGCTTTACAGTTTTTGTTACCGACCGAGTAGTTTCACATCGTCAAACCAAAAATATCGCTTTTTGCCGTGTATTATTTTTCCGAAAATTATTTTCTATCTCTAAAAGACGAATTTTTCTTTTTCGTGCCACCTTTTTGCTCCAGGGAATTTTTTTACGGATACTTTTTTCCGGGTTTCCGATTGAACTCTATTCATATTTTTTTACGCTACAAACTGTGAAAATGTGTTCGAATAAGAGAAATATATTTCTCTAAAAAAATTCTTTTTGAAAAAAAAAAAAAGAAAAAAAAAGTTCGTAGTGTAAAAAAAAAATTCATCTTAGAGATGGCAAATAATTTTCAATAATTGGGTGTTTTATTCGTCAAGTAAAAAAATATACAATATATATATATATATTTTAAAAATATATAAAAAATATATAAAATACGTTTTTTTATCTGACGAATAACATCCAGTTTATTATCCGTTTGCCGGGCGATTTGAGACTCTGAAAAAAAAATTAGTAACTAAACTCTCCACAACAGCACTCTGCATATATTTTCCAATCATTCGTAGTCCGACTGCATAAGCGTAACAGCTAAAGCAGGCTAAGCGTCTTAATTCTCGCCCCCCTTCTAATAATGGTATAAGATACTTCCCTTTAGGCAAAGCACACAGTTCCTTCGAAATTCCTGACCGGTGACAGACTAAACGCCTATCGTTGCTCCCGCAACGAAACAAAAACAAAGCTTTATGACTTTTTTAAAATTCATTTTCCACCTACAGTTCGACTAATTTTTTACTAAACATAAGCGATATAGTTTCCTTGGAATTTAATGATTGCGCAAAAAAAGTGTTCATATAATTATAATTTAAACAGTGTTTAAATTTTGTGTACAATTTTACAAGTGCCCCAACGAAATTCATTGTCACGATCAAACGTAAGTACAGTTTTGCCGCATTTTCATTGTCAACTTTTTTTTCCTTTTTGTAATTGCAAGAGTTACAGATTGTTGCTTATTGGAAGAGCTTTGGGCGAAATGTTTTTTTTTTTTGCCAGTGGTCATCCTGTCATTTTGTCATTGGCGTGTTCGGGCTAATTCAGAAAAAGAAGAAGAAGCCTTTGTTGGCTTTTCTAACGGCTTAAGAACACAAAAGCTTTATTTTTTTAATTCTGCATTTAATCTGCTGTCAAGATCTTAAAAGTTGCAATTTTTTCAAATCGTTTACGAATTTTATGATAAAGTAGGTATTAAATTACGGCGTTTTTTTAAATTGAATTTGTGATCTGATTTGTTACTTCGGAATACAATCGTTTCTATTTCATTTTTTTTTCATTAAATTAGTAATAGTAACGTAAATTATGAATTTGTCAAATTTACTTGCTTAAGCCAAAAATTTGTCGTAAAAAAATTATACAAAATCCCGAAATATCCGAATTTTGTATAATTTCTAAAATTCACTAATTTTTTTCCAAAAAAGATTAAAAGTTAAAACGTAGAAATTTATGAAAACTATTAAAATAGTAAAATATGTGGGGGGGGGGGGGGGGGGTTTGGGGGTGAAGGATGGACATGCAAAAGACAATTGTCATACGCTAGAATAATAATAATATTTGAGACATTTACATGGCACGAAAAGACGTAGCGTGCAACTTTGTGACCAAGTTTAGTTAAACTAAAAAAAAGTTACAGCTACACAGGCTCTAACGACTTATTGAGGCACATGGACAGCATGCAACACGTGTTGTTTGTTTTTCGTCTATCCTCGTATAGCTTCAGGCTCACCGTGTGTCTCCTTTGTTACCAATAAGCTGCAATATAAAAAAAAAAACAAAAAAAAATGTTTCATTCAACTAGCGTCGACAAACCGGCTTATTTTTAAAAACTATTTTGAATTTTTTTTACTTATTAATTGTTATTAATAATTATTTAATATTATTATTGTTATTTTTATCTCCTTTGTTACGAAAAGAAATATCTAAAAAAAAAACGTACTAAAAAACATTTTCTCTCACAGCGCCGACAATTAGGCTTATTTTTTTTTTTTTTATTATTTTATATTTTGTTCCTTATTGTCTATTATTAATAATTATTTAATTTTATTATGTGTTTTTTCATCGCATCTTTCTTTTTTTTTCAAATCATTTTTTCATCGCATCTTTGTCTCTGACTCTTTAGTGGAGATACAGCCTGCAAACAAAGAAGGACAAAGCAAGTGAGACTGTTGAATATGTTGTTCTTCTTTCTCGCTCTAAATACGAACGCCTGGGAAGGCTTTAGCTGTGAAAACACGACCTCACACATCGTCATTTGGTAGTGAAGTTCTAAGTTTGTAAAACGCCCTTAAGAATTTACTCTAGTTTATTTGTTTCATAAACAATTAGTAACGAATATTTGTCTTTTGCAATAATTTTTTTATTTTACATAAAAATAATTTTTTTATTTTTCGTAAAAATAATTCTTTTATTTTACATAAAAATAATTTTTTTATTTTTCGTAAAAATAATTCTTTTATTTTACATAAAAATAATTTCTTTATTTTTCATCAAAATTTTTTCGTTTTTCATAAAAATAAATTTTTATTTTTAATCAGAATAATTTTTTTTCCGACGAAAATTGATTAAAGAAAAGATCGAAAAATCGAAATTATGGATAAAATAAAAAAATGTTCAACAGACCTACGTGGAAAAGTTTTTTTTTTTTTTAAATCAAATGTTTATACATTTTATTACAAATCCATTACTTCTCTTTTTGTTACTTTATTTTTTCAACGAACCTGCATAAAAATTTTATTGTTGTTAATAATAAAATATAAATTTTATTGCTGACATTGGTAGGATATTCAAAAAAAAAAAAAAAAGCTATTCATAAATTATTTGTGGAGCGAATATAGTAAATTAAAAAGTGCCGCTTTCTGATCTGTAAAGATATTTCGTTTCATTTTTTGTTTCTCAGAAGTGTCGCACTTTTACATCGCAACGCCGTAATGATTCCATTCATTCGACACACAAGGATCATATTTCCTTTTCGCAAACTCGCGTTTATCAGTTTGGCGTGCCAGTCTCATTTTACATTCATAACTAAGATTGTATTCATGATGAAAGAAAAAACCATAACTGAGATAACCAGAGTAAGATTTTAATACGCTGATATAATTTTACTACCTTCAAAAACCTGGAATCTTTTTTTTTTTTTTTTTTTTTTTTTTTTTTTTTTTTTTTTTTTTTTTTTTTTTTTTTTTTTTTTTTTCAAAATCTCAATTTCTAATAAAAATTCTAAACAAAATTTAAATTTCATAACTTTATTTACTTACAAACTTCAAGTTTGCTTTCTTTAATTATTTTAAAACAATATTACAAACGAATTAAAGAATTGTAATAATGACAATAATTATGTTAATCCAAATATTACTAAAAAAAAGCAGCCGTTTTTTTTGTAATAATTTATTAGCTAAATACATTTTTTAAATAGCTTATAAAACTTACGATATAAAAAAGGCTGCATATTCAAATTAGTGTTAGGATTTTCTAATCCCGATTAAAAAAAAAAAGAGACAAAATTACCAGCTGTTCGCCCAATTCTTTTCTAATTTTAAACCAAGGCAATAGTGACCAAAGTGTTAGGGACTTAACACCACAGAAGGTAATAATCTCATTGGCGTAGAAGCCGCTGTTATCGCTCGAAAACAGTTTAACATAAATCCCTTTTTTTCTGTTGCAGGCCAACGTTTGGCAGGAAAGCTTCCACGCGTCTTCTCATTTCATTTTGTCGACGCCTTTACAAACTTACAGACGCCTAGACACTTCTCGCCATCATGGACATCTGTAATCTTAAGAACCACGTGTAAAATTATGAGTCTCACAAGAAATCTAGTAAGTTCATTTTGTATTATACTTTTCTTTTTTTTACATTATTCCATCGTTTGCATTATTTGTTTTTTAAGAGTAAAAAAGTAAGTGATATTAAAAATAATTAATAAAAATATAGTTAAGATATTAATTACTAATCAAACTAATTTTCCACAAGGTTGACTCAAAAATCAATTGCCAAATCAATTGAAAAGTAAGTAAAAGCTTTTCAGGTTTAATCGATGATGTTATAATAATAATAATAATAATTATTATTATTATTATTAATTTTTATTATATATTAATTAATTATAATAATAATTATTATTATTATTATTATTATTGACTTTTGTGCTTCGACATTGTAAATTTAAGTGCTGTAAAACTTTAATTGAAATTACTAGACATTCATAGAAACAATTAATTCGCAATTAAAAAAAAATTGCTTTGTGAATGTAAATATATTTTTACGGCTCGCTGTAGCTCTTCTTTGCTAAAAAGTCGGGATATTTTTGCTTTATCAGCAATCACACGCTATGCGTATTTTTGTTCTGGTATTACTGCGATTAACAGGGAGCCGCGCATACCTTAGAGATTTTCGCACGGCCCGCGTGCGTAAAGCCCCAATTTTCGCACACCTTGTGGAATAAAATTTCGTACAATACTCGTGAAAAGCACTTTTCTCAAGTTTATCAAAAAGTGCCTAAAACCATAAACTGTGATGGATTTGTTCGTTCACACTTCTCATGTACGATATGGAACCTTTCTACGAAAATGTATTAAAAAATATGCAGCCTTCGTTCATTCATAAAATTAAAAAGAATGGAAAATCATCAGAAAATTATTCTTTTTAACGGACGCACGAAAAGCGCCACTTTTCGTGCTTGCAGAGAGGGGCATGAAGACTCCTTCCCAAGAAACGAGTAGTCGCCCGAGTGGCGTCAAGCCAAAAACCAATCAGAGACGTTCGTCCGGAGTGATTCTTGCATCGAGAGTAACGAATGAAATTGGCGGCCTCCCATTGGCCCGGAGATTGGAACGCTTCTCCCTTTTCATGCCAAGTCTTCAGACGAGCGACGCCTGCGACGGACAGAAACGAAAATATATCGTTGTCCCGTTCTTTCGGACGTGTCGCTTGAGGCTAACGGCGCTTGTGAAAACCCGGCGTGAAGCGTGTTTGATAAGCAGGGAGCTCTTGTACGCCGTTTAACAGCCCGGAGTACAATAAAACCACTGGGCATGCGCAAAACGCTCCGATCTTTCATCTCGCACTAGTGCCTTTCTCCTCCACACGCACTTCTCGCACGCGACTACTCCACGCCCCTCTCGCATACCATCGTCGCGAGCCTAGCATTCATAAAATCGCACGGACAAAAGCTCAAATTGCAGTTACAATCAGGTTCAATAGAAACACACGATTTGTCGTGAAAGTTAAGCGCTCGCTTTGAGAAAAATGAGCGAAGATATACGTGAATTCGAAAGCTGTGATCGAGAGGACACACCAGCAGACATACAGGAAGCAGTGCAAAATGTCGTCATCAATTCGTTGCCAGAAAAATCAGGTCATCTCTATAAACAGTGTTACAAGCAGTTTCTTGAATGGCAGAGACAACGGGAAATTACCTCGTACTCGGAGGAAACAATGCTGCTCTATTTTACCGAATTGTCCAAAAAGCTCAAACCCTCGTCACTTTGGGCTAAATACTCGATGCTGAAATGCACTGTAATCAACTCTCAGAATGTCGACATCGGACAGTACAGACTATTGTCCAAATTCATGACGTCCAACAGCAAAGGATTTGTCTCAACCAAATCGAATGTTTTCGAACCGAAAGACGTGGAGAGGTTTTTGACCGAAGCTCCGGACAATCGGTATTTGGCTATCAAGGTAAGCTTTGTAACGCTAATTTTTTTTCTTTATTTTTAGTTTTTTTTTTTCTTTTTTTTTACTAAAATACAAAACATCATCACTACATCGTTAAATTTGATTCAAGGTGGCGCTCATTCTCGGAATAACTGGAGCCTGTCGCCGGGAAGAGTTGAAGAACATAACAATTCACGACATTGAACACTACGACAACATGATGATCGTCAAGGTTCGCCGTACAAGGAACGACGTACCTCGAAAATTCACCGTAACCGGAGAATTCTACGAGATCATCAAGAAATACGTAGCTCTGCGGCCCAAGGACGTTCCTAACGATCGATTCTTCCTCTGTTTACGGGACGGAAAATGCACGCAGCAAGTCATCGGTATCAACACTTTTGGCGCAATGCCCAAGATAATAGCCGAATATCTCCAACTCGAAGAACCGGACAAATACACGGGACACTCTTTTCGTCGGACTTCAGCGACGATGCTCGCGAATGCCGGGGCAGATCTCCTGACGCTCAAGCGCCACGGTGGATGGAAGTCAAACAGGGTCGCGATGGGATACGTCGAAGATTCGTTAACTAACAAAAAGAATGTATGCAGCTCCGTTGATACGAATCAACAATGTTCGTCCGACTTCGAGCAAGTTCGACGAAAGAAAAAGTATCAGAAATATTATCCTATATTAGGAAATGAAAATATGTAGATTTAAGGGTTTTTCGAATTTGGATTTTCTTATTGAACGGAAAACATTGTTCTTTTCTTTGTTTCCAATAGATTTCATATCAATGAAGTTGTTAAACTACCCAATGTCTTGTCAAAGCAATATGCCAATCTGGCTGCAATACAAAGTGAACATTTCTTGAGTCAAACTGTCTCCAATGTAAATTCAAATGAGGTAAAAAAAATGCCTCGTTAAATGCTCGACAAAAGCCTTGTGGCCACTCAGACGAAAGTAAATTAGAAAATCTCTTTCAGGAACAAATGAAGCTGACTAAAGAAAAAGACTATCACAAAGCGAATCTGATGCAATTCATGCCGAATACGCAATCCGAAAATATGAGCAGGAAAAGAAAAATAACGAATGTTAGTGAATTGCCTTGTAAAATGGTGAAAATTAAACAAGAAACTCCGGTGATTGATATCTCAGGTAAGTTTAAGAAATTTATAATTTTAATAAATTGCAATTATCGCAGATACGAAATTACACAATTTTGATGTTTAATTTACAGACGACAGCGATTTCGATGGCACTTCTGATAATAATACTAATTCCGACAGTGATACCATCAGTACTGACGAAGACACAGATTCCAGTAATTCTGATCGCAATACTCATTCCAATAATTCCCATGGCGCCGCAATATTCGTCGTCACAGTTGACAAAACACCGTTCTTAATGGAGATACCCGAAAAAATATCAATGGAAAATCTCAAACGCATGTTTAAGGAATTAAAGAATACCGTGCGTCTCCATGATATACCGAGAACCGAGAATGTGATAAATTTTTCGTGCAAAAAGCGAAAAAAATCGAAACACAAGAAGAAAGCTAAATCCCACAAGAATGCTAAAGTCACAAGGGAGGGTAATAAATTAACTTTGCCCCATGAAACAGAAGTCAAAAGAGAATACGCTGAAGAAAATCAAAGTGAAAAACTGAATAATTTAAATTTCGCCGGTGAACCGATGGAATTTGTGCGGGTGAAGGATGAATTCGCTTCGTCACGCTGCAATATCGAAGCTTCTCTGATCGAGAACGTAGATAGCACCGGCAGTTGGGTTTCCGTTAGACGATACGAAGACGAAATGGATAACGGCGATTTGGACGATTACGAGGCGACATTGAACATCGAGATGTCGTCTTTGGAAGAATTAAACTCTAATATGCAGATTCAGCCAAATACGACGAGGATCGATGCTTCCGGAGTCGAGCATTTGGTGAAATATGAGCCGGAAATCGCTGTAAGCGAAGACGAAGAGTCGATTTATAGATCTTCGAACAATTCCTCCATTATTCCTGTAGAAATGATAAAAAGCGAGCCTGTCGAATTGGATCCAAAGACTGCTAATTCCGGGGTTGATTCTCCTGCACTTGATGTCGATGCGACGATTAATTTCGTTTCAGTTAATTCTAAGCCAGCAACAATAAAACAGGAAATTGTCGAGGAAGAGCCAAAAGCGGATAATTCGGAAAATTGCGTTATCGTGTTAAGCGACGATGAGAACGATGATGAAATTAAGAATGGAACGAATGAAGGTGTTGGAGAAGTATTAAATTCCAGTGACGATTTGTCAAAAGACACGGAAATCTGGAACAGCAGCGACGATGATGGAGAATGTCATGAAACTAGGAGAAATAATATTCTCGAGGAAATTCGGGAATTGACGTGCGTAGGAGAAACAAAACGGGGATACGAGGAAGAAGATTCTAAAAAGAAATCTTCAGATTCGCTGGTTAATTCTAAAGAACCTGTTTTGTACAGTGAAACAGCTGGTAAAGAAATGATTCTCAATGATCTTGATAACAATCGAATTAACGAGAATAATTCTAAAAACAAACTACAATCGACGGACAACAAAAGTCACGATGAGAAAGAATCTCTGAATAAGACAAAGTCTTCTGAGAACAAAAGAGCTCATGATCGAAGCAATGATAAGGAAACATCTGCCGTCAAGAAAAAATGCATCGAAGAGTCTCCTCGCAACAAAAAATCGAGCAATGAAAAAATATCACGCGACGAAAAGAAATGTCAGGTAGAAAAAAGTTCAAAGACGAAGCTATCGAAGAATGTTAAAAAAGTATTATTAGACAGAATAGCTAAAAGCGAGGAAGAAGCTTCAAAAAAATTTGAGGACAAAGATGAGAGTAATGAAGAAGGCGAAAAACGGCGATGTTCCAGTGAAGCGAAGTCCAGAAGTATTTCTGATAGCAATAACGAATCAAATCGATCAAACGAATTTCCACTAGTCGACGATTTGAGAAAAAGTCCCTCCCTCATTGAACCAACAATCCTTGCGACAAACGAATGTACCTCTAAAGAAATTAACAAATCTTGCGATAAGTCGGAAACAGCAATAGCAACTACGAGCAACATTGAGCCTATCGAAAGCAATTCACGCGAAATTTCCTCGACAAAGGAATCAATAAATTCAGCGTCTAAATCAGCAATAAATCAAAACAAGAATTTGTCCGTAAAATCTGAAACAGAAGCGAAACACGATTTAATGAAACTTATACAGCAGTGCGACGGTGGAAAAAGTGTGTTTTCGCAGGGAAATAAAAATTTCAATGAAGAAGCGTTCAATGAGCTTGTACAGGAAATGACAATGAAGAAATTCAAGAAATTCGCTGAAGAGCTCTTCACCGCTAAAGTAGAATTCAAACTGACTGTCGAACCAGGCGGAAATTTTCAGCTAAACGATCAAGCTGATGAGATTGTCAAACTCGCAGAATCGGCTCTAACGAACGAACATTGCGAACGCGAAAATATAGATGAAAAAATCGAAGGAAAAAAGGAAAAGGACAAATCCGCGGATCTGGGAAAAGAGAATACTGCGAGCAAGGAAACAATTCCGATAAATCAGGACAAGACTTTGAAAGAAAAAAGCGAAAAGACTAGAATTTCAGATGTAGACGGGAGGGAAAGTATTACCGATTGCAAAGCCTCGCCGGGAAATAGAAATAATTCGTCTAAAATTGAAACTCGTAAAACTTCGGATTTAGCGAAGGAAAATCTACCGAAAGCCGGTTCTAGCGGAGAGGCAGTTTGTGGAAATTCTTCCTTCAATATTGAGCTAAAACCAGTTGCGTTGTTTGTCGGCAGAATACCCAAAAAATCTGCGACACAAAATAACGAAAATCACGCGGAACAATCGCCGATAAATGAGTCACCGGGTCAGAGTCAACAGACATTGAATACAGATACAAAAGTAGTCGCGGAAGCGCGAAAATCTAAAACGAAAAAAATCGTTCATCGCTCTGAGGTTGATACGAAAACCAGCCCGAATTTCGAGCAATTTTTGCAACGCATCTTTCAGTGGAATCCTGCCTGGCTGAAGGTAAGGAAAAAATAGTTTTCGAAAATACTGTTACCATTTAAAGATGATGAACCATTCGCATTAAAATTGTTCGTGTTTTCGCAGAAAAAATCGTACCTCAACGCGACACGGAAAGTCGTCGACGAGGAAAATCTAGGTCCGATGCGACCAATATACGAATCTTACGATGAATATTACGGCGACGCGGAACGGCTTTTAGCTCTGGAAATTTGGCACGGAATGACGAGTGAAAGAGAAATAGAGTCGATGAACGCAAAGTGCGTATAACGAAATTGGAAAATTATATTTTTAAGATCGTTCGTATGATTGAAAAAAAAAAAAAAAAAAAAAGAATCTAATCTTTGTTAATAAAAATCGTTACAGAAATAGTATTAAATTTTCGATAGTCAGCCGTTCGGTTAATCCCAAGAAATTCCCATCGACGAATATTGAAATGACAACGCTTCTGCTTGATGTCGTGATTTCGAAGCGTGAAGCACAGACACAGTCGCATCCCGTAATCGGTGACCTGATATTTTTCGAGTATCTTTCACCGCGACAAGAATCCGAATCCTTTGCCACCGAAGTATTCGCTTACGTGACAAATGTTCGAAGTAACATTATATCGGCCAACACGCGTTTTAATCGCGATTTGCGTAAGTTAAACGACAGCGTTATTATTCGATGTATGCGATGAGTCGTTAGTTGATAGCCGAATTTAATTGCAATATTTTGTATGCAGTAAATTTCGCGCCAGATCATCATACTCTGCTGACTTACACAGTGTTGACGAAATATATTCATCACTCGGAAATACAAACTGGTAGAGTTTTTCAAATGACAACGGTTCCGTACTTCAGGCCAAACATGCGTGGCATTTTGGCTCTTCAGCAATTTTCGGAATCGCCGCTTTTAAACATGATTCTTCATCCAAAGGTCGAGGATTATCAGCTGGAGTCTGTGAATTTGGAAAATTATTCTCTTGTCACCGGGGTAGGTTTGGAAAAAAATGATCTTTAATGGTATTTAAATCGTTAAGAAAAAAAAATCAAAAACATTCCTCTATAAAATTGTAAACCATTCTCTGTTTCTTTTTTTTTTTAGCGAAATTGTGTTTTGCTCCTCTAATCCTGCCTAAAAATTATAAATTTTTAGGCAGGATTAAAAAATTTAAATAGCCTGCCTAAAAATTTATAATTTTTAGGTAGGAATACCTTCGAACTTACTCGAAATAAAAAAAATGTTTAAAAACCAAATATGCGACATTTCTTCTTTATTACACATTACTTCTTTGTACCTGTTATTTCAAAAATAAATAATTCACAACAGCGATAATATCTCAAAGATTAATTATCCCAAATAGCTTTTACACATTCAGGAAGATTAATAGTCTTAGCGTACTCGTAAAATATTCAAGATAGACCATTATGAAAAAAAAAATAAAGCCTTGTTATTAATATTAACAATAATAGCCTCAAAATAACAATAATAACTTCTAATTGTGAAGTAAAATGAAGCAAATTACTCAGTGAATTCGTGAAACATTGGAAAAAGTAAATGAGCTTTCGATTAGTTATTCGAACTAAAGAATATTACGAATAAATATCATTTTTGATTAAATTTAAAGTAAATAATTGTATATTCTTTTTTTCATGTTAATTAATTTCTCGTAAACAGGATACTCTGAATTCCAAGCAAAAGGAGGCAGTCGCGACGATAACCGAGAGTGTTGTAAAAAAAATTCCTAAAATAAGCGTCGTTCAGGGAGCACCCGGTACCGGAAAAACCAAGATTATC
This sequence comes from Perithous albicinctus, assembly GCA_964016905.1. Lineage (NCBI taxonomy): Eukaryota > Metazoa > Arthropoda > Insecta > Hymenoptera > Ichneumonidae > Perithous > Perithous albicinctus. The sequence goes on along the minus strand of OZ024688.1, from coordinate 37,258,048 downwards.
ACAAACATCATAACCCAAATAATTTACGGCGACGGTAGATACCGTAACAAGCCGGTATTCAGAGTATTAGTTTGCGCGCCCTCGAACGCAGCCGCCGATGAAATAGTAACGAGATTATTGGAGCAACGACGAATGTTTGGTGAGTATGATTGATTTATGAGGAAAATAGCCTGCGACTGTGTATAAAAACGATTGAAATTTTAGAAAAGGGACAACGCTTCAATATGGTTCGTGTCGGTCGTCGTGAAGTAATGCATCAGAACGTGCAGGACGTATCACTGGCGGATTTAACTGATAAAGAACTTCATCGATTTATCCAGACTTGCAGGAATAGTCCTCCGGGCAATATTCAAAAGATTGTACATAATTATTTTCAAATAAATTTCCGAATTAATGATATCTGAATGAGTTCAAATGAAATAACAAAATGTCTACTTTCGCAACAGAAAGTATTTCACGAGCGGGAAATAACAAAATTGGAAGTAGAGAGGACTAAGGCGACAAACGCCGATGCCAAGAGACATATTGCAAGAAAGATCGAAGATATTAGAACGAAGTACGATTTCCTGTCGAATCCTCGATCGGTATGTAAACATATTACAATATCTCAGATTCATTTATTTTTTTTTTTTTAAATCCATGAAACCTTTCTTTTCCAAAATATGTACAATCCGCCGTAATCAAGAGACGGTAGTAGCGACTCGACGCCAAGTAAAAATAGAAATTAGGTTTTAATGAAAACGTCTGTTTAAACAGTTCAATTATCTGACGTCACATGCTACTCCTATTTACAGCAAGATGGTACCTTTTTCGGTTCACGTTCAAATGTAACTCGAATTATCTCTGGCTACACGTCCCGGATGAAAAATGTATCAAGTTCAATTTTTTTTTTTTTCACTTTTACCACCAAACCGTAATTCCGTTTTATCGACTTTCCACAGTAAATAATTTTACCTCTCCAATAGAATCCTTCCATACCATATTTGTAACTTCCACTTTATTAATTTATTTTTTTTATTAAGTCTTTATTTTTAAACATTTGCAATAAATCCGTGATTTACAAATATACAGGCTGATCAATTAGATCGAAGGGAATTGGATGCGCTACGTCGAGTCTCGGAAAATACATTATTGGACGGAGCTCACGTGATCGTTGGTACTCCCGTAGCTTGTTGCTCAACTTATATGGAAGCTTTGTTTGCGTGAGTATTGAAAAATATGCAACGACCAGCTTGACGAAGAGAAGATGAGCCACGTTTAAATGATTTACGTGGGAATAATTTCATTCTAGAAACAAAGAGACGAATCCAATATCAGTCTGTATAGTCGACGAAGCGACTAAGACTTGTGAAGCTGATACACTGCTTCTGTTATCATTGGGAGTTAAGTCGCTGGTACTCGTGGGTGATGCTCTTCAGCAACCCGCGACCAATTTACCGAATGTAAGTTGTTCCCAAAAAGCTTGAATGCAAGTACCGGATTTGTTTTTTCGGTGATTAATAAAATGTTTGGTCGATTGTTAAATCGATGTTAGATTTTTACATGTAAATTGTACTATTTTTGTTCCGAACAGAAATCAAGTCTCTGCGTCCTGAATCAATCTCTCTTCGCCCGAGTGCAGCAGGCCTTTGTCGGCCAGGAAGAGGTCAATCCGACAATTCGATTTGACACGCAATACCGAATGTCTCATCCCGTAGCGTATTGGCCAAAGGAATATTTCTACGCTGATACTCTCTACAGCGCCGCAAATTTGCCTCCACTGCCTGTGCATTCGTACAAAGTGATAAACCTCGATTCCAAACAAGATGACGATCTTAAACCGGCAATGACGAACAAGCGCGAGGCACTTTTTGTAGCCTGTATCATTTACACTTTGGCCACTCGTGGAAAATTGGAAAGCTTGAATGCGCCGATCCGAGTTGGCGTTATAACGCCGTATCATAAACAAAAAGAGTTGATCAAGGAAAAAATTCAGAGCCGGTGAGCAATTGAAGGATTAACGAAATAATTGGTAAAGATTCTTGCAATTTCTCGATGACTCAATGAAAAAATGTGCCTCTTTAGACTTGAACGATTGCCACCCGTAATAACGCACAGAATAAACTACGACGTGAATACGATCGATGGTATTCAAGGCCAGGAACGAGATGTTATAATAATGTCATGCGTGAGAAGCAATGGCATTGGAATTCTTGCAGATCGACAAAGAGTGTGGCTGGCTCTTACCAGAGCTAAACAGAGTATGATAATCTGTGGTAATTTCCAAGCATTCGAGGTAAGCGAAGATGAGAAATAGGGCGCCCACTGGAAACCTGATAAGGCTTTCTCTCGCGTAGAACAACACAAAACAAAAACAGCTTTCTTTTTTTTATGATTTCAGGGCGACCCAATGTGGAACGAGCTTTTGTCGGACGCTAAATCTCGCGGCGCTTATGCAAACGTTAGGTGGAACGCAATGGCGGATGAAGTTAAAACTCACGTTGTGCGGTAGTCTAAAAAAATATTGAATTCCAGACGATTTATATTTACACTAGGATCACCAAAGCTAGCGCCAGAGCTACAAGTTATCGCTTCAGAGTTTCCGTAATTTAAGTATTATTAACGAATTCAAATTATTCCATAGGCCGTCTAATTATTCTATAAGTTTTGATACGCCATTTATTATCGTAAGCTATATTTTTTTTTTAAATCATAAGGTATGAATCAGTGTGAATGGGCTGGAGTCTCATTTTTTTTATGTCTTTTTTATCGACGTTTACAAACTGCAAATCTCGTCGTTATTATAAATTCGAAATAGGAATTTGCAGTTCTCTTTCGCACTTATGGCTTGTGAAATGATCAGTATCGAAACAAAATTTCTATTACAATGTTATAGATCTCTAGGCTTAGCGCAAAGTTTCACGATTCGATGTACTTAAACGAGGTTTACGAGGCTTAATTCTTGCAAGTTTATTGATTATCCGGCAAATAAAATGACCAATCCTTAGCGAATATAATAAAAAATCATTTTGAATACCTGATAACAATATTAGGTGTATGACGAAGAAGAAGGAAGAACTCTACTTGACCATTTTTCCGTCTTTATATCTAATTATCATAATATTAATAATTTGTCTTTCTGCTATTCTCATACATTCCAATCCCGGATGAATATCGTCTATAAAAATCGTGCGATGTGGAATTTTGAGACCGTTCGGTTTTTTCAATATTTAATAATATATAGAATCGAAATTTGAGTTTCAACTATTAATCGAATAAGAATATCCGAAAAATATATTTATTATATTTACAATTTTCAACTAACTGGAATTACGATTTAATTGATAATTAACAATTAATTGATTAATTCGATAAAGAATATTTATTATCGAAAAAAAACTAAAAATATAGAAGGAGAAAAAAGAATTGTAATTTATATGCAGCGGGTTTTATTCGTGTTACTGACATCGTGACGTCACAATTCAATAGTACAAAACACGTCGTTCCGGCGCGGGTTTGAATCGACGATTTCCCGCGTCAATCTAAAAAAGCTAAAAAAAAGCTAATCTAAATCTAATCTAGTTTTAAAGATAATCTAGATCTAATCTAAATTTAAAGCTAATCTAGATCTAATCTAAATTTAAAGCTAATCTAGATCTCATCTAATTTTAAAAGCGAATCTAAAAAAGCGGAAACGCCGAATGCGATTATTTTTGCTCATGCTCATCGAACATTGATGAAAGCGACATCTAAATCCGGTATTGATGGCTCTTTGTTCGACGGCGGTTTGTCAAAAACCATTTGTCTTCGACAATAAGAATATAAACGAGTCATTAGTGTCATTACTCGCAGGCCGTTATTATAATTCAACCAGTCTAAGGTTCGTATTTATTTTAACATCTTAACTAACTTCGCTACTTAGACAAAATATCAATTATTGAGCAAGTTATACTATTTTCAAAATCGGTTGAATTGTCGCCTCGTATAACTTCCATCTTTACGAACACTTGTCTACAAATTATTCCGGCGTAAATTCGGCAAAATAAAAAACAACAAAAAAACATAATTTTCGAGACGACTTTTAGGTAGGAAAATCTGAGTTGTTTTCTGTACATTTTTTTTTCCTCGATTTGTTGGGCGATTTTTACGAAACTGATGCAATATTTCATACGTTGTCACAACGCCCTCCCCCCCTTTTTAAAAATAAAATCATAAACGGATGGAAGAGGGACTGAAAATGTGAAAATAACGTAATATTCCAATTTCGTAAAATTACCGAAAAGATATCGTAATTTTACCGTCATTTGACGCCAACTTTTTTTTTTTTTGTTTTAATATTGCATTCTGAATTTATGGTGATAATGTTTTTGTGACAATTTACCGTAAAAGTACGTTAAATTCGTCTATTTAGATGGAAAAATGGGTCAAAATTTGTTTCAATAAATTTACTGTCGCAAAAAAAAATTTGTATTTATTTTATTTATTTTATTTATTTTAAGGATACAATTGTATCCTATTTTCTTTAAATCAAAATTGCATGAGAATTTTTTTTTGTTCATATCATAAATTCATAAATCCAACACTTCAAGCTTCTCCTGACTTAAAAAAAAATGTCTAATGACTGTTGATATTGATTTGAGTTGCTGATTTTTCCTGAAGTTTTAAAGAACTTTTCTATGATTTTCAAACATCAACAGCCATTAAACATTTTTTTAAGAAATCACGAAAGCTTCTCAAATCATCAATTTATGAAATCATTGTAATTGTTGTTAAAATTATTTGTAATATTTATCAACAGTCACAAATCTTATAGTCAAGCCTAGTGGCAAAATTTTTCCAGTAAAAATGAAGAAACAAACTCATATCTGATATTCCGAATAAAAACTTCACATTACACTCAAAGCTGGAATGCTTCAGAAGATTAAATAATTAGTGTGGAAATTAAATCTTCTAGGAGGAAATAGATTAGATCACATGGACTGGATTGAAGACACGGACAGTATACATTCAGCATCAACAGAAATTCTGTTGAACGAGAACTATGTGAACAGCGAGAAGAAAGAGGAAATCATTAAAACAGAAATCCCAAGAAAAATGGACAAAGTTCACAGAGATTCTGCTCCTGATATTATGAATATTGCAGGTATTTCTTTTTTTTTTTTCTAATTTCTAATTTTTCTTTTTTTTTAGGATTTTCACACAGATTTTTAATTTATATTGCAGATGAGAGCAGCAGTGATTGTTCATCAAGTGACTATTATTCAGACTGCAGTTCAGATTGCAGTTCCACGGGCAAAAATTATGTAATTACAATCACAACGACATCCAGTAAACCGTTTCCCGATAAGAAAATAAATAACACGAAAACAACAACGTCAACCATTACAATTAAGCAACGGTTGAACGGCAGAACCTCGGACGGCGATGATGTTATCAATGAAATAAACATTGGCAAAAAATCCTCCGATTCTAACAATCGTGGGAACAAAAAATCAAAGAAAAGGCAGAAAAAACAACGGCAGAATCCGTCGAAAAAGCAAAAATCTCACAACGTTCGAACTACGAGTGCACAATCGAAAAAAAAGCGATGCAAAGTAATCGGCAAAATGAAAGAACGAGATTCGCTCGATTCTTCCAACTCTCGTGAAATTAATGAAATTGGTTGCTCTAACGAAAATTCTTATTTGATCGATAAATTGAACGTCCCGAAAAATGAAATTTTACTTGAAAAGCCCGAGAAAAAAAGTAACGGAAAATTCGATGATCTCGAAGAAACTGAGAATTTCACGACGAAATCTTTTATCGAGAATCAATGTAATTTTCATGATGAAATTATACACAATAATATATCTTCGGTAGCCGAAAAAACTACCAAAAGTAAGGCAGAATTGCAACAATGTAAACCGAAATTTGAGCGAACGCTCTGCGAACCAGAATTATACACGATCGATGACGACGATTTGATTTACGTGAATACAAAAGATTCCTCAAAAATTACCACACCTATAGAAACAAAAACGGAGCCAATAAAAATGAAGCTAAGAAAAAATGTAGAATTTGCCGTTGTCGATTTGACGGAATGCAACGACGATTTTGTTGAATCTAAGCTTTTCAGCGATAATTGTGATAGTGAATCTCGTCGTGAAGACGGATTTAAGTTTGAAAAAGACGGCGGAAAAATACTCGATGATTCTGATATCGTCGTGCTATCGGACAGCGACGATAATTCGTGGTGCAGACGATTATCGAAAGCTCAATTATTCAGAGAAAGCCGAAAAAATGTCAACGATTTGGAAGAACGCAGAGAAAATGTTGAAGAATTTGGGAGAGGCGAGAATATGCTTTTTCGCCATGAAAACTTTGAAGATTCTAGGGAATCAAGTTTCTCTAGTAATTTAAATAATAACGAGGAAATCGATGTTAATAATAATAATAATAATACAGGCGAAATTGGAGAGAAGCGAAATAGAATCGTTGTGGAAAAGCAAATCGCCGTAGAGGAAACTGTTTGTAAAGAAATTGACGAAAATCGTAACGAACATACTTCGACATCGAGAGCTATTTTACAAACAGAGAAATCAGTTTATTGCAAAATAACGGAGGAGAAAAATGAAACAAAGAGATCGGCTAATAAAAATCGATCAGTCGAAGCAAAGCGATTTACCGATGAAAAACGAGGAAACGCCGAGCGACGATCCTACGACGTGAAAAAATTTCGCGACGCTACTTACGATCGCGACGAAAATCGAGCTACCGATATGAGACGAACTCAGGACGAAAGAAGATTTCACGACGAGAAATCTTGCGGTACGCACGAAAGATCTGCAAACGGAGACTCGGCAAATGAGGCTGATGGCGTAAAAATGTCGGAACACACACAAAAGAGTCACAAATGGGACGTCGAAAAACAACGAGATAAGATAAAACTCTATCGAAAGGAGATGTTGAGAAAAATTCCGGAGCGAAAAATAAACGCTGAAGCTGATGAATCATCGGCAATATCCGTACCTGTTGCAGATGAAAATGTTACCGGCGAATCATCGGCAAAAAAAGCCACTGCACAAAGCCCGAAATTGGCCAAAGAGCGGCGTGAATATTTTCTGTTTAGTAAGCCTCTGGAGCGTACAAAAAAGAGATCCAGCAACTTTAAGCGGACTTGTTTAGAAAAGAGAAATGAGTCCGAGGAAAGTAAAGAAAGCTGTGAATCTACGAATGCGAAAGACAAAATCAACAGTCAGCATAGTAAAAATGAAGATGAGAATTCTGCGATTCAGGTAACAACTGAGAACGTCGCAGAAGAGCTGAGAATCGGAATTGACGGGATTTTCGAGCCAATTATAAAAGACATCGAAGTTGCGGACGTGAGTAACGCTTCCGGAATGCCGAAGACTACTCGACGTGTTAACTTCGACGATAGCTTGACAAAAGTACATGTGTTCGAAATCGAACCTGGCAATAAATTCAGAAAATTCTATCCTAAAGAAGTTACTGGTTTACAGGGGAGAGAGGAAATGGACCAGTTTGATGAAACACATGAAAGGTTTTATCCGAGAAAGGAGCAATTTTTGTTGAACGTCTTTAGTTGGAACCCCAGATGGTTGGAGGTGAGGATAAGCATTGTTTAGTAGAATTAGTACAATTATTTTTCATTTTAGAATCTTTTATATATATTTTTTTTTAACTCTGTGAACGAAATTTGACCTTAAAAAATTGGAAATTACTTATGTATTGTAACTTCGTCGTCAAATTTTTCGCAGGAGCAATTTCAGAAGGAAACTCCACCGCCAATTGTCGATGAGAGCAATCTTGTCGCGATGCTCTCCGAGTATCGAACGTACGAAGAATATTACAAAATTGTCGAGCCTCTCTTGGCACTTGAAATGTGGAACGGGATATCGGGGGACTTCCAATCTCGGAAAAATAATCCAAAGTAGGTTTAACGACGATTTACCGACTGAATAATCTAATATAATAACCAGCCACAGAATAAGAAAAAAATCATAAAATAATTGCTCAAAAAAATCTGGAAAAATTCCTACGTTTTTTTTTTTTTTTTTTTTTTTTTTTTTTTTTTTTTTTTTTTTTTTTTTTTTAAATAGACCAACATTCTGAAGAAATGTGAGGTCGTTTTGTTGACATGAAAAATTGGGGTGGCCGTGTTTTGCCCGATATATAATTTTCTTTCTAATATCAATTTTCTACAAATTATATTACAAACTAAAAAAAATAGTGCCGTAGATGGGTGAGGGTTTCGTTAAATTTGAATGAATTCAACACTTGTTCATTGAAACAGCAATAATAATTAAAATTTTACATCGTATTTTCAGCATGTTCTCCATAGTCCCAAATTCGATCCACAACACTCCGGTATCTCCCACAAAAGGGTATGTGAGCACTTTGACATTAGAAATCGTGGTTTCAAAATGCGATCTCCAATCGCAGTCGCATCCTGTTAACGGAGAACTGATATACTTCGATTGTCTGACAAACACGAGGAACGAACACGGTTTTTCGAGTCGGACTATATTTGCATACATTACGAATCTCCGGAAAACCGTCATAACACCTTTAATGCATTTCAATCGAAATTTGAGTGAGTAAACTGAAAGTCCTTGCAGTTTTTCCCACGACATTCATCGACTGTAGCTAATTTTAACGCCTAACTTTTGCAGTTTACTCAGTGAAGAATCCTCACACTTTGCTGACGTGCACGGTAATGACGAAATCGCTTGATTGCACGAACGTACAGACGAATATCGTTAATTCACTGCAAAGGATATCGTATCTTCGATCAAAGATGCGAATAGTTGAGGCTCTTCAGTATCTCCCCTCTTCGCCACTGATGGATATAATTCTTCATCCGAATGTCGAAGATTATCAGCTGCCTCCCGCAAATAATTTGGAAAGTTACAATCTGGTCACGAAGGTACTCTCGCTTATAAACGCATCACATTTCGCACTGGTATCTAAATTAAACATTAATCTAAAGAATTTTATGAATTTTTTTTTAGCACCATTTTTGTGGATGTACGACATCTTCTTTTCTTCCAGAAAACCGTTATTTTTATTATTAATGAAACTTGCAGAATATTATTTATTAGGATTCATTTTGAACTGAATTTTTTAACTTTAATCTTTCAACTGAAATGGCAAAAGCAAAAAGCTAAATATATATATTTTTTTAATTTGGGAGCATTTTTTTGTTTGCATTTAGCACTATTTTATCAGTTGGGAGGCCAAAAAAAAAATTGAAGTCGAACAAAAAAATCACCCTAATATTTATGCATATAATACAGTTTTTTGTGTCGATAGATTTCGATAAAATATGGAAACAGCTTTTAGTTACCAAGTGAGGTATTTTTCTTCAAATTAATTTTCTTCTTTTTTTTTTAAACTTATTAGGATAACCTGAACACGAAGCAGTTGGAAGCTGTGATCAGAATAACAAACGCGGTTGTTCAGGGAATTCCGAAAATATGTTTGATCCAAGGTCCTCCAGGTACCGGAAAATCGAGAGTTATCGTAAATCTCGTAACGCAGATACTTTACGGTGACAATCGATATAACAGCGAGAAAAGGTTGAAAATATTGGTTTGCGCGCCGTCTAATGCGGCTATCGACGAGATAGTCCTGAAATTGCTCGAAGTACAAAAGTCTTTCGGTAAATATATATACAATAGCTTTGTTCAACCATGACGATTGAACATAATTACTCAAAGAATCTGATATTTCAGAGAAGAAAAATCGCTTCAACATAGTACGCGTAGGACAGACCGAAACGATGCATCCTTTGGCAAAAACAGTGTCGGTGAGACAACTGGCGAGAAACGATGTCGCTCACACTGGCGATACAAATTCATCGTCGAGTTCTTGTAGCCACAACATTGATGAAAATGAGGTCGAATTTTTTCCCCTATTTATTTATTTATTTATTTATTTATTTATTTATTTATTTATTTATTTATTTATTTATTATTTATTTATTTATTCAGTGAACGGGGCAAGCCCCTTTACAAAAATAATACAATAATGGCAAAAACAGCAAATCAGCAAGTAACAGAAAAATTTCATGTAAAATTCGTGATATTTTTTTTGGATTATAAACATATCAAGCAAATCTATGATTCTGTTGTACAGTGTGAAGTAATGGAGCGTAGAATACTTGCGAAAATGTATCGAAATGCTGAAGATATGCTGTTGAAGAGAGCTGATGTAATGGCGTCTACTCTGTCGTCTTGTTACACGAATCAGATGGAATCTATCTTTGCGTAAGGATCTTTTTAAAAATGTGTAATTTGCATCAGGAATTAACAGTCGGCAGTAAATGAACGACGATTTTTTAAGGGTTCAAGATAAGAATCTTTGAAGATTTAAATATTCGTTTTCTAAATCCATACGTTTTATTGCTACTTATAATTATATTTGTCTCGGAAGAAAATTTCGATTAGAACCAAAAATTTTGATTTTTTCATTTACTGATGGCTTTTTTTTTTTGTTAATTTTTTGATCGATTTATGCAATTTTATGCATCCAAGGTAAAAGTATTTTTAAGCAATCATCACAATGTAACCCCCCAAAAATTGCAGATTTTTGCGATTTTTTTTAATGGTTAATATAAGCTAATCGCTATGATTTTTTTTTACAAATTAAAGCACTGAAGGAGAATACAAAATGATTTTTAAAAAATTGTTTTATTTATTATTTAACATTGTTTTTATACATCGAAAATTCCGGTGAAAAAAAAAATTCCCCTATGGTGGCCAGGATTACGGCCACAAATTTATTCTCAAAAATTTGAAAAGGATTATTAATCTGCAGGAAAGCCGCTATGGTGCTATGGAGACTTTTTTTTTTAAATGAAATTCCAAAAAAGCGCAGCGGTTTGAACAAAAGGTATCGAATTTAGTCTATTTTTTCGTAAAAAAAATAGGAGGATTAAAAAAAAAGCTTCCATAGCACCATAAATAATGAAAAGAAAATTTCACACTCTGATGATCCCTTAAGTGTCTGCCCCTTAAGCTGAAAATACCGTGTTTCTTGTTGCAGCGGTAACGACGAGACGATATCAGTTTGTATTGTCGACGAGGCGACACAAAGCACCGAACCAGAGACACTGATTCCACTAATGCTTGGTGTTAAAACTCTGGTGTTGGTCGGAGATACTAATCAGTTAACGGCTACGATTTTGTCTCAGGTGGGAAAATTTTTTTTTCCCTCTCTTTAAAAACTCTCTTGTCTTCGTTTTAATGCTTGAATTGTTACTCCAGAAGTAAACGAAAAATGAATTTGTTTTTTTTTTTTTAACAGAAAGCGAAACAGTTAGACTTAGATCAGTCACTCTTTACCCGAATATGGAACGCATTTAAATGCGAGACGAATAATCCGATAATTCAGCTGACAACGCAGTATCGAATGGCCGCTCCCGTTGCACTTTTTCCCAACAAATATTTCTACAACGGAGCACTGACAAACGCGGCAATAATGCGCAAACTGCCCTTACACTTTTATCGAGTAATTAATCTCGATTCGAGGCAGGATCACGCAAGATTTTGCAACTCAAACGAGGCGAATTTTGTGGCGATGCTCGTTTACACGATAATAGCTCGTACGAATTACGATAATGCGACATTACCGGTGAAAGTGGGAATAATTACACCGTACAACGATCAGAAAATAATGCTGAGAAAGAAAATTAAAGAGCGGTGAGCATTCGAATATTGACGAAAAATTCTAAGTCACGTATTTCTTGAAAATTATTGGATTTTTTTTTTTTTCAGGATTAAGCATCTGAAGGACAGGCACAATATTGTTTACGAAGTGAACACCGTCGATAATTTTCAAGGCCAAGAACGCGATGTTATTATAATGTCATGCGTAAGAAGTAGCGGAATTGGATTTTTGTCAGATCGGCGAAGACTCTGTGTGGCTTTGACGAGAGCAAGGCACAGTTTAATACTTTGCGGACATTTTCGAACGTTTCGGGTATGCTCCAAATATTTTTAAGGGGCTGTTACAAACATATTTTTCACTTTCAACAGATTTTATTTCCCCTTCAGCGTTTAGCGAATTAATCTTTGAGGCTTTTTGTTTTTTTACATTTTCAGAGGGATCCCATGTGGAATGCACTTCTGGAAGATGCCAAAACTCGTGGGGTTTACATAAACGTAAACTCGAAAGCAAATCCGGAGGATATAAGATCGCACATAATTCGATAAAATATCGAGAAGAAACGACAAAAAAGGCACAGGCAATTTAGATTAACGTAATGTAAATATTGCAAATAATTTTTCAGAGCTCATCTTATTTATTTTAATCACATTAAGTAACTACTCAAAGTTTCGAAGCTCATTTTTTTCCAATTTCTTAAATCAAATACATTCCTGCATTTGCGATTCATTTGAGATAAAAAGTACAAAATACTGTTATTCAATACTTATATTTTTTTTTTTTTCAAATAAATTTCTTCGATCTTCTTTCAATTTTCTAAAAATATTTCTCTTTTTATGGAAATTAGGAAAATTTTGTATAAACAATTTTTTTTAAATTTACGAAACAAACATTGAATCGAAAAAAAAGAATCGCGGTCCGTGTCGAAAAAAGATTGAGTTTTATGGATTCAAGGAAGAGCAAATATGGATTTTATTTGAATTAAACATTCGTGAGTGAAAGAAGAGGGCGAAATGAAAAGTTAAAAGCTTTCACCAGAGTGCGTAGAGTCTCTCGCTATCTTGCTCGAGCTCACAAATAAGTATATAAATTCAGTTCACGTATATTCAACGTTGCTACGCTCTAGCGCACAACGGCCGAGCTTTTTTTTCTTCATAGCTACGTCTTCGTCGAAATCGACAACTTACATAGCGGCTGTTTACCTCACTCTGTATTTCCGTATTTCTCGCGTTAAACACGAACTTCTTGCAACGTTTGCGGATCTACAGTATTTAAACGTGTGCGAAAACTATTAAATGCGCATTTTTACAGCAACCGCTCTGTCGTGAATTCTAATATTAATGTACGGATTTATAGTCGTAGCCGAAAAAATTCTCGCACACGTAAAATCACGAATGACTAGTAAAAGTGACTCAACATTGATACCGGAACAATTTTTAAAAAATATATATATACATTTTATGAAGATCTTATAAATTCAAATAGCTCGCATATCGTGATAATGAAAATAATTTAATTATCTGAATATTTGATTTTTGTCAGTTGCAACTCGTGAATTCTTAGCAAGTCGGACAGTGTGTTTCGGTCCGTGGACAAAAATGCATGTGAAATTGATAGTTTCTCACGCTTAACGCGTCAAACTGTGATGTTACGATTTGAGGTAGATTTTTAAAATTGGGCACGTTTTAAAGGAGAAACTAGTGCGAATTAAGATGAATCTGGATTAAGAGTTCGTGCTTAATATAGAAAAAAGTATAACAATGAATTTATAGAAGTTGACTCAGTTTTCTTGAATAAATGTGCATATTTTAACGCAGTTTTTAACGCGGGGAAATCGGAATTGTAATTGTGGTGTTCGATTTTAACGAATGAAATTACATTTTGTTTTTCTAGAAATTTATCGGAAAATATTTATGATTATATTTATCGATTATAAATAATAGTTACATGTTTAAAAAATTATAATCAGTTACCGAAAATTCGATAAAATTCGATTCTGTGGAATTCATAAAAAAAAAAAATCGAAAAATCGATTGTTTTAATCGAATAAACTTAGATTTAAAATTTGTGAAGATTTCTGTGAAATCTCGCTATTTTTGTTAACTTCTGAAAAAATGGAAAGTCATTGAAATATTTCTTTTTAAATCCTCAAATAATTTCTCATAATTTCTCAGACATCGAAAAGACGGAAAAAAAAGTTTAAAAAAATCGTAGAATTTTTAAATATGAAGAATTATTCAAATAGAGAAAAAAATCAATCAACTGGATTGAAAAAAAAATACTAAAAAAAACTATTTTAAATCAGAACAAAAAATCTATTTAAAAAACAAATTATCACCATGGGAATTGAGATTTTAGTGAAACGATGTTTAATATAACGAGACGGAAAGTTTGCGTTATTCGAACGATAATCATTTAAGAATATTGAAAAATCATTAGTCTCTATGCTAGCAATTTCGATTTTTCTAGATACTAAATATCGTTCATTTACCGGTGTGATTTCGTTGTATTTGTATTAATATCAATATTAGTTTCATTGTGTCTCTTTCAGGAAAACAAAACGTCCGTTTTCAGTACAATGTGATAATCCGAATTTTTATTGTTTATCAGGTACACTACAGAAAGGCACTTTCGACACTTAATTTCGGTCAGAAATGTCATAAATTCCTGAAACTAATCGCTGAATACTTTTATTTTTGATTGGAGCTTATTAACTACCGAAATATTAACAATCTTGAGGTAAAAATTCGCGCCTAAAAGAGCCTTAACTTCTGGATATACAACAAAAAAATGATCTGTTCAAGTAGCCTTCGTCACAAGGTCGGACAGCTTTATCTCGAAGCGTTTAGACACGTTTCACGTCTTTCGTGTCATTAAGACAGTGTCTCATTAAAGCAGACCCGAATAGTCAGATAGGGCTCAATACGTGCGGTATATAAATCGAGAAAATTTGCGTCAGTATTGAAAAACAGTTGGAAGAAGAAACGTTCGAAGATGCGAGAGCAACGCAGCGGAAATACGAGATGGAGCTCGATGCTTTTGTTGATTATCACGATGATTGATTTACTTGCCGCATCCGTTTTGGCCGAATCGACAGCCGTCGTGATGACGACTACTGGACCGGTTAAGGGCGAAATTCTTACAACTGTGAATTCCGTTAAATACGCCGCTTTCAAGGGTATCAGATTCGCAAAACCACCGCTTGGCTATCGCAGATTTCAGGTAGGTTTTAATCCAAACAAAAAGCTTCAAATAATTATTTTCTTAATGCACAAATTTTGAATTATTGATACTCTCGTTTCTTTTCTTTATTAAAAAAAAAAAAAAAACAAAGATTTAACATTTTAATATAAAATGTAAAAGTGATTCGTTTTCCTTCTACCAATAAATAAATGAATAAATAAATAAATAAATAAATTTAAAAAAATCAACGGAGATTAGAATGTCGACCAAAATTTAAATAAACAAATACAATTTTTCCACAAATACTGTATAATAATAATATAAATTATATTAAAATTTTCTGTGAATTGTTTTTTTATTTTTATTTTTTAGCCGCCTGTCGCAATTGATCCATGGACGGAGACTGTGAACGCGATTGACGACGGAAATGATTGCATTCAAGCTGACGTATATACAGGCCATATCTCAGGTTCCGAGGATTGTCTGTTCGTCAATGTTCACACAACAGTGGTATAATAGAATATTGCTAGTGATAAATTTGAGCCAATAAAATGGCGAAACGCATTTTCTCGACAATTAACGTTTGGTGAGTTTTGCAATTCAGACGGAATTGGCCGAAGCACCAACGAAGTTAAAGCCTGTGATGGTTTGGATTTACGGAGGTGCATTTACAAGAGGATCATCGTCGAGCAAAAAATATCGTCCAGATTATTTGCTTGAAAAAGACGTTGTTTACGCTACCTTCAACTATCGTATCGGAGCTTTGGGTATCTACTAAAAAAATTATTTTGCATTTAATAGCTTAAGAAAGTCAGATCAATTTTTTTAATTTCTCTAATCTGCGTAAAATGGGTTTTTGCGGCATAAATATAGTTTTTTCGTTTTTTTTAAATTTTAATTGATTAAATGCCATAGATTTGAACACTAATTTTAATATAAACATTAATTCAACGACTCTTGCAGGTTTCCTGAGCTTGAATCATCCAAACGCAACCGGAAATGCTGGACTCAAGGATCAAGTTTTGGCTCTCAAATGGATAAAGGCTAATATTGCGAGATTTGGCGGCAATCCAAATAACATAACGATCTTTGGTGAAAGCGCTGGATCCGCATCAGTCGGCTATCACATTCTCTCGGATGCTTCCGAAGGTAATTAACATTTGTCGGGAATGTTTCTCTAAAAATGTGGGCGATTTTTCTAAAAATATTCCTTTCATACTGTCTTTAAGCTTTGAAGAAAGTCAAAGAATTTTCCGCCAGCTGTTACATTTTTCCTTCTAAATTTTATAAATATTGTATCAGTTCTTATGTTTACATTTTTTTAATTTTTAAAAAATTTAAGTCACTCATGATAACAGAATTATGCTCGCACTTGTATAAATTTATCATAAATTTCATCTGTGATATTTTGAAGTTATATATCGTATTCAGCTGTTGCAAACAAATGAGACAAACATTACGGAATATGAGCTTTACAGAGACTGAAATAATGTCACGATTGATCTTCGAGACCCTGATAACGATGATCAAAAAAAAAATTCCATATACCGATGGAATAAGGCATCTTATCAACCAATTTAAAGTTAGATAATTTGCTTAATGGATTTTTAAGCGTATTACTGCACATGAATCTTTCAAGCCCTTCGAAATTTTTGTGACATAAAGAAATTCTGAAAAAAAAAAATTCTAAAAAATACTGGGAAATTTTTTCACCAGAGAAATTGCTTCATGTCGATGCGATTTTTATGTGTGACCAACTTTATCAAGGTCTATTTTATCTTAAAAAAAAGATCGTGAGTCAATCTGGTTTTCCAGGACTTTTCCAAGCCGCAATATCTATGAGCGGCGTACCATTGAATCCCTGGAGTTTCCATACTCCTACTAAAGCTATATCGCGAGCTGAGCGTCTCGGTAATCTCTTGGGAACCACCACAACGGACAAAGAAAGGCTTCTCCGAACTTTCTACAAAGCAACGCCCGAACAGCTCGTTGAAGCAGCATCAAAAATTTCTTTGGTAACGAAAAGGTTTTTGAGGCATTTTAAAAGATTCATGTCCTTTGCACGAGTGCGAGAGAGACATAAAACTATGTCTGTAAAACAGAACTTCTTTTAAAGCTTTTTGACTTATCGAATAAGTAAAAAAAAGGTTTCAATTTCGCAACTCTCTTAGAGACGCTTAATATTTTGGACCAAAGATTAACGTTAAATAAAAATTAATAGTATTAAGTACATATAAAATCGTTATTGGAAATAAAAACTGGGTTTTATTTTTTTTTTTTTAGGCTATTTTGCCGTTTGCACCTACGATTGAAGACAAAAGCATCGCTAACGACGTCTTCCTGACAAAATGTTCAGTTTCTAAGTACTTTAGCGGAAACTTTACTAAAGTGCCACAGATTTTAGGTTTTCTTGATCAGGAATCTCTCACATTTGCGACTGGTAAGCAAAAATAGGGATTCTTTTTTTGCTTACGCTAAAAAGAAAATTCTCTTTATTTACGGACGTAGTAAGAGTCCTAATAAAAGCAATTTTTCAGGAATACAACCCTTCATCGATATCGTTAACTTGGCCGTTGACACGATTCAGGAATACGGTCTGGCTTTGCCGAGAAGTCTGTCTCTGGTGAAAAGTCTCATTGATACGTCGTCGAATGTGTTGGAAACAATTGGGGATGTAGCACTTCAGGCAATCATCGACGTAGGTAGCACATAAGTATGACGATGTTGACGAAAGACACAAAAATTCATTTAAAACTCCTTTTTATTTTCCATACATTGTCATAAAGGGAGTTTATATGGACCTGCAAATAAACGTTGAAGAGCGAACTATAAAAAATACGATTTACTTTTCGATACGCTCAATTAATTAATTTTTTTTTTAAATAGGAAACGACGGACCTGCTCTTTATAGCTCAAATCGATCAGACTCAACAAATTTTCTCATCTCGAAACAACGGAAATCCAATTTACTACTACCATTTCTCCTACTACCCGAATAAATCGCTTCACAATATCGAATCAAATCTTACGATCTCAGGCAAGTAAAAAGAAAAAATACTGTTAAATTCATATTTTTATATGTGTGACTCATTCTTTTTTTTCATTTTCTTTGTAAAGGTGCGGGACACGCTGACGATCTCGCCTACGTTTTTTATTACCCCGAATTGAACTACAGTACCGATCCCGCGGATCCAACGCGTCGTACTATTAACCGAGTTTCTACAATGTGGACGAATTTTGCGAAATACGGGTACGTAGATAATGAAAACATATTTTCGCAAAGCTCGTGTAGAATATTTATTGTTGTTTTTATGAATTTATAGAAATTTTAATAGTCAGTTGACTAGAGTGCATCGACAGAATCTCCTTAAAAGATGATTATCATATAAATGATTATTACATACCGATTTTGAATTATTTTTGTAGCAATCCAACGCCTAAATGGGTGCGTGATGATACCGTAAAAATTATCTGGCCGGATTCGGGCTTATTGGGACGTTCTCTGAATATCGGAACTGAGCTCAAAGTCGAATCACGACCGACCAATGCCAACACGAAACTCATACAAAGCGCCACTGCGGTACTTCTCCGGGGTGTAAATGGATGTTTTCCAGCGAGCATCACTCCTCATCAAATTCTTCAAAGTATTTTTCACAAACGGTAATTTTCTTTCAGTCGAAAAAAAAGTGCTGAAAAATGCCATCACGTGAATGAACGTTGACTTAAGAAAAACGTGCTGTGCGAAGTGGAGAAAAAACAAAATTGAGACTCTGAGTCATGTAGGAAATACCGATAATTCCTCGCTTCAAAAACAACCTTGACACGTTAAACAAAAACGATATATAGTGATTTTTTAATATAACCCAAAAAAACCTTGTCATTTTAATTTTTGTAAAATGTTCTTCTCAACCGATATTCTCAAGTCCAGTGTGATATAAATACTGGGATATAATAATTGATATATTAAAAGGAAAGAACAAGTGTAAACGATATAATTTTTCTCATACAAAAAAAAAGCTTTACCTAACAATTTCCACAAGGGAGATTACTTCCAATCGGCCTTGTCTGAAGACTATTTGTCTTAATTTCCTACTTCTTAATATTTCGAAGTTGACCGAATCGTAGCCACCAAAATTTGCGTTCGTTCGGGTGATGAAAACTCGCTTCCGATGGTTTAATATCGTTTTATTGAGTTAAATGAACGTGCTCGACACACTATTCGAGTACTAGAACAGTCGCATCGATTTTGAGACACGACGACCCGATCTCGGAATGTCGAGCATTTGCGTTCGACCGGGTGTTGAAAAATCGCTTCCGGTGGACGAATACA
This sequence comes from Perithous albicinctus, assembly GCA_964016905.1. Taxonomy (NCBI): domain Eukaryota; kingdom Metazoa; phylum Arthropoda; class Insecta; order Hymenoptera; family Ichneumonidae; genus Perithous; species Perithous albicinctus. The sequence goes on along the minus strand of OZ024688.1, from coordinate 37,238,889 downwards.
TTCAACAATACACAGATTTAATATATTTCTTAAACTCGCCAAGTACTGAGGTCTAATTAATTCTGTAAAATTCAAATCTTTCAGATCGCTAATTTGTCTTTTTTCCAATACTTCAGCAATCTTTACACACACATACAGTGTATGATCATAAATTTTAATTCAGGACATACTTGATAAATATTACTGATCGGGAAATAACCCACAGAGTAAACTCAAATTAAGCGTCACGATGTGCATATGGCAATAGTTATGCGATGATGACGTTGCGGGTACCGGTTGAATCGTCGTCTGTTATGGCAGATGGCGGTTCTTCCCCGCAAATATTGTATATATACGAGCTAGGTATAAGAGTATCAGCAAGCGTCGCTGAATTAAAGTCTCCATTACTCAGTTCTCACAGCTTGTGCCTTTCGGTGGAGGATTATTGATATTGGTTGACGACTTAATAGTTTAATATGGCTGTTTTCACAGTCGCTCTATCAGTTCTACTGGGGATTTGCTATGGTAAGTCACAGCATAGAGCTTTTTTTTCATTTGGCTACGTTGATTGTAAATCATTCGTACTGTCAAAAAAAAAATAAAAAAAAAAGTATTGCCAGTGTTTAAAGGCGTTGATAGAGGTGTATTAACACAATAGTTTGTACGATGACATTGAACATAAAACGATACATGATTTCGCGCGTGTCTAGTGGGTGCTGAGTTAGAGATAAGCTGGAGAAGTTGAGGACAATCAACCCGGTTGTCTATAAAGGAAAACTATCTCAACCCTTGTTCTCCGAGATGAGAGCGATGTCAACACGAGATCATTATGTAAATAGTCACTGTAGAGTGCCTGTTTCCAATATTAAATTTGTAAAATAAGAACCGAACAAATTTCCTCTGAGTGCGCTCAATCGAATCAACCGGTATTGCATAAAAGGGAGACCAAACAACCGACGCATACTCATGTATCGGACGAACAAGAGCATTTAGAAGGAGAAATTAGTAGCTAGCGACTGATTAAATTGATTGAATTTTAATCGTATTAAAGAATATTTAAAATATAACGTAATCGAAAACTGCCCTCTTTCGGTTAAGTTCAAATGTAACTCGAATTATCGCTGGCTACAGGTCACGGGCGGAGAATGTATCAGGTCGAATATCTGTTATATTTTATTTCAGGAGGTTTACCATCGGCATCAGGCGAAGAGACAATGTTGGTTTTGGCAAACCCACCACCACTTATAGATGCCGGTAACGCTCTGTCAGACATCAGCAATAAACTCGTCGGAGTGAACAATAATATTGCGCACACGAACTGGGGTCCAAATCCAAGAGGTTTTCACGAGCAGGAGCTTACAATTCAGGTTGGCGAGAGAATGCAGGACCAAAAAAACGCTTACGAGGATCTTCAAGATGCTCAAAAACGACGCGTCGACTCAGAAGCTAGATACAATTCCCAGAAGAATACAGCGTCACCTCGTGAACTGGCTCAGCTGAAGTTCGAAGTGGAGAACGCCATTGCCTCCGAGTACGAAGCTAGGATAGCCGTACAACAAGCAAACATTGCTCTCGCTGACACCCAAAAGGTTCTTGAAAATGGGAAAATCTGGTGGCCTTCGGATGGCGGTGAAGTAGCAGCTGCTCAAGCATACGTTGCACAAAAGGACGCTGAAATTGCGCAGATGAATAATGCTATGAATTCCGACAGGAATCAACTAAATTCTATAATCGCAAATGCAAAACAAACGCAGCAGGATATTCACTCAATAGACAGTGGTAATATTCCACCGCAATACAGACCTCAGCCGAACGGAGGCGGAGGAGGAGGAGGCGGCGGCAGTACTCCTCAGTCTCAGGAAGAAGCTCTGAGACAGGCAATAGACGTTATCAATTCCAGCGGTGAAGAAATAAGCAAGAAGTACGGCAAGAATCTTGGAGACATTGCTAAAGGCTTGTCTTCGAATATCCAAGGCAAGAAAATCCGCAATTATCAGGACGCGATGAGGACTTTTGAGCAAATACGCAACAAGCCAAATATGAGGATCAACAAGCAAGATCAGGTTGCTATTGCAAATGCGTTGCATGCTTTGGACAAGCGCTCCATGTCCGAAGCACTTACGCGTTTGGGCAAAGCTTTTGGCATTCTTGATAAGGGATTCAAGGTTGAGGGGATCTACAACAAGGCCGAAGAGGGCTTCAGAACTGGTGACTGGTCGCCACTTTTCCTTGAACTCGAAGGCATTGCTCTCAGTGGTATTGCAGCGAGATTCGCTCTAAGTTTCTTCTTAAGCGCATTACTTCCACTTGCCGCAACTGTATCGTTGCCTGCTTCGGTGGGTTTTGCAGCTGCTGCTATTTTGTCTGGAGTTATAAGTTCTCTAATTGATGGCAGTGCCGCCGAAGAATTCAATAATTTGATCATCCCACCTGCGCATTAAATGAATATTTTTCATGTGGAGACACTTTTGATGGAATTACGCGGATCAATCTCAAAAGTACTTCAGCGTCTGGACAAAGACTTTGGGATTCTTGGTAAGGGATTTAATGCCACTTTAGCTTAATTCCGACAAGATTCGAGACGTCGAATCACTGCTTCGGTGGAATTTGCAGCTGTTGCTATACATTTACTGTAAACTATAATGTTTGTAATTGATAGCAGCGTTGCTAGAAGACATTCGATAGTTTAGTTATTCCACTTGCATGTATATAAACATTGCCTTCTCGAGGCATCTTTAATGTATTTTTTACCTAGATTAGGACATAATGTAAGTGGAACAAAAATTATGATTAATTGTATAAATATTGTTTCGGGAAATTATGAACCGATTAAAAAAATGTTCCCAATAGATTCCCTTTGTTTATTTATTTATTTATTATAGTTTAGTAGCTTATATACAAAAAAAGATACAAAATAATAATAATTAATAAATCTCCCTATATTATGACATTCTCAAGTCCAGTGTGATATAAATACTGGGATATAATAATTGATATATTAAAAGGAAATAACAAGTGTAAACGATACGATTTTTCTCATACAAAAAAAAAACCCCTTTACCTAAAAATTTCCACAAGGGAGATTACTTCCAATCGGCCTTGTCTGAAGACTCTATTTGTCTTAATTTCCTACTTCTCAATATTTCGAAATTGACCGAACCACCAAAATTTGCGTTCGTTCGGGTGATGAAAACTCGCTTCCGATGGTTAAATATCATTTAATTGAGTTAAATGAACTTGCTTGACACACTATTCGAGTACTAGAACAGTCGCATCGATTTCGAGACACGACGGCCCGATCTCGGAATGTCGAGCATGTGCGTTCGTCCGAGTGTTGAAAAATCGCTTCCGATGGACGAATATCGTGTATTTGAGTGAACTTCAATAATCAGTTGCTAAAAACTTTGATTTTTAGTATTCGAAAAAAAGTCCCTCGAGCGAATGAAGACGACTTTGAACCCATCGGTGTGTGAAGTTGAGAGCGTCGCGACGGTGGGCGATCTTCGGTGAGTTAGTGATTATAGTGGCAAAGCTTACGTTTGTATAGCGCTAAGTTATCTAAAGCCTGTAACGCATGTCTTACGTTTGCTCTTTTACATATTTCATGTTTTATTTTTCTCTCTGTTTCAGGTGTGCCCGCATGAGGTGGGGGAAAGTTGATTTGCACTGCAGCCTTGCCAAGTAATCTTTTTCTGCTGTTGCGCGTCGATAAACTATGGCGTCAGTTTGCTCGAGACTTTGCATAACTTTGTTATAACGAAAAGAATCGGTAGATCGTATAACACTGTACAAAAAAAGGAAAAAATTGTACTGAGGTCTAGTTAATTCTGTAAAGTTCAAATCTTTCAGATCGGTAAGTTGTCTTTTTTCCAATACTTGAGCAATTTTTACACACACATAGAGTGTATGATCATAAAGTTTAATTCAGGAGTTACTTAGTAATATTACTTATCGGGGAATAACCCACAGAGTAACCTCAGTTTAAGCGTCACCACGTCTGGCTTTATCGTATACGGCAATAGTTATGGGATGACGTTGCGGGTAGCAAGCATGTGCGATAGCAGATGGCGGTTCTTCCCCGCAAATATTGTACATATACGAGCTTGGTATAAGAGTATCAGCAATCGTCGCTGAATTACAGTCTCGCTTACTCAGTTCTCACAGCTTGTGCCTTTCGGTTGAGGATTGTTTATATTGGTTGACGACTTAATAGTTTAATATGGCTGTTTTCACAGTCGCCCTATCAGTTCTACTGGGGATTTGCTATGGTAAGTCACAGCATAGAGCTTTTTTTTTCATTTGGCTACGTTGATTGTAAATCACTCGTACTATTAAAAAAAAAAGAAAAAAAAAAGTATTGCCAGGGTTTAAAGGCCTTGATAGAGGTGTATTAACACAATAGTTTGTACGATGACATTGGCCATAAAATGATACATGATTTCGCGCGTGTCTAGTGGGTGCTGAGTTAGAGATAAGCTGGAGAAGTTGAGGACAATCAACCCAGTTGTCTATTCGGTTATAAAAGAATTGAGTTGAAATGTAACTCGAATTATCTGTGGCTACAGGTCGTGGGTGGAGAATGTATCAGGTTGAATATTTGTCATATCTTATTTCAGGAGGTTTACCATCTGCATCAGGCCAAGAAGAGACAAGGTTGGTTTTGGCAAACCCACCACCACTTATAGATGCCGGTAACGCTCTATCAGACATCAGCAATAAACTCGCCGGAGTGAACCATAATATTGCGCATACGAGCTGGGGTCCAAATCCAAGAGGTTTTCACGAGCAGGAGCTTACAATTCAGGTTGGCGAGAAAATGCAGGACCAAAAAAACGCTTACGAGGATCTTCAAGATGCTCAAAAGCGACGCGTCGATTCAGAAGCTAGATACAATTCCCAGAAGAATACAGCGTCACCTCGTGAACTGGCTCAGCTGAAGTTCGAAGTGGAGAACGCCATTGCCTCCGAGTACGAAGCTAGGATAGCCGTACAACAAGCAAACATTGCTCTCGCTAACACCCAGAAGATTCTTGAAAATGGAAAAATTTGGTGGCCTTCGGATGGCGGTGAAGTAGCAGCTGCTCAAGCATACGTTGCACAAAAGGATGCTGAAATGGCGCAGATGAATAATGCTATAAATTCCGACAGGAATCATCTAAATGCTATAATCGCAAATGCAAAACAAACGCAGCAGGATATTCACTCAATAGACAGCGGTAATATTCCACCGCAGTACAGACCTCGGCCGAACGGCGGCAGTACTCCTCAATCTCAGGAAGAAGCTCTAAGGCATGCAATAGACGTTATCAATTCCAGCGGTGAAGAAATAAGCAAGAAGTACGGCAAGAAACTTGGAGACATTGCTAAAGGCTTGTCTTCGAATATCCAAGGCAAGAGAATCCGCAATTATCAGGACGCGATGAGGACTTTTGAGCAAATACGCAACAAGCCAAATATGAGGATCAACAAGCAAGATCAGGTTGCTATTGCAAATGCGTTGCGTGCTTTGGACAAGCGTTCCATGTCCGAAGCACTTACGCGTTTGGGCAAAGCTTTTGGCATTCTTGACAAGGGATTCAAGGTTGAGGGAATCTACAACAAGGCCGAAGAGGGTTTCAGAACTGGTGACTGGTCGCCACTTTTCCTTGAACTCGAAGGCATTGCTCTCAGTGGTATTGCAGCGAGATTCGCTCTAAGTTTCTTCTTAAGCGCATTACTTCCACTTGCCGCAACTGTGTCGTTGCCTGCTTCGGTGGGTTTTGCAGCTGCTGCTATTTTGTCTGGAGTTATAAGTTCTCTAATTGATGGCAGTGCCGCCGAAGAATTCAATAATTTGATCATCCCACCTGCGCATTAAATGAATATTTTTCATGTGGAGACACTTCTGATGGAATTACGCGGATCAATCTCAAAAGTACTTCAGCGTCTGGACAAAGACTTTGGGATTCTTGATAAGGGATTTAAGGCCAAGGATAAGAAAGACTTAAGGAGAGATCACCACTTTAGCTTACCTTTAAATTGAAGCTACTCTAAGTGATATTCCGACAAGATTCGAGCCGTTGAATCACTGCTTCGGTGGAATTTGCAGCTGTTGCTATATTTACTGTAAACTATAATGTTTGTAATTGATAGCAGCGTTGCTAGAAGACATTCGATAATTTAGTTATTCCATCTGCATGTATATAAATATTGCCTTCTCGAGGCATCTTTAATGTATTTTTTACCTAGATTAAGACATAATATAAGTGGAAAAAAAATTGTGATTAATTGTATAAATATTGTTTCGGGAAATTATGATCTGATTAAAAAAATGTTCCCAATAGATTCCCTCTGTTTATTTATTTATTTATTTATTATAGTTTGGTCGCTTAGATACAAAATAATAATAATTAATAAATATCCCTATATTATAAAAATATCTCGCCGCCGCTGCTGTGTAGGATATATAAGGCATTCCATGTCAAATGGACCTTTCAAGCTCGGATTTTTCTAAGTCTAAGGTTCTAAGGTTGCTATTGCAAATGCGTTGCATGCTTTGGACAAGCGTACCATGTCCGAAGCACTTACGCGTTTGGGCAGAGCTTTTGGCATTCTTGACAAGGGATTCAAGGTTGAGGGAATCTACAACAAGGCCGAAGAGGGTTTCAGAACTGGTGACTGGTCGCCACTTTTCCTTGAACTCGAAGGCATTCCTCTCAGTGGTATTGCAGCGAGATTCGCTCTAAGTTTCTTCTTAAGCGCATTACTTCCACTTGCCGCAACTGTGTCATTGCCTGCTTCGTTGGGTTTTGCAGCTGCTGCTATATTGACTGGAGTTATAAGTTCTGAAATTGATGGCAGTGCCGCTGAAGCTTTCAACAATTTCATTATCCCACCTACGCATTAAATAAATATTTTTCACTTGGAGACACTTTCGATGGACCCTGAAGTAGAAGCATTTCAGCGTCTGGACAAAAGCTTCGACGCTCTTGATAAAACGATTTAAGGTCAAGGATAAGAAAGACTTAAGAAGAGATAACGAGTCACCACTTTGGATTGAACTTGAAGCTACTCCAAGTGGAAACCCGACGAGATTCTTAGCGTTGAATTTAGTTATAATTTAGTTATAATTTAGTTATAATTTAGTCCTAATTTAGTTATAATTTAGTTATAATTTAGTTATAATTTAGTCATAATTTAGTCATAATTTAGTCATAATTTAGTCATAATTTAGTTATAATTTAGTTATAATTTAGTCCTAATTTAGTTATAATTTAGTCATAATTTAGTCATAATTTAGTTATAATTTAGTTATAATTTAGTTATAATTTAGTTATAATTTAGTTATAATTTAGTTATAATTTAGTTATAATTTAGTCCTAATTTAGTTATAATTTAGTCATAACTTAGTTATAATTTAATCATAATTTAATTATAAATTAGTTATAATTTAGTTACAGTTTACTTATAATTTAGTTACATATCTAAATTTTGCCTTCTCGAGGCATCTTAAGTATACTTTTGACTTATTTTATGCCAATGTTATTAATGAAACAAAGGCACAATACAAGTGGAACAAAAATTACCATTAAACATCTGAAAGTATTTTTTTAAAAAATTAAAAATTCTGCATCTGAGTCATGCCGGAAGATAAGAAATCGATAAATTCCTCGCTGCAAAAACTACACTAACACAATATAAGTTTTAGTGTAGTTTAAAAAACTTTAGCTTCTTTTTTTAAGCTCTAGCTTTGTAACAAAGCTCTTCTTCGTGCTTCATAAATAAAAGATCAAGCAATCAATTTATTTACATCGCCACATATCTGCGTCCTTGCAACTATCTTTCAATATCCGCGTTAATAAATCTTTTACCAGGTAAACAAAGTTTTACTAGGTTTATAACTTTAATTTTTTCCATTAGCTATTTATTTTCTTCGTCACTTTTCTCGCCGGTTTTTTCCTCAGCTATTTTTTTTTGTTTTCTTCGTCTATTTTTTTTTCCAGATACCAGATTAAACACACTACAATGACGAGAAAAAAAATTTGTCACTAAAGTACAAGATAATATTTGATAACGCTTACTTTATTTGATTACTAATTCTTGTGCTATCAATTTTAGCTCAATCACAGTGCAAACTCGACGATTTTTTTTTGCACCAAGGTAAATCCACTCATATGGAGAAAAAAAGAAAAAATCTTTATTGCTGTCACACAGATAATAAAATCACATTTCCCTGTTTTTTTTTTTTTGTTCGAGATTTATGATTATCGTTTTTAATGATTCTCGTGACTCAAAAAGGTATAAAGGAACAACACCAACTTCACGGGAGCATCAGTCAGAAAAAGTCGTGCTTCTGTTAAAGAGTGATCCAGAAAAAAAAAAAAAAAAAAAAAAGAAATGCAGACGTTCAGAATCTAAGCGACGTTTTGCGATTTTTACTAAAAATCTGTCGCTGCTGAGCGATCGATATTTTAGCGGAATTAATCGTTTTCTTACAGCCAATATAATTTATTAATAATTTTCGTTTTAATTGCAATTTTTAAGCGGGAAAAAAAAAACAGTCGAAAATGAAATACTTCAAAATTTCGACATTGAGTTCAAAACTCCTGGTTGCTATTGTAATGTTGGTAAATTTTGTCACGATTCACGTGACTGCCGAATCGACAGCAGTGGTACACACGACCACTGGTCCTGTACAGGGTGAAATACTCGAAAGTGTCAATTCAGTGAAATACGCCACTTTCAAAGGCATACCATACGCAAAACCACCCGTTGGAGAGCTCAGATTTAAGGTAAAAAAATGTTAACAAGCGCTGTTGCTCATCTTGCAAAAAAAGTCAATAATGAAACATAAACAAATTTTGCGTTTGGTCTCCAAAAAAAAACGCAAATATTTTTTAATTTGAAAAAAAATATATCAAGAAAAATTGCAAGTTATTAAAATAAATAAATATTTAAGATTTATAAAAATAAATAAATATTTAATATTTTTAAATAAATAAATATTTAATATTTTTAAATAGATAAATATTTAATATTACTAAATAGATAAATATTTAATATTACTAAATAAATAAATATTTATTTATTTTAAATGGGGGGGGGGATCAAAATGAATGGAATAGAATTTTGAGAGACGAGATAAAACCTTGTTTATGGGAATATTGTAGAGATTTTGAGAGAGCAATAAGGAAAAATAGGAGTGAATGAGAAAGAATGAGTGTGCAAGATAATGTAAGAATGAAGAGTGTAAATAAACAGATACTTAAGATAAGCTTGAAGAGACAGTAGAAATGTAAAATCTATGTAAAATTTCTAAAGCCGATAAGGCAAGAATGGCTAATAAATAAATTTAAAAAAAAAAGAAAAATTATTTATTTTTAAATAAATAAATATTCAATAATTTATAAATCTTTTGTAGAATGAATATTTTGTCTAAAGGATGCATAAAACTTTTTTGTTCCATAACATAATTATTCAATATAAAATGTTTCAACATAAAATGTAAGTTTTTAATTGTACTTTTTAATTAAAAAATTACACACAGCCACCCAGAGTGAGTTTCATGTATTTTGGAGAGGAATAAATATATCCTTTTTTTCATTTTGAGGAACAATTTTTTTTTTTCGTCCACATTTTTCAGAAGTTTCAGTATTATTGAAAATTGTTGCAAAAAAAAATTGAAAAGTCATCGAAATATTATTATTTACTGTAATAGAATAATTTATAGTAATTCAAAATTATTGTAAATTTTGTTTTTTTTTTGTCGGCACAATAATTAATAATAAGCATTTTTTTTTTTAATATTAAAAATGTTTTTGCATTCTAATATTGCTTGTGGTTGATATTTTCTGTCTAATTTATTTAATATGTTTATCAGCCACCGGTTGCTATCGAGCCATGGACAAAAACCCTCGACGCAACCGTCGAAGGAAAGGATTGTATGCAATCTGGTGGATCAGGTGATGCCGTAGGATCCGAAGATTGCTTGTACCTCAATGTTTACACCACATCGGTACCGCAACCACTTCCTACTATTTAATTTTTTTTAAATTATCGAAATTATCGAAATTATCGAAATTATCGAAATTATCGAAATTATCGAAATTATCGAAATTATCGAAATTATCGAAATTATCGAAATTATCGAAATTATCGAAATTATCAAAATTATCGAAATTATCAAAATTATCAAAATTATCAAAATTATCGAAATTATCAAAATTATCAAAATTATCAAAATTATCAAAATTATCAAAATTATCAAAATTATCAAAATTATCAAAATTATCAAAATTATCAAAATTATCAAAATTATCAAAATTATCAAAATTATCAAAATTATCAAAATTATCAAAATTATCAAAATTATCAAAATTATCAAAATTATCAAAATTATCAAAATTATCAAAATTATCAAAATTATCAAAATTATCAAAATTATCAAAATTATCAAAATTATCAAAATTATCAAAATTATCAAAATTATCAAAATTATCAAAATTATCAAAATTATCAAAATTATCAAAATTATCAAAATTATCAAAATTATCAAAATTATCAAAATTATCAAAATTATCAAAATTATCAAAATTATCAAAATTATCAAAATTATCAAAATTATCAAAATTATCAAAATTATCAAAATTATCAAAATTATCAAAATTATCAAAATTATCAAAATTATCAAAATTATCAAAATTATCAAAATTATCAAAATTATGATTTTCAAAAAAATACTTACTATAAAATTGTAAATTTTAAAAGTCTGTTATTTTGACTAGACTGATCTGTCCGAGACTCCAAGGAAATTGAAACCCGTAATGTTCTGGATCTATGGTGGTGGATTTACTACAGGAACATCGTCGAGTAAAAACCGTCGCCCGGATTATTTACTGGAACGAGGAGTCGTCTATGTTGCTCCGAATTATCGACTCGGAGCTTTTGGTACCTTTTTGTAATTCTTTTTTTTTCCCCTCTGAATGAGAATTACAAATTCTAAAAAGAAAAAATAACGTAATTGAAGATTTATGAAAAAATGATTTTGAATTAACAATCCCAGAATTTTTTATAGTAAAATTTAAAAAATTAAATTGTTTAACAGATTCAATTACAAAAATATATTTTTATGGGAAATGAATTCTGTTTCTGAAAAGAATGAAGTTTTCTGTCGAATTCGTTATACAATCATTTTACTGTATTTAAAAAAAAAATTGTACCTTTAATCACTTTGATTTTCTTTTCTTCATTTTTTTAACAACTCAAAGTAATTAAATTCTGATGAAATCAATTTTTTTTTTGTTATTTCTAATGCATCGACTAACATTAAATTTGGAATTTCTCGTCAATTATTTAAAATTTAAAAATCCAATGCATCGTTTCAGGATTCTTGGGCATGGATCATCCAAACGCGACGGGAAATGCGGGCCTTAAGGATCAAGTTCTGGCCCTGAAGTGGGTAAAATCAAATATTGAGAAATTCGGTGGCAATCCCAACAATGTCACGATTTTTGGTCAAAGTGCTGGATCCACATCTGCCGGCTTTCACGTTCTCTCAGAAGCTTCCATAGGTAATAACAATTATCTAATACAAAAAAAAAAGGATCCAAAGCAAAATTGTATCCTCATTATTTTTTAATAGAGTGCGCAGAAAAAAAAAATCACGAAAGCAAAAATCTTTCTCTATAATTAAGCAAAAAAAAAATTTTTGAAAGCTCAGAGGTATTTCAACATTTTAAACAGGACAATTATTTTCTATTATCTTCCTCATTATTTTTTAATAGAGTGCGCAGAAAAAAAAATCACTAAAGCAAAAAACTTTCTCTATAATTAAGCAAAAAAAAAAAATTATTCGAAGGCTCAGAGGTGTTTGAACGATTTTAAAAGGATAATTATTTTCTATCATCTTCCTCATTATTTTTTAATAGAGCGCGCAGAAAAAAAAATCACTAAAGCAAAAAACATTTTCTATAATGTAATAAAAAAAAAATAAAAATTATTTGAAAGCTCAGAGGTGTTTGAATAATTTTAACAGGACTATTCCACGGTGCAATTTCCATGAGTGGCGTGCCAATGACTCCTTTCCTATTTATGCCTCCCTCGACGGCAATGTCTCGAGCTGTGCAACTTGGTGCTCACCTTGGAACCGTTTCCACTAACAAGGAAACCCTCCTAAAGACTTTTTACAAAGCATCAGCAGAGGAAATCGTTAAGGCGACGGACAAAGTTCTTTGGGTAGATGAAAAATCTGAAAACATAAGATTCATAAATTAAAATGAAAAATTCTACATTTTTTCATCTTTTTTACATTTTCAGGGTCTTTTACCTTTTGTACCGACTCTGGAAGATCCTAAAATCGCGACAGACGTGTTTTTGGCAAAATGCTCGGTCGTTAAATACGTTACCGGAAATTTTACCAAAGTCCCTCAGATGTTGGGATTCAATGATCAGGAGACTATGGGATTCGTTAGTTGTAAGTATAAATGAAAAAGAAGAAAAATCCTTCATACATTTTTATGAAAAAAAAAAAAATGCAATCCATTGTAAATATTTTTTTTGCCATAAAAAAAAAGAAATTTTTTAAATACAATTATTAGCAGTCATTTCCTATTTTTCTTGGCTTATTTTTTCATTTATTTTTTGTAATTATTTTCGATGCTCCGAAATTGTTAAAAAAAATGTTCGTGTCGATGTAATAAAATGATAATGTGTCGAAAATTCATTTGAACAAAAATATATATTTTTTTTACAGACGTTCAGCCATTCATCAATACAATCAACGAAACTCTCAAATTGTACGAAAAATTTGGCATGGATTTGCCCGACAGTCTCAACGGTGTTGCGAAACTAATTGAAACGTCTTCGGACTTTTTGGGAAATTTAAGCGATATCGCACTTTCGGCTGTTATCAATGTAAGTCACAAATTAGTATCAATATTCTGCGTTCCTACAATAACGTGACTGCAATTATTATTATTATTATTATTTGTTTTTTTTTCAGGATACAACTGACTTTTTCTTTAAATCGGAGATTGACTTGACGCAAAAATTTCTCGAGCCTAGAAACAACGGGAAACCAATTTTTTACTACCACATTTCGTTCTACACAAACAGATCTCTGCATAATATGGATTCCAACAATACCCTCCTAGGTCAGTTTTTTCAACGAAAAAATGAGGGTCATAAATATCTTTAATCGCTTTTTTCGCTTTTTAAAACGAAAAAAAAAAACAATTTTTATTTTTGTATTCATTAAATAGTCATAAATTGTAAATTTAAAAATGACGAAAATCTGGATTCTAAAAATCGAGTAATTTTTTTCTTTTTATTTAAATATCACATATTACTGAAAAATAAATTTCCAATTAATATTTTTTCAGTCTCTCGCAAAAAAACAATTTTTGAAATAAACAAAAATAATCATAATTTGTAAATTTAAAAATGAAAATCTGAATTCGAATAATCTAGTAATTTTTTTGTTCAATTTAAATATCACTGAAAAATAAATTTCCAATCAATATTTTTTCAGTCTTTCCAAAAAACAATTTTAAAGAATTGCCATTATTATCACGACTATTTAAATATTTTGGCAACAGCTATTTTTTATCTAATACTTTTTTAATATTTCTTTTAAAGGTGCAGCACATTCTGACGATCTAGCGTATATTTTTTACTATCCTCGAGCGAACTACAGCAATGATCCCTCGGATCCAATTCGTCGCACCATCAATCGTGTTTCCACCATGTGGACAAACTTTGCAAAATACGGGTAAACCATATTTTAAAAGAAAAAAAAAATGAAATTAGTATCTGACTCAAATTTTTTTTTTTTAGCGATCCTACGCCTCATTGGATAAGTGACGATAAGTTGGACGTCAAGTGGCCGAACTCGGGAACTTTGGGACTTTGCCTTGACATCGGAACCGAATTAACAGTCGGATTGAGACCGATAAATGACAAAACGAAATTCGTGCAATCTGCTAGTATGCCTTATCTTGGCGGGGCCAATGGATGCTAACAATAAAAAAAATTCATTTTTTTTCTACAACTCAAAATTAGAAAAAATAAATTTAAAAAATTCAAAGCGCGCTTAATTAATTTATTAAGTTTAGTGAATTTTTTTTCCTCAAACCAATAAAAATAAGTTCTTAATTTTCCTGTTTTCAACTTAAAAGCTGAACCATTAAAAAGAAAACATCAAATATGTAGAAATTACAGAAAATGATTTTTTTTTGGAGATCTACGAATTTCCTTTTTTCTTAAAAATTCTTTTTTTTTAAATAAAAATTGATTTATTTTCTTAGTGAAATAAATCAATTTTTCATAAAATTGAAAATAGAATTTTACAAAAAAAAGAAAAACGTCACTTGCTGTAAAAAACTACGAATAAAGAAAGCGTCTATGGAATTCTATTAAATTGTATATAAGTTGCTACTCAAAGTTACACGATTATATATTAAAATATAATTTTTTTTTTTCACTCGACATGAGGATCTCCTCTGTCCCTGTTCGCGATCACATTCATATTTACAGGATCCTTGAGCACCGGCAATTCATCTTTCGCCGGTAAAACGGACTCCAATCTGAGCATCATATGATCAAGAACATCGCCCTGTCTTTTACGATCTTGGTCAAATAGCTCAACCTTGTTGACAGTCTCAGCTACAAATGACTTCTTCGTCACGTTTATCTTGCTGGTCGATGATTTCTAAAACAGAATATGAAACAACATTTTTTACAAAATTAGCTAAATCTGCTTTGACAAGAATAACAATATTTTACGAGTTATTTTTTTTTCATTTTTTAATCTCAGAGTGAGAACTTAAATATTTTTTAAAAACAATTATGAATAAAAACTTCCAGTTTTAGACTTAAAAAAAAAATGTGAAACAACGTACGACTTTTGTATAAACATCTCTGTAGACAAAACCGAAGGTGTATCGACTTCCGTAAAAATAATCAGCGCACACAAGACAGTCATGGACATCCCGTTTCTTTTCTATCTGTATCATCTCATCCTCGTCAAGTGTGCCATTCAGATTATCGAGCGAAACGAGCTCGACTTCACCGCTGACATTAAATTTCACAGATTGACTGTTCGCTTGTCTCGTTACGTTGAAATCAACTTCGCACTCGCCGTTCGTATAATTCTCGAGTGCTCGGAACGTCGAGACTTTATGTTCAGCGATATTTTCACCAACGCTTAGCTGATTGCCGATCAGTCGTGTCATGTCAAGACACCACGAAGGCAAACGCGGCTCAGTTATCTCGATCACATAACTGTCGATCCCTTTCTCGCTGAACTTGATCTCAAAATTCTTGTTCATCATTCCAAAAACTCTATACTCTTGGCTCTCCACGTCTGGCGTCACGTTAAATTCACTTGGCGTGATCTTGCCGATTTTCGTGTCCTCGAAGTGACACGAGAGTGTGTCGTTGATTTTTGGACGACATTTCAGCTTGAAAATCACTTCGCTTCCCATGAAAATTCCATTGTCCCTCTCCAGATCTGTTATCATCTTCAGATGACCGGTAAATGTGTATTCGGGACCAAATTTCCAAGTCCCATTATCGGCAGGTGCCTGAATGGCTATTTAAAAAGAAAAAAAAAATGATAATGATAATGATAATGATAATGATAATGATAATGATAATGATAATGATAATGATAATGATAATGATAATGATAATGATAATGATAATGATAATGATAATGATAATGATAATGATAATGATAATGATAATGATAATGATAATGATAATGATAATGATAATGATAATGATAATGATAATGATAATGATAATGATAATGATAATGATAATGATAATGATAATGATAATGATAATGATAATGATAATGATAATGATAATGATAATGATAATGATAATGATAATGATAATGATAATGATAATGATAATGATAATGATAATGATAATGATAATGATAATGATAATGATAATGATAATGATAATGATAATGATAATGATAATGATAATGATAATGATAATGATAATGATAATGATAATGATAATGATAATGATAATGATAATGATAATGATAATGATAATGATAATGATAATGATAATGATAATGATAATGATAATGATAATGATAATGATAATGATAATGATAATGATAATGATAATGATAATGATAATGATAATGATAATGATAATGATAATGATAATTGGATTGATTTTTTAAATTGATTCATTTGAACGAAAAGTCTTTTTTAACTCTTAATTTAATGAATTTTGATGTAAAATACGGTAAACAAATTTAATGAATTCAAGCCAAAATTTAATAATTTTGAACCCAAAGTTCAATTAATTTGAACCCAAAATTAAATTAATTTATGCGGAAAAATTAAATAAATGTTGGGTGATATTGTTTTATTAAAATTAATGGTGATTTAACGAACCTAAGAAAAATGGTAGCAGTTGGTACAGCATGTTGCTTCCTCGTTGTCCAAGTGCGTTAAGACCTTCAATTCATTTCACGATGTTCCTTTTATAGAATTGACTGAACTATATCTACAAAATTGAGATCATAGTTCACAGTTAGACGATGCACGTTTCTGTATCATCTATATTAGCTAATAAAGAAGATAAGAATTTTTTTTCTTTTTATCACAGAGATTTAAAAAAAAAGTCCCTGTAATAAATTTTAATGCAGTCAATTTTTAATTGATTTACTTTTTATTAAGAAATTAAATTTGAGGATAGTTTAAAAAAAAAAAAACACGTTTAATTAATTTTCTTGGAAAATATCAAATAAGGAAAAAATTCCAGCGAGCGGTAAATATGATTTAAAGTCAAGACTAGGATAAAGGTTTTCTTTTTGCAGCTGAAAGACACTTTTTTTTTAGCTAAAAAAAAGAATATTGCTCTGAGCATAAAAATTATATTAATAGTTTTTTTGTTTGTATCAGATCTTTAAAAAATCATATTTATAAAATAAAAGTAGAAAAAAAAGATAAACACACAGAAAGTGATGTAATGAATAATAATTAGTAACACAATAATACTATAATTAATTATATCAATTAATAGATTATTATTGATTCTGGTAATAATTTGTTAAAAAAATTTGTAATCACCTTAATATATTTGTAGTTAAATCGTTTTTTTTTTTCTTGTTGTGCTTATCTGGTTTCTCAATAAATGTTTACTTTAATTTATTACCACGAGTGTGGCAAAAAAATTGTGGAACTCCCAAAAAAATTATGCAACGTTTATTTTTTTGGTGATATACGTTTTGCTCCATTTGTCACCTTCATTGCAGACAGTTTTCGCTTAATGAGAAATTACGAGCATTCGATAACTCAAAAAAAAAAAAAAAAAAAAAAAAAACGACAGGTGTGAAGCTTCGTGTTTGCTAAATTCCTAAGACCTTGAATTTTCATTATTATTTTCATATTTGTACATTGCATTCATTTAAACAATGATTTTTTTTTTCTACACTCTTTTTTTGTCTATTTAAAAAAATTATTATTCCAATAAAATTTGGCAATGAAATTTTATGTAAAAATAAATAATAAATTCTCTTAATCTTTTTTTTTTTAAATTATTTCGTAGGTAATTAAATTCGAAATTAAAAAAATTCGCAGATAAAAATTCAAGTTCACAGTTTTATTCTCCGATGCATCGTCTTGAAACAAATCGCTTGTTAAAAATGAAAGGTAGAGTGGCGCTCGCCAAACTCGACCTTCAAGACTCCAAGTCGTTGGAGGGAAGACAAGTAATTTAGTCATTAAACCAATAATCTTCACAATGATCCTGTTTCGCTTTGTGCAAATAAAGTGATTCACGGTTTTATTCTACAATATACTTATTGTCATTCTCAAAAAAGGAAAAAAATTTCTCCCATTTTATAAAATATTTATTGTTTTTTTAACAAAAAAAAAACTTTCCATCTGTTGCAACTTTTTTTTTAATTATCTGTTAAATAAAAAATGAATTGGAATTTTGCTACCAAGAATTTACATTTTTTACTATTTTGATTTAAAAAATGTAGATTTTACTAAAATGACAATTTTTTAAATCAGTACCTGTTTAAAAAAAAAATTGTAAATCTGACAAAAATGTTTTGCCAACATTTTTGTAGACATTGCCTTTTTTTTTTAAGTAACAGATGAATGATTCTTTTTTATCACTCTGATATTAAAAAAATTGAAAAATGGTTTACTGTTAATTCACTTACTCCAAAAAAAAAAAAAAAAAAAAAAAAAGGTATCCAATATTCTAGAGGTCGATTACCTTCAGGTCAAACATACTGGTTACTCCGTCGCGAAAAACCGGTTAAGGGGAGACGCAAGTAAAATCCGTTAAACCGTTAAAAAATAATAAAATGAAAGGGTCACAATTTTTTTCTTTCCTCAAAATAAAAGCATCGTGAAAAGAAATGCCTGACGTTCTTCGCACTGTTGGTACAAAAATTCCACAATATTTTTTTTTATTGCCAAAAAAAAAAAAGCCTCTTTAGTTTAACAATTATTTTATCATTATTTTTATTTTATAATAATTCAAGCTTCTAATAATTATTGTGAAGATTTCCTTGAAGGGTTTTCTTCTTCTTCTAGAAATCAGAAATTTTTCCAATGAAAATTTTCGAAAAAAAAAATTCTTATTAAAAAAAAATCAAAAGCAATATTAATAAAAAAAAATCATGAAAATGTTATCAACAATTATTTGACTTCATCTACTCAAATTTTCTTGCGAATAAATAATTATCCAGAGAAAAAACTTTTCTAATTTTTCTTAAAACGCAATTTTTTTTTTTTTTTCGTAACATTGCAAAAAAAAAGTGAAATATTAAATGATCGACCATTTGTAATAATCATTCGCTATATATATTATTGTCGCGTAGGAAGTTGGCTAGCGGAGATTGCGGTATCCTATTCGTCATATATTCTTAAAGACACTTCCACTCGAGGTTTTACAATACAATTGAGAAGGGGAAACTCCGTTGTACACTGCAATCTCAAAACCCGCAATAAAAATTCCAACGTCATCGATTTCTCATTATCAGAGCCGTGCCTTTTAGAGAATACAAACTCCGACGTGCAATCGTGACTCTTGTCTCTCTCATTGAGCGGATCGCGCCGATGAGGCAGGGAAACACCAGACGCGAGAATTGCAAGACACATCATTTTTCCATCTTGCAAGTTAAGATATCCGAAAATTGAATTATTAATTCAATACGTTCGATGAGTCGTGGAATCCCCTGCAAAAAAAAAAACAAAATTCAATAAGATTTTACATTTAAGGGAAGATGATTCACGACGGAAAATTACATTTATTTGTCGTCGTGAAGAAGTTTAATTTATTTATTTTTTTTTTGGGTTTTGAAATACTGGAAATATGTTTATTCTAAAAAAAACCTGTTTTTAGAAGATCCTGTTGATACGGTTCGTTAAAAAAGTCATAACAATATTTATTTCGTAAATTTATAGATTATTAAAAAAAAACTAAACAAGGTAGGAATTTTTTTTTTTTTATTTCTATTATTTTTTCGCAATACGTTTAAATTTTTTTTTTTTTTTGAAAATGGTTATAAAAATGATTTCTTTGCAGAAATGCTTTACTTTGTATAAGAACGTTCATTAAATCATTAAACGAATAATTTAATTAAAAAAAAAAAAGACTTAAAATATTCTCGAAAAAAAATGTCACAGCCACAAAAAAAAATTCTAAAATAAAATGTAAAATATATTTCAACAAATCAGAGAATTTATTTTAAATTTAAAAAATAAAATTTTCCATTGAATTTCTTAGACCATTCTTTTTTCACCGATTTATCAATAAATTTTTCACGTTATTATTATTATTATTATTATTATTATGTATTTTTTGTTTAAAAAATAAAAATATTATTATTATAGACAATGTTCTTTGTATTTTCAATAAAGTTCATTTTTTTTTCCTCGTCTGAATGTACTAAAATTCTAATAAAATGAAACTTTGATTGAGAATGTTACAAAAAATCCTTATTCAGTTGTCGGTTTTGCTGCAATTTCTCTGAAAACAAAAATGGCAGAATTTAAAAAATACTTTAAAATCCTAAAGAAATATTGTGCGCCATAGCTGTTATTAATTCAGAAGCTTCGTTGGCGAACATTGGCTGTAAACAAAGCCCGTGGTTTGCAAATCCAGAACTGCAAGAACCACTTCTTGTGTCATCGAGAACCAGTTCAACTTAATTTACATACATCACATAAAAACTGGTTAAAGATATACGAAAATGTGTCTATGAAAATGACAAAGCTAGCGCAGCCAACTTTTCGAAATACAATGGAAACAATTTCTAAAAAATGCAGTGTAAAATTTCTTTGAAAAAAAAAAATGCTACAGAATTTTACAGAAAGATAAAAATGTGGAATAAAAAATAAAAAAAATATGCGAATCTATCCATTTTACAAGCAGATAGACTTTTAGTTTTTTCTTGAATTTTTGTTGCATCTCAAATTCGAAAAAAAACTTTGGATACTCGATTTTCTATAAAACTGAAAATTTCTTAATTTTGAAAACTTATAATTTCTGATAAGAATTGATAAAATATTTCGAAAAAAAAAAAAAAAAAAATTTGCACTTTTAGTAAAAAAAAAAAAATTGCACTAAAATTTCAAAACGTTTTTTTTTATCACCCGGCAAATTTTGATTTACGATCGAGTTATTTATTTTACAATTTCCAAAAAAAATAGCTCATCTTCGACACACGATATTCAATAAAAACATCGAGACTATACAGCTACGATATAGGTGAGAAAATATTGCGACATGAATTTTGCATTGATGAGCGATGAGAGGATTCCCGGAAAAAAAAACATGATTGGCAATTTGGCCGATTCTCCTCGGTGACCAGAGACAAAACTCACAATATCAACCGACAATGGATGAGTTGTTCACGCGTGCCTGACCATGAATAATTGATTACGTTCGTGAATCAATTCGTGCTCGTTGACCGTGTACTTTTTTTTTTTAATTATGTAATACCCTTGTTGACACTTTGTTTGAACAATGTTGTAAATATAAAACTTATAATCGCTCGATATTAACAATAATATCTCGCCACCGCCGCCCCCATGTAGGATAATCGAGCTGATCGGGGTCCTATGACACAATAAGGCCCTGATTTTTCTAAGGCCCATGAGGAACCCTTCCAGGGCTTGATTTTATAGGTCCCCATAAGGATTTTACTCCTATCATTCCTAGGCTTGATTTTAAGGCCCCTTCCAGGACCTGAATTTTCTAAGTTCCCCATAAGGCCCCTTTCCTGGGCCTTATTGTGTAAATTCACATACGGCCCATTCACGACCCTAATTTTATTTAAAGTCCCCTTCCTGGGCTTGATTTTATAAGTCCCCATAAGGCCCATTCGCGGTGTTATTTTATAAATCCTCATAAAAACCCATTCTGGGACTTATTTTATAAATCCTCATAAAAACCCATTCTGGGACTTATTTTAAAAATCCCCATAAGTCCCCTTCTAGGGTCTTTTTTATAAGGCCCCATAAGGCCCCCTTCCTGAGCGTGGTTTTATAGGTCCCCATAAGGCCCCTTCCAGGACCTGAATATTCTAAGTTCCCCATAAGGCCCATTCAGGGCCTTATTGCATAAACCAACATAAGGCCCATTCGGGGCCTTATCGCACAAACCAACATAAGGCCCATTCGGGGCCTTATTGCATAAACCAGCATAAGACCCATTCAGGGACTCATTGCATAAGTCCCCATAAGGCCCCTTCAAGAACCTCATTTTTCTAACTCCCCTTACAGGTTTTTATTTTATAAGGCCCCATCAGGCCCGCTCGCTGGGCTTGGTTTTAGAGGTCCCCATAAGGCCCCTTTAAGATCCTCATTCTTCTAAGTCCCCATAAGGCCCCTTTAAGAATCTGATTTCTCTAAGTCCCCTTTCAGGGCCTCATTCAATGAGGCCCCATTAGGGACTTATTTTCAAACAACCATATTTTCGTTTGTTTAAAAAAATGTTATATAATATCCTTGTTAAAACATCGTTTGAATAACATCGTAAGCACAAAATAAAAAGACGAAATAAATGCGATATACGTCTCGGGTGATATGAAAAGTTCTAATCACTATAAATGTCTATCCGAACTGCGCGTTTTTCCACACATGCCAGACATCAATTACCACATTTATTATCGCGAGAAGATGGGAGGCTCCGGAGATATTTCAGAGCATCCCGTGTTATGGCAATTTATTAGATTCACTGGTCGACAATACATAAAAAAAAAAGAAAAAAAGATTTGAAACGAGTATGTTAACCTCGTAAAATAAGGAAAACATATGTGCGTCGTTATTTTCCGCAAACAGTGTGTGTTCCACTTCAGTGTCCGTAACACTCTGACTGGGTTATTTGTTCGAAACCACAAAGCACGACATATTTATCATAGTTCTTTGACTTTATACACTGAAAATGTCCTTGGGAATAAATCATCCGGATGAAAAGAATACATATATTCGCGTATATCGATTAGACGCAATCAAGTACCGAGAATCGATAAGTCTCAACTTTGACCTTGATTCGTTAAAAGATAACATTAAAAAAAAAAAAAAAAAAAAATTCAAATTCGAAAATCTGATATATTAGATATTATTAATTTGTTTCAAATCATGTTATAAAAAATTTGCATTTTTTAATAACTGTAACGAAGGAATTTATTCTTTACTTATAAATGCAAATTTTTGAAAATGTATTTTTTTTTGAAAATGTATTTTTTTTTTCAGATAAATTCTTTGGATTTTATTCACTGAAATGGCCTTGAAAATGATTTATTATCTGACGGAAAAATGTATTCGCATTAATTGAAAGGTGCAACCAAGTACCAGGAATCGAAAACTTTCCCCGTGACCCTGATAAGTGACACGGTTCCATTTTTTTATTTTTCATATTTTTCAGCCTTTTTAACTTGTGCTCTTTTTTAAATAAAATTTTCTTTTTGTTATTATTATTATTATTATTTTTTTTTATTTTTCGTAGGTCTCAATTTTTATTTTTATTTTTCATTATATGTGGATTTAATAATTATTGCAATTTAAACTATTCCAATTTCTCGAAACTTTTATTTGAGTAAAAAAAAATTATTTTTGAATTATTATAATTGCTTCTCGAAAAAAATGAATCATAGTTCTTTGACTTTATTACTCTAATGTCTCCTCGACTGTAAATAATTGCCACGATGATCGATGTTTTCGCAGAATATGAAAACTGCACATTTACGCGGAATCGATAAAATGATCTTTGACCGAGAAAATGCAAAAAAAAATGTCATTATTGAAAAATGTGAACCGTTATTTCCTCTTCGTTGATAGCATTTTTTTTTTTTTTTTTTTTTAATTTCATACATCAAATGACCTTTTAAATTCTGCCCACTCATTTTTTTATAATAAATAATAATAATGTTTGTTATATATTTATAATAACAATATTTTCCTATTGTTTAATAACTGTATTAATAAATTATTTATCATTGCACTATTTTATGTAACCACATAAATGCAAATAAAGAATTATTATTATTTTTTTAATACGAAAGTATTTTTTTTTTTTTTCAATTTAAAAAAATATTGAAAAATTATAGAACATTTACAACAATTTATTAAAACGATTTTTCAATTTTTAATAAATCAGACGATTAACAGAAAAGACAAACACTCATTACAGTCATTTTTACAATGATAAAGTGCGATAAAATGATCTTCGAGCCAGTAAATACAAAAGAAAAAAAAATTTTCACAAAAAAATATGTCATGTCATAGAAAATTGTCTTCAGCTTTTTTTTGCCTCTTCGTTAATGCTATTTTTCCAATTTTCAATTTATCAGACGATTTTTTATTTTATATTCCACACATTTAATTTTCTTAATAATATTTTTTCGTGTTTAAAAAAAAGTGTAAATTAATTATTTTGAATTCTATCATTGCACTTTGTTTTTGTGTACAAAATACACATAAATTATCGTATATCATTACCAGTATAATTTTTATCAGTTTTACAATTGACCGAAAATTTAGATCATCGTTTTATTACTATTTAGCTGTAAGATAAGAGAAACACGTATTAGAACCTTGACCCAATAAATGCAGAAAAAAAATCACTATTCAAAAATATCAACAGAGCCACTTTCGATTCTAATAAATCTGTAACTATTGTGTATTTTGTCATTGAATTATTTTTCATGTAATCAAATATGAGCAAATAAATCATTATTATTTTATATTATTGATATAGTGATTTTAATGAATATTGAAAATTATTGAAAAATTTACAGCATTATTTTCCACAGAATATCGATTTTTTAAAATTGTTATTGATTTATTAACCAACCATTTTTAAAAAAAAGGATTTTATTTTCTTTCTTTCTCATTTTAAAAATTAATTACGATTTTTAAAAGAGATTTGTGATTAAATTTAATTTTATCACATTTTAGCATAATTATTAATATTACAGATTACAAAAAAAAAATTAGTATCATCATTTTTCTAAATATTACAAATTTTTTTTTAAATCTCAACATTTTTTTTGTTTCCTCATATTTCACAAAAATATTTGTTTTTCTCTTTAAAAAATATGTAAACCAATAATAATAATAATAATAATAATAATAAAAATATATTAAATGAATGAATTATTATTTAATACAAATAAATAAATAATTATTTCCAGATAAATTCCAATCAATTTTGGAAATTATTAAAAAATTACAGCAAAATCAAATCGATTTACAAAAAAAAAAAGGTGAAAAAAATATGTTTCATTATCAAATATTGACACTTTTTGTGGAACTTCCAGACGAATGCGATTGAAAAATATTGGATGTACAATGACTATAAATCCGACGGCTGAGCAAACGTAGCGTCGCTTAAAAAAAAAATAATAATAATAATACCATACATTAATTTTGGCAAACATCAATCAAACACCATCGAAGTTCTAAATGTTGGCAAATGATGCTATTTTGGAGTTTTTAAAAAATTATTATTATGGGATAGTCCATTGGCAGTAAAAGAGCGGGAAACTTCCCGGAGAAGGAGTGACGACAAATGTTCACGGTGGGGGCAACGAAGATACTCCGGGCTCGACTATATAGTCGATACTCATCGCGAAGAGTAATCATAAAACTCGCGGTGTTTCCGTCGCGAACAGTTGAAAATATATTTCAAGCCACAGTCGTCCGACAACCGGTTTTGTAGTGAAACTCTTGTGAAAGCAAAGCTTGGAGAAAAAAAAAAAAAATGGTAAGTCATAAAATATTTATTTTCTCGAAATTTCTATCATTGACCTTGATTTATTAATCGATCATTAAAAAAAAAAAAAAACAATTGGGACTTTGTTTCAATCCTACAGATTTTATTTTGGATTTAAAAAATTCAAGTTTTTCGATTAAATTTAACTTATTTTTTAAAATAATTTGAATTTTCAATATTACTAGCATCATTTTTCTCAATGTTACAAATTATTTTTAAAAATCAATAATAATCAATGATAATCATAGTGTGATTGAAATGATACTTTTGAATTTTCTGAATAAAAACATTTTTTTCTTAATTATTAATTCTATAAAGAATTGCTTTTCGTCATTAAGTTACATTTTTTATTTATTTTTTTTGAAAATTTTATTGTAATTTTTGCGTACTTGGAGCTGAAATAGTAAAATGATGTTTTTTAATTAATTGAACGCTTTTTAAAAAATGGGACTTTTTTCTGTATATAAATTAAATTTATGCGCAAAAATGTTTTTTTTTTTTTTTCAATTTACTGTATATGAGAAAATCTGTTGCTTTTTTTTAAATAATTCTTTTACATTATAATTAAATTGAGATTAACTTTTTTTTATGTTTGTATTTTATTAGAATTTCTTACTTATTTTTTTTTATTTTTGTTTATTATATTAGTGTTAAATTTTTTTTTTTCAAACATTAATATTTTCCCTTTAATTTTTAAGTATCTTTTTTTTTATTTTTTTTTATTTCCTTGAGTTTTTTTTTTCAACTAAAAATCAATAAAAAGTAAATCTTGAGAACAAAAAAAAAATGTATCTACCATTGAAAAAAAGACAATTCATTAATAAATTTGTTTTTTTTTTCTTTAGATTAAATACGCACTTCTGGTAGCAGCAGTCGTTGTAATGTCGCAGGCGCAGCGACCGCCGTACGCGGGTTCTCCGGATCGTCACTATCCACAAGTGCTTCCGCAGTATTTGCCATCGGTACCAAACAACATTGACTCGACAACGGTGGTAGCGCAGCGAATTGGCGAGGATGCTTCGGCTTATGTTCCGTACGATCCTTACAACGATCCAGCATTGATCGAACGTATCAAGACTTGGCCGAAGGAGCATCAGCCCTTCTGGTTCCTGAATCGTGAGGCAATAAAGAATCATCTTGGAGGAACTGGTACCGCAGCCACTGGTTCCACTCCACCGAGTTCGACTACCGCTCAGAGATCTGCCTGAAAGGAAAAAGCACCGAATCATCGAGCAACCGCCTCACACAATTATCATGTTCCTGAAAGCGACTCCTTAAAAGAGAAACGAAGAAAACAAAAACAATACAAAAACTCCGATAAATCATTAAAAACAAAAGTAAACAAAAAAATGATAATTGCTGGTCATAAATTATATGCCTAGTTAATAGCTATGGATCCAAACTTAAACTGTGTACTAGTCAAGTCTAACTTAAAGTACTTTTATGTAATATATTTCAGCGAAGTCGTAAAATTTCACGCGGTATTATGAGAATTGTGTATCTTTTTTTTTTAACATCGCAATTCTTGTCGATAATAAATCATTTTCTGCACTGTGATATTTTTCGTGTCCTTTTGTTGCTATTTTATCCCCCCCCCCCCCCCTAATTGAGTAATAATATAGTATGTGTTAGTGCATAATTCAAGGGATGGGAATTAATATGTATTTCTCTATATTATAAAAATATCATGCTACAACTGTCGTGTAGGCTAATTAAGCTAACCGGGGTCAAATGACACGACAAAAGGCCCTGATTTTTCTAAGTCACGCATAAGGCCCTTTTCCAAGGCTTGATATTTCTAAGTCACCCATAAGGCCCTTTTCCAAGGATTGATATTTCAAAATTCCCATAAGGCCCCTTTACAGGGCCCGATTTTTCTAAGTTCCCATAAGGCCCCTTTCCAGGGCCCGATTTTTCTAAGTTCCCATAAGGCCCCTTTCCAGGGCCTGATTTTATAAGGCCCATTTTAGGGGCCTGATTTTATAAGGCCCATTTTAGGGGCCTGATTTTATAAGGCCCATTTCCGGGGCCTGGTTTAATAAGACCCATTTCCGAGGGCTAATTTCATAAGGCCCATTTCCGGGGCCTGATTCCATAAGGCTCTTTTCAAGGGCCTCATTTTATAAGGCCTCTTTCAAGGGCCTGATTTTATAAGGCCCCTTTCAAAGGCCTCATTTGATAAGGCCCCTTTCCAGTGCCTGATTTTTCTAAGTCCCCATGATGTTCTCTTTCAGGGCCTGATTTTTTTCCAAACTCCCCATAAGGACCCTTATCCAGGCTCTGAATTTTTAATAGAAATGTTAATTAATTTGTAGTAAAAAAAATGGAAAAAGAAGTGTATTCGAAAAATATATTTGATATCGATATTTTAGTGAAAAGATAATAAATAATTCTGGACAATACGAGCTGAACGAAATTTTTAAAAAATTTCAAATTTACGTAACCTAAAGAAAAAGAGTTTGTCTAAAATTCAAGTGCAGCTATGAAAGTAAATAAACATAGGAATTGCAATAAAAAGCCACGCAAAGACATACGAATAAATGAATGTTTTTTTTTTTCATAGAATTTATTCCAAAGTGTGGAATCCTAAGAAAAGACCTATTTGTCTAAAATTGAAGTGTACGATTCGACGTAAATAAGGAAAAAAAAAGGAAATGCCATAAAAATTGCATGAAGTCCTTCGCAGCGTCGATATTGTTATACATCATCGAGAACCTTTCAGTACGACGTAAGCCGCACAACTGGACAACACCCACCGAAACATGTGGTTAAAACCCATGCGTCACGGGGAAACCACCTCAGCGATTGGTCGAGGTATTCGGCGGCTCGTGCGTAGCGCTAGCAAAGCCAGCCGGTTCGCACAGCCGGCGCGTCGTTGCGTGCTTCTGCAGCATTAGCAGCAGCAGCAGCAGCAGCAGCAATACGAAATACCCGTGATGCCTTGAATCGCTACGTCACCTCTCCTCGGCGATGCTCGGCTAAAAGCCAATCGAAGCTTATAAACTATACAAAAACCCAAGCGAGAGAGAGAGAGAGAGAGAGAGAGAGAGAGAGAGGGGGAGAGTGGGAAATATCCAAGAGCCGAGCCGCCGAGTGCTCAGGTAGAAAAATTCTCGGGAAAAGCCAAGCAAAAGCGAAAGTATTCGCTGTAGGGCGTTAAAATTTATTTTTAGCTTCATCTGATATTAAACATTGTCCAGATTTTGGTTTATCTTTAAAAAATAGCTTTTCGCTATGCTCAGAAAAAAAACAAAAATATTTATCAATTTGTCGAATTAAATAATGAAAAACATTGTTAAATTCTTTTTTTTTTTATAAAAATTACAAAAAATGGTAAAGTAAAAAAATTATAAAATGAAATAAGAAACTTAAAAAGAAAAAATATTCTATGAAATTTTTTGTGTATTTATATATATTTTTTGAGCTACAAAATATTGTTAGAAAAAAAATCTAGGAAAAAAAGGTAAAAATAAAAACAATCGTAAATATTCTGCGAAACAAAAACAAAACTTTTGTGTTTATATTTATTTGAACTGAAAACATAGATTTTTTATTTATTTATTAACATAATTTTGTGTACATTTTCTTTATAAATGTAATTCTTATTTTTACTACACATCAGTGTGCTCGTATAGATAGGGGCGAGAAAAGAAAAAAGGAAAGAGGGATCACAGCTCAACCTATAAAGTACATAAACGCATCCTATAGCGAAAAGCCCACGCCACTCCGGCGTTTGTACGCACTACGCAAGCGTCGTCCGATAATCCTGCAGTCTAGATATGTTGTCCCAAGTTCCAAAGAAGCACCGCGACCGCGCGGTCAATGATGTCTGATCGTGTCGTTCCTTCTTCTCTCTCTCTCTCTCTATCTTTCTCTGTCCTTTCCTCAAAAAAAAAAAAAAGTAAATAAAATCATGTCAACATCAAAAGCATCCAATACTCATTGATCTCTCAAAAGCCCTAAACCAAAACAATCCAAAAAAAAAAAAAAGCCCAACCCTCACATTTACAAAAAACTTCTAATTCCCAAAAAAACGTATCTACAGTTAATTTCACCTCAAACCCACCCTCTGTCTCCAACAACAATTTCGACAAATCGCAACAACACAAAAAAAGAAAAGCTTGAATCCAAAAACAATTGCAAAAAAATAACCCCAAGTGTGTATCCATATAAATTGTTACTTAAAAAGAAAAAGTAAAATAAAATAAATTAATACACTTTGCATAGTCGAAATGCGGCTTGTCGGTTAAAAAAAAAAAACACCACCGGGCCGTAGGAGAATTGCATCGCAAAAGCATTTTTCGCGAATATACATACAATATAAATATTTTCGCTCTCCTAACGGAGAAAATAAAAGAGGCCGACATACACACATTTAGTGTCCGCCTCTCGTGAGCCTGGTAGTAAAACTAAATTCCAGTGTTTTCGACTTTTAGAGCCTTGAAAAAAAAAAGAAAAAAAAACACAGACGAAACTTAACGTTTTCTCTCTATTTGCCGAAAACAAAAAAACGAAAAAAAAAAAAAAAAAAAGCAACAAAAACAAAAATTCACAACGCACTGTACGTATAATTGTGGCTACTCGCCACACTGCTTCATATCACATCTTCATTCACTCTTCTCGTTACGCTCACCGTTGGTGGCAATGTCTGGGAGTGACAGCCCAACATTTTTTCACGGTCAGCCGTGGTCCAGCTGGATTGAACGAATTGGACGAGACAAGCCACTGAGTAAGTGCTTCTAAAAATGTTAAGCGTCTCATAATCAACGGGTCTGTCAATGTGCAAAAAATGCGATTTTATTTAGCGACAAGTGGGTATGAATTTATAGCGAGCGTCCACTCAGGTTAACATAACCTCGTCGTCGGCGGGGCTCTTCTTTGTCTTTTGGCCTCAACTTGGCCATTCATACAGCGACTACAACTGTGCATTTTTTTTTTTTTTTTTTTTTTTTCTTCTTTTTTCTATGGCTTTTGGCATTTAAGCTTTTTTTTATCCTCACAATAGTGGAAAATAATTTTTTTTTTAGGTATTCGACGCGTTGACCCACCCGATTACATAATTTTTACTGGATTTCTTTGGTTTAACGAACATGAGATTCTTGAGAATTTTTATTTTTTTTGTTTGTTTTTATGGGGTTCTAGATTTTATTATGTTTCTATGCTTTGTATCGAGAAAGTCACATTTTTTGTGAATTTGGCTGGTTTGGTCGCGATATGATTTTTTTTATTTATTTTTCATTTGTTTGGGTTATTCAAACTTGAAATTTTACTTAAAATTTGAAGCACAAATAGTACTTGAAATTTTTGTGTTAATTAGACAGATAATTAAATATTTTGGTTTTTTAATGCAACTAATTATTTTACAGAGTTGTTTTTATGTTAGGAAAAAAAAGGTGTGTTTTTGAGAGAAATTTGATTTTAATATTGTTGAATGACATTTTTTTTTTCTTCTGTTTTATTGCTAATTTTTATGTTAAACACACGGAAAATAAAATATTTTGGTTTTTTAACACAACTAATTATTTTACTGAGTTTTTTTTTATTTTAGGAAAAAGAATGTGTGTTGTTGAGAGTGATTCGATTTTAATATTGTTGAATGATATTTTTTTTCTTCTGTTTTACTTGAAATTTTTATGTCAATTACACGGAAAATAAAATGTTTTGGTCTTTTAACCCAACAAATTATTTTACAGAGTTCTTTTTTTATTTTAGGAAAAAAATTTGTATTTTTTACAGTAATTTCGTTTTAATATTGTTGAATGAAATTTTTTTCTTCTGTTTTTCACCAAATTTTTATGTTAATTACACGAAAAATTTAATATTTGGGTTTTTTAACACAACGAATTATGTCATTTTTCTAGATTTTTTTTTATTTTAGGAAAAAAAATGTGTATTTTTGAATGAAATTCTTATTCTTCTGATTTTCACCAAATTTTTATGTTAATTACACGAAAAATAAAATATTTTGGGTTTTTAATCCAACCAACTATGCAATTTTACTGGGTTCTTATTTTAGGGAAAAATATGTATGTCTTTGAGAGTTATTTGATTTTAATATTGTTGAATGAAAAAATTTTTTCTTCTGATTTACTCCAAATTTATATGTTAATCATACGCAGAATAAAATATTATTGTTTCTGAACTTGTAATTTAAACCCAATTAATTATACGATTTTACTGGATTTTTCAATTTATTTTAGGAATAAAAATTTTGTGTACGTTTGAGTGTGATTTTAATACTGTCGAATGTAATTTTATCCCTAAGTTTTACTCTGAAGAATTTTTATGTAAATCTTGTTAAGATTGTGTTTCTCTTCAATTATAATAAAAATCTGTACCTCGGCTCTGAAAATTTGTGTTTTTATTTCTTATCAAATTGCGCTATTGTAATATTAAAAGGAAGCTTCAGTAGACTATAGAAAAAAATGAGTATTTTTTTTATTGTTCAATGAAAATAGTATCAAGAATTTGAATATTTGAGACATTACTCTGATTTTTATACAACAAATCATAGAATTTTTTTTAATCATTTTTTTATGCTTTCTCTGACCTCAGAATTTTTTAACATGAAAAAAATACTATTTTGTATAATTCTTACTGATGAAAAAAAAAATAGGACACAAAACAAATAGTGAAATTAAATTAACACCAGAGTGAGCAACAAAATTCCTACAAAGAACAAATATTCGCTCATTGTTCATGTATACAATTATTTTGTTTCAGGCGACGATGAAGCAGATGCTGAACCTTCGAGCTCAGTCACACGACTGTCTTCAGATGGTAATTTCATTCACTTCTTAGATAATTTATTTTAAGATTGAAATACGAATGTAGGAAAATTCTGTAGTTCATGAAATTAAAAAAAATCATAGTAGTATTTTTAAAATAAATATATCAAACCTTTCGCTATATAAATTTTTTTTTAAAATCACGTTTTAGGATACAAATCATGGAATAATATATTATTCACATTTTAAACAGCTTTAGTTGTCAAATTTGCACATAATGTGCATAAAACGTGCAGAGTGACTTCATTATTTATTTTTATAAAAAAAAAAAAACACAATCAAAATTTTTCTACAAGAAGATCGGTGACATTAAATATTTTTCTTTCTCAAAAAATTACTTTAATCCACAATGATTTGTAAATAAAAAATTATTTTTAAATAATAGCAGCTTAACTCTGTTATTTAAAATAAATGTACAATTATATTTCAGAACAATATACTTTATCTAGAAAATCTCAATGCACTTGGTTTCATTTTTTTTTTCGGAAATTGAATCTCTACTTAAATTATTTATTTTAAAAAATCTGTGAAGTTCGTTTTTTCTTTTTTTTTTTAAATCAAAATCAATTTACAAAAATCACTATAAAAAAAGGTCATCTTAATTCTGTTCTTGTAAATAAACCTAGAATTCAATTTTACAAAAACATGCTGTCTTCCTCAATAGCTATTAAATATTTAATATATTTTATATAAAGTTTTTTCATATTTCCTACAACTATTAAATATTTAACATATTTATTTATTTTTTTCTAGACATTGATCTCTACGGTTTCTGTCCCGAGCGGGACACATTCTACGGCGTTGTGTGCGAGATATGCAACGCGATTATTAAGCCCCAGGCTCTTATCCAGCACATGGGTAAGTAAAAAAAAAAAATCAACCCAAAATCAATAGCTCTCCGATATTTCATATCATAATAATCGTACTTTAAATGCTTTTTCCGCAGAAAGTCGTCATTCTTCCGGCACGGTGAATCTGCCACCCCCTCCGACTCCCGTAATAAAGCCAACGGTTAAAACCCCATATTGCAAAGTATCCAAGCTCAAGAGAACCCAATCGTCGGGTCAAATTCAATCGGCCGGTAAAATAAATCATACATCATCGTCGTCAACTGCAGCTGCTGGTGCGTCGTCGTCGTCGTCGTCGTCGTCAACGTCGATAAAACGCTCGGCGGAACAAGCAAATTTGCAGAGTATATCGTCGCTATCATCACCGCGTTCGCCGCTGGAATCGATACCCGTGCAAGCCTCGACAAATTCCTCAATAATACCGTCAAGCCCGGTGAAGAGTCCTGGCAATAGTGGCAATCAACCGCGACGAAAAAGGCTCAAAGCGGATCGTGGATTGCTCAAAGATCGGGAATACGATCCGGACCGGCATTGCGGTGTCTGGAACGACGAAACCGGTAAACCGTGCACACGCTCGCTCACCTGCAAAGCACACACGGTCTCGTTACGACGTACCGTCGCCGGACGTAGCAAAACCTTCGACAAACTCCTCGCTGATCATCGGGCTGCGAAGGAGCTCCCGAATCGAACGTCGAAAGTAACGCTGACCGGCACTGTTACCGTATCCTCAGCAGCTACCACCACCGGTCTCGTAAATTCCTTTCTAGCACCGAGCACACCGATTTCCGCTGGTGAATCCGATGCAGCGCCTGGTTCACCACCGGTATTATCATTGCCGGATACTTATCCACTGCCTAAGGTGAGATTTAATAAACCCGGAATTTTATACGTGCTTTCTGCTCCGGTATTTTCGAGTCTGAATTTTTTCTTTTTTTTTTTCGAAATTTAACTATTTTTGTTTATGTCCTCAGTTGGGTGTTTTTTTTCACTTTTTTTTTGTTTTTTGTTTAAATTTTGAGACGTATTTATTTGGTATTTGGAGTTTAGAATTTATTCAGAGCGTCTGACTGAAGTCTCTGAATATTTTAAAATGAGATTTCGCGTGATCCGGAATAGGTTTGAAAAGGGTACAAAAATTGACCGGGAATTCGGAAATTTGTTTGATTTACAATGCTAAGAATTTTATTGAAATATTACCAATATTTATTTTTTTTTCTTTTTTTTTTACTTTTCTTTGTAATGAGAGTTGGGAATTGTTTGAATTTTTGTTTTGGTTGAAATTTTGAGATTCGTATTTATTTGGTTATTTAGACTGTAGAATTTATTCAGAATGTTTTTAAATAACATTTCACGTGATCCGAAATTAGTTTGAAAAAGTTATAAAAATTGGCGGAGAATTCGGAAATTTGTTTGATTTGCAGTCCTAAGAATTTTATTGAAAAATTACCTATTTTAAAATTATTTTCTTTTTAATGATAGTTGCAAATTGTCTGACTTTTTGATTTGGTAAAATTTGAGATTTTTTATTCCACGAAAAAAAAATCGTAGAATAAATATTGCAGACTTTAATCCAAACAGCAAAATAAATTATTATTAACTTTAAAAAAATTTCTGTTTGCCTGTATCTCGTCCGAATCTCAATTCTTCATCCAACGTTTTCAAAATTCATAAAATTCCACGTCATCCCCTAAAAAAAAAAGCAAATTACAGAAAAAACCGTATTTTCTTTAAAAAAAATCAAAACGACCAGAAAAGCACAGACACCGAAAAAAGTTGTTACCGAGCCACTCGAGTAACTAGCGCATCGAATCGAGCGAAAATAGAAAGCCCCAAAAAGGAAAGCACAGAAGATTTTTCGGTTGATACTTGTTTTTTTGTTTTATTATTACAGGCTGTTGATTTGCTTTATCGGTGTCTGGCCCCGCATGGCTCCACTAAACCTGTAAGGCATGGTTACTTTTGGGTTCTTTTATGCCCGCTCGCGTTTATTTTTTAATTTTTTTTTTTCTTGTCATTCATTAATTTATTCATTTATTTATATATTTTTTTTCTAAATCTCTGTGTATCGATTCCCCGATCGAAAGCGATACAATCTTAATGATCTTCTATTTTTAGACAAAATTGGAGGAGGATTTTGTCAACGAGGAGCTAAGACTGGAATCGGCATTAGCGAGTACATCGGTTAATTCAACGAAATCAATGTTGGCACCGATATCGGTGGTACTGCCGTCGCTATCGCCGATAACATCGGCAACAGAGAACGCCGCTGTTGCGACACTGATACCCGCGACAATATCGCCATCGGCGCCAGTTGTGTCAGCGCCGATTCCAGTTTCGCACACGGTACCGGCAACGGTACTCGAGGGCGAAACACCAGCTGAAATTGAGACGGGCGAGGCGATAACCCTTTACTCGCCAGTTTCCGTCTACAAAGACAGTAAATCACAGATTGTCATGCAAATTCCACGCGCGAATAATATCATACAATCGCCACGAAATTATCAGGCTCAGGCGTCGATGCCGAGCCTCAGTCTTTTCGAGACCGTTGATCAGATCGAACAACATCAGCAGCAACAACAGTCACAGCAACAACTGCAACAACCGAAACAAATAGCCAATGGAAAGCGACTAAACAACAGTCACAGCGTTTTGTTAAGTCCCGTGAGTCGTCATGCTAAAAGAAGCAAACACGATTTTCGACAAGAATTCTCAACGTCGATACAAGTCGAGGCGACAACAACGTCCTCGCCTTATCCGCATTTTAGCGATATAGCGTGGTCGAATTGTCATCCAGAACCATTGGCGGTTAGTCGATGGCTTCGCATCACGTCCAACCGTAAGCAATACAATTTCAATATTCACTGACACAAAACCCCACCCACTCCAGGCTGAGGACTCTCGTTGATAATAATCGTCTTATGTCGCGCTTAATTCCTAACGGTTCCTCGCTGACGGCATATTTATTATTTCGCTTCTTTCTGATTTTTTTTTTTTTTTTTTCTCGTTGTGTCGTTTTTTATTTGCATTTTTTAAATTTCAATGCCAAGAGTCCGAAGCCTGTCGAGTTGGGTGTCCACGAAAATGAGATATTGAGACTCAATGATTAAGGTGGCAAAAAAAAAAAGAGAATTTTGAGATGTTTTTGAAGCGGAGATTGGCATAATTTTGGGTTTTGTTTTTTGAGAAATTCGAGGAAAGTAACTTATTTTGGTTTGTGTAGCGATAAAATTGCGACTAATTTTTTCGGTGACTTATTTTAAGGGGAAACTTTTCGCCGGTGGACATTCATAATTTTACGTTCTTTTTTTCTTTGGACCATTAATTTAATGATACTTTAAAGGGACGATAAATTCTGGAAGCCGAAAATGAAAATCATTTTCGGGGCTTTTTTTTTCAAACGGAGCGGATTTGGCTTATTTTGTATACGAATTTTTTTAGAACATGTTTTCGTATATCTGAGACATTTTTTGAAACTGAATACTAATTTTTTTTGCGTTCTGTTTAAAAGCGAATAATTAAAGCTTTTCGAGTAATATTAGCGAGCGTTTTCGGTGCAAAAATAATAATTTTTCATTATATGCAACGTTGAAATTATTGACATTTTTTTCTTTTTAGTAAATCTTATTAAATCGAAAAAGACTCTGAATTACAAATTTCAATAAAATCGATTCTTTGTAAATACAATTTTAAGCTAAAGACAATTGCATCGCCATCGACAAGCCTAAAACAATAATGACAAAGTTCCAATAATTCGCTTGAAAAAAAATGCAATTATGCCGATCTACGCGTCAAAGTAAACAAAAAAAAAAAACAAAGAAAAATCCTTCAATAAACAAACTACGCTTGATTTTTGTTTGTTTGTTTGTCGACGAGTAACGCCGCCGATCTAACGACTAAAAAGAAAGCGCTTTAATCGTAAAATCGCGAATTACTCATCTCGTTGCCTAAAAACTAAAGAAAAAAAACTAAATAAAAAGAAAATAAAATAAACCTTCGTAGTAAGAAAGACCGATATTGAGCGGTCATGTTAAATGTAAATACAGTAAATATTACGAGCATTGTGTGTGTAAAGCAGCTCGTAAATACGATTCGTCTTGCGTTTCATTGTCAAATTAATGTTTTTCAATCAATAGTTATTATTGTAAATACTATATGACTTTTTTTTTCTCGTCGTGCCGAACGACGTTTAGACATATTTTTTATTGTACATACAAAAATAACAGTTAAGTTGACGCAGATCGAACGGAAAGCGTTTTAGTCTTTCAGTTAATTCGATTTTTGTTCTCGCTATTATAATTTAAAGAAAAACAAACAAAAAAAAACAAAAACCACCCAGAGAATTGCGTGGCGTTTATATATTTTTTTAACGTTCGAACGGATCTCTCTCTTTCACTCTCTTTCTATTACTTTTGTTTCTTTTCCGTGTATACGAGTAAATTTAAGATTATAAATTATTGACATATAGTTAAATATATATTTAACTGAGCGACTAATTATCTTAGGTAAAACATAATTAACTCACGTGAGTACGGGTATTAGACGATTGATGAGCTCCCCGACTGACGTTTCCTTCACTTACTACTTTTCCGAGCACTTGTCATTCCCTGAACGAACGAACGAATGGTTTGAGGGACAAAACACATCAACTCGGCCACCCCAATTTTTCATCTCAACAAAACGTCCTCGCATTTCTTCAGGATGTTGCTCTAGTTGAAGAAAAAACGTAGGAATTTTTTCAGATTTTTTTATTGCATATTCCAGGCATTGAAAATCGCTGAAAAAAAAATAGTTTTTCAATTAAATAAAGATGCCACTTTTTTCCCCTACGAAACGGCAATTCCGATTTAGTTGAAATTTTCACATTTTGGTCGTTGAAGTGCCTAGAATGGTAGAAAAAAACGAACGATCAAACATCGCCGTAATTTGACTCGCCGACTTGACGTGTTTTTCCTCATATCACAAAAAAAAAAAAAAAAAACAAGAAAATAGTTAACGGGCATTAAATTAATCGCGAGCAATTCGCCGGATAAATCTCGTAAAATAACTTTCAGATAAATAATAAATTGATGATTTGTTGAACGGGAATGGAAACTGGGTCTCATCTTCGTAAAAAAAAAAAAGAAACAAAAAATAAAAAAATAAGAGTTATAGTCTCAAAAGAAACAAACGCTTGCCTAACGTTTAAGACGATTGATTGTGAAGAGCGCGAGACAGGATTTAGGGTCATATCGTTAGATTCCAATTTATCAGTAAATTGTACATTACTGTGTGAATTTCCACATTTAATTATTAAACTTTGAGATGAGAGCAACAAGTCTTTTCATGGCTTTTCTCTCTCTCAAAAAAAAAAACATTGACGAACATCATTTTGGAATTTCTTTCGTGTGATGTTTACGTAAAATGGAGAAAACAATTATAATGATAATTGAATTTAAAAAAAAAATTACACTGTAATATTTAAGAACTTGATTTCGCGAGGAATGTGGTACAAAGATCATGCTTGGGATCTGGAAACTAGAGAAACATAACAAGGAAAGCTTAATCTCCCTGCAGGAGTGCCTCGATATTGTCGTATAATTTTTCTCTTTTTTTTCTGCTCATTTCCAATAGTAATTGGACGTTAAATTTATTTAGATTTCTTCACATTTGTCAAATCAGTGTTTCAGAAAAACTGAGATAGTCCTAAAAAGAATTGGCATTTTTTGTAATGACGAAAAAAAAACAACATTTTAATTATATTTGGTTTTAATGTGAAAAAACGTACTTTTGCGCATATTTAAAAAAATATATTGCAAACAAATATGCAAGTTTAAAAAAAGCAAGTGGACATTTAATTCGTCTCAGCTTTTTCTCTTTAAAAATAGATTTTTTAATTGAAAGAAAAATCGATCGTGCGAAAGTAATTGATTTTCAAAAACAAATTTTTGGCTATTTGCTTGAAAAAATTATCACACTTTCCGAAGACTTTTTGTTCAACTTTTTCTAAGAATAATCCGTAATTTTTGAACAATTAGAGAAAAAAAAACGGTACTTGTTTAAATTAAATTCTGCTTTTATTTAGTGTATCAATTTTTACACAAAAGTTTGTAAATAATTTAGCATTGACTTGACTGATATGAACTCCAAATTTCTCAATTAATTCAATTTTCATGAGAATACATTAAAAAAAAATTAATTTCGATCAATGAAAATGTAAGGATTAAATTTTATACAACAATCAAGGTTCACCTGCATTTCTCAACTGTGCTCAATTGAAACTTTGAAAGAATGGCAATAATAATGAGGCCCGAGAATTGCTGAAAGAAAAATTAAAAAAAAAAACTATGTTTCCTCCAAGGTTTCGATTTCTCGAAAAAAAAAATTAGCGACAAATTGAAGTCGAAAGAAAGATGGAAGAAAATAAAAATCCGAGCTTCGCCCGAGTTTAACGTATACCGTTGTAATTAACCGTTAATCGGATTAATCTAAGACTGCTCTGAGCGTCGTGGCCAGACGATTGAAAAAAAAAAAAAAAAAATTAGAGAAGCAAGAAAAAAAAATCTGCAAAAATTCGCTGGACACGAACGTATCTCTCTTGTACGCTTATCGTATGTGCGCGTGATGTGAATGTGTATAAAAAGAAAACGAAAAAAATGCGACGGAAAGAAAAGGCGATGAAAAAAAAAAAATTAATAATAATGATAAGAAAGCGAAAAATAATCCGCGAGTTTCTTGAATGTAATAATAATTATTCTATACAACCTGGGTTTCCAAATACCTCGATACTCTTTGCCTCATAATCGACGTGTATTCCGTGTTATGAACGAATGTGTTTTTTTTTGCGCGCGAAAGAATGAACGTGTTGTATTTTTTTTTTTTCCTCTTTATCATAGATTGTGATATTTAACTCGTAAATTAAGTTTAGCTAGTTTTTAGAACGTTGCGTGAGAGGATTAGGGCTCAAAAAAAAAATAATGTAAATGTTAGTTTCCTCATGAGAATAGAATTAGAAAAAAAAAAGAAATGAAGAACGAGTGTGAGAAGTAAAGAACGAATTGCCGAGAGAAGAGAAGAGCGATTGACGAACGAGGAAACTGGGTATTTTAGCTGGGAGAATTTAAACAAATTCGATAATTGTTACTGTGTAATATCGTACCAAAATGGCGTGCTTCCTGTTTATCTCTCTTTCTATCTCTCTTTCTCTCTCTCTCTCTCTCTCTTCGAAGCTGCGGGCAAGTTTCCGCATCAGAGTGAACAAGTATTATACGAGTGTGTAATTACTGCAGTTATACAATAGTCTACTGATAGAATACTCTGCCAATATTTTTCTTTTTTTTTTGTAAATGCGGGCGAGAATCCTCTGGCTATAAAAGGGCGACAAAAAAAAGCGCTTTATCTTTTTTCTTGGACTTTCGAGATTTTGATTTTGACACAAAAAATAGGCTTGCTCGAAAAAAAACTTTTTCCTATTTTTTACTATTTGAAAAAAAAAATGTAATTTTCGTATTTTTTTTTAAATTGCAAAAATTTGTGGAACATTTTTCAAAACACCGTCTTGCGTAAATCTTTTTTTTTCTGTAACAAATAATAAGTCCGAAAAAAAAATAAAGCTTTTATTTTAACAGCCCTAATAAAATACGAGCGTTAGATTACCTGTTCGCTAGATTATAGGGAAAAAAAAGAAGAAAATAAAAGCGCTATAATAAGCGCCGCGGACTCGGGCAAGCTTTACTTAAAAAAGAAAAAAAAAAAAACAAATCTCCGCGGTAGGCTTCAAACGACGAAGCTATTTCGATATTTAAAAAAGAAAAAATATTAAAAAGCGCATCGCGAAGTACGCATGAGTGATTCCAAATAATTGTATATCTACAGATAGAATTAAGACTAAATAAGAGAATGAAAAAAAAAGTAAGAAAAAAAATAATAATAAATAAAACAACTAATCGAGTAGACTGATTATACGATGGGCAAAAGACGGAGGATGCGCGTTTTCTCTCGCACGAGAAAAAAAAAAAGAAAAAAAAACACCGCGTAAAAATAATGAATTTCCATTCTGTTCGCCGTTCGTTCGGTATAGATCCTGAGATACCTGTAATATGTATCCAGTCACGTGAACGTTATATGTACACGCGATGGGAAAGTAATTGTGTAAATAGTTGTGTCAGGCGTGTGAAACAAAAAAAAACGAGAAAAAAAAACACAAAAATTGAGTGTAAAATTGTGACGGAGAGACGCCTAGAGAAAAAAAAAAAAGAAAAAAAAGTTGTGTAGTTTTCTCTATGCACTTATGTACGTATATAAAAACCCTCGTTTGCTTCCCCTCGACTTCCGCGACGAAGCCCGACGAAAAATGCTATCATTTATTTTTTTATACTTTCAAAACGTTTCGTTTTTTTTTTTTTAATTATTTAAAAAAAAATCTTTATTTTGTATAACTCGAGTAATTTTTTTTTCTTTTTTTTCAGGTGAAACGAAATTTGTTTCACCTGAATGTCTAGAAAAAATGGAAATGAAATGGTGGAAAAGAAAAATCTTGTGGCATTTAATTTAAAATACACGTTTTATATTTATTTGTAATTTGCTTTACGTTTTTATTTCTACTAACTTATTTTTTTTTTATCGCATTCCCAATGTCCCTCTCTGTTTCTGTTTAAGAAATCCTGATCCTGATAAATAAAACTGCTAGGACTTTTAGAGGGAGTGTAGAAAATTATCTAATTGGAAATTGTGGACGAGCGGATTTTAAAAGATTTTTCGTTTTGTTTTTGCAAATCGAACATTTCTTATTCTTTTTTTTTTTTTAATTTACATTGTTGTTTGTTGATGTTAAGTCTGAAAATTATGTTGAAATCGCGAATTGTTTAAAGAAGCTTTATTTGTTTAAAAAATAAACAATCATAATTAATGCGAGAATATTTTTCATTTAAAAAGTATGATTTTCGAAAAATGTGGCAGATTTTAAGTTCTGAAATTTGCCAATTTTTTTACATCGACCTTTTTTTTTTATTTAAACACCCTAAAATAAAATTAGCTTAGAATTCGATTATTTTTTAATTTAAATTTTTTTTTAAATCCGCTCGCCTATAAATTCACACAAAAGAGAGAAAATAAAACTGCGAAGAAATGTTCCTCAATAAATTCTTTTGTATAGCTCGTAAATTGCGGCTTAGACGATAAGTTAATTGAGTGTCGCTCGATTCAACTGAACTAAAAAAAAAAAAAAAAAAAAAAAAAAAAAAAAATATCAAGCCGAACGAAGCCGATTTTTATATAAGTGCATTTTATATTGCATATAATATACATTCAACGTTTTTTTTACAAAATACAAACAGCGCCATCGAGTTTAGCTTTTTTTAAAATTTTTTTATTTTTTAAATTACATGAACCGATCAATTGCAAGATCGATTCTTAGACACTTCTTCCATCGTAAACACCGTATTATAGTGACTGTAACGTTTTTTCCAAATACGCAAAAATCTCCATATTTCAACGTCATTTTTGCTATTCGACTTAAAAAAAAAAAATAACAACTTGAACATTAATTACGAATAAAAATTTCGGTCTTTCTCTCACAAAAAATACTATAAAAATGAAAAAAAAAAAAAAATGAAAAAAACGCTCTTCGCAATCTGGACACGAAGGTTAAATTATGCTTATGGAAAAAAGCGACAAGTTTATTGTAAATTACAGTATGTATATTACCGTGTTGTATATCGAATACCTCAAGAAAAAAAAAAAAAAAAAAAAGAAACCTCGATCAATATCAGTATATTGTTATACAAGTGATCGTTACTTAGGAAATATGTGCACATAAAAGCTTTGAGCTAAATAAAAGAAAAAAAAATCGGAGTACTATACTGTAAAAAAAAAAATTATGATACTTTTACTACACCAGACCTATATATTTTATTTTTTAATATAATAATTTTGTTGGCTTTCCAGTAGACGTAAGGAAAAAAAAAAAAATATATATATGTTGTGTGGATGTTGTGCGAGCCTCGGACCCAGATCTTTGGAGACGTGAAACAAGTCCACCCACTGAAAATTCCTTTTGTATCATTGACCATTGACGAGAATATAAGTCCGCCAGCGCGTTGGCTCACTTTCGCCACTTCCAACTCTTGCCAATAATTGGCGATTTGCTATAATATTTTATAATCATTAAGGGGGTTCAAGTGCTTCATATTAGTCTAATTATTTTTGTATTCTTTTCATATAGTTTTCACGGATTTAATTTGCGGTATTTTAATGATCATTGCAGTATTTTGTCAACGAGAAAAATGTTG
Source organism: Perithous albicinctus (assembly GCA_964016905.1). Taxonomy (NCBI): domain Eukaryota; kingdom Metazoa; phylum Arthropoda; class Insecta; order Hymenoptera; family Ichneumonidae; genus Perithous; species Perithous albicinctus. The sequence goes on along the minus strand of OZ024688.1, from coordinate 37,195,761 downwards.
GCGAAGACAATAAGTTTTTTTTTTTCAAATTAAATTGGGCGACAAAAATTAATTAAAAAAAATTATTTGTATTACAGAGAAATTTTCGTAAAAAAGAAAGAATATTCATGGAAATGGTTTTTTGTCCAAAATATTAAGTAATTTATACTTATTTTTTAAACAGATTTTTCATCTGCTCTTTTTCAATTTTTAACAAATAATTTATAGGCAAAATACAGTTCGTTCTGTTTATTAAAATATCTACGAATTTAACACCCAAATATTTGTATATTAAATTTAATATACAAGTTTTTTTGAAAATAAAAATTTCAGAATAAAAAGTTCAATTATGCTTCATAGCTTGTACGTAGCTTATTATTTATTTTTGTAAAAATTGAAGTTACAACTTATTTAAGAAAATTATTTTTCAAATAACCCTACAAGTTCTCTTTGAAAAGTGTGAGGAGTTTAAAAGCAAAACAAGAGGATTGTTTTAGGTGACCCGCATTGCCCGCGTGCTTTTGCACATTATATCAAGCATTAAAAAAAATGTATGGTTATTTTGCAAAAACTGTGTTAAGAAATTATTATTTTTTTTTAAATAAATGTTTCAGTAAAATACAAAGATTTATTTGTCAGAACAAAAAAATTGCAAATATATTCTGCTATAAAAATTGAAAGAATTAGATATTAAAAAATATCTACGAATTTAACACCCAAATATTTGTATATCAAATTTAAAATACCATTTTTTTTCTAAATAAAAATTTCAGGTGTAATAAATTTTCAAGCACTTTTAGCACTGTAAGAACGGGTGTCTAATAGCCCCGAGAGATAAATTCAATTTAATTATGGCTCTCTCTCTCTCTCTCTCTCTCTCTCTCTCGTTGCAAGAGTTCTGCATACAAGTGTGTCTTAAAATACAACTGCGAATCTGCCAGTTTGCTCGGTGCGTAGAATTTCACCAGCTGGATTTCACCGAGTGGCAAATGTACTTTCGTACTCGAGCCAAAACATTTTGTGACGATAAGGCATTTATTTTAAGCCAACGTTTTGCTATTATAGGTACTCCAGGAGCAGCTCTCTTACATCGAGTCTACAATAACGTGGTGGGGTTTCACCTGAAGACCCGGATTACTCGTATATCTTAGCATAAATAATCCCACGCAATCGACAAGTGCAAAGAAAAATTAATTGTCACGTAATTTGCAATTAGAACGAGCGGAAGTCGTGTGCCAGAGCATGCGTGAAGATCGCACCACTCCCACGCTTTTTTTTTCACCTGAGGAATCTTTTTTTTTCTCTCTATGGAAAGCACAAATTAGTTCCGTCATTGTTCGACATATTTTCTTTTGTAGAGTGGGTTGCACTTTTTTTTACTTTCGTCATCGTAATACGGGCATATTTATAACTGCTATTCATTTTTTCTATCGGAAAATAAAACTCTACCAGGTTTTAAGGAGTCTTCAAGATGTGAAATCGAATCATTCGAGTATCAAGATTTCGAAAAATCTACATATTTTGTGATGTTAAAGCTGTTGAAACTAAATTTATGAACTTCTGCAGCTTAAAATAAATTTAGAAACAAAAATAAAATAAATGTACTTGAAATTTAGTTACAAAAAAATAAAATTAATTTACTTTAAATTTAGTTACAAAAAAATAAAATTAATTTACAAAAAGAAAAAAAAACTTAGTTTACAGCGACAATCCATGAAACATTTTTTTAACGCATTTTCTTAATAGTCAAATTTATAATATTTTTTCTTTTATTTCGAGTAGAAGAAATTTTTTTTTCAATTAAATTGCTATAGAGTTGTATTTTATCTAGAGAAAAATAAATTATGAAGTTATAAAAGTGCGTAGCACGTTTGTTCATTCACTACTTTCAGTTGGCTTCTTTCGCCGCTCTTTTGTGGGTCTTCCTTTGGGATTTTAGGGCACCTTGTGGTTCGAAATGTAGGCACGAATTCCTTGGGAACGTGCCTTTACGAATTACGACCCTGACCTCTCTTGAAGAAGAAGACTTTTACCAAAGTCACGTCTCAGTGGAAAATAAATCAGCAGATATGTCAAGGATTTTAAATTGCCTGTGCAATACAGGTAATTTCCTCAAAGGCGACAAAGAATAACAGTAGAATGAGAATTTTATAGCCTCGTATGGGCTGGTGATGCAGAGCTTAAAAATGCGGTCCTGTTTTCAGGCAAATCATAGATCACGGGATTTCGTATAAAGAAACAAGGAAAATCAGAAGCAGATATCTCAATGTTGATTTAAAAAAAATGAAAATCTCGAGAAAAAACGAAAATTTTCACGGTAACAAAGCTTCCTCTATGAGGCAAAAAAAAAATCTTAGAAAAATCACTGGTCCAGTTCATAAGGAATGATATAAAAAATATCATAGATCACAGAATTTCCTGTAAAGGAACAAGGAAAAGCAGAAGCAGATATTTCAATCTTGATTTTGATCAAGAAAAAAAAAAATGAAAATCTCGAGGAAAAAAAGAAAATTTCCATGAAAACAAAGCTTCTTCTATCATAAAGCAAAAAAAAATGTAATTAAAAAAATCACCGGTCCAGTTCATAAAGAATGCCTCGAGTAGGCCTCTCTGAAGTCTGAGCTGGTGTTTCCTAAAGGACCAAAAGGTGCAGAAAAAGGGGGAGAGAGAGAGACTCGACCCTATAGAGTACCTGACCACCGGCCAGTGGATCACATCGGACCTTGGTCCCAATGAGGAACACACAGACAAACACACACACACACATTAGTTTCCACTTCACTCTCTCATCCCAGAGCCTTAGTGGATGAGATCGTTTGCCTTCCTCTCCACCGCTATCGCTCCTCTCTCGCGTCTGTGTGTGTCGCGCGTTTTATGGAGAACTCTCAGCATATAACCGTGTGTTCATCGTACGACGAGCCACCAACCTGCCCCCGGTGATGTTTGCCTCTGTGTCGCCGTTTCTGTAGCGACTCAGCCTCGCAGCCTCCGCGAGTCCTCTCTCCCTCTCTCTCTCTCATGGAGAGATGCTGAGTATATATATCGACATTGGACGCAACGGAGTGGGGAGAGACATGTTCTCCACGACGAACGCAATGGCAAGAAGGGGGCATATCCCAACACACAGGCCGGTCTCGGTCTCGCTTGGTACCGGAGCGACCGGACCTCAGAATCCACAGTCTGCTCTCTTCGAGTGTGCGTTGTTGTTACCCAGAGGGTCGAAACCGCGAACGCTCTATAACAGACAAAGTCATTTTTTTCGGGGTGAGAGTGATATATATATATATGTATACATGTATGTAATTTTTTTAAATCCATAATTTCGTGATATTGAAAAACTGATAATGTGAAGAAAAAGGAAGGTACCACGAAGAGTGGATTATACATTTCTTCCGGGTTCTCTTTGCTCTGGTTTTACAACAACCACCCACGCTTCTGCAGCGATCCCCTCCCACTTCTTTGGTCCTGGGTTGATTACAGCCTGGGTCAGCGGTCATGGGACTTGGGAATTATACACGCTCATCGGCAACAGCTTTAAATGACGCTCAGGTTCGTTTCTTTGAAATCTTGGATTTAAGGGGTTGCGTGAAATTTTTAGAATATTCAAAGAGTAATATTTTATTTATGTGGTTGTTAGTGTTTTTTGAATTAAAAAAAAATGTTTGCTCGACGTATGAGGCGAAGAATTTTTTGCCCGGCGACAAAAGACACGCGGGTAATGCGGGTCACTCAAAATCATCTTTTCTTCGTTTTTGTGCTTTGCACACTTTTGGTGAATCTGAAGGCCAAATTTTCTCAAATAATTTTCAATTAAGCTTCAGGCAAACCTTCGCAGCTTCAATGTAGGTTTTTATTGTTTTTTTTTGTTGTGAAAATTGAAGTTACAATTTATTTAAGAAAATTATTTTTTAAATAATCCTTTAAGAGTTTAAAAAGAAACAAAAAAATTGTTTTAGGTGACCCGTATTGCCCGCATGCTTTTGCTATCTATAAAAAAAATCTTTGTCCATTATATCAAGCGTTTAAAAAAAAAAAATTCGTTGAACATTTGAAATAAAATTTTCTGATTATTTTACAAAAAACTGTGTTTTACCTTCGACTCAAAAAAATGCACAATGAAAGTTGAAAAAAAAAAGATAAAAAAATAAATGATTCAGTTAAATACAAAGATTTTCTTGTGAGAAAAAAGAATGTTAACAAAAAAAATTGCAAATATATTCTCCGATAAAAATTGAAGTAATTAACCATTAAAAAAATTAATGTTTCAGTTATACATTTTTTTTGTCACATAAAAAAAATTGTAAATATATTCTGTTACAAAAATTGAAACAATTACTTATTAGCATTATTTTTGTTAACATTTTTTTTGTCAGAAAAAAAAAACATGCAAATATATTCTCCGATAAAAGTTGAAATAATTAAACATAAAAAAATTAATTTTTCAATTAAATACAAACATTTTTTTTGTCCAAAAAAAAAAATTTAGAATGTTACAAAAATTGAAATAATAATAACTTATGGAAAGGATTGAAACTGCATATTCTGTTCCGGTGGTAATTAGCATGAAATTTTATGTCTATCGGTAGTAAAGTTCCGCGACCTTGAAATTTTACGCGCAAGCATTGAATCGACTATCCGTGAATGGAATTGTGTTACAACGCGCTGGCGTTGTCCTTTCCATTATTACTTTTTTTTTTTTTCTCTCGCTCATCGACTGCGTTAGCCGCACGACGCGCAGGGTTTGCCAAGATTATATGCAAATTGGTTGTTCGCTGATGTCACACACGTGTGTGTGTGTGCTGTGTGTAGATAGGATATAGCGGTTGATTTGGTCATTTTGCGATAAGTGATCAACAGCAGTTTGTGCGTTTTAAATTATCGTCCTGACGGACAACTGAGGTGACAAGTATGAACATCAACAGAGAACATCGTGGATTCAGATGTTCTGGGCGTTTGAAATAAACTTCTGCTCTTTCTCTCTGATTAAATCGTTGCAATACTCGGAGTAATTTTTTTTTGCTTTTTTTTTTTAATTAGGGGAGATAAAAAAATTATCATCTGCAATAATTATAGTTGCAACTCATTAATATTCATAATTAAAAAAATTAAAAAAATTACTGTACATAAGAACTGGACTGTAAGACACTTTGTATCGAGTAGAAGAAAAAGGAAATTCCATTTTGTTGTACATTTGGCAAAAAAAATTGTCTACACACGTCTAACATTTTTTTCTTTTTTTTACAAAAAAGTAAAGAAGTAAAATAAAAAAATTAAAATATTTACGTTGATATTAATATAAAAAATTTGTTGTTGCTTTTTTTTTAAATCAGGAGATAAAAAAATTATCAACTGCAATAATTATAGTTGCGACTCATTAATATTCATAATAACAAAAAAAATTGTTTACACGACTATCGTTTTCTCTTTTTTACAAAAAAAGTAAAGTAGTAAAAAAATGTTTACATTGATATTAATATAATTAGAGTGCTTGTAATTTTTGCAAGATTTTTTTTGGTTTAACTTTGATATTTTGTGTAGAATATTTTTCTTACAATATTTTTGTTTGTCAAAATAAAAATTGATATTTCAATTGTCTGAAAAATATGTAAATTTATGTATTTGAATCGAAAATGAATTTTTCTTTATAATATTTCTTATAGTTATTATATATTTTATTTAAAAATCTGACGTTAATACGAGTGAAGAAAATTTGTTATTTTGAACACATACATGTGTATTTAAAGTCAGACATATTGTCTTTGGTTTATGATATGTTTTTTCCAGAGACTGCGAAGGAATTTCTATAAACACCCACGATGATCTCATTTCTGCAGTGTCGAAGGACGAGTTTCCGGAAACGCGTATTAAAAAACAGACGCTTATAGGTAGCAAAGCAATCGTGGGGTTCGATTTAATAATTTTAAGTGTCACGAGGCTCTGAATCTCCTCGGACTCCATTTATGTTCGACGATCGATTTGCAACTGTTACTCTGACTCACTTTCCATTATACGCCCATGTAATTTATGGCTCGCTTTGTGCGTAAGCCGATCTACATCGATAATAGTTATCTTGCGATTGGCCTGCATATGAAGCCTCCTCGTAGCCAGATATCACCAGTTTGGTAAAATTATATGGGGAATTTCGTACGAAATCTCGCGAATAGCCTGAAAAAAAAAAAAATCTTGGACATCGTTACAAGAATTAACACGACAATTTTTTTTCAGGTGATTAGAAGAAAAATTCATATAAACAAAAAAAAGCTGCCTAAAAAAATTATTTTCATCACTTTGTAGTTAATATAAAAATATTATTGTATAAGGCAGCTAAAGCAGTATTAATAAAAATTCTTATTATTATATAAATGAGGAGAGCAGTTTAGAAAATAAATGGTTCTAATTCTTGCTATAAAAAAAAAATTGGTTCCATATTGAAACTCTAATTTTTTTCTGCAGAGCTGTGCGGTAATTTTATAGCTGTTTATGATTTTTCTCATCACTCCTCATCTTTGAAATCCCCCAGAAAGTTGTACATATGTTAGAGACAACGTCTACATAGCTCGAAACAAGATAGCTTCAGAGACTTCTACCGTAAATATCGAATGTCGACAGTGTGTAATAGAAGAAGAAAAATCTTGGTTGGATCTTGAATGACTGATTGAATCGATTGACTCAGTTATTGGTCTTGTGGTCTCGGCTCGACTAGCAAACAGCTCATTCATGAATGAAATATTGCTCTCAGTGCCTTGAATAGAAGCACACATGAGCGGAATCGAGTCGTTGAATTTTCAAAGCCTCCCACCAAGAATTTCGTAATTGACAACCGTATCGAATTCGCTATAAAGAACAAAAAAAAAAAGTGCTTTGCGGCAAAACTCACGGATTGTAAGCCAAACGTTGGTGCTTGACGAATTCACATAGCTACTGAATTATTCACAGAACGTATTTTCTTCGCGTTTGCATAAGAGTTTTGTGTAACGTATATAGCTTTCGGTTTCGCTTCCAGTGACTTTTGAAGAGTCGATAAAGAGAGAGAGAGAGATCAACGAGCTCTATGGATCTTTAATATATTATAACGTCGACTCTGTCGATTGAAACACATGCCGCATATGTTCGTAATTGTAAACAATTAGACGATTAACCGGGACAAGATATTGCGCGAGTTTGCAAAGTGAGTTCTAGCGCACGTTTGACGATATGTCTTTTATAGTCTTCTTGCAGGTTGTGAATAAAACATTTTTTTTAAGCTGAGGCAACGTAACGCCAGAGAATGTACTAACACGTTGTCTCGACAGAAGCAAATGAGAGACTGATGATAAGAAAAAAGAGAAAAAAAAAAAGTGATGTTTGCATGATCGCGATTGATCAGAAATTTGTGAGTTGCAAAAATAATTCGGAGCAATCCGTTTTAGCAACGAAAATTCGTAATTTTTTTTTACTATCATCTTTTTATAAATTATTATTTTTCAATTATTTTTCAACATGAGATTTAGAGAAATGTGAGCTTCGAGCTATTATTATTATATTTATTAGCCATTCTAGCCCTACGGGCTTTAGAATTTTCACATATGCATTTCCACATCTCATCCTGGCCCATTGCTCTTTATCCCTTCCAGAAACCCCTTCCTGGTCGCAATATTTTTGGAGCCCGACCGTGTCCTTCCGACACTTGTATTCGAGGCAGTACCTCGATTTTTCTGCTCGACACCAATAGTTTTGGTCGCACATTATATTGCATCCTTTTTTCATTTTCTCCACTACTCCTTGTAGTCCCTCACCCATTCTTATAATCTCCAACAATTCTTCGTCTCCAACTGTGGACATCTCATGGCTTTTTCGACTTCCTCAAACCATTGATCCTTTCCTATTCGTCCAGTTCCTCAGTTCTTCTTTAAGACATACTTTTGGCAATCTTCCTTCTTGCATTTCCATGATACAAATATCTTCCTTGCTTCTGCCTTCTGCCTTTTTCCTGTCCGCCTCCAATCTCCAGATGTACCTAGTGCATGAATTATTATTATTATTATACATTTTTTTTCTCGGTTTGCAAATAAACTGACAAAAATTGAATATTTTTTATTTTCAATTCTTAATTTAAAATCTAATGAAAAAAAAATGAAAAATAAATTGTGAAATTTTTTTTTTCTAGGAAAATGACAAATGAATGATTATTTAAAAAAGGGAAAAGATTTAAATTAATGTTAAAAAAAAGATGTATGTAGAAATAAAAAAATGGCGATAAACGATAAAGATGAAAAAGGGCAGTAAAATATTATCATTGTTCCCTTGTAGGCAACTAAATGCATTCCTACAAGGCGGAAGTGAATTAATATAACGTGAAATCCTTAAACGGCAGGAAACAGTTGGTGCGTGTAGTTCGAGATAAGCTTTAACCGAAGGACCGAGACACAGGTGTGTTCTCTGTGTGCTTATCGCCTGTCTTTCTGTGTATTCTGCAGACAGAGTGAATAGAATATCGTTGCGCACGTGCGTATAATAAATACAGATAAACACCCTCATAGCTATTATGCAACTGTTAGAAAATATTCACTGTTGCATGTTGCAACAAAAGCGAGTAAATGTTCGGGTGTGTTCTGCAAAAATCACCTACAATTGATTTTTAAATCGACAAATCAATTGCTACATAAAAACCAACAATATTAAATACATTTTCGAAAACTTTCGATTAACAAAAATCCAAAAAAAAAAAAAAAATTCAAGACAAAAAGCATAATTTCTATTTCAAAGTAGTTCGAGTCTATTTCTATTTCACAGCAGGTAGATTTTTTTTTTCTTTCTCTTATCTGGTGTGCTTATGAAAACACGTTTTTTTTCCTTCGTCTAGAATAAACGTATGGCATTGTCGAAGCCATTATCAAGGAAGTTTGTTCTGGCTTGCTCGTTCGTAAGGGTAAATGAAATGATATCCTTGAGTAAGCAGATTGAGCTTATGGGTCTTCCGTTGATAGGTATTTCTGTGTCAGGGACCACGAACTTTCGGTTGAATTTCGTTGTGTCTCAAGGTTCTCGTATCCGAGAGATCACTCGGATCGCCATATTAAAAATTTATACCGTCAATTTTTAAGCACAATCTTCAGCATTTTCGTCACGGACACTCTTTTCACCTCAACGAATCCGCCAACTTGTTTGAAACTCGAATTGTCATATTGCTTTCTCTCCCACGGTTGTATTCCTTCTTCCTCGGTACATAATGCATTCGCCGTCAGTTGAGCCACATTATTTTTTTTTTTTTTTTAATATATCTCTTTCGCTAATTCCGACACTTTTAATTTTGCTCTTAATTTTGTAACTTATTCAAATAATTTTTCAACAGGAATAATATTGCTCTTGTGTAGAGTTGGTGGTGTAGAGTCGACGATGTGTAGAGTTGATGGTGTAGAGTTGGTGGTGTAGAGTCGACGATGTGTAGAGTTGATGGTGTAGAGTTGGTGGTGTAGAGTCGACGATGTGTAGAGTTGATGGTGTAGAGTCGCTGATGTGTAGAGTTGGTGGTGTAGAGTCGACGATGTGTAGAGTTGGTGGTGTAGAGTCGACGGTGTGTAGAGTTGATGGTGTAGAGTTGATGGTGTAGAGTTGATGGTGTAGAGTTAATGGTGTAGAGTTGATGGTGTAGAGTTGATGGTGTAGAGTTAATGGTGTAGAGTTGATGGTGTAGAGTTGATGGTGTAGAGTTGATGGTGTGTAGAGTTGATGGTGTGTAGAGTTGGTGGTGTAGAGTCGACGATGTGTAGAGTTGGTGGTGTAGAGTTGATGGTGTAGAGTTGATGGTGTAGAGTTGATGGTGTAGAGTTGATGGTGTAGAGTTGATGGTGTAGAGTTGATGGTGTAGAGTCGCTGATGTGTAGAGTTGGTGGTGTAGAGTCGACGATGTGTAGAGTCGACGATGTGTAGAGTTGATGGTGTAGAGTCGACGATGTGTAGAGTCGACGATGTGTAGAGTCGACGATGTGTAGAGTTGATGGTGTAGAGTCGACGATGTGTAGAGTTGATGGTGTAGAGTCGACGATGTGTAGAGTTGATGGTGTAGAGTCGACGATGTGTAGAGTCGATGATGTGTAGAGTTGCTGATGTGTAGAGTTGGTGGTGTAGACTCGGCGATGTAGAGTAGAGGAGAAAAAAGTGGCCCATTTGACGGAGAATTCCCTATACATATATAATATATATACGACGATCTCGAACTGGAAGACCGGTCATTAACACGCGTTCAAGTAAACGTGTACTCACGCAACGAGAGACTTCTCTTTCGCCCGATGCAATTATCCGTTCGATCATTAAATGTCAGAATTATTATAGTTATTAGTAAGCACTCCAGTAAGCATCCCACGAATATGAGCCGGAGACGATCGAGCAGATCTCAAGGACGAGATTGATGGGAGGAGAAAAAAAATATATATTTCTTGGCCTAAAATTCCTTTGATGGGAATTTTGAAATAAACGTGCGCGCGCGCGCGCGCGCGCGGTCATCGGGAATTAAATTAAATTACGTGTCAGAGATTGCGTGTATATTCCGTAGGCATGTGAAGATATATTGAAACACGTTTTTAGAGAAGATTAGAGATTCACTTTCGAACATGCAACATATAAGAAAAAAAAATAAAAATAGAAAGTAAAATTTTTGTACTTCAAAGAGTTAATTTCATTTTTTTCTTAATTTTGTAGAATTAAAAAAAAAAAGTGAAAAAGATAATTTTTTTTTTACAAAATTAGGCAATTTGTTATACAAATTGATGTTCTTAAGAAATAAAACGTTCGATAATTACAAACAAGCCGCAGCGTTATTTATTTTCTAATTCCGAATAAATGACGCTAAATCACTAAAACGCACGTTTCAATAACCACAATAATTTGCAATGCCTCTCAAAGGCTCATAAATACTTACACAGCCTCTCGTTAACACTGAACTTTATCACCTGTATCTTATTATATTTTCCGCGGCAATCGTACAACTGTACATCTACGATACAACTGTTTGTTTAGATAAATGCTACATTTTATGAATTACTAACCTCTCCCGTGAGCAATCTTACTATAAAAGGCGACGAAGTAGTTCGTCAGAAACAGTCGTAAGAGAGAAGGAAAAAAAAAAAAAGTGGGCAGAGAGTGCTGTTCAGAGTCGAAGAGCCGATGGTGCCTTGCACCTTTTGCCGCGTTCGTGAGTTTCGTTATTACACAATTGCGCCGTGGGTTACAGTTAAACAGAGACGCAATCGAGCTGTCTCTCTTCGACTTGAAAATCGTGTGCGTCCCGCACGAGAGTAAAGAAGCAAAAATCGCTGTTAACCAACCTTGCCTTCTCTGGGCAATGTCGCTGCATCGATGCCTCTAAAAACCGCGGCAACCTGCTTTAGCTTTTCCGCGAATAATATAGGCAAGTCTCTTTTTTTTTTTTTTTTTTTTTGCAACTCTGCATCAGCGTGTTGCTCTCCGACGGGATGACGACGCTCCTGCAATATGTTTTCAGTAGGAAATTATATATATATTTACGGATGACGGATGAGCCAGGTTGCTTTGCGTGTCTCTTGATTAGCGGAGAGCGACTGAAGTATCTACTATGTTCCGCTGTATACACTTTTAGCTTCGCGATTTGACAAAACAATTATAGCTAATTGCACAAACTCTTGGAAGTCACGATCAAGTCTCGTCCTGTTTCTAACATCGACGACGATTGGTCTAAATATGAGGCATTCCGTGTCAGTGCAGCCACTCAAAAAAAAATAAAAAAAATGTCTTAAATTATTTTTTTTTATAAAAAAATAATGTTTTGGTCAACTTCGAATTCCCTGAAATAGTTTTGACAAAAAATTTGATTTACGCTTCTGTGAATCTTGCTTAGATAAAAATTACGAAAATTGATGAAAAATATTCAGGTTTTTCATTTAGTTTCATAATATTTTTTATAATTAAATCTCACAATCGAGTCTCGTCCTGTTTCTAACGTCGACGACGATTGGTCCAAATATGAGGCATTCCCTGTCAGTGCAGCCACTAAAAAAAAAAAAAAATCCAAAAAATTTCTAAAATTATTTTTTTTATATAAAAAAATATAAATATAATCTTGCTTGAATAAAAATTATGAAAATTGATGAAAAACATTCACGTTTTTAATTTAGTTTGATAATATTTTTTACAATTAAATCTATAAATCAATTATAATTATAATAAGTACGTCGATTATTTGATTAATCAAATTTAGACCCGCTTTGATCTAATATATTAGCTGACTTGTTGTATTGCTCTCGAATCATAGTTTATTAGGCCGCCACTGTACCGGCGCGGCTTTGAAGGACCGACAAACGATCGCTTGATAAAGCTCGAGATAAAACACGTCTCTCGATCTCGAAGAAACAAGCTACCCAAGCGTGTGGTATATCGAACGTGACGACAAGTATAATCAACGAGATCGTGATCAAAGTATATACCTACTATAATTTCTATTTAAGGTCATGTGACACCACCCTCCACAACTTCCTAGAGATACAGTGATACAGTCAGTAACTATAAAACTTATTCCTTTTTTTTTTTCAACGGTACTGAAAAATAGTTTCACGTTCAAAAGGAAATAGGATCTCACTGCGGAACTGATAGACGCAGACGCGTCGTATTTACTCTTTTCCTAGAAATGTTTGACACCTTTTGACAAAAACTGCATTACAGGATTTTTTTTACCGACTGCGATATGCTCGTTGAACGTGAGAAGGATTTTAGTAAAAAAAAAAACAAAAATAGGTGTTTAATCTTTCTGATAAATAAAAACATTTCATGTTCATATTTAAATAATTGTTATGGTATTAATTTATTAATAACTTTTCGGCATAAAAAATTGTATGTTATATAGAATTAATACACAAATTTCAGTTGTTTCAATGTAAATATTTTTTTTTTTGCCAAATTTTCCCAAAAAGGGAAGTCAGGTTCTAAAAATAAATAAATAATCTCGATAAGTTGGAGTTGCCGGAAGTGAAGTGTGTGACAGTTGCGAGGAAAGCTTTATTCTCATAATTGTGAGAGAGAACCGGGAGGTCTCTTACTCGCGGTTTGAAACAGAAACACTGAAAGCGGCGAGAGTAAAAGAGAATTTTCTGGGCAGAGCAGCGTGAGTGATTTAGCGTTGCCATACAACGACAGCATAAACGCGTAAGTCCGGAAACTCCTACGTCCGTTAGAGTGTCTCAGAGTTTGCTCTCGAGTCTGTCTTCTCTTGAGGCGATCCTCTTCACGCTTATGGGAAAACGTGTGCTAAAAACCAGTCACCCCGTAAGAGAGAGAGATGGAGACTATTTTGTGGAACGAGAGGTGACTCGTTCGCAGGTTCGCACTCAACGCTCGCCTGAGGAGAGAAAGGAAGAGAGCGAAAGCAAAATGCTGATGAGAGAGACGAAGAGAGAAAACGTATCGTTTCTTCGGTGTTAACACCGAGCAAATATCTTTTGCTTTTGCAGTCGAAGAGCCTGAAGAGCACGCCGAAACGATCCGAAGACACTTCTGATAAAGAAGAAATGGCGAATGGAAACTTAATTAATATAATAATAATTAAGTTTTTAACTTAATAGACAAGAAATTGTTAAGAGGGTGATTGAAGGACGTTATTAATTTCAGTAATCTGCAAAATATCCAGTTTTTACGATTCTTGCGTGGAATGACTTTTGCATATAAATAATGTATATGGGTCATTCTATGTCAGTATTGAAATCTCTAGCTAGATAAAAATGAAATAATTGAAGTGAAATGAATTAATTTGAGATATCTGCGAAATTGCCAGTTTTGACGATCTTTGCGTGGAATGAGTTTTGCATATACACGGTATATGGGGTATTCCATGTTAGTACTGAAATCTTTGAACCTATGAACCTGAAATCATTGAGAGTGGAATTAAGCGATGTTATTAATAAGTGTAATTTCCAAAAGAGAATTTGCCGATTTTTCGCGTGAAATGACCGTAGCATATACATAGCATATGGGGCATTCTATGTCAGTATTAAAATCTTTAACTATACAAACACGTCGCGAATTCCGATATTCCACAAAATAACCGATTTTTCGCATGGAACGACCACAGCATATGCATAAAGTATGGGGCATTCCATGTCACTACTCAAATATTCGACTTGATAAACCTGAAGTAATTAAAAGAGCCTATCAATAATTGCAATCTCCAAAAAAGACATTTTTACCAATATTTCACATAAAATGACCTATATATCTACTAGCACACCCAAAAAACAAAATCTCTGATTAATTTGACACGGAATGTTCTATATCAATAACGCTTGCTGCTGCCAATATCATTTTTCACAGCGTGTCGATATAAACGCGCACGTGTGTGTGTAAAAAACGGTCAAAGCATGGGGTGAGCGTGGGGTGCTTGCTCTCGATGGTCAGGGGACATGAGGCCCACGTGTTCCCAGCGGTGCCCACACACTCGTTCGACTCGTACCTTTTTTTTTTTTTTTCTTCATATACGCGGTCACGTACGATATCGCACGCCACTATATACTACAAATATTATCATTATTATTTTACACTATACATTTTACACGCACATTCACGAAGATACACCTACGAAGTAAACGCCTTCTTGGACAGAAAAACCGTTGAATCTGAGCGTCCTCTGACGGTAAACATTACGGCAGAGGTCGCTCTGCGTACAAATAAAGCAGCGTCTTAGAATGAAAATAAAACTTACAAAATTTAGATCCAAATCAAATTTGCACTTCGTGCAACTGAAACGAATTTCAAACATTATTCATGCACGTACTTTTGTTCTACTTTCAGCGATATAAGAGACCACTTCCTAAAAAAAAAATTTATTGCGAAAAATGGAATAAAAAATAATATGTGAAATATTAGAAATGAGCTCTAAAAAAATTAAAAAAAAAACATTATTTTAAGTTTCTCATTTTTTTCTATCTTTTTATGTAAAAAAAAAAAAAATCAAAACCGAATATGGTAGTCAATAAATATATAGATTAAATTAAAAAAAAATAATAATAATAGTTCATTTTCTTCCGTATTTAAAGAATTGTATTTTTTATATTACCTGATGAATAAATATGCTTCTGATCGAAAAAAAACGCCTTTCAAAGTCGTCTAAATTGTAGAACACGTTTTTACCGGTATACATGAAGGGCACGTGGTTACTGTAAGCACAATAAAGTGTCGACTACACAGTCTGTGTCACAGAGAACATGTTCCAACGCGACTTTTCAGCTCGCAACAACCGTAGCAGTTAATGACAAAGGTTACGTGTTGCATACTAACGTCAGACAGTGGAGTCTTGTCCAACCCTGTGCATGTTTCTTTTTTCTTTTTTTTTTTTTTGGGACAGGAAGGGCTCAATGTGAGAGTGTACATAACCATTTACGTAATACACAGAGAAATAAATATATACATGTGTAGGTGTAACGTATCCATGGTCGAAGATATAACGGGAGCGTGCTTTGCATTAGAAAATAGACAAATATATTTCTATCGTGGAATGACTCGGACTTTTATTCGTGATGGTCTTGTCAAGATATATTCGTACAGGTGGATGTGTCCCTCGGGTCAATGACGAGGCAAAGGTCTCGATTGTAGCATTTTTTTTCTTTTTTTTTTTAGACGAAGAGAAATCATTGTACGGCTTGTTTGTTTATTTATATGCCTTTTAATAATATTAATCAACACTTTCTTCAATTAATTGTTTTTATATAATTAAAAATTTAGAATGTTTTTTTTTAAGTTAATTTTTAAAAAAAACGGTATCAGAGGATCAAGTAAATTGAGAAAAAAATTAGTTTTATTTTATTTTTATTATTATTTTGGGAAAAAAAATTAATCACCAACATTTGTTGTAATTTTGTCAAATGTAGAATTTAAAAAAAAAGTTAAACCAAAAATATTATTAATGACAAATCGACTTTTTGAAAAAGAATTCATTTCTTATCCAACATAAAAATCGAATTTTAGAAAACAATTTTTCCGCGGTATTTATAAAAGTTAGAGAAATAATTATTTCGTTGTCAAACATTGACAGAGCATTAAAAAAAGAAAACTCGTAAATACGTGAACACGTTGAATGAGAAAGGGTTGAAGACAGATAAATATAAAATTGTCTCTCGTCCGTCTATCTTTTGGCTCAGTCGTTAACTGTTTTTCCATTTTCTTTTTTGTCCTACACGAAAGTACCATCCGGAACACCGGATACGTTTGAAAAAAGAAAAATTGTATTTTCGTCACTTTTTCGTCGTGATTGTCGTGTGTCTGTCTCTCTGTGAAGTTCTCTGACGCTAATATAGGCGCTACGGATAAAAACAGGAAGACCAGAGCGAGAGAGAGAGACGGAGAGTGAGAGAGAGGTCTCAAAAGCTCATCGGTGAAGCGTATGCCAAAGAGACGAAGGAGACGTTCTCGCACTCTCGTTACGATGTTCACCCTGCGGCTGTTTGGGCTAAATTTAGTGAGTTACAATTGTCTTAGGCTGACTTTGACTAGAAACATTCGGTGGAGTCGACAAACGCACAGGGGAGTCCATTCATTCTAGGCTTTTTGGTGTGCAACAGCAACAACAGCCTCCCCACGTTTCATTTCCCAGCAGTGAAACTCCACTTGATTGATTTTGTTTGAAAGGACGTGTAAGTTCAGCGCGAAGACCTTTCAATTTATTGTTATGATGATTACTGTTTGATTTGTAAGATCGAATGTCATTCGTCAGACATTTAGTTAGAAAAAAAGCTTATTTACGACGTCTTAATTAGGGTGCTTATTTTTACACACTTTTTTTAACTTCGTTAATTAAATATTTTTTTTCACACTCGATTCATAAGATAAATGATGTGTCTAAATTTTGAGAAAATCTTAAAATTCAATAAAAAATTTAAAAGAAAAACGGTGATTCTTCAGATTTTTCTTTCGCACTATTTTTATACCGTGAAACTACCACGGGACTCATTAAAATTTCGTGGGTTAGTGCCGCTGTCGTGGAACAGAGGGAGTCACCCTGAGTAAACAGACAAGTGAAAGAGAGACTCTCGGACGTAATTATTTCTCTGCAAAGAGATCGTGTGTCTTGTGGCCTCTGACGTTGTTTAGTCTAAAAGACAATTCTCGAGTGTGCCTCTCCAGTGAGAAGAAATAAAGCCATCAAAATTTGCCAAAGGCGTGAAAAAAGGGTTATAATCATAAAATAGAATTTTCGCAGCTTTTCTACGAATCCACAAAAAGTACGAAAACATCAAGTTTCTTACCTAAAATCGAAATATTCACGTGAGTTGAAACGAGACCCTGGAAGACAGGAGGGAACAAATTCCAAACAGTTTCTTTTTTTTTTTTTCTTGTATGTACGACTCTGTGTTGTGATACCGAGTAGTACTATAGTATTGTTGCGTATGCAGCGTTAACTGAACGTGGCAACAAAGATGTACGTGCTGGGAACGAGATTTCCACCGCGTCTTTTGATCTTCAATCGCGCAAGGACGATACAATGGAACGTGGAATAACATTCTCTGCTAAAACCAGCTGAGAGTTTCTTTGAGAAAACACCTATATATTAACAGACGTGTGCTCATCCCGTAATACACAATATTCCATCGAGGAGTCACGCAATTTGTCAACGTTCACTTGCCACAAGTAATCGAGCACCCATTGTTGCAAATTTCCATATACGACATCGAGGCACACGCAACGTTTTCTATTCGCAACGATGAGTTACAAGCATTTTTTTTACTGTTTTTTTAATTGCCCGTCGACTGTTAACTCATTAAAAGTGGACTTGGAAAAATCAGGCCCTGAAAAAAGGGCTCATTGGGATTTAGAAAATTCAGGCCCTGAAAAAGGGTCTCATCGGGATTTCGAAAATTCAGGCCCTGGGACAGGGCCTTATGGGGACTTAGAAACATGAGGCCCTGTAAAAGGGCCTCATGGGGAATTATAAAAATCAGGCCCTGAAAAAGGGCCTTATGGGGACTTATAAAAATCAGGCCCTGAAAAAGGGCCTTATGGGGACTTAGAGGCATCAGGCCCTGGAAAAGGGCCTTATGAGGACTTCGAAAATTCAGGCCCTGGGACAGGGCCTTATGGAGACTTAGAAAAATCAGGCCCTGAAAAAGGGCCTCATGGTCGTCTGAAATAAATCCTGGATGAGGGGCCCTTTTAAGGTACTTAGAAAAAAAAGGCCCCAGAAAAGGGGGTCCCTTTTTCTGAGTCTTATCAGCGATCGCTGTAAAAAATAACAAAGCGTGTTATTGGGTTCTAATGTTTGATAGAGTTGAAGGCCATAGATTAATTATAGAATTAGCTCGAAGGGCTTATTATGGTAAAATCGTGAAACATACGCAACACACGAGAGAGCGTTGATATTGTAATGATAACAGGTGGTCGCGGCAAGAGTGCTGAGCGTTAGTCACAGAGATAATCCGTTATCAGACTCTTATCTACGGGTTATATTACATTCGATCGATTTAATATTTTTTCATCTCAAGCTCAAAAGTCTCACTCACGGAGTTTAGTCGTCGATTAAAGTTTGCACGAGTTTTGCGTACAGAGGTGAAAATTTGATATTTCCCGAAACTCCGGCAGGATCGGATATACTTGTTACACAAGCCGAATAATAGACGAGGAATCAGGCCATGGTTTTTGTTTGAGACGGAGAGCAAAGCGACGTTTACTTTCCATTCAACGAAGTAGCGAACGTATACGACTGTATTATAATGTAAGTAGCCTGTAACTTAGGTACTTTGTCGATGGGAAATCTTATTGGTCGCCTCGGATGCTTATTTTCAACATTTTATTTATTTATTTATTCGATTATTTGTATGTATTCGATCGATGCAATTGCGAAGTATAATTAAACCAGAAACACTTTTCCAATGAAAATACTTATAAACGTAAAAAAAATGCTAAAAAAAAAGCTAGAAACAAATTGACACGATTGCGATGATGCAATTAAACCTTTTTTAAAGGCTTTAAAATGTAGTCTTTTTTTTTTTTTTTTACACGGGGTGAAAAGAGCAATTACAAAAATGACCCATGAGTCGTAGCAAATTGGCTGTAACGGAAGGGAGTCGGCAGAATAAAAAGTGTCCACGATATTCCATGACTCAAGAAAGAAGAAGAAGAATACATAATAATAAGAGTATAAAAGATGAGATAAAGCGCGGAATGAAGAGGATAGACATTGGGCACTAAAGCGATGCCCCGCACGACGAGGACTCACTGTCGTCAGACCAGAAATCCGGGCTACGAAATTAGACACTGGTGTCAGTGCGCGAGTGTGAAATAGCGTAGAAAATACTGCGGTTGTGTGTATACCCGTAAAAGACGCCGGGAAATAGAGTGATGGCGTTAGAAATAAGAGAAAGAGTTTGTCGAGCAGTGGACCACTTGACGATGACTGTACGATTTTTTTTTTTGTAATCTTCTCAAAATATGTATTATCGTTCACGCTCTCATCAACAAGAACGCTTAATTGAGAAATGTGTTTATTATTGTATGTTGCAGAAGTTAGTATGAAGAGGTGAAGTGAAACGAGAGATCTCGTTGCCGAACGTAAAAGCGAAGAAATATGGCACTGACCGTATCCTCAGCCCGTGTTTTCAATGGAAACGGTACGTAAACATTGATTGTTATTTTTATTTCTTTCAGACTTATTTATTTGCCATTTTTTTTTTTTTTTTCAAATAAAATATGTGAATATTTCCACTTTTTTTTTATTAACATATAAAAATATTACACATCAAATTTGTTAAAAATCGACAGATTTCTAAATTTTTTATAACACGTGTGGAATATTTTTTTGTTGGTACAGAATTCCAAACAAAGAACTCAGAAAGCAAACAAAAAATCCGATTATTATCACATTAGCATCAAAGTGTATATTTACCATAAAGTCTTATCTAAAAAAAAAAAAAAAGAAAAAAAAAACCCCATGTACACAATTATCGATGATTTATAATCTCAATATAAATTCTTGTAACATGTACGTAATACATTCAACGGCACGTGCCGATATATTTCGCAATCTATATATCGATACACATTGTAAATATATGCTCAGCGAGGCGTGTTGATATTCAAGCGAGGTAATTTAAACCCGAGACCCCCGAGGCTTAATTGCACTTAAAAAAAAAAACCCGAGATTCTAATCGTCGCGAGATCTCGAGCTTCGTGTAACTTGTAGCAAATTCGTCGGTGCAACGGTGCGTAAAAGAGTGTTCTTGGTGCGTAAACACAGTAGAGGCTGCGCATAATATAGAGGCTCTACAGAGAATCTGTAGAATTTTGACTTGGAGACTTTTCATGTGTAGAGTTAGGGATTCTGTAGAATTGCTATTGTGTAGAGTCGAGTATTGTGTGGAATTGGGATTGAGTAGAGTTAGGGATTCTGTAGAATTGCTATTGTGTAGAGTTCGGTTTGTGTAGAGTTGGGGTTGTGTAGAGTTTGGTTTGTGTAGAGTTGGGATTGTGTAGAGTTGGAATTGTATAGAATTGGGTTTGTGTAGAGTTGGAATTGTGTAGAGTTGGGATCGTGTAGAGTTGGGATCGTGTAGAGTTGGGATCGTGTAGAGTTGGGATCGTGTAGAGTTGGGATCGTGTAGAGTTGGGATTGTGTAGAGTTGGGATTGTGTAGAGTTGGGATCGTGTAGAGTTGGAATTGTGTAGAGTTGGACTTGTGTAGAGTTGAACTTGTGTAGAGTTGGACTTGTGTAGAGTTGGACTTGTGTAGAGTTGGGATCGTGTAGAGTTGGGATTGTGTAGAGTTGGAATTTCGTAGAGTTGGAATTGTGTAGAGTTGGAATAGTGTAGAGTTGGAATTGTGTAGAGTTGGACTTGCGTAGAGTTGGACTTGCGTAGAGTTGGAAATGTGTAGAGTTGGACTTGTGTAGAGTTGGAATTGTGTAGATTTGGGATTGTGCGGAGTTGGTATTGCGTGTAGAATTGCTGTTGTGTAGAGTCGAGGATTGTGTGTAGCGTTGTTGTTGTGTGGTTGTTGATTTTGTGTCTAGAATTGCCGTTGTGTAGAGTTGATGACGTAGAGTCGGTGATGCGTAGATGCCAGATTCTGTAGATCCGCTGTATTATACCAAACCTAAAGAGCCTGACTTTTGCCTCACTCGTGGAAGCATCTTTTAGCGGAAAGATCATTCCACAAGAGCAAATAAAAGGTGACTTACAGCGTGACGCGTAAACGAACGAATCTCCCTCTATCTCCGTGCTCGCCCGGCTAACGAACTTTGCCGGATTATTATTACCCTCCTCCCCTGGATACTCGCCAATGGTTACAACATATTTTGCTTTATACCGCGCGCGCGCCCCGATGGTCGTTAACCTCGGGGAAGAATCACGCCGCTCTCGTTACACTGACTCAGACACTTTGTACAACAAACTGAAAAAAAAAAAAAAAAAAAAAAAAACAAACAAACAAACAAACAAAAAATTCAAGATTTCTATGGAATGCACTTGCGGTTAAATTTCCTCAGCCTTTATATGCTTTACGCGGTTTTGAAACGTTGAAAACCTTCCAAGAGCGTCTCCGACGCTTACGTGACTCTTTATCAGCTGGAAAAGGAGGCCACTCTGGATATTGTCCCATAAAGTGTCACTCGCGTTATTGCCAGCCTATATGCAATATGCACTTCATTCGGCATGCTGATAATAGCGATAGATTTATGAAAAAAAAAAAAAACATTGTTCTACTCTACTCGGTCGTTGACCACGTAACAGTAATTTATTTATTTTGTTTATTTTATTTTTTTATTTCTGAGTAATTACTTTTTTTTCTTGCTTTTCCGTATAAGTCCGAAATGAGAAAAAATTCTGCTTTGCGTCCTGATTTTTAATAATAACAGCAACGAAAAATAAATTCCAAATTTGTCTCTTAATTATTATTTTTTTTTACGTGTCATTGGCCTTAAAAGGTAAATGTGAAGTCAGGAAGCGGCGTTAAATACGTTGCACAATTTTTTTTAATTAACTGTACAGTGAATTAACATGTAAATGAGGAGGACCAGTTTTTCTCGCACATATACACGTACTGTGAATTTTAATGAACCAACAATCCTTTTTTTTTTTTTTTTAGTGGGAAAGCAGGGTTTCGTTTCCGGTTCCACTGGTTCCAAGTGCCTCTGCTGCCCCTATGGCTATCACATCGACTTGGATTTCGTGCGATACTGCGAGGCTGTCGCTGCGGACACATCAAGCGACAGATCGACTATCGAGAGACGAAAGAAACGCGAGAGACGAAGACAATGTCAATCCATGGAAATACTTCTTGGCTTGGTAATTGTTAGCCTAATTAATTTTGATCGTTTGACAAGAATATCGATTCACTTTGCATTGTGCAATCTAATCTTTTTTCACCCTTTTCATTTATTTAATTTATTTATTTTATTTACTGATTCCTACGAATTGGTTTTATTTTTTTTTGTAATTAAATGAATTTACTAATTTTACTGAATGCATTTTTAAGGAATGAAAAAATTATTTTTATTAAATAAATTCAATGACATCTTTGGATTAATTTTCTTTTTAATTTTCTTATAATCTTCTAATGTAAGTAAATATAATGAAAAAAAAAGAAAGTTGATTCGATTTTTATGGTCTTTAATGCAATGCCATTTATCGTCACAGGTTGATCCAGTCCTCACTGGATTGGAGGACCAATTGCCAGAAATACCACAGGAAAATGTAACGGGAAACGGAGTAACGACCTTACCGAGGTCGAGTCACACAAGACCGTTAAAGGTGCAACACTCACCGGCTTTAGACCTGAGCGACGTTGTTGGCGATTTCGAGGCAACACTTCGACGACTCTCCAAACCTTCCAAGTCATCGGAACGACGCAATCAGACCGAGACCGGTGAGTTTAGAGAGTCATTAATATGACGCTTGATATGACTGAGGTAATTACGGAAATGTGACCGATAATTCAGATACAAGATAGATTACCCAAATGATTTTTTTTATCTATTTTTCGCACCCACAAAATTTCCACCTATTTTACTGATAAACAGCCTTTGGATTTTAATGTCTGAATATTTTTAATGATTTGAGTTAAATACTCAAAATCTTGATAATTTCAAGCTATAAAATTGAAAATTTTGTATTAAATATACAAATAATAAATTAGAATTTTTTTGGCTTTATGAACTAAAAATTGTAATATTGTTTAAAAAGGATTTTTTAAATTTGATTATTATTTTATTTAAAATAATAATCAAATTTTAAAGAACAAAAATTTTGTTGAGTAGTTCAGCAAACAAAAAAACAGCTGTTTTTTTTTTAAACTTCATTATTATACAATCACTTCTAACAAAATTCTAAAAAAGTGAGATTTTAGCGTTTCGACATTCAAGGCTCTTTAAATTTCCAGATTCACAGGCATCTAATGCTTAGACTCATTACTTCACGAATCTCTTTACCCGTTTAAAAAAAAAAAGAGACATTGCCAAAATTTCGCAATGTAACTTTGTAATGTATGAAATTGGCCAAGTGTGTCGGTGAGAGTCACCGATTAATTTCCAAAGACGATTTCACGCGTGTGTGCCCTCCTCGCGCTAAATCCCCGGATTCTTTTCTTTTCACGCTCGATTCACTTGGCTGAACGAGTCTCGTACTGCCGACAAAGAGAAATGTCTTACAAAAAAAAAAAAAAAAGTAAAAAAGAAAAAACGCTCAAGAACCGGTAAATCATAGCCGATTTTTCTCTTCAGGTTTCTAGTCGTAAATTCGTCAGAGAATTGAGTCATCACTTCAGCAACTTCCTCCGCGTTTGTTAAGAAGAGTAGCTTAATCGTTGAAAAACAAAAATTATTCTATGAAAAAAAAAAACCCATAAAATAAAATAAGATATTTTGATATTTAGATGATTTTATATTTTTTTGTTGAAAAACAAAAATTATTCTATGAAAAAAAAAGCCCCAAAAATAAAATTCATAATATTTTTTGTACATTTTTATATACTTTAACACTCTTTTTTATTTTACTCTATACAAAGCAATTGATTACGAGCAAAATAAAATGCAGCTTCAAAGTTTTATCTTTTTTTTTAAACATCGTCTCAGGAATGTTTAAATCTGTTGCGATTATCAAAATTTACGTGATTTCGTGACATGACACGAATTTTAGCTGAACTCATATGTGATTTCTTCGATGTTTTAATGAATTTCAGAATGCCTCTCGATTTTTAATCCTTCTTTACATTCTTTCGTGTTTTTTTTTTTTTTGCAGAATATTTTTATTCCAATGTTCTGTTGCAGGATGTTTTGTCCTAACTTGAGACTCTCAAGATTCTCCGACTACTTTTCTGTCCGTCGATTTCGAAGGAATCTCTTTACAACTCAAGTTCTATCAAAAAGGAGGTTCCTCTTCTTTGGAGTCAGCAGATCTCTGAGGCGTCGTGTTTATCGGATCCTATTCGATTCATGAGGCGTAGATGGGTCCACCCACCATACAATATGAGAGATTGATGGTGTTTTCTTTTTTTTTTCGATCCCTCTTCTTTGATAGTTTATTATGTGATGACGATTCTACGAAATCATGCGGAGGAGAGTACTCCGAAGCATTCTCTTCAGCAATTCGTCTCTCTGTGTCGTGATTTGGCTGCGAAAGGTTTCCAGTGAGAGAGCTCTCACGAAGAAACCGACGCGGAGTTTTGGATCCGCAACACAACTTCCCTTCACACGAGACAACAATCGCGTTGGCGCGCGGCGTTTGTACTATATAATATTAACGTTCCAGCTGATTCCCCGTTTCTCTTTGACTCTCGCTGGCAACGTGTAGCCTCGTTATCCCTGCAAATGCTAATTAACTCATTAAATGAACCGTTGGCTAGCGCCGCGGTATATTAATATAACACAATAGAACGCACTCGTTAACATTATTTTGTATTAATAACGCGGAAGCTACGAATAATTGATTTATTGTCGGAGGAAAAATTTCGTAATCGATGTGAAGGAGAATTATCGTACTTTTTTAATGGAGAATTTTTTTTTTCTATTAGGTTCTTAAAATTTGTCAGTCGATTACATTTTTTTTTTAAATTATTAAAATCATTTTTTTTAGTACTATTTGAGATTTCAAATTTTTCTTTTTTATACAAATTTCAAATGCAAAGACAAAGTGGGTGGTGGTATTTTTCGAAAGTTTAGAAAAATTATCTTTAACAGTTGGACAAAATAATTTTTTTTTAGTTTCATTGTAAAGCTAAGTATAAAATTGCAACTTTTATGGTCAATTTTTTTTCTTTGCTTTATATTTGGGAGGGTAAAAAAAAGGATTAGAAAAAATACTGTAAATCATTTTCGAAACCATGATTAAAAAAATAAAGTACTCAAGATTAAAAGATAATTTTTGAAGTATTTGAAGTATTTGAGTAACTGTTAAATATAAATATATTTTCGTGAAACTTTCGACGCTTCGAAGACTGAAATAAATTTGTAGAAAGTAAATTTTGCAACCCTTTGATAGAGACCTATAAATTTATTTTTATCATTTTATGATTACAAAGATTCGAATTTTCAGGTGAGACCGAAATTAAAAAAGAAAAAGCAGGTCGAAATATTGTGTGTCTAGCTTTTGACTTGAAATTGGGGTGTAATAACATTTTATTTCCGGCCATGAATAATAAACTTGGTATTAAAAGGGTAAAATAAAAATCACAGAAGCGACAAATACTGACGATGGCTAAATTATTTTATTGCTATCGTTATTACAGCTCGCCCGTAACTCCGAAAGAAAAAAAAAAAAAAGATCTTCATGCGTTTTTATGGGTTAGTTGAATCATGACGGGCAATAAAGAAGTCGTCTGTAAAGAGGAAGGTGTCCGTGGTCCGAGGCTTCGAGACAGAAATATGAAGACAAATCTGTCAAGCTAACGATGAATCCTCTGGCAGGTTCAATCATTCATTTTTTTTTTATCCCTGCTCGGGAATGACGACGCTCATGTATAAAAGAGGTACGCGGAGTGACGGTAATTTTCTGTTAAAGTCGCATGACATAAAAATGACGGTCTTTTTATTCATTTGAAGACATATCATACAAAACGACTGTCATTTCAATCTGTCATAATAAATTTCATGTTAAAAGCTTTTTGTACAAATTACATTTCTTTTTTTTTTTAACACTTTTAATCAAAGGATTAATTTTGAAATATTTTTGTACATTCGAAAAATTAACAATTCTTTTTTGTCATTCATTTTGGTAATATTTTTTACATTCACTTTTGATTAAAAAAAAAGGATATATATAATATTGGAAGAGAAGTTATGAAAAAATGACCGAACGAAAAAGTTGACAGTCATTTTGACAGTTAAATGACCAAATACAAAAATTACCGTCATTTTTACATGTCAAATGACTGATTTCGATAAATGACCGTCATTTTGACATGCCAAATGACTGATTTTGATAAATGACCGTCATTTTGACATGTCAAATGACTGATTTTGATAAATGACCGTCATTTTGACATGTCAAATGACTGATTTTGATAAATGACCGTCATTTTGACATGTCAAATGACTGATCTTAAAAATGACTGTCATTTTGAGATGTCAAATGACTGAATATAAAAATGACCGCTATGCTGACGGTCAAATGACCGGTCGTAAAACTGACCGTCATTATGACATGTCAAATGACCGATCGTATAACTGACGGTCAAATGACTGATCTTAAAAATGACCGCCATTTTGAAATGTCAAATGACTGAATATAAAAATGACCGTAATTTTGACGGTCATATGACTGGATATAAAAATGACCGTAATTTTGACGGTCAAATAACTGGATATAAAATGACCGTAATTTTACATCACCAGCTTACATCGTACTGGTTTACGTAGTCTAGGTCCTTTATCGGAGTTTCCTGTAGGATAGAAAGGAGCAGAGTTCATGGAACGCACGCGGGAATCGTCAGTGCGTGGCCTGGAACCACCTGCTTCCGGTTGAGCAGAGACTCCCTGCTCGTTTTCCCTGCACCGGCTCTTTCTCTCTGTTGCTGACCGCAAACTCCCGACTTCCACCCACTAATTTCACTCGCCGGCCGATATGAACGACGGTTTAACTGTCCTCTTCGTGAATCGATTTTTGGCTCGAAACGCGTGCATTTGCATTTGTATGTAAAAGAATAGTTTGATGCTTTTGTAGAGTATATAACAGAGACGGCTTGTAGAGCGTTGGAAACGTCGGTGCCCGGTCACGGGAACTAATTTTCTAGGAGGTTCGCGCGGCTAGGCATCTGCCCCTCGTAACCGCAATACCGTTCTTGCCGGGTTTACTCTCTTCCTGAAGTGGCAACGATTTGCCTCGTCGAGAATCCAAAGTATACGATTCACGGAATATTCTCCGCAAATAACATGAAATGAAAAATCAGAAATTTCATTTTTCATTTTTCATTTGTCATTTTCAATTTTTTATTTTCCATTTTTTATATTTAATTTATAATTTTTAATTTTCAATTTTCAATTTTCAATTTTTAATTTTTAATTTTCAATTTTTAATTTTCAATTTTTAATTTTCAATTTTTAATTTTCAATTTTTAATTTTCAATTTTTAATTTTCAATTTTTAATTTTCAATTTTTAATTTTCAATTTTTAATTTTCAATTTTTAATTTTCAATTTTTAATTTTCAATTTTTAATTTTCAATTTTTAATTTTCAATTTTGAATTTTCATTTTTTAATTTTCATTTTTTAATTTTCAATTTTTAATTTTCAATTTTTAATTTTCAATTTTTAATTTTTAATTTTTAATTTTTAATTTTTAATTTTTAATTTTTAATTTTTAATTTTTAATTTTTAATTTTTAATTTTTAATTTTTAATTTTTAATTTTTAATTTTTAATTTTTAATTTTTAATTTTTAATTTTTAATTTTTGATTTTCAATTTTTAATTTTCAATTCTTAATTTTCAGTTTTTAATTTTCATTTTTATATTTCATTTTTAATTTTTAATTTTTCATTTTTCATTTGTCATGTTCAATTTTTTATTTTGCATTTTTTATTTTTTATATTTCATTTTTAATTTTTAATTTTTTATTAATCAATAACATTAAAATGTGAACCGCCTTTTTTCTTTAATAGAATATTACTGAACTGCATCACTGTAGGACTTTAATTAGCTTGGGAATGTCGTGTCTCTCACACGACTAGACCAACAGGTCGAAAGTGCCGACGAGTCGATCGAGATCACTCGAGGCGATTTTTGGAGTAACCTTGTCGGGACCGGTGATCGCATATGGCGCTCGTCCGCATGATGCACCTGCTGCGATCACGCAACTGCCACTGTTACAAAAGCGTGCCACGGGCAGAAAAAAAAATGAACAAACAAACCTGCTCTTTAAACGCAGTATGGCTAATACGAAAAGCATTTAATTCGATAGAAACAGCAAATAAACAAATATTTATAATTCACACATATTTTTTCTTATGTAAAAATATATTTAAGAAATATGCTCATCAACACAAATCGAAATTAAAAAAAATTTATTTCTGGATTATATTCTATTAAATTTTTTTTTTTTTCTTGGCAGATAACAAGACTGTTGAAAATCCAAATTTTATTTCGAGAAATATTTCAAAAGTATTAGTGCAAAAAAAAAAAAAAAAAATTTTATAAAAAATATGTGCCAAAAAATATTTATTAATTTTTTTGATTCTACGAAAAACATATTTTATGCTCCAAAATTATTTAATATTTTTCTCGCAGTTGTGTCACTTCCTGAAAAAATATAAATACAATTTTATATATTTTCAGAAAAAAAGACAGCATATTTCATATATTAAAAAAAAAATACTTAAAAAAAAAAAACCAAGATATTTAAAAATACATATTTTGATTTATTCCTCAATTATATTTGACAAAATTATACTTTTTGGAATTGTTTTTTTTTTCAGGAATTTGGCAAGGCGGTTGAACTTCCAAGTTGAAATGTCTCAAGAAGAAAGAAAAAAAACTAGATTGCAAAAATTGCATCGAGACATCAGAAAGCTGAAGATTTATTGCCAATAGCGTTTAGCCGCGCTGCGAACAACTTATATATAGCAAAAGAGGCGCGAACGCGTCGGCAACAAAGCAGCGCTACACTTTTACATTTTAATAAAACGAGGGGGGTATATCATCGAAGCTTCTGTGGGATTATAAGGGGGCAATATATATATTCTTACTCCCTCCCAGACGCTCAACAGCGTTCACCTCGCGATGAAGCGTCTCTTTAGTTTTGCCGGCCTCGCGTCACAGTCAAACGCAACTCCTCAGCGGTAAAACACTCTTACAGTGCTCTCTAATAGTGTCCAATAAAAAATAATAAAAAAAAAAGATACATCGAAAGGCGCGAGTGCGTAAATTTTGTAAAAATGTGACGAACAATCATGGCTTTATTTTAACAATGCCAAAATTTAATTTAACAAATACTCTTTTTAATATTCCTAACTTAAAAAAAAAAGAAATAACAACAATTAAAAAGTCTGAACTAGTGATTAAGTTTTAAGCCAAGTGTGAATGTTCCTTTTTTGCAAATAATTCTTTTCATGATACTCTGATTATTTGCTCGAGCCAGTGAGGAAAATTTCTATTTATTTTTATTACCAAAATGGGGGTTAAAAAGTTTATTATGAAACGATTGCCTTTCTGCAAAATGAAGTTAAAGAGAAAATACCGTGAGTTCGTCTCTTTATTATTATTTTTTATTCTAATTTATTACTTACGACTGCAAAAGTTTTACGATTTATTGTTATTTTATTTTTATATTGAAGACTGAAAAGCTAGTGAAAAAAGATTTTCTTTTAATAAAATATAAATTAGAGGGTAGATCTCGTTATTATTATTATTATTATTATTATTATTATAACGATTTGGAGACATTTATTTACAAAATTTGTTTACAATTTGAATTTATTCTTTACGATTTATAATTTTTGTTATTAATCTAATAAATTGTGTTTGAAAGTACAAATTGCTTACATAAAAATGAAAACAGCAAGAAAATAGGGTAATTGAGACTCATTGTTATTATTATTACTATAAAAAACTCGAAATATTGCATTTTCAAAATAATTTTGAATTTAATTATACAATTTATTGCTACTTTCATATTTAATTTAATTTAATTTATTTCATCAAAATAATAATTAGAAGAGAACAACGTGATTGGGCCTCTGTATGATTATTATTATTACAGCGTTAAATTTTCAAAATTTGTATTTATTTCTTACAAGTGAAAAAATGGTACGATTTGCTATTACTTTTTTCATAAAATTTATTTTTACGGACCTTATTATTATTATTATATGTTTTGCGAATATAACATTTTTCTGTACTAATTCTTTTTTTTTACTAATTTTAATTTTAAACGAAAAAAAATTTATACGGTTTATTATTTATTTATAATCTTTACATTTAATTTTTTTTTTCCCAAAAAAAAATTGTCTTTAAAACATATTACAAATCAAAATAATAATAATAATAATAATAATATTATAATATAATACGATAATAATATCGCAATGCTTACGATTCTTATGAAATCATTATTACCATTATTATTAATAAATGTTTAATAATTTTGTATTATCAAAAAAAAATGAAATTTAACATTGAAGAGGATGTCAAAGTCAAAAGTTTCCGTGGGCCAATTAGCTACTGTATTGTCGTCGTAAATGGGAAAAGCTATGTATAGTCAAATCAATTGATAAGAATGTATGCGCGTGATTGCTGATAACACAAGTGGATACAGACGCACGAATGGATGCGAAAAAAAAAAAAAGAAAAGATTGCAAATGACGATTCGCGAATTTCGATTATAAAAATACTTGGAGGATACAATTTTGTCCTTTAGCCTTTAGGCTTTTGTTAATTGATTGGACGCTTGGCAGGTCTGTTGAATTGACAGAGGTTCGGACGTGTGTTGCACTCTCCTCGTTTATTCGATCTGCGCCGAGAGAGCAAAGTTGAACATGTTTTTATCAGCAGCTCAAACAACGAGAATTCATTATCTTAAGACACGCAGCTTTCGTATGTCGTGTTTTGGAGCAAGAACAACACGTGTTCTTCTTTGACACTTGACCTCACGGAATTTTGTCGCGTTTGAGAACAACAAATTATTGCAGTTGACAATAGTTACACTCATTTGTGCAAAATTCATTCGATTGCTAAATTTTATAATTATTTTGCATTGGAATTTAAAGAATAATGTTGAGAAGAAAAAATATAAAATAAAATTTCGATTCTCAGTTTTTTAATGATTACAAGTTTTTTTTTGCTGTGAAGAAAAAGAAGAGGTTTTTTTTTTCAAATTTAAGGGACGTCTCAAAAATTAAATCTTGTGTTTGATTCATTAAGACCTGAAAAAATATGACTGGGATCAACTTATTTTTTTTTAAGGAGCAATGAAAGAATTTTTGTATTGTATTTAAAAAAATTGGAATAGAATTTTTTAATTGTGGCAATATTGTTAGAAAAATCAATTTAATAATATTTTTTGAAATATTGGTTCAATTGAATTGAAACAATTGGCTGGAAATATTGATTTTTAATCGTTTGAATTATCATTTTATTATATAAAAAAAAGATTTATTGAAAAAAAATAAATCTCTTTAATCTGATATATTCAAAGCTTTATTTTTCACGATTCGAAAATTAAAACACTATTTTCTTCGGCATAAATAACGATTAAATATTAATTACTCTTTAAAAAAGAAAAGTCGCGAATTTGAAAATTGTAAATACAGCGAAAATAATGAAAATAATATGAGTCAAAAATTAAGGAGGACTCCCCAAATTTGAGGCACCGAAGCATTAATTTTTTTATCGATAATAAATCCTACAAAAACATTTCTACTTTTTATTACAGAAAATATTTAAAAAAAATGTATTCACAAAAATCTCTTCAATTTCTTAAATTCGGATCTTTAACTTTCACGATCAGATAAAAAAATAAAAGCACTTCTCCTGAAAATCAGCAAAGCCTGTTAATAAATAACAATTATCATTACTCTCGAAAAAGAAAAAAAGAAAAAAAAATTGCCAAGCTAATTATCATTTGCTATTAGAAAGATTTTGTGCATCCCTGGATAGCCTCGGATGTTTTTAAACGATAGACTAAAAGATACAATCTCCCTGGCATTCTCAGGCGATAACAACAACAACTGGCCGCGGTTTATCATGAAAGATGGTAAAACACACACGTATAATACGTTTCAACTTTCTACGCGGAGTGCCTGAAACAAGAACGCGTATTTTACCCCACGCTATTAATTATAACACACAAACACACACACACACACACACACACACACACACACACACATAGATATATATGCATATTACGCTGCCTACATGTTCATCTACCCGAGCAGGAATTATAAAAGAGAATGGAATTTCACGGATGCTTGTATCGTCGATTATTCATAGGAAAAGCTTGTAAATTGGAGTACGTGTGTTTTACGCCCAAGTAAAATAATTGCAATACCTGCGAAGAGCCGAGTTTTTAAAAGCCAGTCGAACGCAATTTTAATAGTAAAAATATATTCAACATTTTCTCCCTCTTTAATTTTTAAGGCTCATTATGCAATCCGTTAATAATTACAGAAAACATCATTATTTCGCACAGCTTTGCGATGGCAGCATCTTAAAACGTGTGAGACACTCCAAGTCCCACGAAATAGCTGTAATAAAAGCATATCCTCTGTTTTCTGATATCTCATAATACCGGTGCGCTTAATTATAACGTTCATTGTAAGAGAAGCGAGTATATATGTATTTACGAGTAAACTAACAATTTTCCTGTTTTTCCGCAGATGGCATCAACCCCGGACAAAATATACCGAACAATGGACAGGTCGAGCTGGCCGGTGACTTTGACAATGCCAGCATCGGTAGTGGAAACTCGAATCTCAGCACAGGTGCTCTCCAGGTGTGTATACTTACTTACCGTCGCCGGCCATTGAAATGGTATTTCTCATTAAGGACACCGACGACCTAAATCGTCGCGACCGACGTGAGTCATAAGCAATTTTCAATTCCATGGAAATGAAAAAAATTCATTTTGTACTAATGGTTTTACGATCTTAAATCGTTTAGATTTTACGGGAAAATTGGTTTTGTAATTTTGAATAAATGAGGTTTTTCAATTGAACTGGTTTTGTGATTTTAAATAGATGGGGTTTTACTATTGAATTGGTTCTATGGCTTTAAATAGCTAAGGTTTTTCAATTAAATTGGTTTTGCGATTTTAAATAGCTAAGATTTTACAATTAAATTGGTTCTATGATTTTAAATAGCTGGGGTTTTGCAATTAAATTGGTTTTGCGATTTTAAATAGCTAAGGTTTTACAATTAAATTGATTCTATGATTTTAAATAGCTGGGGTTTTGCAATTAAATTGGTTTTGCGATTTTAAATAGCTAAGGTTTTGCAATGAAATTGATTTTATGATTTTAAGTAGCTGGGGTTTTGCAATTAAATTGGTTTTGCGATTTTAAATAGCTAAGGTTTTGCAATGAAATTGATTTTATGATTTTTAGTAGCTGGGGTTTTGCAATTAGATACATTTTTTTAAAATTTCCATCTTGCAAATATTGATATCTTAGTGCTTTTAAATTCACAGATTTAAGATCATTTAAAAATCTAAAGAATCAAAATACCAAAAGGACTTTTATTGATATTTATCTTGGATTCAAATTCTTGGAGTGTAGGCTTCAAGATTGCTCTGTTATTTTTTTTTTTTTCATTTTTCAAAGGTTGACTACCTTTTTTTAATTCATTGTAAATATAAAAAAATAACCAAAAATTGACTGAAAAAAAATTTGTAAGATTTGAGCTTGAGAATTTTTTTTGCAATTATTTTTTCCCCTGAAATCGACGATTTCCTTAAACTCGACATAATATTAATAATAATAAAATAGCAATTAATCTTTCTCGTTAAAAAATCGCAGACTCAGAAGCAATTTTCGATAATTACTTGTGTCAATGATTTGACATTACAAAATTAAAATTGTTCAAATGGCTGTTTTAACGAAATACTATTAATAAAGAATTGTATTAAATACATTTATCATTGAGAAATACAAGTGACGAATTACATGTAAATCAGTGATGAAAATGTTTAAGATTATATCGCAGTCCTTCTTATACGACACGTTAATTATGTGTTAATAGCTGCTTGTAATTCCAATGTAGTTTACTTTTAACACCCATTCTCGACGATTGAGTCACATGAGTATGAATAATTCTGTGAGAAAGTTAAGCCATCTTAACGTTGCCTCATTATTCTCTTACGAGAATCTCTTTTACAGGAAGCAAATGTTCTTAAGAAAGTCAAAAGGATTTCTCAAAAATAAATAGCATTCTTTTTAGCTACAAAATTTTAGTTCCTGAAATAAAAATAAATAAATATTCTTTATAAAATTATTATAAGCATTTTTAAAGTCCTCCAATTTGCTCACTTTTAAATGACTTACTTCAATTTAAATCCAACAACATTTTTAATCTATTTTAAAAATACTTTTCTCCACCCAATTAAAAACAATTTCCAACATTTTCGATAAAAAAAAATTATTAAATGTATTTTTAGGAAATGCATTTTAAAAATGTATTTTTATTTTCAGAGCATCAGGGAACAAATGGCGGTATCGTTGGAAAGGATGCGAGAGCTGGAGGAGCAAGTGAAAGCAATACCGATGTTGCAGGTAAAGTTTAAGGAAGTGAGAGAAGACGAAAAAACAAAAATAAAAAAAATAAAAATAAAAATACAGAAAATGAAAGAGATCTAAATTTCATCGCATGGCTGCTAGGATGGAACGCGTCTATAGCGGTAAAACCCATTGACCGACCTGACTGGTCAGTGTAGAATATCCTCGAAAAAGTAATCTCAGGTAGTTTTGAGGCTCTGCCAACTTGTGTATATATTATCCGAGGGTTGCGAACAAAGTTCTCTGGAATTCGTCGGGAGGGAGAGGGGAGAAAAAAACCCTCCTACTGGTTGTACCGAGGAGCCAATACAGTAAACGCAAATTCATTCAGAGACACGCTCACTTGTATTGTAGCTATTAACCTGAGAGAGAGCCTTTAAAGATACGTGCTTGAAAATTTCGTGTCTGGGG
Source organism: Perithous albicinctus (assembly GCA_964016905.1). Lineage (NCBI taxonomy): Eukaryota > Metazoa > Arthropoda > Insecta > Hymenoptera > Ichneumonidae > Perithous > Perithous albicinctus. The sequence goes on along the minus strand of OZ024688.1, from coordinate 37,160,692 downwards.
TATAAAGCCCTCAACGGCTCACTTGTTACGCTGCTTTACTCGCAGACAGTAATACTCGTGGCTTCCTTCGTCACGCTTCGTACAAGAGTCTTCTCGCGTAACTCTTTAATATTATAAATTAACAATCGACGTCAAGACTTTCTAGAAAATATTCAATAAAATTAAAAGTATATTTATATGTCTGTGCTGAAAAATGAAAAATTTTCCGTTCAAATCGTCGTGAATACGGATTTTTTGTGCTCAGGTTCAAGTCTCTGTTCTGAAAGAAGAGAAACGTAATCTTCAGCGTCAGGTTGAAGAGCTCAATCAAACGAATACGAATAAGGAAGAAGCGGCGGAACTCAGATACAGAAGTCAATCGCTTTCTGGTAAACGACTGACTGACGATAATCATAAATTTACCGCTGTTACCACGAGGGACATGGGAATTATGTGCGGCGTCATGACCAGAGACGTCGGTGTGTCACATCAACAGGTATTTTTTCTTCGTTTTTTTTTTACGTATTTTGTATTTTAAGTACCGAAATTTTTGAAATTTTAAATTAGTGAAAATTGGAATAAAGACGTATTTTAAATATTCTAAAATTCGGTTTTGTCTTGAAATTGGTTTGTGGTGTGTTAAAAAAAAGTTGAGTATTAAAAACAGAATTGGAGCCAATGGAGATTGGGAGTGAAGCATTATTTAAATATTTAAAAATTCAGTTTTTCCGTTAAAATTATTTGTTGGTGTTGCAAATTATTTTATTTTATACTCGAGTATTTAAAACGAAAAATTTGTAATAATTGTTTTCTGTCTGAAACAAAGTGCTAAGGCTTCGTTTTTTTTTTCTAAAGAAAAAACTTAATTTAAAATTGATATTGTAAAGATATTTGAGTGTTTAGAATAATCAAAATAACACTTTTGTAATGTCTGAAAATTAGTAGGTTTCAGTTAAATAATTTGCAGTATTTTGATATTAAAAAGAAAAGTAATTCGTGATTCGTGAAGGCAATTTTTTTAAGTTTGGACGACTAAGGCGTAAAATTACAAGTGTAAACTTATTTGATTATTCAGAAAAAAAAGTTTTATTTTTTTGCTGTCTGAAAAATATTCAATGTTTTTAATTAAAAGTAGCATTGTGCAAAAATAAAAATATATAAAATAAAGGCAAACCTTCCAAAATAATTCGCCATAAAAAAAATTACAAAGACAAGACAAATCTTTCCTTAACTGTAGCTAAAAATTATAAATGAAAATCTTACCTAAATTTTCTGAATTTCCTAAATCTTTTGATCAACTGTTTTTTTTTGTCCTGTTTTTAAAAGAATTTGTATTTTTTAGGTTCGTACTCGTGACGTAGGAATGATAACAAGCACTCCTTTGCCAAGAGCGAGTGAACCAAGAGATTCCCAAATCGACGCGTCGACATTGACACTAAAAAATAGTACAAACTACGACACTCCGCAAAGTGCGAAAAGTACATTATCACGAAGATTTGACCGCGAAGACATGAGAATTGAGCACATGATGCCTTGTTACATAAAAGCGCCGGTGAAGCTCTCAAATCTCTCAAGAAGCGCAACATCGTCGCCGGAGGTGCGTCGTAAAAATTCCCTGAATCTAAAGCAGAGTCCAATAAAAATGGAAACGATTTATCCGGATTCCTCGAAGTCGTTCGATCAAACTCGTTCGACATCGAGCCGTGATTCCTGCACAAATACCGAAAAATCTAGTCCGTCTTTGCAGCGAAGTGCTTTTCGTTTTGATGAAATTCCGCCGGAGCCAAAAAAGGAGCCAATGAAAACAAAGCGTACCGTTGAAACACGAAATTTCGGCACCGAAACAATTTTACGCATGAGAGACATTCAAACGCCCGACGATATCGCGAGAATCGTCGAAGACGCATTGAGAATTTATCAAGAGACAATGGTGAAAGAAACTGTGACGCAGGGTACTCAATGTACGCCGAAAATAGCGAAAAAACCAACGAAAAAGGATCAACAGATTCAGGTTTCGGAGCCTTTTAGAATGCGATCAAATGTTGGAATAAATGTCAAGCCAAAAACAGCGGAAATTGGCACTGATGTCGGTCCAGGACCTGGAACAAGAACAATTGCGATTGGTCCTGATCCAGTTGGTATTCAGCCAATTTCTCTTAATTCCATGAATTCGAGGAGTCAATCTTTTAACTACGGCGACACAAAACCCAAACGTAAAACCACTAAAACCATCGGAGTCATAACCGAGGGTTTGATCAAAACTACCGTGAAAAGTACCGACACTTCAGGCCTGGCGCCGAAAAAACGTGAATTCGGTACTTCGCCAATGAAGAAAATATTCGTCGATGTCTCGGTCGGTGATTCGCTTAAACCACATATTGCAATTTCTTGCGCTGCCAATTATTGCGATAATTGCAAAGAAACGATCAAGAATCTTGCCAAACAAATGTCGAGCAACTCGGATAACAGCTACAACAATCAGAGCCCTAATGTTGTCTCGAGGATACCGAGACCTTCGCACATCAGTCTTAACACAACTGACTTTAGGAGACAGTTCAAGAGACAGGATACTTATACGAAAATTCCAGCTTCCGGGGTTATCAGATACGACGCCGATAACAGAGATCAATATGAAGCGAATAATCGGTGAGTTCTTCTCGGTTGCTTACTTCAGTTTGTTTGTAATTAATAGATTTATTTATTTTGTTGATTGTATTTATTTGGAGTGGAGCGGAGGTGAAAATTCAATTATTGTGTTTTTGATTACATTTTTTTTTAAGTTAAAAAAAAATTCAATTTTCGAGTTTTTTACAAATTGAATTTTTTAAAAATGAATAAAAGCGTTTTGTACATTTTTTAGGATTTGGGCTTAAAATGTGCGTCCCACTTGATGAAAATCACAAAACTTAAAAAAGAAACAGAAAATCGTCAGATTGACAATTAATTATATTTTAATGAATATCGCGATTCTTAAAGAGCAACTCCAACTTAAAGAGTTGGATTTTTTTTTAAGCTTTCTAACCGTGAATTTTAATTACGGATGAATTAGTATTTTTTGTTTTTAATTCTATACATTTTTTTTTGCGTTTTGTCTTACAATGTATTTCATATAAGAATTTCGACTCGAAAGAAATTCCAACATTTATTAAGTTTAGATTTTTTTTTTCAAGAATTGGACTTTGAAAAAAAAATTAAATTGTCACACGATTTTATTTATTTTTCGCGATGTTTTCAGTCAATTTTAATTCGAATAATTGATCACATTAATAATTGACATTTGGAGTAAAATAAAATATAATAATAATAATAATATACGCCCTAATAAATATCAATAATATTTGAAATAATAATAATTAACATTCAACATTTTTTTTCTAAACAACAATTTTGTGCAAAACAATTTTTTTATCACCTTTATAATTAGTAATATTTAAAGTAAAATAATAATAATCAATAATATTCGAAGCAATTGTAATTACTCAGATTTTCAAATTTTTATTCACCAATTTTTGTGTAAAAAAACAATAAAAGAAAAAAAATATTAACACGACAGAATTTTGCTTAGGCTTAAAAGTATATCGCGCCTTTGAAAATTCGTGCGTTTGAGGGGCTTAAGGGGTGAATTGAGCATGCGCGGAACGACAGCTGCACAATATATATACATACATATATATATAATTCTATAGAATCTAGTGTGCACAATAGCGGGAGATTGCTTTCGGAGCATATTAGCCGCGCAAGTACAACTTTACTGCAGTTGCGACGCGCATGTTTCCGCCAACGCCAGGTTGTTGTCGGTTTTCTGTCCTAGGAGTGTTTATCCTTGAAACCCCCTCAACGTATATATAACACAAGTCGTCGATTGTCGTCAGAGTCACAGACATTTTTTACGAAGCTCTCGGCGAATATTTACATTCGATTACTTTTAGTAAAGACGAGGATAATCGAATAAGAGAGAAAGAAAGAGAGAGAGAGGGAGAGTGAGAGTGAGAGTGAGAGAGAGAGAGAGACTATATTGATATGGTGGATGGTTAGAATTGGGTCTCGTTTTTATAAAGTGAACGCTCGAACCGATGCTTCAACAGCAACATTTCAGCTGTCGCATCTCCAATGGCACGGAAATCATCAGAATCGAATCTCCTTGCTTTGCTGATGAACGGTAATCGGTCTCGCTTTATCGACGCGTTGTGACGTCATTCGACGACGACACGACGAATTAATTTCACTTTTTTTCGAGCAATTTACTGCTTTTATGAATTTTATTTTAACAACCTTTGTTCAGATTCCTTTGCCTATCTTTTTTTAAGTAATCTTTGATTTTATCGATGCTAAGTTTTTTTTTTAGAATTTTTAAAATTTATTTCTGTTTTTTTTTTAGGATTTTTAGCTACGAATATTGTGCGATTTGATTTATATGTTCGAAGTAGATTTTTTGTGGCAATTCTGAGGTTGAAGAAAGATTTCTGAAAAGATTCATGAATTTGTTTAGTTTCCTTTTTTTTTTCAATTAATTTATATACTCGAAGTTGAAAACTTCGAAATTGAGATTTGTGTTTTTTTTTTTTTCATTCAGGATTTAATACAAAAGAATGCAGATAATATTTATATAGATAGATAATGTTTTGGCACGTAATTTGGTAATTTCACTGAATTTTAGGAATTTTATTTGGATTTTTAGAATTTTAGTATCATTATAAAAAAAAAAGTAATTTCTACAAAGATTAAAAAATTTAAAAAATTTCTATCTGCAGAGTTTGTTAAAGTGAAAGTAAAATTTGTATAGTTTGCTTATTTTGCAGCAATTTTGAATTTTATGAATCATCTAAAAATGTTGGATTTCAACATTCTTTTTTGTACCAAGATTTTTAAATTTACTTTCCATGTACCAATTTTTTTTTCAATTCAACTTTGTACATATTCTTTGCATTTAAATTCAATAATTTTTTAGATCTTATTTTTGCAGCAATAAATTTTCATGAAACTTCTAAAATTCCACGAATTAGAAATTTTTAGAAATTTTATTCCATTTCCTGTATTTTTATTTTCAAGCCCAAGATTCTTCTGAATTTAATAACGTAAAAAAAAAAAAAAAAGAACCAAGCATAGAATTTGCATATTTTAATTGCATTAAATTTTCTACATAAACATTTGTTCATTTGTTTGCAGGCTCCAGCAATTGGAAGCAGAGGAGATTAGAAATGAGAAGAAAGAATCGTCAAATCCGCGTTTGCCGGAGAAAGAAACAGAGGCTGATGAGAAGCACGTATTGCCGGACTCTGCGCTTTTCCAGCCAATCCAAGACAAGCCACGAGAGAAAGTCGAGCCAACGAAGGAGATGCGAGCGGCAATGAAGGTGCTGAACGACAATTTGAAAAAGTCACCGAGCAAAAATGTCTCGCATCAAACGAAAAACGCGACAAACGTGATACAGCAAGAATGGTTCAAAATCTCGAGCACCGCGACTGCTAATCCTCTGGACGTTGAGGATTATCTCGATTGCTTCGAGGAATTCTCGAGTTATTTGCTCGAGTACATCGTCAATATGACCGACTCGAGCGGCAACACGGCAATGCATTACGCCGTTTCACACGGTAATTTCGACGTTGTATCGATTTTATTGGATTCCAAAGTGTGCGACATCAACAAGGCCAATGTCGCCGGTTATACCGCAGTCATGCTCGCTGCACTCGCCGATCTTAGGAATTCGACGCACGCCAATGTCGCCAATAGACTTTTTCAACTAGCTGACGTCAATATCCGAGCAAAATTGGTAATTTTACAAAAAAAAAAAAATCTATATAAATAAAATAAAAAGGAATATCTTTTATTTTATCTTAGAATATCTTTATTATAATATATATAATACAAAAAATCGAGCAAAATTTCCAAACTGTTTATTCATTAAAAAAAGGTATTAAACCGATTACAAAGTTGCCATGAAATAATTCACAATTTTAGCATTATCGCTTTTCAGTCATTTTATTCCCAACAATATTTCAAAACGCAATTTCAAAACAGTAAATTCCTCAAAACATAATCATCAAAATAATCAATCAATTGAGCATAAAGTTTAGCATTATTTTTATCTTTTTTACTCTTTATTTCTACATTCCCAAAAAAAAAACTAATTTTGCCAATTACATTTTTTAAATACGGTTTACAAGCTTTTTATTCATCAAGAAAAAGGTATTTCATACTTAAATCATTGTTTACTTATTTAATTAAATTTTCTTTTTTTTTTTGCAGCACGGACAAACAGCGCTGATGTTAGCTGTTTCACATGGTCGAAAGGACATGACTCGATTACTTTTAGACGCAGGAGCAGCGGTGAACATTCAGGACGAGGACGGCAGCACAGCGTTAATGTGCGCAGCTGAACACGGTCACACCGACATTGTTCGTCTTCTCCTGGCGCACCCGGAGTGCGATTCATCGATAGTCGACGTCGACGGTAGTTCGGCATTGAAAATTGCCCTCGAGGCGGGAAATCGTGACATCGGTGTGCTTCTTTACGCTCACGAGCACGTTAATCGTGGCACGAGTCCCTATTCGTCAATGAGACGAAGTCGTAGAAGCTCAAAACCGACAACGCCAACTGGCTCGTCGCCCTCAGCTCCAGTGAGTCCCGCGCCTTCGCGGAGATTCAACTCCTCGACGATCTCTCTCAACACCTCCAAGTATTCTGGAAAGTAAATCGTTAAAAAAAAAAAGGAGAATCGTGGCGATTCTGTGATTCAATTTATAGCAGCATTGACCGAGATTGCGTATTCGTTGTTTAGACACTGTTAGTTCAATTTTGTTTCTCGAAAAAGAAAAAAAAAGCAAAAAAAAAAATACAAAAAAAAAAATGGAAAGATGCCAAAACAGAATTGGCGTAAATTTTCGAACAAATATTCTACAATATTAACGTAATTATATATATATTTATACAGAGAATAGTACTCGGCAAATTTCATTTTTCCATCAAAGTGTTTTCTTTATTTATTCCATTAATAAATTGATGTTTTTTTTTTTTTTTAGAATATTCTTCCATTTTGGTAAGAAAATGTATATACATTTTATGATAATAATTATTACAAAAATTGGTCCTTAAATATTCGTTAAATGATACGAAAAACAAAATAACGGAATCTTAATTTTTTTTATGGCATTTTTAAACGAATTTATGTGAATTTTTTTTTTTTTATTCAAATTTGTATACATTTTCTTGCTGTTATTTTAGGATAATCTAAAAAAAAAAATTATGGAAGAAAATAAAGAATGCGAGATGGAAAATAACGAGATGGATTACAATTCTGACTTTGCGAAATCGATCGTTATTGCGTCGATAGAAATTTAAAATTCGCTGAGAATTTTATTCTCCGTGATTTATAAGCATTTCGGGAACTGTCGAATTTTCAGTGTAGGAAATTAAAAACCACGGTGCTGCAGTTCTACGAAATAATTGAAAAAAAAGTATAAAAAAATGAAAAAAATAAAATAAAATGGGTAATTCGCGTTTGGAATTCGTCAAGTTCTACCAAGTGTGTTTTATATATATACGAATATATATTTATATATTTCTCTGTAGGAGAAACGTTCGCAACTGTTTCATTGACGTCTATTTTTCTACATACGTTTACTTTTTACGCAACCCGTATATATATATTTACCAGTTTTTTTCTGTAGAAGTGATAAGTTTCTCAAGCGGATAATCAGTTTTTCACAGTATAGAAAATTGATTTTCTCAGGTGCTAATTGCGTTCAATAAGCTGAAAAAAAAAGAAAAATAAAAAGTAATACAAAAAAAAAATACAAATCGCGGGCAATAATTTTTCGGCAACTTTTCCAAAAGTTAAAGTTTAACATTCCAAATGCGTAATACAGAAAAAAAACGAGAAGCAAAAAAAATTTTTTTAAATTGGCAGATAAATTCTTGAATCTGAACGAACCCCAGGCCTAAACGCGTGTATATTGTCCAAGATATTTGGGGAACAAGCGATTCTTTGAAACTTTCGTAGAGAAGCAGCTTGATGGATGTTTGAAAATTAAAAAAAAAAAAACGTTAAAATACATTTTTCGAGGCCCACGTTGAATGAAAATTAAAAAGGAATTTCAAGAAAAAAAAAGAAAGAAAAAATCGAATAGCGAAAGTGTTAATGTTGTACACGGATGTAAATCGTGGTAGCGTACAGTGTCTTACTATATAAAAATAAAAAATTGAAAAAAAAAAAAATATACAATACAGGTATTCGTGGCTACGAATTGCAACAACAATTGAATGCGTCAACGAGAAATAGTGTCAATTTTTTGCTGAAGATGAAGAATGTTTGTACATTTCCTTCGTGTATAATTGTCGATTGAAACGACGATATCAAAACTTTCTTACGATTAAGAGGGTTGTGAATAGTAAATTAAGTTAATTAAGTTAATTAAGCCCACGTGAATTTCGTCGATGAAATCTCGAATGGGCGAGTAGAGAAGAAAGAGAAATTTATTCGGAATATTAAAAAAAAAAAAAACAAACGATAAATTATACGATGTTAACGATATGGATGATCTTTACTCGTGTGTGTGTGTGTGTGAAGGAGAGAGATGTGTGAGAGAAGTAAAATGATGTTTAGAGATCTACTAGAAAAAAATGATTTTTTTTTTCATTGTTTGTGCCTTTACATGTAACATGTTATGACTACATTAATTAATAAACGAAGTGGCTGAACGCCCGCATTCGTCTATAATATAATGTGATATTTATTTTAGAAAATCCTTGAAATCTTTGATATTTCTAGAAAATCCCATTTTTTTTCATCAACTATTTTCAATTTGTACGAATGAGTTTTCAGATTTAAATTCCAGTATTTTACATCTTATTTTATTAATTTTTGTATTGAGTTTTTTTTTTTTATTTCATGGAGATTGAATCGCCGAGAAAATCCATTTTTTTAAATTGTTTCTTTTTAAGTTAGAAAAGGTCTTTTTTTTAAATTTGGTTAATTCAATCATATAAATAACTGTGAATAGTAAAAAAAATTATTTTGTTTAATAAGTAATAAAATCTTTTCTTTTTTTTTTTAACAAACTCATTAATTTTTTTGCTGGAAAAGAAACTGGAGAAATTTGTGTATTTCTAAATTTATATACATATTTTTTTGTTAAACTAAAGAAAATTTTTACGAATTTTGGAAACACGATTTTTTGTTTTGAACAATAGAAAATATTTTGTAGAATAAAATTACAATATTTTAATACTGTTGAATTATTTTTGGTAAAACTCGAAAGTTATCAACAAATTTTTTTTTTGCAAAATCAATTTTTTCAAATTCTGGTCGTCAAACTGGAAAAATAAGAAATAAAATATTAATAAATCTGCGATTCTTCCATTTTTTTTTATATCGTAAAAATAAGCATTTTCTAAAATTTGTGAAAACGATAACAAAAATTTTAAAAAATGTTGTGTAAAATGAAGGTACACTTTGTTTTTTCAATTTTTCTACTCTTCCTAAAAAACGACGTATACCAACGTTTTTTTTTCTAAACCGAATGAAAAAAAAATTGTGTCTCGATAAAAATTCTAAATTTATTTTTCCTTGCGATGAATTTGAAATTGCGAGGCGCATGCGCATTGCTATGAAAAATTCGCGCGCTGCGAAGTCGAGTGGCTCCCTCGATAATGAACGGTGCTTTCGTGGTGTGTTGTCGCTTTTGCTAAAACAATTTAACCTACAAATTAATTGTCGTTGTTTCGTCACTGTCGTACGTGTCATGACGTATCGTTGCATTTGACAAGTGTATTTTTTGTTTTCCTCCGCCATATCGTTTTAGCGAGTAAACCGTCATTCCAAAAAAAAAAAAAAAAAAAAAAAAAAAGGACAATTAATTAATTTTCCAACGACCCTAAAACTGGAACTTCGGTGAAACAACGAAATAATCTTCGAAACATCGAAGAATGTGGATTTAGCTGTTACGAATTGCGAGGATTTTTGGCCAATTTTAAACAAAAATTACAACATGAGGCGATCACACTCGGGTGAGCGGGGTGAGCGTTATAAAATCATAAACAATTTTTATTTAGCGCTTATCGTAACGAGAAATATTTGCCTTTTCAGCTGGTTACAGCTACGAGCCATTACCAAGCACTTCGCACAATCCTCTCGAAGAGGAAAATGAGCGAATGGCGGAAGAGCTCCAGGGCAAGATTCACGCTCTGAAATCACTTTCCATAGACATCGGAACCGAAGTCAAGTATCAGGACAAAATGCTCAAAGACATGGTAAGGATTTTTTTTTTTTTTTTCAAAATTTTATTTGCAAAATTTGGTTTTAGGAATTTTACAGAATATTGAAAATTCTATGTCGACGAAAAAGGATGTTTTTTTTTTTTTAAGCAGATTGAAGCTGTGTTGCAAATATTTGGAATTTCTAAAAAAAGATACAAATTTTGTTGACAAGGATTTTTTTTGCTTAAATTACAAAAAAAAATTGGTGACTATTTGTTTTTCTCTTCATTTTTGGTTTTTAGAAACTTAAAACATTCTTTTTTTTTTTGTAATTCAAATTTGTATTTTAATTTTGCAATATATTTTTTTTTGTTATTTAAAGAATTTTTTTTTTTTTGCCAAATATGTTTTATATTTTACGAAAAATTAATGAAGTTCAATTTTGGAACATATTTCTTGTTGTTTGTACAAATTTCTTTGCAAATGTTTTTTTTGTCAAATTTACAAAAAAAAAATAATATATTGTTCCCTTTTAACAAAACTGAAAATAGTAAATTCCAAAATATACAATTTTTTTTTTGTTTACTTTAACAAAAATTTAGTTTATTGAAAGAAAAGAAATGATTTTGTTTCTTATAAAATAAATTTTGTTGAATAGATTTTTGTAATTTAACTGTTTTTTTTTTTTTCTTATTTTCAGGACGAAGATTTCGAGAGAACAAGTGGATCGTTAACATCGTCGGTGGCGAGAGTAATCAGAATGGCAAAAGCGGGTCACAACTATTACATTCTCTATCTCTTTCTCTTCTCTATAGGTGTATTTTTTGTATTATGGATAGTGTTGAAATTTACGTAAATTAAATGTTACGTGTTTCGTTTCGTTAAAAAGATATTGCGATAATTAAGAATGTCAACAATTAATTATCACGAGAATGGAAGGTGTAAGTGAATGATGTGTATATAAATTATTTTTATCGTAAAATATGCTTTCTCATTTACATCCCGACAACTTAAAAATGTCTCCCAATTAATTACAACTTAAGTTAAATCACTTTAAAATAATAATAATAATAATAATAATAATAATAATAAAACGACCAAAAAGGATAAGAATAATTAGATGAAAATATCATTTTGTAAGATTAATCTGTAAATTTCTGTCACACACGACGCTGTCCTAATTAATGACCACCTACGTTCAATCAGTTTAAAATAATAATAATAAAAAAAACGATCTATAAGAATTCGAACAATCATGTTAAAATATAATTTTGTAGGATTATTAAATTTCAATAATTTTTATTTCAGTCATTAATCGGTGAATTTCTGTCACACACGACGCTGTCCCGATTATTGACCACTTGATTTTATTGTTATAAAATCGTTTAAAGGACTAAAAAAAAAGTTTAATCATTTTAATCACAATTATGATTTTGCCACAAGCTTTGCGTAAATATTTTTGTAATTATTCGTGTAAGCATAAATATTTTTGATATTATTTATGCAAGAAACATTGAAATTTGTGAAGAAAAAACGTTCGATTTTGGTCACTCACTGGTACATTTCCGCGATCCAGCGACACGTGTCCGTTTCCATAGCAACGGGGTACCAGCATATGGTGTAGATCAGCTGTGTTTCAGCACATTGTTGCTTCCGTATTGTCGCTTTCGATTACATTGATCGAAAAACAATGGAAACTGGCGAAGAATCGGAAGTAAAAAAGCTGTTCGATGTCACCAAGGGTGACAATAATATTCTGACAATAGGAACGACGGTGGACACAGGTAAAAAAATTTAATAAAAATATAAAACATGGCCGAAAATCTGTGCTTTAAACTCATAACCTTTGAATTTTATATACTTACATACTTTTTGCAGGATTGGAGTGGCAAGCTGTTGACGAATGTCGGCAAAAATTGGACTCTGCCATTCGCGTCGTTAAAGAACGCGGCAAAATATATTTCAATGTTTCCCTGGATGATTTTTCTAAAGTATGCTCTCGATTATTTTAACGAGGTTAGAGTATTAAATCAGGAATAAATTTTTTTTTTTTAATTTTTACGGATTTATTGCAATTTATGATGGAAAATGTTGAAATAATCCCGAAAAATATTAATAATCATGATTTAATATTTTTGTATAATCACGAAGATATTTAATTATCAGTAGTAATTTTTAATGAATATTTCAAATTAATTTTTTTTTTTAGTAATTTTCATGGAAAATAACTAATTTTATGTTTAATTAGTAATTTTTAATGAATATTTCAAATTAATTTTTTTTTTTAGTAATTTTCATGGAAAATAACTAATTTTATGTTTAAAAGTATCATCAACGAATTGGCTACGAATATATTTAATAGCATTAATAATAGACTAATTATTAGTAATTTGTGGCTGTAATTACAAAATAATTCTCATAAAGAATTTTTTTCCCCTGAAAAAATAACTGGTTGTAATTTTCTAACTATTGTTTTTTTAATATGAAAAAGTAGCATTTTTTTCGAGAAGCATAAAAAAAATTATAAAAACTTGTTCCTGATTTGATTAATTTAAATCGCATAAATCTGCTTACTTGAATATTATTTAAAAAAATGTATTCATTAGGTTCAAGAAATGCGTTCGATCGACAACATATTTATAATCGGAGACGTTCGAAAATTTCCATTTAATCCCGACGACAGAGATTCCGATTTAGCTATGATAAAAGCTGCGGTTAACGACGATATGAATTTAGAGAAGTATCTGAACGCATGGAAATTGGCGACTGGCTTTCCCGGGAAAATGTATCCAAGCGTCGAGGAATGGAAGGAAGCTGTGGATTCTTATCAGGTTGGAAATGAAGCGAGTAGAGACGCGCAGGAAATTTCTCGTAAGGGAAGGAAAAGAGGCTGTGATCCATCTTTCGCTGAGGATCACAGTGTTCTGTCTTACAGGGTAACTTGCGAGAGAACTGGCAAACATTCTTTTGAATCCAGCCAAGTAGCCACTGCCGTAGGCGGCGAGCTTCAGGATAAATATCATTGGATTGTCGATTTGACTATGTATCACTTGGAAGTCGTTTGCAAAGTTACCAAAGGTTTGTCTCAACCATTTGGTCAATGGTCTTCGAACGTAAAAAAAAAAATGTATGCATTTTTTAAAATTACTTTCAAATTCTGGCTAGAATTTTCTGACAGAAATATATTTCCGGAAGGAAAATTTGTTATTAAATTTGAATTTTTTTGCAAATTTTTGCGTTTTTTGTTTTTTTTTTTTGTAAAATTAGAAATGATTGAAAAAGAAAATTTTGTGTAAATTTTATTGAAAATAAAATTTTATGGAAAAAAAGTATGAAATTGTAAGTGACAAAAAAAAAGTCACAAAAATAATTGTAATCAGAAGTGATAGAATTATTTTTTTCATTTGTCGAATTTACATTATTTTTTAATAGGAAAGAATAATTATTTTTCTGTAAAAATGATTAAAAAAATATTTAATAATATGAAAAAACCACATTTTTTTAACAAATTACTTTTTTTTTTTACTTTTTTTGTAAAACTAGAAACTGAGAAAAATAACGGTGTTCGATTTAAATAAAATTAAGATTTTGTGAACGCAAATTTTCTACACTTTGCACAATTTTCAACACTAATTTCTTTTTTTTTTGTCTAAATGATAGATGAGATGGTATTAAATCTCCGAGTCACTCATGAATCCAAGCATCGGAGAAATATCGCACATTTTGGGCCTACCACGCTACGCGCTACAGTATGTTACAATTTACTGAGTTTAGCTCAACCGAAAATCGGGGATATTATAATTGATCCCATGTGCGGAGGCGGATCTATCCCCATAGAGGTAAAATGAAAACGTTCGGAATACTCTGCAATTATTAATAAGATAATTGTTTAATCGATATTAAATTAAAAAATTATCGTTACAATTCCAATACATTAATTATTCTGATATGAATTCGAATTGGAATGAAATCGTAGAAAGATTTTTCTATTTTATGTTGAAATCTATTAATTTTGTTATTTTGTCAAATTATCAAAAGGCAAACTTTAGGATTCCGATTACGGTGCACCACATTTTTTTTTTGTGTTTCTTGGCCGTAACGTCACAGCATTTTGGTCGTGACTAAACACCACTTCCTGAATTTTTTCAGATTCCTCAAGTCAATTTTATATACGAAAATTCGTAAATTTGCAGCTTTTTAACTTTTTTTTTTTATAGGACCCTCGACAAACAAATATTATCTTACCGTTTTTTTTAGATTTTTTTTAAAGAATATTAGTGGCTTGAACAGAGCGTGAGAGTTATGATTTTTCGTCAATATTGAAAATTGCGCGCAAAGCACTGATCATTAAGTTTTAAGCGCGAGGATAAAATAGTCAAAAACTAGATTTTTTTTTTCATGGATAAAAGTCATAAACATTACTTTTTTTTAATATCTAAATTGTAAGAAAAAAAAAATTTTCCATACTTTTGCATTTTTATATTATAGAACTGTAGTTATTAAAAAAAAAAAAGTTTTTCGAATGTTTTATATTTTCTTATGATTTCGAAGCCTCTTCCAGAACCACTAGAGCATGAAACGCGTTTTTTACGTTTAATGTATGTTATAAAAAATATTTTAAAAAATGTATAGGCAGCTTTGGCTTTTCCGAAAACGTACGTTCTGTGCGGTGACAATCACGAAAAAGCTGTGGAAAGAACGCGAATGAATATCGAGGCATTGCCAAAAAGACACAAAACGGATCTTCTAAAATGGAGCGTCTCGTCTTTGCCATTTCGGGAATCCTATATCGATGTTTTCGTCACAGATATGGTACGGAAAAATCGTGTAATACTGTGAATTAATAGGTAGTTTGATGTCGATAAAATTTATCAAGATTTTTCTTTGGCAGCCGTTCGGTAAACGAAGTGGAACGATGTCGGATAATCGTGTGCTTTACAAAAAATATCTCATCGAATTAGCGCGAGTCGTTAGACTCAAGAACGGACGTTTGGTTTTGCTGACTTATGACCGGCGAAGTATCAGTATGGTAAGAAAATTTTGAAAATCAAAAAGAAGTATAGAATAAAAAATATGTACGCAGATACCAAAATTTTCACTGCAATTCGCAGCGAATTGAGAAAAGGTAAAAAGTTGTTTTTTAAAATTGTGGGTGAAATTTTTGATCTACAAATCGAAAATAATTTTGTAAATATTTCTTGAGACTCTAAAAATTTTTTATAAAATATATAAACGTTGTAATTTTCCTATTATTAACTATAATTACAAAATAAATGATAATCATCATAATTACAGGCCCTTCACGCCTCCAAGGATTTATTTCGCGTCACGAAAACGTTGGGAGTCAACATGGGCGGCTTAAATGCCGCAGTTTATGTCTTAAAACGAACGAACTTGACTTACGAGCAATTTGTAAAAAATCCCGAAAGATCTAGCAGAAAGGAAAAATCGATAGAGCCAGAAATCGTGGACGATTGATGTAATATTAAAAAAAAAAAATAACAGAAGTATGTACACATCTTTGTTATAAAAAAATTATATATAAATCATTTATTGCGTTTATTAAACGCAGTAAAATTCATTTACAAGAAAAACTTTCTTCTGCTTGTTTCCATGGCGTGACGACGTCCCTGAATTATCCACTCGTATTCACCGTGTTTGCTGTCGAAAGTTCCGTGTTGCAGGGATCTCAATTTGAGGGTAAATCTCGGTCCAAGTTCCCGCAGCCTTGGCTTTCCGGTTTTCAGATTAAACTCGTATCTGCAGAGTCAAATATTGAGTAAAAAGAGTAAAAAAAAGTTCAATATACAAAAGTATAAACAAGAAACATCGAAAAAAGAAAAAAAAAAACAAATTGCTCAAAAATTACAAAAGTTATTAAAAAAAAATAATTTGCTAAAATAACTCGTTTTTTTTTTACCTTTTTTCTTATTTAGATTGTCTTTGTTTTTTTTTTTTCAATCTATTATCATTTTTCTTTTCTTTTTCTTTTTTATCGTTTCTGTTTAATTTTCTCTTTTTTTTTTTTTAATCAATTTTTTTCTTTTTTTTCTACCTGTGATGTCGGAAGAAAACGTAATCGCGTTGATTGTGAAAGGTAACAGCCCTTCGGCCTTTAAATTCCGGCTGATAGTGAAAAAGCGCTCCGAGCATTCTGCCAATTGTGTGACCCAATCGCGTTGTAAAATTGTTGAGAATCACTTCAGGACGATGCTCGCTTATTTCCTTGTGACTTCTCTTGAGCTCGGGCGTGATTTTAACGTTGCTTAGCTTGAAATGCGCTGTTGGTCCGTCCGGCAAGTGGACGACTAACATACCATCTAAAAATGGTTAAGGAATGCTTTTTTTTTTGTAATTTTTCAGAGCTTTTCAAGCTCGTTGTGGACTTTTTTGGTGAATATATTCCTTTATTTGTCTGAAAAAAAAAATAGAACTTGACAGTTTATATTATGTGGCAAAAATTGTCAGAGAATTTTAGTACTTTAAGCACAGTTCTGTATTTTCATAAACTTTTTTGTACAATTTTCTTGCTGATAAACTCAGATTTTTGTGAATAATTTAAATTGAGAGTATTTGAGACAAAATAAAAGTTCCTCAATAATATTTAAAAAATAAAAATTATGAAAAAATATGTGAGTCAGGGAAGATTAATTTAAATTCTTTACAAAGTCATTTAAAAAATTGGGAAACAAAATGTGAAGAGAAAATTGATTTTCATAAATTTTAAGAATAATTAGATGAGAAAACTTAAAAAAAAAAAAAAAGCAACAGCTTACAGAAAAATATGGAGTGCAAAAAAAGATCATTAACAAAAAAATTGAAGAAAATAGCAAAAAAAATATACTTAAATTTACAAAAATTGTCCTTTTTCTACCTGACACAAAACCGAAATATAAAATATAGCAAAAAAAATCTAGAAACAATAAAAAATAATTTTTCAAATCGTTATTTCTGAATTTAATACACAACTTTTTTTTTTTGTAAAATCTGAATTTATTTTTTAGTCGCAAATATACAAATATTGATAAAAAATACATTTAAAAATAGCAAACTGATGAATTTTATACAAAAGAAAAATCTCTAAATTAATAATTGAAAAAACATTGCAAAAAAAGCAAAAAAAAAAAAATTATACGTAGAATTCTTTTGGAAAACCTGAATTTATTTTTAAGATCCCAATATCCAAATATTGACAAAAAATACATTTAAAAATCCCAAAATTGTGAATTTTAGAAAAAAAAAAAAAAAATCTCTAAATTAAAAAGGATACTCGGTTTGCATTGATTTTCATTGATGACGATGACATCGGTGAAACCTCTGGCAATCGCAGCTTTGACCATTTTCTTCACACCCGAACGATTGCGATAGAGCGATATGGAATTGGGTATTATTCTCGTGAGTTCCCTGCCGAAAATTCGTGTTTTTTTCACTGGATTATCGGCGTAAGTGATGAGAACTTTGGGCTCGTAATCGTGTCTGTAATAGGCTGCAAATTCGTCATGTTCGAATTCAATTTTCACCTCGGCATTATCTTCCGCGTCCAAATCGCCTTGTATCGTTGTTTCGTCTTTTTCGCGCAGACTCTCGATGGTGTGTGGCACTTGTTTTGGAGCGCCTTCTTTAGCCCTCTCCTTTCTCGCCTCTTTCTTAGCTTTGGTCTTTTCTTTTTTCAGCTTTTGCGCTTTCAGATGTCTCACGGCTTTGCACTTAATGTGATTAAAATTACTGTCCGATGGAAAGCGAATTTTTTCACGTTTCTGTCGATCGACATTTTCACTCTCATTTTCTTCCTTAATTTCCGTATCTTCGTCTTTCGGCTTTGGGCGACTCAAAGGATTCTTGCGCAATGTTTTGACCTTCATTTTTTTGTGTACGCGAAATTATTCACAATTTTTTTTTAAGAAATATTGTATATTGTTTTTAAAAATGAGGAGGTTATGTTGCACGTGCTGGACGAAATAATTTTTCTGTACACGCGCGCTGATTCGGAATTACGAATACATTGCAAGTTGGACGATTATGGCGCCGTTATTCTCGGAACTACTTTTTTTTTTAAAGGTTTTGGCACCTGCGGTCGATAAAAAAGATTTCTTTAAATTGTTTGCGTTTATTTGGTGAATGGTAGAGAATTATATGTAATTAAACTTTTTTTTATTAGTCGTAAAATAATTAATACATGCGACAATTTTTTTTCCTGCTGCTCAATTTTTAGATCGTGATTTTTTTTGCAAAAGATTTTCGCATCTACAGTCGATAAAACAGTTTTCTTTAAATTACCTGCGTTTATTAGGTGACGGAGAGAAAACATGTGATTAAAAGTTCTTATTTGTACCAAAGCAATGAATAGACAGACATTTTTTGTATTGCTCAATTTTTTATTTTGTTTCTTTTTAAATGAATAAAAAAAAATTTAACATAAATAAATATTTTATAAAAGTGGTTTTGTGAAAAATAGAAAACATCAATCAAAACCCAATTTTTGCTTTGCATCTTTTAAGAGAATTTGTCACCGACAATCGGTAAAACAGATTTTCGATTGTATTTCATTGACAAAAAAGCTTTCATTCAGTCGAACACCGTCCAGAAGGGCGGGATTTCCGCCGGCATGCCGGTTTAGTAAACAAACACAATTACTTTATTTTCGTTCTACAAAAAAATCCAAAGTGCTAAAAAAGCGACTAAAACTTTAAACTTTTTTTCATTAAACATACCCAAAAGTCACCGAATCATTTCTAAAAACACTCGTTAATGCAAACTTGCTGAAACAAAACAAACTGACGATTTGTTATTATCGTAAGGCTCTAAAAAAAGCAATGGAAGAGTTACGTGCATTAGAGGAAGCGGTTCGAAAGTTCAGCGAGAGTATCGCTGAATTTCCAGTCGGTGCAATTTCCGTAAACGATCTCAAACCCACAGATGAAAAGATTAAGGATCTTCGAATAACCCTAAAGAGATTTAGAAGCGCGATGATAATTCTCAGAGCCAGAGAAGAAGCTCGTAAGTTTTGTCAAAAAAAAAAAAAAAATTCTTATAAATAAACATAATAATCGATTATTCTCCACAATTGGATTTACCATTTTTTTTTTTTTTTTAATCGAAATTTTATCACAGGTGTTATGTCCCATTTGCCTGAGGAGAGCGTCCAGGAAACTTACGATAAATTGCAAGATCAAATGGCAAACTGTACGATAAACAACGAAACCGTCCAGGCTTGTCTTTACAGCGACGCCATCGAGCCACTTCTTTGCAGTACCAAAGACACAGATGTAAAAACGTAAATATCAATTCCAAATTTATTGCAGAAGAAATTATCTTAAAAATGCTCCTTAATATTTTAACTCAGATGTGTACTTTTTTTTTTTTTATCTTACAACATGTATAAAAAATAATAAATGCTTTTTTTTTATAAAAATTAATCTGCTAAATTTTGTAAAAAAAAACGATTTTTATTTATTTTTTTGTTATTATTATTATTATTATTATTATTATTGTTATTATTATTTAGTGCTTCTTCTTGGAGCAAATTTAGATCTATTTAAAGATCTACAAAAAAAAGAAATTTGGTTTAACATTTTAACTCAGATCTGCATTTTTTTTCTTTTAATTTTACAACATACATAAAAAAAATAATAAGCCTTTTTTTTTTATAAAAATTAATCTGCTAAATTTTGTAAAAAGATTTTTTTTAAACCTTTTTTTTTTATTTGTAAATCAGTACAATTTGACATCTTCGTATAATTTTCAACAATAAAAATATTTAAAAAAAAAATGTTTTATATTTTTTAATTTTTGTAGTTTCTCGTTTTGGTGTAATTGACAATAACGAAAATATATTTTTAAATTAGGAATTAAATACTAATTTTTAGAAGATTCTATTACTTTTGTAAATTATTATAATTTGAAATTATTATAAACTTAAAATTTTTCGAACTCAGCAATGAATTTATCATTATAATTCTTGAAGTATACTATTTTTTAATTATTTTCTGATTTTTTTTTTTTTTCGAGGCATTGAAATAAATGCTAATTTATGACTTGTGATTTTTTTAAAATTTTTTAGTACCCTGCACAATATTATGCATCAAATGTTTACGTTGAACGACCGACTTATTGAATTGGAAAAAGAGCGAGTGAGGGTAAAGGAAAAAGAAACTGAGCTGACTAGTGAGTTAAAAGATTCGCTGCTGGAGTTCAAGGACTTCCTGAAGGAACAAGAAGCCATTAGGAAAAGAAAGCTCGAGCGGACCAATCCTAAAATCGCAGAGTAAGTGTTTGAAGATAAAAAAAAACCCAAAAGAATTTCAAATATAATTCTACTTTAAATTATCGTAATTTTATTCGCTACAATTTATTGCCGGAAATCAATAAATTGAAAATACGTTTACAGGCAGAAAGCACAGATGCAGAAAAGAGTGGAAAAGATAAACACGATGAAGAGACTGATAACAAATATGATCGCGGCTTCGGGCGACGTTCTCCAGCTAAATTCTTTTCTCCAGGAAATGATGAAAAATCACCGAGAACTAGTGGATCCTGAAATGATCGCAAAAATGGCAATGCAAATTCCAGATGAAGAGCCTTAAAGACTTAAAAAAAAAACAAAAGAAAAAAACAAAATTTCGGTCATTATATTTTACACATGTGTTCGGAGAAAAAGAAATTTGGCGAATCTGGCTAAAATTGCACTAATAAAAACATTTTTAATTATTAAATATAAATAAAAAAAATGTTACGTTACGAAAAGTCAAACAATTTAATTTCCATTAATTTTACATCTATTTCCCGTGAATGTCGAATTAGTCAGATTCCCCAAAATTTCATTGCAAACAGTATATTTTCATACTTTTCTAATACATTTACAGCTTTTATAGCTACGAATTAAATCCGTCCGAATTTTTATTCGACTTATATTAATTTCACCGACTATAAATAATAATAAATAAATTATCATAAATAATAAAAAAAACCTAAATTACAAAAAAAAAGACTCACGTTGAAAAATTAATTTCGTTCGCATGAGTTAAATAATATATTCGTAATCGTTATAAATAAAAAAAAAAAAATTCATTCTGATGCTAATTAGAGTGCAAAACCAGTTTCGGTATTAAAAAATTAAATTGCAGGGAGTAAAAGAAAATGTAATAAGAAAGAGCGTCAGTATGATTTTTAATCGGTCTGCGTTGCTTGATGGGCGCGCGAAGGTATTGGCAAAATAGTATCGCCGATTGAGAGTGAACCTTGCTGGAAACATTGAGTTTCCGAGGAGACTCCTCTCGGCGAAGTCAGCGAATTGTTTCGCATTCGAGCGATCGGCTCGCGGGCACGAATTTTGTACCATCCACGTGGCCTCTTTGGCACCGGACTTCTTATGTCGTTTTGGGTATCGACGGGTTCCGAGGTTTGAGGTATCGCAACTTCGTCCAAATCTCGCGTTCTTTTAGCTGGTCGAGGTACCAAAGCCGAGGCAAGATTTGTTAAAACGCTCGAAGACGTCGCAGCGACGGAATCTGAACTTGATGAGAGCAGAGCTGGATTTTCTTTTTGCGACACGTACTCGCGCGATGATAATGATGATGATGATGTGGCACCTAAAACACGATTTAGAATTTTTAACTGTATATCAAAATTTTTGTATTTATATTTTTGCATTTTATAAATTAGCAATTTTTTTAATTTTCACATTTTTTTTAAAATCAGAATTTCTTGAATAGGTTGAAAAATTGGTTTTTAAATCGTCTGTATGATAAATAGTAGTAATATGGATTTTGAATATTAGTAATGCCAAAAAGTTGTTTTTAAAGTCAGGTAAAAGAATTAAGAAATTTTCCGAAAACTTCATTTTCTGTTTTATGAAATTGGTTTGCAGATTTAAAAAAACAAAGACATGTAAATATTTAAACAAGTTTTTTCTTAATTAGATTTTTTTTTTAAATTTTCAGCAATTGTTGAAAAGTTTCATGTTATGTTGAATAAAATTTTAAAGCGCTTGCATTTTATTCAATAACAATTTATTAATTTTTGCCAACGAAAATGCAACTTTTTATCAAACTCTAAGTTTTTTAACGAAATTTAAAATAATTACAATTATAGAGATCTCAAAAAAAAAAACGCCAATAACAAAAAATCGACTAATTTTGAAATTAATGAAACGATTACAAATTTTTACAGCTGCTCACCAGAGAAATTTCTGAACGCCGTTCTCATAGCGTGAGCCATAGCCGAAAAAATGCCTCCGCTTCCAGAATTACTGGATTCCAGTGAATCCTTTGGGCTCTGTGGATCATTGATGGTGGAATTGGCAGTGGAATATCGTTCAACAGTGGAGACGCTCATGTAGCTATCAACCGAAACGAGGGTGGCAGCAGAATTGCCATGTTGATGATTTCTCGGCGACGTTGAAGACACATTTTCACGAGGGCTTCCAGCGGAAGCAGTGACGCTCTCAAGTTTCTTCAAGCTGGAGTCAATCAACGGAGCCAAATCGCTCGTATTGACAGATCCATTTTTCTCAACGACAACCATCATAACGACTCTCGACGATGACGAGGTAGTCGTCGTTGAATTTTGCACCGAATCCTGCCTCGTTTCCCTGATATCCGAATTTTTCGGAACCACAGCACGTTCAAACTCTTCCTTCTCCAAATTTCTCTCATTCTCACGATTAATCATAGCCGCGGATGTCGAAAGTTTGTCAACAACGGCAACAGAAAATTCGGAGATACTCTGTCGTGCTTCAAAAAATTCTTCACTATCCGAAGCGTTTAATCCGCTTCTCGAGGTCATTTCCATTTCCGATTTAGCTTCAAATTGATCGGAAAATCGAACTCTTTTCACGGAATCTCTTATCTCTTTAACAGGACGATTACTGATATTTTCATAAGCAACATCTTCGGACACAATGTTACACATAACATCAGTTAGATCCATATCTTCAGCTTCAATATTTTCAATACCCATTTCTTCGCTTATCTCTTGCATAGCACTAAATTTTCTCTCGCCAATTCTCGAGTATTCCTGCTGCTGCTGCTGCTGCTGCTGCGAATTGTCCGTAATAGCCGATTGATTCGACAATATAGAACGCAATGGTGTTCGATGTTCGCTGATCGCAGATCTCGAGAGTGACGATAAACTGAAGTAAATTGAATCGGAATTATTAGACTCTAAGTCTGTTAAATTAGTCTCGTTCTGAGGGCTATTATTCTCCTTGATTCCCGTGCGTTCATTTCTTCTTGCGTTCTTAATCGCCAGATTCGGGGCTTTTGGTGTTTTAAAAATGTAAATTGGGCTTCGTTTAAATTCGAAATTTGTTTTACCATCCAAATTAACGTGCATAGGAGTGCTCGTGTTTCTTGAGAGTTCAGGCGGTGACGTGAAATTGCCAAAATTACCGTTGTAATCGCCGTCTATTGACAATTCCTTTCTCTTACCGTCCAAAATATAGCACGGTGTTTTATTCAAAGGCGACGATGTTTCCGGCGATAATTCTGATTTATTTATTTCCGCCTGTATCGCCGATGTGATACGATTCAAACAGCGACGATTGCAATTACCGATACAACGTAAATCCTCGCAACTCTTGAATATTTCACCGCACAAACGGCAACCCAGTGGCAAATGATTGAAAACAACGTGACAGAGAAATTCTTGATTGTGAAAATTCTTCACCATAAGACACTCCGAACGGCAAAACGGACACTCGGACTCACGACCTGGATGTTTCTTCTTTATGTGCTCGGTGCAACAATCCGCGCAGCAAAACAGCTTGCCGCAAGCGTAACAACGATTGCTCTGTCGGAAATCAAGAGTTTAGAATTGGCTTCAACAATTTTTCCACAGTATTTACGATTTTATGTGTATTATAGTATTTTTCGTTTTTTTTTTGAAAATTATTTGTGTACCTCGAGCGTTGTCATGATTCCGATGAATTCGTCCTTTTCGTGTCGGACACTCGAGCGAACTCTGTTTACTGGAATTGGGCGAATTTTGTCTAACGGGTAACACTCGTGAGCGAGTGAGCGTAACGAAAATGAAACGAGAGAGGGATTATACAGCTTGTTTATGTTGCCTAATTGCGCGAAATTCGAGCGTTAGTATCGAAGATAAAGCGAATTTTAAACAGAACTCCGAAATAACTTATATTTTATGACATCAATTTTTATAATTTTACAATTAATATTTTATATTAATAGACTGCAGTATTTATTTTTTAAATTTAGGATTGTTTTTAAGAAATTTCAGTTTCGATACAATTTCAGGAAAAGTAATGAGGAAAAATAGAGTACAGTTTCTGTTTCTCCATTTATTTTTGAGTGCATGAAATGAATTTTTCCATTAAAAAAAAAAGAAAGACAAATAAGATTTTATTTTTTAGCGATTTTTGAAGAGTTGTAATGAATTTTTAAAAAAATTGAATTAACATATACAAAAAAAATGCAAAGAATGATTTTGAATAATAATAATAATAGTGTCGAAAAGTTGTTAATAAATTACTTTAGAAAAAAAAAAAAGTTTAATAAATTTCTGTTATATTTTTATTTTTCGAAATTTTGAGAAACGGAAGTGACAAATTTTTGAATATCTGTAATTTCTGTCAATTATCGTCCAAAAATTCGACGAGAAGCAAGAAACGAAAAAATAAAAACGATATATTTTGTTAAGGATTTTTAGAAGTAACAAACGAATCCAGAAGAAAAAAAAGTTCAAATAGAATTGACGCAATTCTCGTTTATTGTAAATTCGTAATTAAAGAAATTAAAAAATTTCAATTATTTTCTACTGATAATTGATCGAACATCTTATTTACTTGATCAAACGTATCCACAAGCGTTTTGTCTTCTTTTCTGATTTCTTTGCGTTGTGAATTTTTGCGTATAGCCTTTTTTTTTAAATCCGATATCGAGCTCGTCGTCGCATCGTGCATTACTACAGAAGCATTCGGCTTACGTAGATCAAACATTTCCTTCTTGAGAATGTCAATGGCATCTTCATAAGGCGGCGCTATAGGCAGTCGATTGGGTTCGTGATACTCGTACTCATTTCCATCGATCTGCAAACGATTACTGGAGTGAGTTGTGACGATAAAAATGAGATATCGAACAGAAGCCGATAAAGAAAAGAAGGTCGCGAATATCGCCAATGTTTATATTGTAAAGCGTTATTTTATTTGTTTTGGGATTAATAATTTCGACGATAAACTCACGTTAAGCGGATAACAAGAGTCGGAGTCCGGCTGGTTCAGATCTCCGCAAACGACGAACGGCACGATGTATCTATCAAAGATCAGTTTCATTGTTTTACGATTTTACGAAATGAATATAATTAATTTTTTCAATTAATTTTACAACTTATTATTTATAATTTATTCTCATAATTTAGTTTCAAATAAATAGAAAAATAAAATTCATTAAAAAAAAAACAATTTTTTTTTATAGGATATATTAATTTGTAGTTATTAATGCCAGTCAATTTTTCGATATTTAAGGATATTAAAGATATTCAATATTTTACGATTTTATGAAATAAATAAAATTAACAAAAAAATTAATTATATTTATTTTTATTATTATTTTATTATTATTTTTGATTTATTCTCATAATTTAGCTTCAAATAAATCGCAAAATAAAATTCATTATTAAAAAAGAAAAAAAAAACTATTAATTTGTACCTATTAACGCCAGTCAATTCATCGACATTTAAAGGTTCATGTGTCAATAATGGATTGAGCATGTGCGGTATGTAACCCTTCGGTGGTCTGTAATCCTGACAAACGATAAAGGCCTCGATACTTGAGTTTCGCGAGCTGCTAGGCTTGGCGCATGTGACCTGAGTGAAGAATAGTTTAATCTGCGAGTACAACAGCGACACGTCCTTGGCACGAAATATTTTTGCGACAAAAGTGCCGCCTGCCCTCAGTATATGAGTCGTTATGTTCAAGGCGGCCAGTAACAATTGGGATTGAATATAAATGTCCATGTCGTGAAGGCCCGTTACTGTAAAAAAAATTTTTTTTTTTGTTTTTAAATGTTAATATTTTAATTCTGAATTAAATTCATAAATAAGTGTTTTCGTTGAAAATAGTAAGTCAATAAAATAATTTTCAAAAATGTTAAATTTTTTAATTGTAATTGCAATGTTAATTTTCAAAAATTGCCATGTTAAAAAGATATTTTTGACCAATCTTGGGCTGAATATTTTACCATCTGGCGCACCATCACAGACCACTAAATCCGCTCGAGTGTTTCCAAAATGCGCGATAATCTTTTCAGCTGTTGAAACGCTTGTAATGTCTCCTTGTATTTGGTCAACGCCTTCCAGAGGGGCCATTGCCTGCAAATCTACGGCTACTATTTGAAGAGGTGGCGATGATTCATCTTTGCGATTTTCTCTGTAACAGATGCTCGTAATTTGATATTCGGTATTAAATTGCGCGACGAGTAAGCAAATGTATATTGCATACTTTAGTTTACGAGAAAGAACCTGACTCCAACTGCCGGGAGCTGCGCATAAATCCACCGCTTTCGTTACTCCTGGAAATGAATTATTATCGTTACAATAAAATTCTCATTATTACAACTAATGAAATAAATTTTTTTTTTTTTTTGTTTCACACGAATTAATATTTATTATTATTATTTTGACAATATTGAAGAAATTATAAATTTACATATAAAATAACATAATACATGTAATAATGATAATAATTCTAATCGAAATTGATTAAATTTGAGAGATAAAATTATGTAATAAAAAAAGCTGTTTTTTAAATTTGAAATATTTTTTTTCGGCCGTTCAATTTCCTCAATATTTTTCCTATTAATTAAGACTGTTTTGTACCGTTAAAGATGTGAAATTCGCTGTCTATTTGCAGAAGTTTAAATGCACTTCGGGCTCTCCATCCCTCCTCTTTGGCTCTTCTGTAGTAAATATCACGTTTGTCTTTCGACGTTTTGCCCATTTTTCCAAGAGCTTTGTAGAAAAAAAAAAATTACAATTATTATTACTACAGACCCACTTTTTATCGTAACTTTTCAGAAACAAAAATTCTTTTACATCTATTAAGACAATTTTGTTTCAGCAAAATCATTGCAATGAAAAATATATGGAACAATTAAAAATTGTATGTTAATTAGAAAGTCAAGAAAAAAAAATATGTTTTGATTAAAATCTAAAAAAAAATGGTATTTTCATTAAAAGGTGAATAAAAAAGATTTTGAATGAAAAATCTAAAAACAAAAAACTAAAAAAAAGAAAAAAAAAAGCATGTAAAGTAGAACTTTGTACATTGCTTCCTCGTAAAAAATTCAAACTCACATAAAATTCAAACTGCTTTACCGATAGTCGCCAAATTTGGTTACCCAGCAGCGATTAATATTATTTTTATGACCAAAGAAAATTTCAGTCAATTCCGTGAGATTTGACGCGAGTTAGAGCGAAATGAAATTTTTCACAAAAATTCAATATCTCATAAAAACCAAAGCTATTTTTTCGATGCGTTCCAAATTGAATTCCAAACTTCAAAAAAATTATTTAGCTCGATAGCTACAAATTCGCGAAATCTAAAGAGCGTACGGACATTTTTCGAAAAATTCGAAATTTCATAAAAAATAATCTTAAGTTTGAAAATTTTTTTGAAAATTGTCGCAAACAAAGATGTCTACCTGTGGCACGCATGTGCCAAATTTGTGCTTCGATCGATGAAGCCGTTCTTTAGGTATCTAAGCTTGAATTTTGCATGCCACACACACACATACATTTTTTCAAAACCGATTTTCTCGATGTTTTGGACCATTCTGAGTATCCTGAGATAAAATTCTCGATTTAAAAAAAATGTTATTTACACATATTTGAATGGACTCATTGTTTAGCTAATTATACGTAAAAAACACTTACATTATATTCATACAATACCTAAAACTGCTGTCAGTCTACAAAGAAAAAACACTTCTTAAAATTCTCCTTCTCTGCATTCAATTACATACAACTAAGCGAAATAAACGTTTTTCCACAGCAAAGTCTTGAAAATGCCGAAAATTGCGATCTTTAAAAAGCAAACCAATTGACGATTTATAAACACACGTGTATTGTGGTTATGTACGTTATGTGTGAGACAAAAAATTGTTTTGTCGCGCCCTCCAGTGGCACAAATA
The DNA here is from genome assembly GCA_964016905.1 of Perithous albicinctus. Classification (NCBI taxonomy): domain Eukaryota; kingdom Metazoa; phylum Arthropoda; class Insecta; order Hymenoptera; family Ichneumonidae; genus Perithous; species Perithous albicinctus. Next base: position 37,132,371 of record OZ024688.1, on the reverse strand, counting down.
TGTATTAAAGCAAAAGAGCGGACAATACAAAACAATGAAAACATTATATATATATATATATATATAAACACGACTCTACGTATAGGCGCCACCATATAATTATATTAGATAAATTAGATCGATAATTAATCGGAAAATCGATTTCCGGTTTCGATGTTTGTGAGGAAATTCGCACAAATCCAAACACTTAACCAGAAAATTGAGTTATATGTTTTTATCGCGCTTTGTTCTATTTTATTATAGCTATATATATACACACAGCCCACATGGCGAGTCGTCGTACTATTTGAAAAATTGGTAACTGTTAATTTTGCCTACATGCTGAAAATTCTTGTTTTGCATATTGACTTTTATTTAGAGCGCGTTTTGCCTCGTGTGAGTCATATTATCGTGATTTTAGTTAGTTTCTTCGATTAGCGGCGAGGCGTGTGGGGAATTAATTAAACGCCGCTGTTGATTATGTTGGGCATATATAGTCTCTCGAGAGCTATACTCACTTTTTGAGGCATTTGACTTTAGCCAGAGTCATAGGCGCGATAACGAGCCAGTGTCTCCGTTTCAACTGATACGGACGGATGTGTGTGCGCGCGCGCGCTTTTTTTACGTATACAGTTGTGATCAGCTCTAAGGTATCTCTCATGGATAAGAAAATATAGTGTTCGCGTTCGTGACTTTGACTTTAATCACTTTTGGACGAATAATTAAGAGAAAAAAGGGAAAAGACGTATAGTTGTGGTAATAAGAAGGGAAATTATTTATTTCAATCGCTATGGATGTCTCGTCGCAAGGTAATGTTTTTTTTTTTTTTTTTTTTTTTCTTTGTATATATATATATATATATATATAAAGAAAAATGTAGTTTTAGACAGCGCTGGAGGAGCCACTGCGCTAATTATGTCTTATCGACGTTTTGTAATATTTTATGTACTAAATATAGCAGCGTTTATACGAGAAATCTTTTGATACTGCATTTTTTTTTCGTATAAAAAAAATGTTCTTAAAAATGTTACATTTTTTTATAAGGATTTTTAAAAATTGTTCATAAATTTTTTTAAAAATTGTTTAAGAAAAAAAAATAGTCCGCTATTTAAAAAAATGTTTATTTATGTTTTGTCAATTTTTTTTCGTCACTTTTCTGCGTAAAAAGAAATTGTAGGCGTTTGAAAACGTTTTATAATTAAAAAAAAAAAACATAGAAAATATCAATGATATTGAAAATACAAAAAAAATATATATTAACCTTTTATAATAACAATAAGAAAAAGATAAATAAGTTTAAAAAAAAAGTTTGCTAAATATGCTGAAATTTTTTTTCACTTTTTAAAAATAAGATCATTGAATTTTGTAAAAAAAAAAACTTTCATCCTTAAAATACCAGATTTGAGATTTTTCAAAAGGCTGCTTTTTTAAATAAAATTGTTCGATCGATAAGCTTCAAAGTTCTTCTTCAATAATAATAAAAAAAAATAAATGGATAAAAGAATTTTTTTTTGTATTTACCTACTTTTTTTTTAATAGAAAAGAAACAAAAGAAAATTGTTAAATATTTTTTTATTACAAGTTAATTGCAAAACAAAAGTACTTTTTTTCAATCTTGTATTTCATAAAAATTAACAACAATTTTCGTGCAAAAATTATTTTGTATTTTACAATTTTTTTTTCATCTAAAAAGAAACAAACAAAAAAATTGTATATTCAACTTTGATCTGAAAAAAAAAAAAAAAAAAAATGGTACAATTGTAAAATATATCAAAAAAATTACAACAAATATAAAATAAAATTAAAGCATGAATTAATTTTAATCCGATTTCGTATTTTTTAAAAAATCAACGATAAAAATACGTGGAACCTTTTTTTTTAATACAAAATTATTTAAATTACATTTAACAGTCTATAGCTGAGCTTCTATGGTTTATATCCGTCTCAACTCGTTACGCGAATCACTTGCTATCTTATTCACGTTGATTGTGTAAATGCGCCAGAGTGGTTCTTAGCGCGAATAGCTCTCGTCGCTGCTATCTTCAATAAGGTAATTGATCAATTTTTGCGTTTTCGGGCCGGGAGGTGTAAGCCACTCTCGAGGGTTCTATTACCTCATACGTAATTTTCAATCGACGAACCACGTGGAGGTCTAACGACGAAGGTCACGTGCATATTATATATCCGTCAGCTTCCTTTTAATTTTATATTTAAAAAAAAAAAAAAAAAAGGATTCTACAAAAAAAAAAGCGATAATGCTACTTCCTTTTGGCCGCAAATTTATAAATAAGCGTATCTCAGTCAAAAGTTGGCTTAAAAAAATTGTTGACCACTTAAAATATTCAGCAGACATTTTGCCATAATTTTCGAAATGCAAATTATTAATTTTTGAATTGTTATTACAAGAAAACAATTGCTTATTACGTTACAATGTTCGTGATAAATTTTTGTTGCTAATACATTTTTATTATATGAATAGTAATAATAATTAATAATAGTAATTTTTAAAAAAATTGAAAAATATAATATATTGACGATTTTTATCAAATTTAATGCGAATAATTACGGCATTGAAAAATATACGAAAATATTATTTGTCAATAATTTCGGTAGCAATTGAGTCTGACGTCACAGTGTTAGTTTGAATAAATATTATTGATTGAAAATCTTCAGCAGAGATTTCAGCAGAATTTTTGCAACGATGAAAAAAAAAAAAGATAGCTGAATTGTTGTTGCAAAAAATAATTGTCTTATCTTCACTGTCAGTGAATTTTATTATGTTATGTAAACAATTTTTTGTATATTTATTTTTATATTTTTATATTACGTAAATCAATTTTTATCATAAAAAATATTAGTATCGATTATAAAATTAATTGCTGTACAATTTAAATAAACAATTTAAATTTGTTTATAAAATTGATTGCCAATAATTTAAGCATCAAAAAATCTAGAAAAAAAAATATTGTCCAATAATTTCGATAGCAGAGTTGCGGAAGCTATAAGATTGAAAACAAAAATTTTGGTATTCGTCACAGAAAAAATCGTCAGTAAATCGACGACGCGTCTAATACGCGATTATCGCAACATCGTTTTGCAAGAAATAAACGGTTTTACGTACGACTGAAAAGTCACATCACACAAACATATCGCAATACATGCACAAAAATTCACATATTAAGCTCGAGATGTCAGCGAAACTATTTAAAAAAAAAAAAAATAACTGACTTCGTAATAAACTCGCGATATAATTGCTGTTTGATAATACATTTTTTCTTCAGAGACGCGCCTCTCGTCTCGGTCGACAGAAATAGAATTATTTCAAGAAAAATTGAGGCGGAAATTTACAGCGCGTGGATCATCGCGTGAGACACGATTAAATGTTATTTTCATGGTGTCTTATATGTATAATATTAAAATATTGATAATGCTGTTAAAAAAAAAACATAAATGTCTCCATTGTTTGCATATGGGACTTACCACCTTCCGATTGGGCCCCGAATTTTTTATATGATTTTATTTTATATTGTTTGATATTTATTTATTTCATTTTGTTTTATTTTTTTCAATTTTTTTTACACATTTGTATTATCTTCGATTTTTTAAAATGTGTACATTTTTTTTCAATTTTTTTTACACTTTTTTAATTATCTACAATTTTTTAAAATGTGTACATTTTTTTCAATTTTTTTTACACATTTTTAATTTTTTTCAATTTTTTTTCAATTTTTTTCAATTTTTATCAATTTTTTTTACACATTTTCAATTATCTACGATTTTTTTCAATTTTTATCAATTTTTTTACACATTTTCAATTATCTACAATTTTTTTCAATTTAAAAAAAATTTTTTACACATTTTCAATTATCTACAATTTTTTAAAATGTGTACATTTTTTTCAATTTTTTTTACACATTTTTAATTATCCACGATTTTTTAAAACGTGTACATTTGTTTCAATTCTTTTTTACACATTTTTAATTATCTACAATTTTTTTAAATGTGTACATTTTTTTCAATTTTCTTTACACATTTTTAATTATCTACAATTTTTTAAATGTGTACACTTTTTTTTTTCAATTACTGCTTTTTAAAGTTATTTCAGTTATGTAAAAAATTGCAGACTCAATTGAAAGGGTAAAGGGACAGACCTAGGTCGAAACCTGGTGAAATGCCCTATACATTAGTCGCGCAGATATTATCTGGAAATGCTGATAACAGGATTCTTTGTGATATGAAGAGCCCTAGTTTTGCTTCATAAAAATATTGGATCAATGGATTTATCTTGATGGTCTATTGACGGTAATGGAAAGTGTCAGGTAAAACCTGAGGTGGTCACGAAGGCCACTGAACTCCGCGTGTACCTGACCTACATAACACGCTTAACATAATTACCCTTTGGTCAATTTCTCGCTCTCGGGACGTAATAGACTTTACGAGGTCATGAATTGGATCTTACGAGCTAACCTATTTTCTGCAAATTTTATGCACATTTTTGGTTTCCAACCTGGTGAAAATATGTTTCTGAAAGTTATTTTTGTCAATTTCTTTTTTAATATCTGATTTTTAATTTTTTAAAAAATAATATTTATTATTATTTTTTACTCTGAAAGTTTTATGTGAAAAATTTAAATTTTTATGAAACATTTGATTTTTTTTTTCAATATCTGATATTTTTCTGAAAATCTCTGAATTTTTTTTATAATCTTGGTAAAATTGGGACAATGTTAATCTTTCAAAATGTGGTAATATTACAGTTACAAATCCTGTGTTTTTGTCACCGCAACATTCTTAATACGAACTTGTGTCCGCTAGAGGGCCAAAAACCCGAAATCCTCTCGCAAGCGATTCGTCCACCCCCAACGTATATAAATACATTGAATTTACGTTGTTTTAGCTAAAACAAAGATTTTTAACAGAATACATTTCAAATTAAAAATAATTAAATAAATTCAATTTTTAAATAATTAAATAGTAAATCACGTAACTCTGTACATGTCAACCAAATAAAGATAAAGAGTATTTGGAAATAAATATAAAAGTTTATCGCAATAAAATAATAATAATAATAAATATAAAGCAATATTGCAGTTAAATACACCGAGAAAGAGAAAAAAAAATTGCAATTGCGTTGCAATCATCGTGAATCTAAAAGTGCTTGAAAAAGAAAAAAAATGCATCTTACATTGCTGAAATCGGACCACATTTGACTTCATCAATTGATCTTTCTCTGGTATACGTATCAGCAAATATATTGATCGATGCAGCTGATAACAATCGTCTTCAATAAAGCCTCGAGAAGTATCTATTATTCTCACTCATTCTAGTCACATGTTTTTCTTCGTCGAATATAAATCGCCACGACCTTTCATTTATTATCAACCAAAGCCGATCGTTTGAAGGTAATTAAGCTAAGGGTGATGTCGAAACTATTACAGTGTTTTGTAATACTGAACAATATTTTAATCCATAATGCAAAAAATAATAATAATACGGTCATACAGAAATATCTACACAAACTTATTTATAGTTTTGAGCTTTTCTTCTTTATGAAAATAAAAAAGTTTAGAATTAGAATTAAAATTAGAATTAAAACTGAGACTGAAATCGATACCGATACCGATTTCCGATACCGATTTTTCCGATACCGATTTCCGATACCGATTTTTCCGATACCGATTTCCGATACCGATTTTTACGATACCGATTTTTCGATACCGATTTTTTTGATACCGATTTTTTTGATACCGATTTTTCCGATACCGATTTTTCCGATACCGATTAAAATAAAAATTAGAATACAAATTTTAGCGACATTGAGCTGGGTGTTATATATATATCTTAAACATTCAATGTCATCATTTTATTCGAGGCTATAATGATACCGACTGTCGCTTTCGCGAAAGCTATGCACGTGGAATGTCAATTACTATTTTGATAGCGGTCTTGGTGTTGCCGAAGGTCTCTACCGGGTTTCCCCCCTCGCCCGTGACACCGTTACTTAATCAGGGAAGTGGTGCCTTGTAGTTTTCCAAATATCGATCTTTACGTAATTAACATTCACTTGATGTTCATTCTTATCGTGTTATTGATCTCATCGCACTAGCAGCGGAAACTGGCTTATTAGGTTCAATGAAATATAATACGAGGTGTTAATATATGCTGATAATACACTAATTTCAATGAAATTCCTATCAGTATTATATAGAGCGTTTCAAGTTAATTAAACCTCGTCCAATATTTAAACTCGACAATATCAAACTGTTTAAATCTTCGATAAGTTTCAAATATTTTTTGTTTTTAAATTATTTTTTTACAAGAAATTTACTAAAAAATAAAATAAAATGAATATTAATATAGTAATTAACATTAATGATCATTTTAATAAATTTATTAAATTATTATATTTATTGCAGATTTTTTATACATATAAAAGCATTTTTTTTTAAATGTTGTATTTATTTATTATTTATTTATTCCTAATGTAAAATGCAGCTCAGAAATTCCTTAAGCATCTTAATTATCATAAGCACAAATACTTCCTTATCTTGTCAGCGTTAACGTCAAATGATTTGTGCGAATAAATTATTATTTATATATACATGTATTTCCGTAATTGTACTTGTATTACCGTCGACATCGCTGTAAAATTATACTTATAATTCGCAACAGTGCTTTCGGTAATTAGCATTTTTCGAAACGTGGCTCGGCGGCAGACCTCGCACAAATCCATTACACAGAGATAACGGATTACCCCTCAAGGCCGCTTTACTCGCGACGAGAATATTTTCTCATGGAAAGTTTCCGCATTAAAAGCGATACGCTAAATGATTAAGTATGCTTAAGATACTTTTATGCAACCAATAAAAAAAAAAAAAAATTTCTATCGCCTACATCTGAAACATACGACATACAATTTTTTTTTCTGAGCAACACAATTATTAAAAAAAATAATAATAATAACTGAATATAGTTTTTTAATTATTTAATTAAAACATACGATTTTTCTTGGTCATAAAATGCTGCATATATTTGCTGTTAAAGTTTCGTTGAAAATAAATAAAATATCAATCATTTTGACATAAAAGATAAAAATGAATTTGTGGCATTTTGAATTTGTTGGAATTTTTAGTATATACAATAAATAAAATTAATAAAATGCTATTTATTTAAAAAAAAATAAAAATTGCAAGAAAGTGAATTTTTTATTAAATTTTTCTTTTTTTTTCTAGTGTCTCACACTATCAAGATGGAATTGAGACAGCCTGAACGTGACGCAAGGATAATAAGATGGAGAAATATAATATCATTTTGGTTGCTTGGACTTTGCAACAATTACGGCTATGTTGTAATGCTGAGCGCTGCACACGACATTCTCGAATCTAGATTTGGCAAAGATGTGAGTATTCATCGAATTTACGCAAGAAAAAAAGAACTGATTATATGTAATTAATTAAGCTGACACAATGAGAGAAACAATTTATTAAATGTATAATTTTTTCTAGTGGTAAAAAAATACATGATTGGTTTTCTTAAATATTTTCTCGATTTTAATTTTTTTAGTGAAATAAAAATGATACTATTCATCATATAATAATTTATTATTGCTAAATTCGAGTTTGAGAAATATTGCAACCTGTAAGCATTTTTTTTATTCAGTCAACTTAAATATTGATTTACAAAAATTAAAATGTTAATTATCGGAAATGATACTTCGAGTATATAAATAAATTTATTTATTTTTTTTTAATTATTTAAATCAATACGAGAATTTAAAAAAAATGTTATTTGTATTTTGGTCTTTGCAGACTCCAAATGATATTCCAGATCACGATGGAATAAACGACAACTCGACTTCCAGGCAATGTAACGCCGTCTCAACTGGAGCTATTTTATTGGCAGACATTGTGCCGAGTCTGATGATTAAATTAACAGTACCTTTTTTGCCTTTCTACGTTCAGTAAGTAAATTGCCAGACGCTATGCTACAAAACGGATGACGAGATTTTTTTTTATATACAGTCGTCATAAATGTATAACTTAAAAAAGTTTATTCAATGTATAAAAAAATTTAAAAACTTAAATCATTAAATCAGGTCATTTTTTTAAGTTGTCATAAGTTAAATAATTTTATTTAAATTTATTTAACTTATAAAATCTTAATAAAAAAGGTATCAGTTGTAATTTCGAAATAAATTAATAAACGAAAATAATTATCTTCGATTTTAAAAGTTATATTTTTTACGTATTAAAATTATTAAAAAAAAAAAAAAAATTCATGTACATTTATACAAATTAAAAAAAATTTTTTTTTAGATTTTACGAATCAAATAATGGAAAAAATATATATTTTCGAAGATTTGATAATTTAAATAAATTTATTTATTTACACTTATTTAATCCACAAATTTATAAATAAATAAATGAACAATAATTTTATCTTTTTTATTTTTATAAATGAAACAAATGTAATAAATAAATAATTTCCTGCTTAAATTATAAAATTATGAAAAAAACTTATTTATTAAAACTTATTAAAAAATTGATTTACATTTTTTAGATTTCAAAAAAAGAAATTTTAGATATTACAAATCAAATAATAGTAAAAAAAATATATATATGTTTTCGAAGATTTTATAATTTAAGTAAATTCTAAATAAATAAATGAATAATAATAATTTCTTTTTTAATGATAAAATTTATGAAAAAACTTATTTATTTATTTAAATTTGTGAATATTTGATGTTTCAGTTTCCGGATAGCGATTTGCGTGATATTCTCGATAGCGAGTTACATAGCTGTATCAACGGCATCATCGCAATGGGTTACAATATTGGGGGTCGTTATGACATCGATGTCATCGGGACTCGGCGAGGCGACGATGATAAGTCACAGCCACAAATACGGCACGGAGGGTATAACAGCGTGGTCATCGGGTACCGGTGGCGCCGGAATAATTGGCGCATTTTCTTACGCTGGTTTGAGAATGGTAATGAGCACCGAGGACGCACTTCTCGTTATGCTGATCGTTCCCATAGCGCAGGCTGCGGCATTCTGGCTCATAATGGTCGAGCCCCATGACGGATGTGTTGCAAAATATGCACTCGAGAGTCAGGAGGAAATCATCAAAGTACCGAAAAAGAGCTTCTGGGAGAAAATGGCTTTGCTACCGGGACTCATTAAATATATCATTCCACTTGGACTCGTTTATCTGTTCGAGTACTTTATCAATCAGGGATTGGTAAGATTTTTTTTCGAATTTTTTCTCTTAAAAATATTATATAAATAAATCTAGGTTTATTTTTTAGGTGCAGCGAGAAAAAAGAATATATTGTTTTTTAATGAAATAGAAACATTTTTTTTCAATTTAAATGAAGTATCTATATATTTATTTGTAATAATGGGATATTTTTAAAACATATTATTTCAGAATATTAATATTAGTGAATTAGGATTTTATTATCTTTTTTAGCTGCGGCGAGAAAAAAAATAAAATATATTTTTTGATGATGACTAAAAATGAAAGAAATTCGAGTGATGAAGAAACTAAAGAATTAAAAATGCTCCAAAATCTCATAATTTTTTTAATATGTTTTAAGAAAAATTGTAGCCAGCTAGTCTAACGAATCTACAATTTGATTTATCACAAATGAAATATTTTCATTATAAAGAAGCAAAAAAAAAAATACTTTAGAAATTGGAGTTTTCGATAAAATATATTTTTTTAAAATTTTGTATGTCCAAAAATGCACTCAACTAATTAATTAAATTAACATATTTCACTAATTAATTAAATTCAATTTTTTAAATTGATTATTTGATCAGAAATGCGGGTAATTATCTTATTATGAATGAAAGTGTTTTCGATATATTATTTGAAGAGTGTCTCGTCGCAATATAGGACGACAGATAAATCTCAACGTGCGATTACGTCTCGATTGTAATAACAAATAAAAGTAAAACGTTTGCAGTACGAACTGATACAATTCGATGGTATCTGGTTGAGCAACAAAGAGCAGTATCGTTGGCTTCAAGTGGACTATCAGATTGGCGTCTTCATATCAAGATCATCCGCAGGATTTTTCACTTTCAGAAAGATTTGGCTCATGTCCGTTTTCCAGGTAAATTACAACTTTGATTTCTAAAATAAATTACAGTAGAAAAAGAAAGATAATCCAATTTTTCTCCAAAAAAAATATTCTAATTTACATAATTATTGAACATACATAAAATAATTCAATTTTTTAAAATTAATTTACGATAAAATATGTCTGCAATCTTTTTTTTGTTTGTTTAGAAATTATTTTTTTATAAATGCAAAATCCAATATATTTACTGCAAATATATTTTAATTTACGAAATTATTTAATGTAACATGAATGCAATATTTTTTTGTCGATTGCAAAATTATTTTTGGGTAATAAAATGTACAATAAATTTACTCCAAAAATATAATAATTTAATATTCAACGTACATAAAATAGAATATTTTTTTAAAATATTTTATGCCAAATAATTGATGAAAATAAAATTGTATTTAATTTTTTTATTTCAGTTTGTAAACGTTGTATTATTTACGACTGAGGCACTCTTTTTCTACATGCCAACTATATGGATAGTTTTTGCATTGGTACTTTGGGAAGGACTACTCGGCGGTGGAGCGTATGTTAACACATTCTACAGAATGTCAGGCGACGTGAGTTGTTTATTATTACACAAGTAAAATTTAGAACTGGTTCAAGAATCTCGAATTTTGTGTTTTTTTTTTCGTAGAAAAGTTACTCAAAAATATCAATTGAAAATCATTGAATTAAAAGTTTCATTAAAACAGCCTTAAAAAAAAATCATGGAAAACAAAAATTTCACAATTGCAAGAAATTTTTTTTTTTTAAATCACATGAATTTAAAAAAAATCGGATTAATTTTTTGTAAAAAGAATTGAATTTTCAATCGAATTTCTTGAATAATTTTTTTTTAACAAAATTATTTATAACTTTCTTGCATTATTGTTATTTAAAGGGTTGATTTTTAAAAATTCTATTGAAATCAAATTTTTCATTGATTTTTTATGTGCATCCGTAATAAATAATAATTATAATAAAATTAAGAAATAATGGATGTATAATCATTTTTTTTTTATTTTTGCTTTTAAGGTACCGGCAAATGATTTGAAGGCGTCTTTGGGAATTGTGAGCATGTCGGACTCGCTGGGAATCGCGATGTCTGCATGGATCGCGATATTAGTTCATCCGGCAATATGCAAGCTGCCAAAACCAATTAGATGAATTTTTTTCCAAAGATATATTCAACCGTAGACTGATTGACTTGCGTGGAATTCGCAATTTCCGCGTGAATGCGACGACAGAGTTCGTGTTCGTAAACGCGTAAAATCGTATTGCAAAATACGTTTAATGATGAATTTGAAGCTCGATTTTTTGAGCAGAAGATAATATCGATCAATCAAAAAAAAAGGAAAAAAAAAAACGAAATGCCATTAGAAACTAAGTCCGTGAATAAAATATTGTAAATATCAGAAAAAAAAAACTGTCACATAGTTCAAGTATACAATTGCAGGAGAAAATTTGACATTGTTTTTTTTTTATCATTGAATCAATGACTATAATTTTTGATAATTCACAATATTCCAAATAGCAGAAAATATTGAAGACAAAATGTAAAAAAACATTAGCAGTGAAAGTATTTTCATAAAATTCAAATGTTAACTACTAATATTTTTAAATTTTACTTTTACTCGAGTAATAGTTTATATAACATTTCAAATTATGGTAAGCAAGAATTTTGAATTATTTCGGCAGGATTTATTGTAATCATACAGAAGAATTTTTCTACTGAATCGAGGAGTTAATAAAAAAGAAAAAAGTTCAAGATGATGCCAAATAACAAAAAAAAAAAAAAAGTAGTACCTAAAAATTTTTAATCACGGCAGAATATTATTTTCGTACGTTGAAAAGTATTCCAGCGTATCCAGAAATTATTCTACAAAGTTTCTAAAAAAAAAAAAAATGGTGTGCCAAATAGCAGAAAATATTTTTAATAAAAATATTGACACGAAAATTCGAATGTAATCTACGACAATAAGAATTATCACTATTACAGTAACACTTTAAATTAATTTTCCAAAATAGTGGAACCAAAATACCAACTTACAAATATTTTCGCAAAATCTTAGTTCTAATAGTTTTAATTATTCTCCAAATTACGTTAGCGCAGTGTATTGCAGAGCAATTTTTTAAAACGAATTGTGCAGGATTTTGCGTTTGTCAAAAAAAAAAAAATTATTCTACCGAATCGCGGAGCGATTGAAAAGAAAAAACCATGCCAAATATCAGAAGTAGAGGGAATTCCGTACGATTCCTGAGAGTACAAAAGTAGAGTACGAAAGAGAAAAATGTGTGGGTTCGAGGCTGATTTAATTTTAAACTTCATTTTTTAAGTTTTAATCGCCCAAGGAGTATTTTTTAAAAATATTTCACACTATTTTTTGGGTTGGAAGATCCAGAAAAAAAAAGATTGAATTTGAAAATGAATCAGCTAAGTGATGCCTCGGATTGAGCACATTTATCATAGTAATTTTCGACGACTCTTGATTGTACCTTTTTGCACGATTTTGTTGTTGTTTATTTATAGACAATTTCCTGTTACGCTATATAGTGATGTACAATAATAAGCGTTTTTCTATAATAATACTAATAATACCCATTATGGTACTGTAATTGTGTATATAATGATGATTTATATAGCGTTAAAGATACAGAAAAAATGATTTTCTTTTTTTTTCTTCAAACTCTGCGTTCTCGATCGTACAATATAAAATCCATTAGAATTCTGTTTGTTATCGAAATATGTTGTTAGCCACTCGTGGCACATTTCTCCGACGCTTAATCATTAATTTTTATTCTTCAATTATTTCGCCTGATATGTGAAATTTCGCTATCAGAATTCTGAATTATCATTTTTTTTTTCTTTTTTTTTTTTTCATAATATTTTCATCTAAAGGCCACAAAGAGCGAAAGGCGATAATTTTTTTTTCTCCCCTCGCCGTCGTAGTTTAATTTTATTTATAAAACGTTAAAATACGCTCGAATAACGCGATTCACATTAGTTAAAATACGACTTAGATTAAATTTCGTACTTAAAGCAATTGTCTTCGTTTAGGAACCTCGTTATTAATATTATAGATACAAAAGAAAATATTATAAATATTGTTATTACAATGTTATTGAAAAAAAAAAAAATCAAAAAAATGTCATATTTTTTGGCACTCTTTTTCCCGCTTCATACTTCACATTTACGTCCGGATGATTAAATAATTTGATTATCCCATGTTGATTATTTTATTGTTTAGCTTGATTGTGTAATTTTTTTTTTTTTTTTTTTTTTTCGAAAATTAGGCGCATCTATCGAGAATTAGTTTACCGGACTCTTCGTATTCCTGACGTGACAGCCACATCTGTTGGAAAGATCCGAGTGAGCTTAAAATAGAACCACCGATCCAGGCACCATAACGACGCTCACTCGAGCTGTTGGCGCTGATGATTTTCAATCTCATGCTCTGCGAAAAAAAAAAAAAAAAATGATTACTACAAATGTGAATTTTTAGAACGATAATCTTAATTTCAATATTTATATATATAAAATTACCGGTGGTGTTTTGCTGGCTAAATCTCTGTTTAAGCGATCGCTGAAGCCCTGAAGACAAGAATTTCCACCGGTGACGACGACACTTCCGTATAAACTCTGTAAAACGCATAATTTTAGGATCAACTTTGCAGTAAAATTTTCTTTTCTCGCTGACGAAATGTTTATGTGTAATACATTTTTTTTGTGCAAATATTATTATTATTATATTAGTCATATTTTTACAAAATGAAATATTCTTTATGTAAGCATTAAAATAAAAAGAAATTATAATAACAATGATACTAGTTTTTAAAAAATAATAGTAACAAAAAAAATCTAAAAATTTCATGAATTATATATTTCTAGTAAAAATTATTAACTCATAAAAAAAAAAACATTCCATAAATATTTAATTCTTACGATAATTGTAATATAATAAAAATGCTAAGATTCAAGAATTAATCATAAATATATTTACAGGTCTGACGTCCATGTCGCACATTCCCACGCTGGTGGTAACGAGAGGACCGACACCCAGAATACTGGCACCGACACCTTTTACGTTACTCGGATCGAACAGAGCTTCCGGTATCATTAAACGAATCGATCCATAGTCGTCGTTGTAGCCCGTGGGAATTTCAAAGTGCTTCATCGGCAATGCATTCGCCATGTCCTCGTCGTAAGGGCTGTCCGAGACTTGTAGACAGTTCATCTGAAAGTCCTGAACGAGCTCGCGAACCATGTAGGCCAACCAAGAGGCCGTGGGTGTTGGTCCCGGCTTTCGAGTCCATCGTGGAGGATCTCTCTCCCTGATCACGTCTACCGAATTACAATAAGGTATACTACAATTTCATAATTTCATAATTTCATAATTTCATAATTTCATAATTTCATAATTTCATAATTTCATAATTTCGTAATTTCGTAATTTCATAATTTCATAATTTCATAATTTCATAATTTCATAATTTCATAATTTCATAATTTCATAATTTCATAATTTCATAATTTCATAATTTCATAACTTCATAATTTCATAATTTCATAATTTCATAATTTCATAATTTCATGATTTCATAATTTCATAATTTCATAATTTCATGATTTCATAATTTCATGACTTCATAATTTCATAATTTCATAATTTCTCAATTCCACTATTTCATAATTTCATAATTTCATAATTTCACAATTCCACAATTTCATAATTTCATAATTTCATAATTTCATAATTTCATAATTTCATAATTTCATAATTTCATAATTTCACAATTCCACAATTTCATAATTTCATGACTTCATGACTTCATAATTTCATGATTTCATAATTTCATAATTTCATAATTTCATAATTTCATAATTTCATAATTTCATAATTTCATAATTTCATAATTTCATAATTTCATAATTTCATAATTTCATAATTTCATAATTTCATAATTTCATAATTTCATAATTTCATAATTTCATAATTTCATAATTTCATAATTTCATAATTTCATAATTTCATAATTTCATAATTTCATAATTTCATAATTTCATAATTTCATAATTTCATAATTTCATAATTTCATAATTTCATAATTTCATAATTTCGTAATTTCGTAATTTCATAATTTGATTTGATTAATTTACCTTTGCTGGCAACGAGACAAGCTGGTATCAGTTCGGCGTTTCTCTCCTCGAAAAATTGTCTGCATTGCATTGTGAGAAAATCACCGCCGAGCGGACTCTTGACGATACCCTGAGTGATGACATAGCCATCGTGAACGGGTACCGCACTTGTGTGCGTGGCACCGCTGTCTACAACCATAGCGGTGGATCTGCCATTGGCATAGGCCGCGAGAACCGCGTTTTTGCAGATATACATGGCGGGAACGTTGAACTTTTCGAACATAAGCTCGAGTAACTTTTCGCGCTTGACTCTGGTGTTCCATGGACACTCGGTCATCAGTATGGGATGATGCTCCGGTAAAGCGTGAAGACGCTGCTTGTACGTGTACTCGGCTAGACGCTCGAACATATCCCAGTCGTCTATCATACCGTCCTTCATCATACTCACTATCTCCATGTCTGTGGTCGTTGAAAGTTATTGGAAAATTGTATTTAAATATTTTACACATTTTTATTCAATTATTATATTTATAATAAAAATATTTAAAATCATAATAAAAATATAAAAATTGTAATAAATCTATTAATTCAAAGAATTATTATTATTATTATTATTATTATTAATAAGACGGATCGTTACTGAAAATTAATAAATTGTCTTTTTAGTGGTAATTATTAAAAATAATAATAATAATAATAATAATAATAATAATAATAATAATAATAATAATAATAATTTGAAAATTATACTTAAAAAAAAAAGAACGAGTAAATCGGCAATTTTATAATTCTGTTTGGTTGCGCTACTTATCAAAACATTATTGTTTACAAAACTTGTTGATTCCGGAAGTAAAAAAAAGAAAAAAAAAAAGAAAAAGGTCTTCCGTATCTACCTTTCCGCCTAACTTGAATAGCGGTGACGTCGATGTTGTATCGTTTTTTGGTCGGTTGTCCGGGTTCGGTGATATCCATGGGATCATCCCACACCCCGAGGCTCGTCGGGATTTCTGCTTTGGGGCTGTCCTCACCGCCATAACCCACCCGGAGACTCTGATGTCCCGCGTCAAAAATGATCGCACCAACTTCATCTGCGAAAAAGCACACGCGATTTATTATAACGGGGCGTTCACGTTAAAATTGAACTTCGACAAATAAACGTACGAGTTAAAAATATAAGCCTGTAACCGGTGTCTTACCTCCACCGTAAACACCACCGCTCATAGTGCCTTAAGTAGGGTGGAAGTATTGAACGCATGCGCAACAAAACTACCCTCAAACCGCGCGGCAGATCCGCCCTTATCGATTACGCGAGCCCGCGAATAATACAAAATTTTTATTTCAATTTTTCGACTAGGATTTTTGAATGTTTTTTTTTTAATTAACATTTTTTTTTTTTGTTAATTCACCCTTAAATAATGATTCCAGTATTGGGGTGATTTAACATTTTTGTATGGTTGAAGAGATACAAATTTTTGTGGTGTTTGTAATTTTTTTTTATGTCCACAAAAAGCTCGGAAATTTAAAAATGTGGAGCTGTCGAGTTGAATAGTTCTTCACAATTGAAAAGTCACGTTTTGGAACGATTTTGGAATTAAATTTCACGCGAATCCACAAAATGGTTAAGATTTTATGAAATTTTTAATTTTTCGAAAAACAAGGTTTTTTCATTTTCGCAAATATACATTTATTATTTTTTGTTTTTTTTTTTTTGTAAAAAGAAAAAATTTGTAAAATGGTTCCAGATTTTATGAATTTCTTGTTTTTTTTTTTCGAAAGACCGGTTCGGTTTCTTATTAATTTTCGCAAATTCTTATCAATGTAACTGAAATTTTCTGTAGCAACAAAATCGTAGGTTTGTCAAATTTTAGTATATTTTTTTTTGTGAAAAAAAAAAACAAAAAAAATGTATAAACAGGTTCACATTTTGAGATTTTTATTTTCTTTTCGAAAAACGAATTAGGTTTCTCAATTTTCCCAAATTTTTAATTATTTTCATCTTATCATTAAAAAGAAAAAATTATAAAAATGTGGTTTTTAAATTTTCATAACTAAAAAATTTTAGACTGAATTTTTTTCAATCTTAACTTCGAACTTACGTCCAAAAAATTCGACCCTCAAACCCAAAAAAAGAAAAATCATTCCACGAGTAAAATTCGTAGCAGGTATATAAATATCGTGAATAAAACACCATATCGAGTGACTTATCGGAATCAATATTGTATATTTTACAAAGTAAATAGAATACAAATAATCTACATAGTCGACTAAAACACAAAAGTGTCGAATCCTTCATATTTTCCTTATAATTTGTTTCTTAAATTCTTCATTTTCTTTTTTCTTTCTCTCTCTCTCATATTTTAATCATCGTGTGTGTGTGTGTGTGTGTATTTTTTTTTTAATTTATTTTTCTCATCGCACTCGCATTTGCCACTCTCGGTAAATAATTTATTATCATAAAGTATATACGATATATCAACAGGAAATAGAGATGAGAGATAGAGGGACCGTCTGTCTGTGTATTTTTTTTTTTTTGTATAATAATGTTCTCGATCTCGAGTGTGTCAAATGTATGTTTTTCTGTTTAATACAATAATAATGTGTGTGTTTGTTTTTTTTTTAGCGTGCCCTATCCGAGATTTGGAAAAAATGTACGATTAAAAAGATCGAACGATGGCTGCGCTCGTTCGGTATCATTTTTTTCTCCTTCCTCTTTCACTTCTTAATTCTCTCGATTTTAAATACATTTTTTCGATTCTTTTTTTTTTTATTCCGTTTTATTCGCACTTTTGGCGAGAAAAAATGCATACATCAAATTACACCGTTTAGTGGGTGCGAAGGGATACGAGATTCTCGGGCGACACGGAGGGTGGCGGGAGGGTCGTTGGGGTTAAAATTTTTTGGAAGGACTCAGGAGAAAGGATCAGAGGGGGGAATTCTGTTTTTTGTTTCTTTTCTTTTTTTTTTCTCTGTTTTTTTTTTTATGAACGCTTTGACATTTATTTACACCGCGATAACGAAGTCACGAAGATGCCGTTGGCTGGTACGACTGCGTCCACGATCTAAATCGCACTCGGCCTCGCTTAGCTCATGCGAGTCAGTGAACCCCGAGGGTGGGTCCAGCTTGGGGATGAACAGGTTTCCCGATCCATCACGTTCCTGCTCCCGGCCGGCACAGCTCGGCTGGTGCTTGGAATTGCCAGGCCTGGGGATTGTCCCGAAATTTGATCGGGCCTCCTCTGTATGACGCGCCAACTGTAACATCCTGTAGAGAAAAGAAAAAGAAAGAAATAATCAAAAAAAAAGTATCATTAGAAGACATTTTTAACACTTGAAAAAAAAAAAAAAATAATTTTTTTTTTTTGAGTGAGAAAAATAAACGTTTAAAAATGTATTTTATGCCACGCGGTGCGAGAAGTGAGTACTTCTCGCACGCTTCGCATCGCCTAGCGTGACATTTTCAAGCCTTGAAAAACATTTTTTAAAAATAATTACAAATAATTAAAATACATTTTTAAACGTAAACGTTTAAAAATGTATTTTATGCCACGCGGTGCAATAAAGTTACATTACGAAACTGGAATATAAATTAATATCGTAATATACTATTCTGTTCTTTATGAGTGCTTCGATCTGACATTAAAAAATCAGTTTTCATGACCGTATTTTAACCATCGAAAAAAAAAAGTCCCAAAAATCGGTTATCGTTTATCAATCAGGCCCGTTATACTGAGATGCTGTGGCGGTTATTAAACCCATAATTAACACGTCGATTTATAAAAATTTCTCTTACTTGGGTCTTCCCCGTCCAGGAAACGATTTTCTTTCAAAAATCGGTGAGGGTTCTGTAGACGTGCTAGATTCTGGTCCATGGTATAGGAAGTCTGTAACACACATACACACACACACACACACACACACACACAAGAAAAATAAATAATTGTTCTCTCGACAAAAATCGCAATTCTCAAAAGCTACCTAATACCTTAGAGTATATTCTAAACCCATTATTAAAATCCACTCAATGGACTCGTATCATCACTCAGAGGAGACTTTTCATCGCTATTATTGAACGGACGAGTCTTTTTTCTTTTTTCTTTTTAATTCCTAAGCTTTTTTCTTTTTTTTACCGTGGTGGAGGGATTTACGTATGTGCATTTTTTTTTTTTTTAATTTTGAACCGGAGGCTAACGATTTAAAAAAAAAAAAAAAAAAATTAAAATGAAAAAAGAAAAAAAACCGAAAATACATAACAATAAGGCAAAATAAAATTATAACAAGTGGGTGGCGTACTGTGGACACGCGGGTCGGCTGCGAAGGCCGAGTGGTGCGAATCGACGAGGTGATTGGAAGACTCGGTTCGGCTGCTGGTCCCGACTTCGGTGTCGCTGTCCGAGCCCAGGGTGTCGTACTCCTCCGACTCGGACTTGCCCTGATTCACCTTGTGCGTTTTATGCAACGGCGCAGAGTACGAACGGCCTCCGCGCACCTTAGTGTACCGGTTGCAATCCGACTGCAATCAGACGGAATTGATTTTTTTTTACACTACTCATTAATTCTCCAATATCTTTTTTTTTTCTTTCTTTTCTTTTTTGTCTTTTTTTTTTTTTTTTTACTCTGGCAAAAAAGGCCTTGATTTTTACGGCGCAAAACTCGGTTTCTCTACATTTTCACCGTTGGCTCACATTCGGTTCCTCCAGTTGCTCGATTTCACACACTTTTTTTTTCACGCCACTGATGGAATGCTCCCTCATTTAGTGCACAATTCGATACTCAACACTCTTTTTTTTTTCTACACAACCCGATTTGTTTACGTTGAAATTTTCCACAAGTTCCATTTTACAGAATTAAAATTGTACTAATTTTTTTGTTGAATTTATGTTACTTCACATTCTCATTATCGATATGAGTCATTATTATTTTTGGGAAGCAATTAAAGGAATGATTTTGAAATTCTGATGCTAGTTTTTTTTGAATTTCCTGAAATTCTGCAGGACATTTGGTATGATAAAGACTGAAAATCTGCTAGATATTAAAAAGGCTTTTTTTTTTGTGTATTAAAAAAAAATTAGGGTTCTTAAAATGAAGAAGGAATATTTATCGTCCAACGATTGTTGGAAAAATAATGAATCGATATTGAATCAACCAGAAATTCTAGGATTCTAATATTTAGCAGATTCTCAATTTTTCTCATACTTGAACATCCCAGAAAATTTGTAGGCAAATTTTAGTTGGACACGATTAGTTTACCTGATTTTTCGCATAATTTTTTACGTCACCATGGCAAATCTCCAAAATACCGATCTTGTGGAAAATCGGATGGTATCAAAAAAATTGTATTTGTAGCAACGAAAGTTTGTGTTACCGATTTGTGTCGTAAAATGAGTGTGCGGAGAACCGAAAGACAATTGAGAATGCAAAGAATCGAGTTGTGTCGTAAAAGGAGGCTGCCGATAGAAAAACAATACTGAACAATATTCTCTCCATCTCTTGCTCTCTCTCTCTTTCTCTCTCTCTCTCTCTTTCTCTCTTTATCTTTATGCGCCGATGTGTTAAATGTTTGTGTGATTTGGAGTATTTATGGCTTGCGAAACGAAGCAAAGGGGGGACCAGCAGTCGTCTCATTGAATGATGATTTCGATTCTTGCTACGTATGAATTAATACAAAAAAGAAAAAAAAAAGAAAAATTATAATAATAATAAAAAAATAAATAAAATCTTAAAAATTAAATGAAAAATTTCTACAATTTAATGCCACTACTGATGAACGATTTATGATTTTTCTATCTTATCGTGAGCACTGATAACGCGATTTTTTTTTTCTTCACCGATAATACAGTGAAAAACTTACGAGAACAATTGATTGAATGCTCCAAAATAATAGGATTTCGATTTATTTTATAGGCAAAAAAATATTATATTTTGGAGCAGACAATGAATTTTTAATGTTTTCGTAAGAAATTATCCGTATTGCATGCGTCTCTCTCTCTCTCTCTCTTCCTTAAATCTTAAATAATTCTATCGGCAAAGCGATGATGACAGGATTGAGGGGATTATAATTTCGATTGTTAGCGTTTTCAAGGAGATTTCGGATTGATGATGCAGGAACGAAGATGACACGCCATCAGAAGTACCTCTCGCAATTGCAGAGTATCGGCAGTTGATTGTCGTGGATCGTGATAGACAAAAGTCTGCAATGGTGCTGCGGACTCGCAGCGACTGTCACCGCCGGCTGGTACACTCTCTTTCAGCTGAAACGTTGCGTAAGGATAGATGTCTTCGGAGTACTCTGCAAAGTAATTCAGTCGTTTTATTCGTCGATTCTAAGTAATCTTTAACATTTTGTATTGACTATTTTTTTTTTATTGAAAAGTGGAAATGTCGTTGATTTTTCTGACTAAATTATAATTTTTTAAAAATAAAATCAATTTATTATTAAAAATTGTCGTTTCATTGATGGGCATTTTAATATTATTTCGACTAGCAATAAATTTAATTAAAATAAATATTAATCTTAACGTTGATTGACACAATTTCATTTCACCTGGTATTCTCTCAAGTGTGCCCATATCGTGAATGGGTGAGCGTAGAGGTTTGAGCACAGTTGCGTAATATTGTTCGCGTTGTTCCATATTTTGTTTATTGTCCAGGGCTGCGGCGGTTTGAGCATCGTGGAGACTGGCTATGTCCCCCAACAGTGGACCTAAAAAAGAGATTTAAGCAAAACAATTAAAAAAATAGTTCTCAAAGTTTCAAGCAAAAATTAAGGAAAAGTACTTTGAGCAAGAAGAACTCACGTTTTCTGAAGCAGTAAAAAACTGCTCCTGCGGCAGCGATTATAGCGAAAGAGCTCAGCACCAGAGGAACTATAAGCTTTAGGTCCGAATAAACTGGCGTTTGCTGCGGAATAAAGTGATCTATCTCTATCGCCGGCACCGTCGAAGTGCTGTGCGGTTGTAGTGTCGTTATTTTATACTCTGCCGTCGATGAGCCCGCGTTGTTATGTACACGCACTCGTATTTCATATGTTGTGCCCGGCTGCAGTTCATTCAGCGTGTAAGATCTCTGGGGCTAGAAAACAAAAACAAATTATTTTACTCATTTAGAAATTTTAGAAATTTTAGAAATTTTAGAAATTTTAGAAATTTTAGAAATTTTAGAAATTTTAGAAATCTTAGAAATTTTAGAAATTTTAGAAATTTTAGAAATTTTAGAAATTTTAGAAATTTTAGAAATTTTAGAAATTTTAGAAATTTTAGAAATTTTAGAAATTTTAGAAATTTTAGAAATTTTAGAAATTTCAGATATTCTAGAAATTTCAGAAATTTTAGATGTTCTAGAAATTTCAGAAATTTTAGATATTCTAGAAATTTCAGAAATTTTAGAAATTCTAGAAATTGTAGATATTCTAGAAATTTCAGAAATTTTAGAAATTCTAGAAATTGTAGATATTCTAGAAATTTCAGAAATTTTAGATGTTCTAGAAATTTCAGAAATTTTAGATATTCTAGAAATTTCAGAAATTTTAGAAATTCTAGAAATTGTAGATATTCTAGAAATTTCAGAAATTTTAGATGTTCTAGAAATTTCAGAAATTTTAGAAATTCTAGAAATTTTAGAAATTCTAGAAATTTTAGAAATTTTAGAAATTTCAGAAATTTCAGAAATTTTAGAAATTCTAGAAATTTTAGAAATTTTAGAAATTCTAGAAATTTTAGAAATTTTAGAAATTCTAGAAATTTCAGAAATTTTAGAAATTCTAGAAATTTGAGATATTCTAGAAATTTCAGAAATTTTAGAAATTTTAGAAATTTATTACAAAGAATTTCATTTTACTTCCTCATAAAAGAAGATTTGCTAAGGCAGGAAAAATTACTATATTTCAACCATAAAAATTTGCAATAAATATCTTCGGATAAAAAAAGTTTTTCTTTGCAAATCCAAGAATCTTTTTAAATATATATTTATATAATAATACCAAATTAATTGTTTTTCTAAAAAAAATTATGTTCAAATGTTCATGTATAGAAAAAATTGTATAAATAATTGATTATATCGATTAAATGAATTTTACTTCGATATTATTGGAGACCAGAGTCCAAAAGTCTTCCCTGCTTCGTTTGTACTCCAGCTCAAAGTATGTAATAGGACAGCCGCCGTCGTTCCAATTGCCAAGATGAATAACGATCCACGAGACATTAACGGTGATAAAACGATCGCCGTTAGACGGCGAGTTTTCCGGTTTCGAGCCGTCGGTCGTGGCATTTATCGTGTCGCTCGGTTGTCCCATGCCAATTCTATTGTACGCCGTCAGATAAATTTGGTAATCGGTACCGCACCAAAGTTTCGACAGGAGAAAGTTGTTCTTCTTGTGCGAGAGTTTAACCTCCTCCCACTCGCCGAATTTTCTCTTATAATGAAGAATATAACCGCGTATCGAGGCACCACCGTCGTCAGCGTTTTTCCACTGTACGCTAATGGAATTGCTCGTTGCACTTGTCGCGTGAAGAAGAGGAGCTGCTGGTGGAACTAGAAAAAAATAGATTTATAAATTTTTCACATTCAAATATTCACATAATTTTTTTAGTCTTCAATACGAATTTCTTAAAAATGTGGAAGAATGATTAAAAAATATAATCTAGAAAAAAAAAACAAGTAAATTAATGTTCTAAAGCAATTGGTTGAAAATTGGAGCGATTTTTTTGTAGAGTGATTAAAATTTCATGAAGATCCAAATTTTCGAAACAATAAGTTCAGTTCTCTAATTTTTTTCTTTCCTTATTATTTCGCATTTTTTCACACTGATTTCGCTGCAAGAAAATCAAAATTGAAGATTTCAATGAATTTAATTAAATTCCAATTTTCTCTAAAATTCATGTACCTTGAACCGTGAGTCGATGCGTTATTTGATCAGCCCCGTGTCTGTTCTCGACGTGACACGTGTAATTTCCACTGTCACCTCTGTGAAGATTTGTGATGCATAGCGAACCGTCGTTGTGTACAGAAGTGCCTTTGCTCGAGGGTTTAACGATGTGACCACCCTGTTTCCAGGTCACCGATGGGGAAGGCACGCCAACGCTACGGCATGGCAGTGTCACGTCTTGCTTCCATGGGACAATCGGGGCCGTGCCGAAAGAGTAAATTGCAGCTCTCACTGAGCACACCAAGATGAAAGAATCATTTTTTTAAACATTTTTCTCAAACCTCCAAAAAAAAATTAAAAAAAAAAAAAGATGGTACCAAACGAAGCAAAATTGAAAAAGCTACCATTGCTGGAAGGTGATGCAGCGACCGATGGAGTTCTCGGTCCCACACCGACGACAGTAGCAGCGGCAACTTCGAACTCGTACTGATGGCCTTCCTCAAGATTTTCCGCCTGATAGCTCGTCTGATGGGTTTGCAAAGTTTTCGTGTTGAGCTTCATCTTGCCACCCCCGCTTCCAACGTAAACGTAGTAGGAAATAATATCGCCGTTTGCGCGTAAAGGTGGCAGCCAAGATATTATAATGGAATTAGCGGAGCTCGCGACAGCCTTGATACCAGCCGGTACTTCCGGTATGTCTTCGGTGGTCATGCAATAGAGCGGCGGTGACATAACACCGTCACCGGTTCTCGTGAATGCCATTGCTTGTATCGAGTAATTCGTGTGCTTCTCCAAACTGTTTATCACCACCGTAAGGGCTGTTGTTATTTTAGTCTCGGATTTGGCTGTCTCGGTCATCGAATCCATACTCTCCCAGGTTACTTTGTAACCCTTTAGGATCCCGTTCAGAGTCTGATCCGGCGGTGGGCTCCACGTTACTTGCAACGATTGCGATGTTAGAGCTGTGCAGTGAATTTCCTGAGGTGGACTGCTTGGAACTAGGCAGAAAAGAAAGTTATTAATATTTCGAGAGGAGAGATTTTTTGGCTATTTTTTTGGTCAAGAATGCTCTTCAAGAATTTAGCAACAAAAAATAAGATCACAGATTTGGAATATTATTCCTCTTTTTGAACTTTAGAAATTTCAACAGTCATTCATAGGAAATATTTATTTTTTTAGTTCTGATAATGATGCGATGATTTTTTTAAATTTATTTTCATTTTTTATCTAGCGTGGACGAAATTTAAAAAAAGTAAAATTTGGACTATTAATATACATATAGAAAAAAATAAAAATAAATTGTATACTAATCTTAATTACTTTGAGTCGAGAGAAAAATCTATAAAAAATCAACTGTATTAAAAATACCAAGGACATTAATTTTCAAAACTCCTAATTTAAATGCAATCCAGAAATTAAATGAAATTTTTCAATGTTTCGTTACATGATAATTTTAAACAATTCTATAATCCAAAAATTTCAAAAATACAAATTATCTAAAATGTGACAACTCGCTGTGTATAAATAAAAGAAACTGTCTTGATAATGGAGCCTTTAGTTAGCTAAAGAAAAAAAAAAAAAACATTTACTAAGAATATCCACTTTATATTCACGACAGTAATTCTAAAAAAAAAAAAGAAAAAAAAATCTCAGCGTTTTGTGTCTCCTCGGAAGTTTGACGAGAGTTTTTTTCTTCTTTTTTTTTTTCAAGCTCGGTTATCCTGTCTTGTCGCAAGTTTCACGATGTAATAACGAAAATATGAGAAAACGCGAAAGCCATTAAAAAATGAGACGACGCTTGGGTCTATATGAGCTATTTTCTACTAGGCAAATTCCACGCACGGCAAGACTTTACGATCGCGTTTGTGTGCTTACAGAGCGAAGCGTGTGCGTTCGACAGTAAAAAAAAATCTTTCTCTGGGATTCTTTTTTTCACCGCACGAGAGCTTCATCCCTAGAATCGCTAGCTGAAACGAATAAATCTGATCCAGATACAGTGTTCTCTCTGGTGGTACAATCTCGTATATACGTTTTACTCTTAAGGCTCGTACACTCTCTTGGCGTTATAAAAATCACGCGCTGGTACTTGGACGAGCGGAAGCGTCGAGAGCTGTTCGCGTTTATTTTTCCGTTCCGTCAGTTTTCCAAGGGATTTACGATAAGTGCCTAAGCGCCAAACGCGCGATAAAGATCACTTTCAATTTCATTAAAGCCCACGACGAGTCACATTTGACGCTAAAACGCCCGCGAGAATCGATGCTAATAATAATTTTGGTGCAATATCGGCCAATATATTAAAATTAATTGGTGAAAGTCCCGTTTAATACCATCTTCGAGGGTCGTGGCCATGACTTCCGAGGTAAGTGGACCCTCCCCAAGCGCATTATACGCCTGGACCACAATACTGTAGCGTGTGAATTTCTTCAGATTTTTCAGATGACACTGACGACCGGATATCGCTGTTCTCGCCAATCCCAATTCGACGCTCGCCGTTGATATTCGACTCTCCACTGTTCTGTAAGAATACTGCTCCGCTGACATCCTGAAAATTGGGTTTATTAAAATAATTAAATTAACGTGATTAAGAAAAAAATTAGTGGGTACATCTGCTGCGAGTATCTGTGAGAGTGTCTAGTGATTTTGAATTCTATTCTTATGCAGCACATAATTTGCAAAAAAAAAATTGTTGCTTTTCTGATGTGAGAAGAAAAGGTGACGAGAAATATGGAAAATTTGTCAAGCTTACAATCTCTTTTTGTGACAATTAGAAGCGAAATTTTTGTAAAATTTAATAACAATTCTTGTCTCTCGTGCAAATAATGAAGAACATATTTTCTGAAATGAAAATAAAGGGCATTTCCTTTTCAGTATGAAAATTCTGTTTAATTTACTAAAATATATCATCATTTGGTCAATCTTTTATCTTCAAGTTTTTTTTTTTTTTTAAATTTACGTAGTTCCAATTAACAAAGCATAGAAACTTAAACGAAAGATTGAAATAAATTGATTTAAATTAAGAAATTTGTTTGCTGAATAAATATTGGATTTTCGAAGTTACCGGATAAATGGCAATAAATAGTACCTGTGCTCCTTGTAACCAACGTGATAGCCAAGAATTTCGCCATTCCAAAGGTCGTGATCGGGTGGATCCCAGCTGACCTTAAATTCCGTGGAGCTCACCGCATCGACCTTAACGTTTCTCGGTGGTCCGCCGGGCTTCTCGCCATCGGTCTTCACGTCCAGTATCTGAACGAGCCCAGATGAGATCCCAATTGGGATGCAAAAAAAAAGAAAGAAAAAAAAAAAAACGAAAATAACGGAGCAGAAAAAGAGAGTTAAATTGGAGTAGAGTTTAAATATTTACGGTATTTCTGTGGATCTTGCGATGGATTGGACTCTGTACATGCAAGATATATATACATATATATCTAGAGATGTGGGACTGGGAATGGTTGACGATGAATCGATTGAGTGAGGAGAAAGAGAGAGACAGACAGAGAGAAAAAAAAAGAGAGAGAGAGAAAAGGGAATTTCGTCGATCGAGCCCGAAAACTAATTTACGCGCGCGGTTTATCCCGCTGGAACACACTCAAACGCTTACTCACATGCACAGCCGCTATATTGGCATACATATAGGGCATTCCACGCAAAATTGACAGGTTTTTGAAAAATTTTAGGGCTTAAAAATTCATCAATTTAGCGTTATATAAAAAAAAAAAAAGAAAATTGAAAAACTGGACATTTTCGTTTGCTAATAATTTTTAATTATTGTGAATAATTAAAAAAAAAAATTTAATTTAAAAAAAAGATTAAAAAAAATTGTGGCCAATTTTAAAAAAATCTAAAATGCCTTTTTAATACACAAAATAATGAAGGGGAGACGAAAAAATTTGAAAATCAAGAAACAGACTGAAAATTTTCACAGGAGTGCCCTGTATGCAGAATCACAAGATCATTCACACGTGAAGGTGTACAGGCGACTATCACTCACTGGTATTCAACATATACCTACATCGCTCGCTTGACTCCGACCCAATTGGTTCTCGGCAAATATCCGAAATTGATAACTCATGGCTGGACGTAAACCGGTCACTGTGCCATTCACCTGCGAGCCTGGTACCGGTGTGTGAAAGGTGTGATCGTGCCAAACTTCTGTAAAGGAAAAAAAAAATCCACGGAAAACCGAAGAAGTTTGAGACATTAAGAAATATTGATGGTGACGAAACGAATAATGAAGCAAACGAGCAATAGTTTTTTTTTTTTTTTTCTTTTTTTTTTAATGAGCGCACACACACATAGCATATGATTTTTTTTTTAAGTGAATTTTGATGACATACGTGGTGTTATCATCCAAAGCTGCAGACTCTCACCTGGATCAGTCTTATATTCGATGATGTATTGGGTTATTGGGCTATTGCCGTCTTGGCTTGACGTCCAACCCAATATGATGTAACGACTGCCTTTTGCTATTACATGAATATTTCGCGGAAAGTCCGGTGGTTCTAAAAATAATATTAAAAGAAAGAAATGTTAATTACAGCACGTAGCATTTTTTTTTCTCTGTTTAGATTACAGTTTTTCTATTTTTGTAGAGTCGAAATAAATTATCGTTTTTGTACATTTAATTTGGAGGAAATTTGTGAAGGAATAATTATTTGTTTCGCGAAAATGAAAAACACATAGGTTTTTTTTTTTTTTTTGTGAAGTTAACAAAAAATATGGGAGCTTAAGTTCGACAAAAAAAGCAGAAAAATATGAAAGATAATTAATTACAAAAAAAAGATATTTTTATTGAAAATGACAATTTTTTTAATGTTTAAAATACATACATTTTTTTTTTTTTTTTTAAACGTATAGAAGTTTTAATATTAAAAAATTAAATTTGTTTGCTCAAAATATATGAATTTGTAAATAAAATAAATATATTTGTCATTTTAAGAATATCACTTTAATAACAAAAAAATGTTTACCAAACGTTAGAACTTTGATTAAATTTTGTTTTTTTTGTTTTTTTTTGTTTACTTTACTAATTTTATGTGAAAATTAAGCTAAAATATATTTTTATAAAATATACGTTTTGGGGAATTTTCTCACCTTGTACGTACAGGTGCATTGTGACTTCGTCTCTCCCATAAGAATTGGACGCCATACAAAAATATTTTCCGCTATCCTCTCTAGTTGTGGTGAGTACTTCGAGTGTGCTTACGGCGCCGTCGCTCGTGTTCATCACCTTGACATTGTAACGATAATCGGATACCGTTGGCTCGAGCCCGAGGGATGAACCAGTTCTTCGCCACACTATATTCAAGGGATGGTCGCCCTTTGCCTCGCAACGTAACGACGCTTGCGAGCCCAATCGGGCTGTTTGATTTCGATGTTTGTCGACAATATGAGCAGGTGCTGCAGCAAAAAATTATCGCATTCAAAAATTAGTATACGAACGAGAAGTATACGAAAAAATGTAATTAGAAAAAAAAATTTTAATGTGGTAGAAAAAAAAATGCAATTGGAAACAAAAATAAACAAGTGATAGAAAAAAAAATGTAATGAGAAAAAAAATATAAAAATGTGGTAGAAAAAAAATGTAATTAGAAAAAAAAAATTAAAAAATGGTGAAAAAAAATGTAATTGAAAAAATATTTAGAAAATGTAATTAGAAAAAAAAATTTAATGTGGTAGAAAAAAAATGTAATCAGAAAAAAAAACAAAAACGTGGTAGGAAAAAAATGTAATTAGAAAAAAAAATTAAATAGTGATAGAAGAAAAAATGTAATTAGAAAAAGAAATTTTAAAAATGATTGAAAAAAAATGTAATGAGAAAAAAAGATATAAAAATGTGGTAGAAAAAAAATTAAAAAGTGGTGGAAGAAAAAATGTAATTAAAAAAATATTAAAAAAATGTAATTAGAAAAAAAAAAAATAAAAAGTGGTGGAAAAAAAATGAAATTAAAAACATATTAAAAAAATGTAATTAAAAAAATATTTAAAAAATGTAATTAGAAAAAAAAAAATTAAAAAGTGGTGGAAAAAAAATGAAATTAAAAACATATTAAAAAAATGTAATTAGAAAAAAAAATTAAAAAGTGGTGGAAAAAAATTTAATTAAAAAAATATTTAAAAAATGTAATTAGAAAAAAAAATGAAATAGTGATAGAAGAAAAAATGTAATTAGAAAAAAAAAAATAAGAAAGTGATTGAAAAAAAATGTAATGAGAAAAAAAGATATAAAAATGTGATAGAAAAAAAATTAAAAAGTGGTGGAAGAAAAAAGGTAATTAAAAAAATATTAAAAAAATGTAATTAGAAAAAAAAAATTCAAAAATGGTAGAAAAAAAAATGCCACTCGAGTACAAGGGTTGAAATTGGAGTTACGTGCCATTGACGGTCAGGTATACGACTTTGCTGAGGCCAGCACCAATTCCATTGACCGCCTCGCACAAATAAAACCCCTCGTGATCTTCCTGGACTCTTCCGAACACGAGCGAGCCGTTGGAATGTATTCGTAATTCTTGAGCATGTTCGTGACTGGCAATATCACGATAATTGCCAGCCCTGGTGCCTGTGCCGCGTCTCCACGTAACCGCAGGCGGTGGAAAACCATCGGCATGGCAGTGAAGCACCAATTTTGACATTCCCTCCGGCGCGTGAACGTCCTGAGGCTCCATCACCCATCGCGGTGGTACTGAATTTCCATTTAAAAAAAAAAAAAGAAATGCACGTAATTAATATTTGGTAATAATATCCAAGTGGTTTTCGCTAAACGAAGACTTCCTCATGTCATGAAAAATAAAATATAAAAATATACTATTTTTTTTACTATTTATGACAAATAAATTCTTAAATTGTATATAATTTTTAAGTCAATTATTTAATTAATAAAGATCATATTTTTCTTTTAAGAAACGATAGACTTTTGTGAGTTTAGAATATTTTACAGCAAAAATGGATTTTTTTTTTTTAAGAATTCTTATTATTTTCTTGAATATTGAAAAAATAATTTACAAGAATTTCACAAGAATCTGTCTAAATTTTTTAAAAATGTAAACTATAACAAATTTTTTCAAAATTCTATGCAGAGAATGCAGAGAATGAAGAAAAATAAGCTTAACAATTATTAAAAAAGAATAAAATCACAAATTTCATGAAACATTAATAATTATTTATTTTAATTAAAACAAAATTTTCTATTGAAGTTAAAAAATATTTCGGCATGATCGGAAGTCTTCATTTTTTTTGTTTTTTAACTTGTAAGTGCTTAGCTAAATTTTGCGCAGCAGGCAGATAAGAGCAAACGAAATAATTGTATTGCCTACTGCGAAAAATCTACGCTTCTAAAATTAATGAATTTTCATTCTTCGCAAAAAAAACAAAGAAATCAATTTTTCTCAATCAAGAAGACACGATTGAGATAAACAGAATTTCAATAATTTTTGCCAATCAGTCGATTAAAATTCATTATTTTTCATTTTTGATAAAAAAAATTTCGTGATTAATAAGTGCGTTGCTGTGCTGACACTTAAATCCGGAAATTACCGAAGTAGGTGCTAACTTGCGAAAAACGTAGTGAGAAGGGTGCGACCGAGGAAATCATAGAGTAGTGCTATAAAAAAAAAAAACAAAAAAAAAATAATAATAATAATATAATAATAAAATGTTTAATAAAATAAATATTATGGTAAAGGAACGTGAATAAGAAGTGTGAGTGCTATATGTGCGTGTGCAAAAGTATAATTTATGCAATTATACTATGTGCTGTATGAAAATTGCGTGGGGTGCTTTTTGCGTGATGGTGCTTTAGACAGGAAGTATTATATCCTGGCATTGCGTTGCTGCTGCTGCTGCTACGGCTGCTGCTGCTGCTTCAAAATTATTGCTGCTGCTGCTGCTGCTTTTGCTGAGGTCAAAGTGCGCAGAAGTGCTTTTGGGTGCGTTGCTCGAGTGCTCTGTGCTTTACGCGTGATAATTACTGCTTCAATTATTATTATCAACATTATTATTATAATCATTATTATCAATAATAATATTTTTTTTTTTTCCAAGCGCAATTCTTTTTTTAATTCAATATCAATATTATCGATAATAATTTTTTTTTTTTGAGGGCAATTTTTTTAAATTCAAATTGTTATTGTCGAAAATAATTTTTTTTTAGACTTTTTTTAAATTCAGAATCATTATTGTCGATAATAATATTTTTTTTGTGCAAATTTTTGTTTTTTTCAAAATTATTGTTATCGTAAATGATTTTTTTTTAAGTGCAAAATTTCGTTTTATTCAAAATCATTATTATCAATAATAATATTTTTTTGTGCGATTTTTTTTAAATTCCGAATCATTATTATCAATAATAATATTTTTTGTGCGATTTTTTTTAAATTCCGAATCATTATTATCGACAAAAATATTTTTTCTGTGCAATTTTTTTTTTTAATTCCGAATAATTATTATCAATAATAATATTTTTCTGTGCGATTTTTAAAAAATTCCGAATCATTATTATCGACAAAAATATTTTTTCTGTGCAATTTTTTTTTTAAATTCCGAATCATTATTACCGATAAAATTTTTTTTTTTTTAATTCCGAATCATTATTATCGGCAAAAATATTTTTTCTGTGCAATTTTTTTTTTTAATTCCGAATCATTATTACCGATAAAATTTTTTTTTTTTTAATTCCGAATCATTATTATCGATAATAATATTTTTTGTGCAATTTTTTTTTTTAAATTCCGAATCATTATAATCGACAAAAATATTTTTTTTTTGCAAAATTTGTTCAAAAATTTCAAAATCCTTATTATCGATAACAAAATATGTTTTTAAGTGCAAAATTGTACTTTAGAATAATTTTAAGTGCTTTTGCCAAAACTCAACACAAGGTGATTGTTTCTTTTTTTTCTCTTTTTTTTTTTTTCGATCCTACAATTTTGCTGATTAATTACCACGAACGACCAATTCGGCGGTCCACGAGACCTCGGCAACGGAGTTGCTTGACACACAGGTATAGTTTCCGGTGTGCGAGGCCGTGACGTTCTCGATAACGATGGTACTAGAATGGGCGTCGATGCTCGTGACTCGTAAGCCACTCGTGCCCGAATTATCGTAATTCAAGGAGGACGATATTGGGCTATTAGCTATGGGCACACCGTCCTTCGACCAGACGATCTTGAACGGAGCGTCGCCCTGCTCGATCACGCAGGTCACTTGGGCACGTACGCCCTCCGATAGATCCTTGTTAAATCTAAACGGAGCTATCTTTGGCGGAACTGAAACGCACAGAGAAACAAACGATGCTCTTCTTCAATTACTTTGTACACGATATTTTTGGGCAGCCCTTTTTTCCATAATTATTTTCTTTTCTTACATTTAAGGAAAAAAAAAACAAAATTGAAAAGTCGTCTTGATTCTGAAATTTCTTATAAAAAAAAAAAAAATGAAATTTTTAAAGAGAAAATGCCTAAAATTACATGTACACATTTTTAATGAAGAAAGTGTTTCGTATTTTCGAATTCATTTTTTAAGCATTCTTGAGTTGAGTTAAAAAAAAAAAAAATTGGAAAATTGTACAATCGTCTTGATTCTGAAATTTCTTATCGAAAAAAAAAAATGAAATTTTTAAAGAGAAAATGCGTGAAATTACATGTACACTTTTTTAATGAAGAAAGTGTTTCGTATTTTCGAATTCATTTTTTAAGCATTCTTGAGTTGAGTTAAAAAAAAAAAAAAAATTGGAAAATTGTACAATCGTCTTGATTCTGAAATTTCTTATCGAAAAGAAAAAAAAATGAAATTTTTAAAGAGAAAATGCGTAAAATTACATGTACACATTTTTAATGAAGAAAGTGTTTCGTATTTTCGAATTCATTTTTTAAGCATTTTTGAGTTGGGTTAAAAAAAAAATTGAAAAATCGTACAATCGTCTTGATTCTGAAATTTCTTATCGAAAAAAAAATAAAAAATGAAATTTTTAAAGAGAAAATGCATAAAATTACATGTACACATTTTTAATGAAAAAAGTGTTTCGTATTTTTGAATCCATTTTTGGAGCATTCTTGAGTAGCATTTAAAAAAATATATATATATATGACATTTTTTAATTTCATTACAGAAAACAATAATTTTTTTCATTTAAAAAAAAAAATTCATGTAGCGCTATTTTTAAGTGCAATGAGTAATATAATTAATACCTATATTATTTTATAACATTGAAAAGAGTAATCAAAAAAAAAAAATGCTTATTTCTATAAAATCTGAAAACTAATTTATCAATTTTGCTTTGATTAAATCCCAAAATTTGCACAAGTCTGACAAAGTTTTGTGCCAAAAAAGTTTCTATGAGAAAATTCTCGCAGGTGAAAAATTATTTTGTTGCTCATAATTTAAAAAAAAATTATATATTGTCGACCTTATTCGGCATTTTTGAATATCCGTAAAATTCAGCCAAACGATCCGTAAATTTCCTTCCCCTTAATTCCCGACTCGTCGTCGAATGACTCTCGGCTATCAGCTTGAAACTGCAACGGAGATTCTCTCTCGTGCGATTGATCGTTCAAGACTATCGCCAAGAGAAGGCTGAGAATTGCTCTCTGCGACCTCAGGCACATTGAATCGCTTTTCCAGAAGTTCGATTAATCGATGTCTCTCTCTCGCTTCCTCCGACTGTTGACGCTGTTTGAGTGTATATGGGGCATTTCGAGTCAATTCACGTGGTCATCGGCCTGGCTCTCTCGGATTCGGTAGACGAATTTTTTTTTTTGGCATATTTTGGTCCAAAAAGAGAGGATATTTTTTTGTTCAGATTTTTATCATTTGTTTTACTCTATAAAATAATTTTTTTTCCATAAATTTTGAGTAAAAAATAATTTCTACCAGGTCTAAAATTCTGAAAGTTTTTCCATAAAATCAAGGACTAAAAACAAGTATTTCCATCGTATTTCAGGAGCGGACCAAGAATAATTTCTATTTTTTTTTATTTAAGAAAAAAAAAAAATTTTCCATAGTTTGAAACTTAAAAATTTCAATAATGGTTTCTTGCAGAAAAAAAAAGAAAAATAAAACATGTGATGGTAAAAGAATATTTTCCCATATTTTGATAGTAAAACGTTGAAAATTCATCCAATAATTAAAATAAAATCGAAAAATTGTTTTTTTCTTAAAATAAAAAAATAAATAAATTAATCTGGGTTTTTAGTCCTAGATTTTACGGAAAAAAAGAATCAGAATTTCCAAACTGCTCGAAATTTATTTTTACTCAAAAACAATGGAAAAAAAAATTATTTTATGGGATAAAACAGGTGATAAAAATCTAAAAAAAATATCCTCTTTTTTCGGACCGAAATATGACAAAAAAAAATTCGTCGACTGAATCCGAGATGGTCAGGGCCGATGACCACACGGATTCACGTGGAATGCCCCATATATACATATATATAGCAAAAGCTCAGGAAGTTTCCTTCGGTCCATGACCGGAGGGCAAACTATCTCATCCCGGTGCTTCAACCGATGAAATATTATTTCAGCACTTGCGGTATATATACTGCGGTTGATATATATATATATAGTGCACCAAGTCTGCTCCATTTCCTTGATAACTGGTTGCCGCATGCCGAGCCACAACTACAAGTTAAATAATAAGAGTTTTGTATTTTTTTTTTTTTTTTTTCATCTCCATATATCATTTTTGTGTCGTTAATCGAAATGGAATGGAGGCAAAAAAAAAAAAAAAAAAAAAATTGTGGCTGATATATATATATTTGTCGATACGAGTGAATTTACTCAGTATCGCATTCTTAAGCAGTTTCTCAAAGTTTATTGAAATCGCGATACGCGAGTGTAAGGTTCGCGAGCAAAGTTTCCGCAGTTGGGATGTTATTATAGCTAGTCAAATATTGTATAAGCCCTTGCAGCGTTTCGAGCAGAGAGAGAGAGCGAGAGAGACTCTTCTTTAGTCGAGGTAGCTCTTAAAACTGGTTGGAATACTCGTGTTTGCTGGCATCAACCCTTTGAAGGAACCATTTTCTTATTTACAATTCACTTAAAAAGAAATTATAATCGAGATTCTTTTTATGAGCTTTTGGTTCAGGTTTTTTTCTTTTTTTTTTATTCATACAAAGTCATTTAAAACGATATATCTA
Organism: Perithous albicinctus; assembly: GCA_964016905.1. Lineage (NCBI taxonomy): Eukaryota > Metazoa > Arthropoda > Insecta > Hymenoptera > Ichneumonidae > Perithous > Perithous albicinctus. The sequence continues at coordinate 37,096,147 of OZ024688.1, read as the reverse complement.
TATGTAATAAAAATAATAAATATTTCAATCAATTTATATGAATGATAATAATAATATAAATTGATTGAAATATTTATCGACTATTATTGTTCAAATATATATTAGCTATAAGATTTTAGAGAAGTTTAAATTTAACATTTTTTATTCATTTACAATTTACTTAAGATTCGAAAATTTTGAACTTGCTTCGCCCCTAAAACTTGCTTTTTGAAAAGGAAAATCAATGCTGCAAGTAATTTTGTAATTTATATTTTTTTTATTGCCAAGAAAAATCGTAGAAAAAAGCCCAGATTCGAATATAATAAATTAGGTGACTTCCACTTTAGAAAAAAAATAATTATGTTTTTTTTTACATTAACAAAAAAAAATGCTTTCTCGCCTAAAATTTTAACTTTTTTTTTTCAAATACTTTTTAAAATGGAAAAATTGAAAGTACAATAAAGCCATTTTATAAACATTTCTTCTGAGTCGCTTAATTTGACGTTTCAGACCATTTGACCTAAAACTCTTGAAAAAAAAAAGTGTCTTCAAAATTTCAACTCTACAATGAATCTGTAAATGCAAAAATTTCCCCCATCAACAAAATATTGTAGAAAAGTCATAAGTATCCGAAATCACTATCTCAAAGGCTTCATCATCCTCTAGAAAATGATTTCCTCCAACCGCACATCCCAATCACAGTTTCCAAGAGATACGAATTCCATAGTGATTTGGTAGACAGGCGCGTGAAGCCCGCGCGATGTGTGTTATACTATTTAGTTTCATTTGGTACAGCGGTATTCGTGCCGCGTCTGGTTGATTGAAAACGCGAGAGTATAGGCCAAGCAAAGTTCCAGTAGCCCGAGGTTATTACAGGGCTTGCTCGGGTGTTTGTGCTCGAACCCTGTTGAAGTTGGTACGCGCTGACGATGCCTCCTGGTATGCCATTGCATATCCTGAAGGGAGAGGAAGAGGAAGCTCTTTCTCTATCCCTTTCCCCTTCGCCCTCCTCGCACATTTCTGCCACCAGCCGCATGTTCAATTTTTGTGTGTATGTGTGTGTGTCTGTGTGTGTGAGTGTGTGAGTGTGTGTGAGAGTAATTGAGAAAACGCGAATGCGGCTGCACATCGCGAATGGCGAAGTATATTGCTGTGACGACAAGGGCTAAAAGGGAGGTCGTTGTAATGCTCAAAGAGCCATGAAACTGTATACTTGTGATTGTATACAATGGTTCCACATACACACACACACACACACACACATTCATATAATCTACCATCATCATCCAGTTCTATGCCAGCAATAGAGAGCAACTACCCAAAAAAAAAAAAAAAAAAAAAAAAAGAGTCTGATTTTTGGTACCCTCTTTTTTGCCTGTCGTCAGAGACAACACGTGACACGTGAAATCACCCGGCAGGCTCGCGATTTTTGTTCTTTTTTTTTTTTTTTTTTTTTTAGTTTCGTGGCTAGGGTTACACGGCTATATAGTTTATTGTACTATGTGGTGTGTAAAGGATTGAAAGAGAGAGAGACAGGGGCAGAGATTTGTAGGATTGGGTGGGAGGAAGTTTCGTTGTTCCGAGTTTCCACTGATTTGTTCGCCAACCAAACCGCTCAGGGGTTGCTCCGGGTGGTTTTGATGCGCCAGTCAGGGGGAAAGGGAGGAGGCTCGAAGGTTCTCTGTGATGCCCTGGCTCTGGCATTGCACGCGCCCATTCACGCCGCCCTTCGTTCCGTTTTTTTTTTTTTCCCCCCTTTTTTTTGTTCAGGGAAATAAAAAAAAAAACCGCGTTCTCCAATCTGTGTCGTCTCGCCACCGGATTAGCGAGAGGAATAAGAGAGAACTCGTGTGGATGAAAAGGACCCTAATGGGTCTAGTATAGGAATGCATATTTGTATATGGGACAGTCCAACTCGGGATGGTCATCGACCTCATCCGCTTCGGATCAGTTGACGAATATTTTTCGAACATATTTTCGACGAAAAACAGGCTTTTTCAGATTTTTATCCCTTGGTTTAACATATAATATCATTTTTGAGTATAAAAATGAATTTCGAACAGATTTAATGTTTTTGACTTTTTTTTTCATAAAATTTACAACTAAATATTAGTGTTTCCATCGCAATAATTTTTATCTGTTTTTATTTTAGGAAAAAAAAATTTTCCCTTATTTTTGTTTTAATTGAAATGGTTTTTTCGATTTCATTTTAATTATTGGACGCATTTTCGGAGTTTTATTATCAAAATATGTGCATTTTTTTTATCACGATATGTTTTATTTTGGAAATTTTCATTCATTTTTGAATGTCATTGAATTATTTAATTTTCAAAATTTGGAAAAAAGAGATATTTCTTAGATTAAAAAAAAGAGATTGAAATTATTCTCTGCACACTTTTGAACAACCATGGAAATACTTGTTCTAGATTTTATGGTAAAAATTTCAGAATTTTAAACCTGGTCGAAATTTATTTTTACTCAAAAGATATGGAAAAAAAAATGTACAGGGTAAAAAGAAATGATAAAAATCTGAAAAAAAATATCCTCTTTTTTTGGACCAAAATATGTCAAAAAAATATGTAGAGTAGTTGGTATATTTGATGGGTATGTTTTTGGGTGAAAAATAAATTAATTACCTGGTGGAAATATTTATATGATAATATTTTTGGAAAAAAATTTAACCGAGGCTTTTCCAAGATTTCAAAAAAATTTCTTATACTTTTGTCGCAGAACTTAGAAAGCGAAACAAGTATAAAAAAAAGTCTGAGATTTTTATCTTCATTTAAAGAACAATTGACTGAGAAAATAAATATTCAAAACTCAAAAATCTTTTGAATCAAATAAAATATTTCACATTCCTTAAAAAAAAAAAAAAAAAAAAAAACAGTGAACTCGACAATTTTCCCAAATTTCCACAAAAATCGAGCCTTTCACATGAATATTTTCACCAAGAAAATCCGTGTAAACTTCTGTCAGTGTGTCTTTGTTGATGCAAATGACTTTCCTTCAGGGATTAGAAAATAAAAAATTCTAAGGAATGAATTTTGTTTCTATGAACAAGGACCTAAATCCGCCTTGAACACTCTTTCCATAAATTCGCCTTTCCTTAAACGACACTAAAAAAGAAAAGAAATAGTTGGTTGAAGAAAATCCACGTTTGCCAGAAAATTCGTCAAAATTTTCATTCAGTACAAAAGAAAAAATCCAGGTTGTCTCAAACATATTTCTGTTGAAATAATTGTCGAAGAAACTCATTTTTTTTTTTTTTTTTTAATTGTACGAACCAACAATTCAGCAAAGCCGGATTTTTCGTCAACCACACTTTTTTCTCTCTCTTTTTCTCTCAAGAATGATTTTATCATTTTTTCTTTTTTGATGATTGTCTCTGTCCTCAGTTCGTACCATGAACTACCAAAGGTGCGGTGTGAGTGACTTTAGCAGCGTCGTTGCTAGCAACACAAGTGTAGTTTCCATTGTGTAGCGGCGACGATTTTTGAATCTTGAGTGCAAGATCGTACTCATCGCTCTGATGAGTCGTTATCTCAGCGGGTCCTTCCTTCAGTGGTTTTCCATCCTTGAGCCAAGTGATTTTGATGGGTGCATCGCCTTCGCTGACGACGCAAGTAACATGTACCCTGGTCCCGGCATGTACAGTCGCGGGAAATCTAAATGGATCGATTCTAGGAGGGACTGTAAAATTATACAGATTATAAAAAAAGGAAGAAAAAAAAAAAAACGATCACAGAAATTCACATGAATTTTCATGGAGGAATATAATGCACACAACTGCCGTAGAATTATTTTCACGAGTAGCTTCTTCTACAGCTGAAAATATTTCAAAGTAAAGGTCACTGGAAAAAAAAAAGAAAAAAAAAAAAAAATACAACCCTATATTGAGAATCTTTTATACATCTATCGTACAATAGAGAGTTTGTGTGAATGGAAAAAAAAGGTGCAAATAAAAATCTGGAAAAGACCATTCGACTGGCATCTCTCACGTTCGCGAATGATAACAAACAAATGTGGAACATGAAAAAAAAAAAAAAAAGGCTTTCTACGCAAAACGAGAATACATGTACATATTGAAAGAATGGAAAAAAACACGTTGAATGTGCTCTGGTCTTTTTCTCTCTCTCTCTCTTGAGTTTTGGAGAGCTTTTCAACTGCTCTCTGCTGCTGTCCGTCGCTGGTGGAGAACCAACACCTGAAAATTAAAAAGCTGATACACGAAGTTATTCGACAGAGTGCCTCTGGGTCGTTCTCTTCTCCATGGGAATCCCTGACAGCTCTTCGCTTTTCGCTGCAACCTCTGGTACACCTTTTTTTTTTTTTTTTTTTTTCTTCTTCTTTTTTTTTCTACTCTCGTTGATGCTCAGGTGCCTCTTCATAACTCTGTCGCAACGACGGGCGCTTTAAATGGCTTCGACTAAAAAGAAAAAAATAAATAATATTTATATGTATATAAAATAAATGGCTCTCCTTTGCGAGTGTTTGTAAATTCGTCGCCAACTGCAAATGTGGAATGCGTTTATCTTGCATAAACGCTTCGAGGAGAGTCTGAAATATAGCTAGGAGAATTAGAAGAATAAGTGTCTGAAAGGAACGATCCTTTCGACTGAAATTTATCACCAATCTGAGGAGTCCAGCCTCTTTAATGTAGCAAAATCAAGTAAATACGATATTGTGCCTTGCGTGGCTTCGCCTCTTCAGCGAAAGTATGAAAGAAAAATTCGCGGTTGCAATTGGAAAAAAGGCTTCCTTTTCCTCGACGTAAAACTTATCAGGCTACGCTCGTCTTCCTTATCCCCTCGATTTCCGAGTGAATCGATGAAAGTCTTCGGACTTTAACGAAGCTCTATAATCACAACTTGAAGAATTTTTGCAAATTTCGCTCAATAATTAAATAAATTTCTTAGTAACTTGTAAATACGAAATTGCAGGTATGATATTTACCTTTGACTTCGATGTGAACGGTTTGCGAGTCCGTTCGATCCTGCTTGCTCTTGGCTGTACAGGTGTAAGCACCGTGGTCCGTTTTACTGTCGACCTGATGAATAACCAGGGTACCGTTTGACGAGACCTCCTGACGTCGATTTGTTGGCAGTGGTGTTCCATCTGAAAGCCATTGATAGAACATTAATTCTAGCGTTTTTTTTTTTTTTCAAGATTTTAATTACTAACATTTTGAATTACTGAAATTTTGTTTTTTTTTTTTTTGGTAGATTTTTTCTAATTACTGAAAGACTACATTCTACTTTTACAATTTTTTTCAGATTTTTTATATGTTTGTAGGGCATTTCCAGTCAACTGAATTGGCCATTGGACTGATTCCCTCGGATTTACTTGAGGATTTTTTTTGGCATATTTTGATAAAAAGAAAGTGGATTATTTTTTGAGATATTTGTCTGAAAAAAAAATGAATAAAAAATCAATTTTAACCAGGTTTAAAATACTGACATTTTTTTTCACAAAATGTACGACTAAAAACAAGTTTTTCTATCATAGTTCGAGAGTGGACTGAGAATAATTTCTACTTTTTTTTTAATTCGGTTTATACGGAACTATTAGATTTTTCTTCTTACAGTTCTTAAGCTTTCTTTCATTTTTTAATAATTTTTTAAATCAAAAAATCTTAAGAATTATACGAAGAAAAATCTTGATATTCAACAGAATATTTAAAAGATTATTTAAAAGGATATTTAAAAAAAATTTGACATTTGTCTGAAAAAAAATGAATAAAAAATCAATTTTAACCAGGTTTAAAACCCTGAAATTTTTTTCCACAAAATGTACGACTAAAACCAAGTATTTCCATCGCAGTTCTACAGTGGACTGAGAATAATTTCAATTTAAAAAAAATCCGTCTTCAAACCCATATAGAAATCAAATGGAATGTCCGATGCAGATAAAAAAAATACGAAAAGCTGCATCAGTAGAATCTTGATGCTCGAAACAGCATAGATTTCAGTAAAACTATTGCAAAGTTTTTAAATCCGTGTTTTTAGTTTTCTTGTTCACGAGTCGAAAGTGATCCAAAAAGTCGATAATACGAATTCCATGTCATTGCCCTCCCAAAAGTCATGCACCAGAGTTCATTTTATTTCCGCTTTATCTCAAACACGAAAACTTTAAAAAACCATTCTCTTCCTCTGCCCTTAAGGCTGCAAGTCCGACTACGTCCTTTTTTTTTTTTTTTTTCTCAGAGTGTAACACGGGACTCGTGTTTGCTTATATGCACGCGGGCTATACTTGCTGTCCGGGAAGAGAAGAGCTCTCTGGGATAGTTTAGAGGAAGAGGATGAATATGTCCTTTTTCTTTTTTTTCTTCGCTCGCTTTCTCGCAGGCCGAAAACTTTAGTAAAACTTCAGTTCATCATTACGACGTGGGTATATATAAGAGGTAACTTTTGGAGCAAGTGCCGCGTGGCGAGTGCATTTACGGCAAAGTTCTCGCTCACTTATAAACCTCGCGTGCTTCTCGCGCACCCGTTTCACTCTTCGGGGACTTTTCTCAAGAGCCGAAAAAAAAAAGAAAGAAAGGTCGATAAGTCCTTTTCCCCCGTAGGTTGGAAAACGAGCGAACGAAATGCTCTGCTTTACGGTCTTTTACTCGACACAGACTCGCGTGCCGAGTTTTGACGATGCGATACTCTCCTTTTCCACACTACTAAAATAAATGGCTGGAAACTGCCGCGAGTTACAATTTCACGGGTAAATGCATTTGTTAGGTGTAGTAATTCTTTTTTTCTTTTATGACCTACCGGAAATTGGATTTATACCGTATTAAAGTATCTGCAAGAGAAAAAAAAAATAAATAAAAATAAAATAAGAAGCCCTGCTTTATCCGATGGTTTTCATGGTCATCAAGATTTTTCTTTGCTGTCATGAAAATCAGATTTAAGCAGAATTCTTCGATTTTTAAAGTACTTAAGTTCCTACAATGAAATAATTTTTTTTTTTACAATACCAGCAACAAAAAAAGTGATATACTTGCCAACAAATATCACAGATTTTAATTTCATTCTCTCCGCAAAAAAAAAAAAAAATGACACATGCCATCAGAATATTGTCATTACCGTTGAATCTGCTAATTTCCATCCGTGGAATTTGCGTCCCACCGGATATTTTCACGCGGAATGCGTACAACACCCGAGTGGAACTACAATTGCTCGTTCATCATAGTACACGTTCGGACAGACGGGAAGTGGAGAAAGAATAGGAGGAAAAGCCGCCCCGTATCGGGAAACGTGTTCTGGTATGAAACCCGTGGGAAGGACAGAGAGTTTGATTTGCGGCGTGCCATAAATTCGGTTTCGAGAGAGGATGAGAGTAAGAGAAACTAGGAGTGAGAACACGTTTTCATGTGCGTGCGTGGGTGTGTGTGTGTGTTTTGGGCTCTGCTTCGATGGTCTCCAGCTTGAATTCCTCTAATCCGTCGATCACTGACCTTTCTCCCACGTTATGCTGGCGATTGGATATCCAGCAACTGGACATTTGATGACGGTGGTCTCGCCGGCAACAGCTGCGTATTTGCCCATTGGACGTACGTGCGGTGGACCATAAATGTTGAGACGGGCCGAGTGATGCACTTTGGCGACACGATTCACAGCCGAGCATCGATACTCACCGCCTTCGTCGACCCTCACTGCACTTATGTTCACGTGTGATATGACGTCTCCATGTACGGTCACGTACTGCCCGATCATGAACCTAATCGAGAGAAGCAATTCGAAGGATATCAACACATTATTCAGCAATAAGCTTCGGCTATAAATGCTTGATCTGTATAAATGCTCGATCGTATTCTCTGTAGATTTAGGAGGAATCTGGTGAATTGATAATTGATTATGAAAACGTATTCCTGATGTAAAGTTTCATATTCAAGAACTCCACCAAGTTGGAATTCTACACTGGAATATTTCAAGTATTTAGCCGAAAAAAAATCTTGTAATCCATTGAATTGTTAACCTGTCGTTTTGGGGAAGTGGAAATCCGTCGAGAGTCCATGTGAAATGTGGCGTTGGATTTCCAGTTGCAATGCACTTTAACGATACGGACGGCCCAGGCTGGATTGTTTGCTCGATGAATTTATATACAAGTTGGGGTGCGGCATCTGAAAGACAAAAGGATAAATACAATTTTTTTTTTAAATATTCTTTTATGATGTTTATACTTATGTCTAGGACTTTTAGAAAAATCGATTCATTAATATCGAATAAAATAATCCGTGAATATCCTATATTCTCATAATTTATTTTCAGCCTGCCTTCTTCTTCATGTGCTACATTTAAAAGGTTCTTATTATAATTGAAATCTCTGCATTGAGATAAATTGTCTCGTTACTATTAATTAAAACATGTATTTCAGTCACGAAATTTAAATTCAACTTGAGAATAAATTTATCCCTTAAAATCTGTTACAATTTGAGGATCTAACAGATCCTAGAAAAAATTATGAGCCAAATTGGGAAAAAAAAAGTAAAATAAATATAAAAACCTCTATTTTCTTCGTCATTAAATTCCTTCTCTTCACGAAGCATGTAAAAGATTTAAAAAAACAAGCCCCTATAAAACCCAACGACACTAAGTGTATATACCCACTGGCAGTGACTCTACGTTACGGACACTGCATTATATTCAAAATCCCGTTGATTTATCGTTGAGCCAGCGACGTCGTAAGACGAGAAGAAAACGTATATTGTACAATCCGTCAGTGAGTGAGTTTAGCTCTCGGACGCGCACAGAAACGATAATGGAGAACACCGAGATATAATTAATGATAGGACGGACGTTAATGAAACGTTAACGCAATATACTGTAAGTAGGACACTCTGATATGTGTTGAAAATAGTCCCTCAGGCTTCTCCTGGTTTCCAGGCTATATATTTCAGAGCATTTTCCAAAAACTATATAGAAGGGAGCCTCCAGTTTGCCTTCTCCAGTTTGTCTTCTCCAGTTTATTTTCTCCAGTTTGTCTTCTCCATTTTCTCTTCTCCATTTTGTCTTCTCCATTTTCTCTTCTCCATTTTCTCTTCTCCAGTTTGTTTTCTCCAGTTTGTCTTCTCCAGTTTGTCTTCTCCAGTTTGTCTTCTCCAGGTTGTCTTCTCCAGTTTGTTTTCTCCAGTTTGTCTTCTAAAGTTTGTCTTCTCCATTTTCTCTTCTCCATTTTGTCTTCTCCAGTTTGTCTTCTCCATTTTGTCTTCTCCAGTTTGTCTTCTCCATTTTGTCTTATCACACAGGCGACGTCATACATAAAACTACAAGCCTGAGAGATTCTTTTCTCAGCAACAAATCTCTTCAGCACCAATCCCCCCAAAAAAAAAAAAAGATAGAGTTGCTCCATAATTCTGGAAAAGTAATCCTGAGAAACTTTGCAGCCAACAAATTTCGCTGGACAATTAAAAAAAAAAAAAATGTCATAAAGTCGTTAAGGTGTGGTTTAAGGAATTTTTCACCCTCGCTATAGTTTCCTTTTTTCTTTTTTTTGTAATTGTAGCACCAAACTATCTCTATGCTTCACTTTTGTTAGTAGTTTTTTCCTCGACGCTTTTTCTTTGTCGAGCCGAGGGCGAAAAGGAAGGGTGGATGCTGGACGAGTTTGCGGTTCGCTTTGAAGGTACGTGACACGGCGCAAAGTACTCCGGACAACTTTATTTCATTAAGGTGGACTTATCGTTGGGATGTGACGATATTTAATCCATCCGCGAAGCGCACGAGTATAAAAGAGACGAAGAGAGTGTATAAGAGGAAGAGAGAGAGAGAGAGAGAGAGAGAGAGAGGGGCGAGATCCTTTTCTATCTGATGGTGGAGATATCTTCTTTATAGTTGCCATCCATGCTTCTCTAAACGGTAAACGTGCAGGTCTGGCATGGCTTGCCTGTACTCGCCTCTTCTACTTCGCTATATAGCAGCCAGTAGTGCAAGTTCCTGCTAGCTCAGCCGCTAAATTGGTTCGGGAGTATAGTAATCTGCATTACCGAGGCAGGTATACGTTTACGCGACCGAGGCTGACTTGCTTCAGGGGGTGAATGAGGGTCTTACCCCCCTCCGGCTTCAGAACTTTCCTCACCACCGCCCCATTCCACCCTGGAGAACGTTTAGCCACGTACCGGAGAACGTTCTGTATAACTTTCCAGCACGTCAAAGTCTCGCTCTACACAACGAGATATCCACGACGAAAAGAATTCTTCTTGGGACATCATTTTTTCTTTCATTTAATTTCACCTGTAAATATGTAAATAAACTTGATGAAACTGAATTATTGATGAATTAAATTTGAATAAAAAATTGGCTATCGTAGAGGGAGCTTAAAAAAGAAATTATTTTTTTTTTATCAAAGATTTAATTTCATATAGAATTTTATGAAAATTTATTAATTTATTATAGGCGTTATTGTTGTGTAAAACAGAATTTCTGTATTTTTAAAAAATGTCGTTAATTCGAAAATAGTTTGCTGGGGGATGAAAAAAAATAAATAAATAAAATAGTCATTTCAATTCTGCAGTCTATTCTTATAATTCCAAAAAAAGAAAAAAGAAATTCTGCAAGAGAATCGTTTTTCAGTTAATGACCTTTTTTTTTCGTTGTTGCTGTCTTCAAAAAAGTTGACTTTTTTTTGTCGCTGATTCTATAGAAAAAAAATTAACTTCATCTATTTATTTTAATTATATCTATTTACACTTTGGATAATGACAAGATTTGGATGCACAAAATAAAAGAGGCATCGCAGGTGTGAAACATTGGTTTATTTACGAATTTTAGATAGAGTGGAAAGGAGTTACAATTGAAATACAATATATCGAGGATCATCAAAACCTACTATTAATTTCGACTATATTAAACCTACGTAATTTTGCATAAACATCTATGAGATAATATGTTTATTTACAAGTTCAACAATTGGACGAGTGAGACTATAAAAATTAGCATGAAATATTATAGAAAAATAATAAAAATCATAGCATCCAAATTATTTTAAAATAAGCCAAAAAGAAAAAACGTGTTTCACAGAAAGAAAATAAGTAAAAAAAAAAAAGAAAAATCGACGTAAAAATTAGACATCTTCGCTATAATCGATGGATTTGGGAGATCAGAATTTCGAGAATGAATATTACAGTAGCACATCCCAGACCATGTCCTAGAATTATGAACGCAAAGCTCAGGTCGCTCAAAGTTATCTCTTTAAATTGTTCTTGTTGTTCCATATTTCTATAGAATTGATTAATGCTTGACAATTTCTCGCTGTAAACTGTATAGGTGCGTCGAATAAAATCATTCTCAGTGATTCTCATTAAAATTTCGTTGAATCTTCGCTCGAGTGGCCAATCTTCTCGGATGGCGTAGGCGAGAGAAGATTTTGCGATCATATGCCTGCTCACGTGAAACTTTGGATGTAATTTAGCAGAAGTTGCTACATCCCAATCACCGACGCAAGCAGCTGATGGATCACGAAACACGTACTCCGTACAATTGTAGTATTCGAGTTGAACAAAACGTCCATGAAATATTGGATCAGTGAACCAAGAGGCAAACTCTTTATGTCCATAAATGGTGTGGCCAAGTTTAGCGAGATCTTCCATCGTGTTTACGTTTTTACGATACACTGGCTTTGTCAATAGTGAAGCTAATTGTCCTTGATAAAGAGCGAGAATGGTTATTTGAAAGAAAAATAACGTGCCCAGATAAATCCTCGGTGTTGCTTTCTCGGACAATTTCATAAGACCCGAATTGCAAATAATTCGTACAGTATTGAGGATTGCAGGTGTTAGAGCTTGATTTAAAAAATATATAAAACATGTAGGAGTAATGAGCATTACTAAGAACAAGGCGTATTGCGAATTGTCATCAATTACAGAGCTGATTTTACTCAGTTGAGATATGTGACCGCGCTTCTGGGTTATAACAGCCAGCCCAGAATCCCAGTATGGATACGATGCTGTTAGATTTGTGAAATCATTTAGGAACCAGGAATTTAGAGCTATGTCGCTGATTCCACTAATTACGTCCAAAATGATTCCGGTGGACGTTCCATTTTCGGTTGATTTTAAAAAACTGGTCTCCCTGTCGTATAACGTCAATTGAACGTTTGCGTTCATATTGCGAAAAATTAACTGCACAACCATGCCTTCGAGTCCTTCAAAACCATCTGTGCCTGTTTTGTTGAGGTTTGTGCTCCAAAACATATTCATGTCTTTGACGGAGGAAGGTATCACGTAATTGCCAAGATCTCTGGTCTTATCAAAGTCTAATCCATCGCAAATTTTCGTATCATTTTCATATTCTCGCACGAAGATGGACCATGGATGATCATTTTTACCTCTAAAAATATTCTCGAGCTTCCAAGGTTCAGGCGCTTTTCTTGTGTAAGGATTGTAGGTATAGAGCAACGCTCCTCTTGTTCGATTGACGCACAAGAACTTGGCATTGAGTATATTCATTTTCCAGGCCAGCCACAAAAATTCAAAGGCCTTCGAGCACTCGTCGTTTGATTCAGTATTCCAGTTGATTATGATAAAAGATGCCATGTGATTCCACCATGGTGAATTTTTCATCTGTCTCAAGATTTGCTGGAGTTGCGTCGAAGAGGAAGCCACAATCGTAAAGACCTGCAGCTTGTGATGAAAAATACGTTGCCCTTCATTGCGAGCCAATTTTATAATATTGTCCGTAACAAGTGCAGGTATCTTTTGCTAGGACACTAGTGTTCCAAAAAGAATTCCAGTTGAATCTCCGTAAATGGCCACCTCGTTCACTTGCTTCTCGTAGCAAGATGTCAACGCATTGATCTGGAATAGATTGAAATATTGAAATTTTCTTATCATCTCATTGAAGTATTCCGATTAAATTCGAAAAATCTTACCGTTGGCTCGACGACGTTAGAAATGAATTCGTTTTGCTCGAGAGTTTCGATGGTAAATGCACGAAAACACGTTCCTTCAAGCAAGACCATAACGAGTATTGTAAATTTCTTTAACTGCATGATGTTTCACTGTTCAGCACACGAAGCGAAAACAGACTGTTCTTTTAACAGCTGAAGTTCAGACTGAACGCGAGCGGCAAGTATTTGTCGATGAATTATATGATGGCCTTTTGCTGGGATGATTCTCAAGGGTTTTATGAATTTTTCATATAACCACTACATGTCCTATTGCGTTTTTTTTCTTTCTCAAATGTTAGCATGTACTTCATTATTTGTATATGCTCGTTGTTCGTTCGGTAGTTAAAACGTCCATTCCACTTGGCGTTCTTGTTGACACTCCGATTACTAGAACTGAACTCATTCTTGCATGTTCTCTGCCTCCACGTGGCTTTGTGTAATATTATTTTTACTTTCTCATATCATGTAAAATTGCGTATTGCGATCTAAAATCCTTCGTCAACCAGATTATGGTGGAAAGACACGTTTTGAGTATACCTGATTTACAAAAAAGGATTCACACAATTTTTGTCTGTCTGTGTGTGTCATCCAAAAAGCGCAATAATTTTGGCTTCAAGCTGCAGATTGTAGTGAAATTTATTATGAATCTTCAACGTAAAAAATATAGTTTTTGTTACTGAAATTTACTTTTTAAAAACCTTCTTCTGAACCTGTAAAGAATCTCTGTACCTTAAAGAATCAAATATAAAAAGTGGAAATAAATTCTCAAATTTCACCTGCTTGGGGTTCCGATATTTTCATACCTTCGAAATACAGATTAAAAAAGAAATACATTTGGATGTTTCAATAATACCTTGTACGGTAAAAACATAAGAAATTAATTTCTTTGGTGTGTCACAAAAAAAAAAAGAGAAAAATACAAATTTTGCTGTATAATATTGGATGGGCGGCAATTTCTTCCCAGAGTTACAGCTCTTCCAACGATGGAATATCGTAGTAATTTAATGTCCAATTGCTCTCTGCGTTCAGGAGGGCTGAGAAAGTCTATGGTAAATATTCTAAAGCCCGCATTACATTTTTTAATTATATAATTATGTAACTCTGGAGCGAAATTGCCGCCGATCTCGCCAATTTTTTCGAAGATTCTAGGCATTTCAACGAACAAAATGTGAAAATTTCAACTAAATCGGAAATGCCGTTTCGGAGGGGACAAAAGTGGTAACTTTATTTAATGGAAAAATAGCGTAAAATGAGATCGGAGAATTTTACAAAAAAATGTTATTGGAAAGTACGCTGAAAATCCAAAATTTGATGTAGTTACGATTTTTTTTTTGCGAGTCGTAGTATTGCCGTTGAAAAATAAACAATGATTATTTTCAGCGATTTTCAATGGCTGGAATATGCAATAAAAAAATCTTAAAAAATTCCTACGTTTTTTCTTCAACCGGGCCAACATCCTGAAGAAATGTGCGGACGTTTTGTTGATATGAAAAATTGGAGTGGCCGACTTGACGTGTTTTGCTCTATACACTATCGAAGTCAAAATTATAGACAGCTTCGCTATAATCGATGGAGTTGGGAGATTATAATTTCGAGAATGAATATTACAGTAGCACATCCCAGACCATACACTAGAATTGTGAAGGCAAAGCTTAACTCACGTAAAGTTATCTCTTTAAATTGTTCTTGTTTTTCCATATTTTCATAGAATTGATTAATGCTTGACAATTTCTCGCTGTATATTGTATACGTGCGTCGAATAAAATCATTCTCAGTAATTCTCATCAGAATTTCGTTGAATCTTTGCTCGAGTGGCCAATCTTCTTGGATGACATAAGCGAGAAAAGTTTTTAAAATCATGTCCCTGCTGACATGAATCTTTGGGTTTAAATCTGCAGAAGATGCTATATTCCAATCTTCCACGCAGGCAGCTGAGGTATCATGCAACACGTAGTCCTCACAATCGAAAATTTCGAGTTCAACGAAACGTCCATTAAATATTGGATCCGCGAACCAAGAGGCAAACTCTTTATGTCCATAAATGGTATGGCCAAGTTCAGCCAGATCATCCATTGTGTTTACGTTTTTACGATATACTGGCTTTGTCAATAGTGAGGCTAATTGTCCTTGATAAAGAGCCAGAATGGTTATTTGAAAGAAAAATAATGTGCCCAGATAAATCCTCGGTGTTGCTTTTTCGGGCAATTTCAGAAGACCCGAATTGCAAATAATTCGCACGGTATTGAGGATTGCAAGTGTTAGAGCCTGATTCAAAAAATATATGAAACATATAGGAGTAATGAGGATTACTAAGAACAGGCCGTATTGCGAATTGACATCAATGACGGAGTTGATTTTACTTAGTTGAGAGATGTAACCGCGCTTCTGGGTTACAGCAGCCAGCCCAGAATACCAGTATGGATACGATGCTGTTAGATTTGGGAAATCATTTAGAAACCAGGAATTTAGAGCTACGTCACTGATTCCACTAATGACGTCCAAAATAATTCCTGTAGACTTTCCATTTTCTGTCGATATTAAAAAACTGGCATCCTTGTCGTGTATCAGCAACTTAGCATTTGCGTTCATATCACGAAAAATCATCTGCATAACTATCCCTTCGAGTCCTTCAAAACCATCTGTGCCCGTTTTGTTGAGGTTTGTGTGCCAAAATATTTCCATGTCTTGGACGGAACAAGGTATTACGTGTCTTCCAAGATCTCTAGTCTTATCAAAGTCTAATCCCTCGCAAATTTTCTTATCATTTTCATATTCTCGCACAAACATGGACCATGGATGATCATTTTTACCTCTAAAAATATTCTCGAGCTTCCAAGGTTCAGGCGCTTTTCTTGTGTAAGGATTGTAGGTATAGAGCAACGCTCCTCTTGTTCGATTGACGCACAAGAACTTGGCATTGAGTATATTCATTTTCCAGGCCAGCCACAAAAATTCAAAGGCCTTCGAGCACTCGTCGTTTGATTCAGTATTCCAGTTGATTATGAGAAAAGATGCCATGTGATTCCACCATGGTGAATTTTTCATCTGTCTCAAGATTTGCTGGAGTTGCGTCGAAGAGGAAGCCACAATCGTAAAGACCTGCAGCTTGTGACGAAAAATACGTTGCCCTTCATTGCGAGCCAATTTCATAATATTGTCCGTAATAAGTGCAGGTATCTTTTGCTAGGACACTAGTGTTCCAAAAAGAATTCCAGTTGAATCTCCGTAAATGGCCACCTCGTTCACTTGCTTCTCGTAACAAGATGTCAACGCATTGATCTGGAATAGATTGAAATATTGAAATTTTCTTATCATCTCATTGAAGTATTCCGATTAAATTCGAAAAATCTTACCGTTGGTTCGACGACGTTAGAAATGAATTCGTTTTGCTCGAGAGTTTCGATGGTAAATGCACGAAAACACGTTCCTTCAAGCAAGGCCATAACGAGTATTGTAAATTTCTTTAACTGCATGATGTTTCACTGTTCAGCACGCGAAGCGAAAACAGACTGTTCTTTTGACAGCTGAAGAAGTTTATATGATGACCTTTTGCTGGGATGATTCTCAAGGGTTTTATTAATTTTTCATATAACCAGTACATGTCCTATTGACTTTTTTTCATTCTCAAATGTTAGCATGTACTTAAGTATTTGTATATGCTCGTTGTTCATTTGGATGGCCTGAAGTCGCGTGAAGACACGACTTTCCCGTATGCAGTTAAAACGTCCATCCCACTTGGCGTTTTTGTTGACGCTCCGATTACTATAACTGAACTCATTCTTGCATGTTCTCTGCCTCCACGTGGCTTTGTGTAATATTAATTTTACTTTCTCATTACATATAAAATTGCGTATTGCGATCTAAAATCCTTCGTCAATCAGACTATGGTGGAAAGACACGTTTTCAGTATACCTGATTTACAAAAAAGGATTCACACAATTTTTGTCTGTCTGTGGGTGTCATCCAAAAAGCGCAATAATTTTGGCTTCAAGCTGCAGATTGTAGTGAAATTTATAATGAATCTTCAACGTAAAAAATATAGTTTTTGTTACTGAAATTTATTTTTTAAAAACCTTCTTTTGAACCTTTCTTTTGATTCTCAAATTTCACCTACTTGGGGTTCCAATATTTCCATACCTTCGAAATACAGATTAAAAAAGAACTACATTTGGATGTTTCAATAATACCTTTTAGGGTAAAAAGAAGAAAAAAAAAAAAAATGTTTGATGTATCACAAAAAAGGGCGGAAAAGAAAATTAGCTGGTAAATTTATATTTCGACACTGCTAACAAGAGATTCTGATTCATATTCATAAATATATTCCATCGAAACTGAAAGATTTGTATGTTCGCCATCATCGATGAGTTTGGCCGATTAGAATTTCGAGAATGAATATTACAGCAGCAGATCCCAGACCAGCAGCAAGAATAATGAACGCAAAGTTCAGCTCGCTCAAAGTAATTTCTTCAAAACTTTCTTCTTGCTCAATTTTTTCAAAATAACGATTAATGCTCGACAACTTCTCATTTTCTGTTGTATAAGTGTGTCGAATGATATTAGTCTCAGTCATTCTCAACAAGATTTCGTCAAATCTATCGGCTATTGGCCAATCTTCTCGGATGACATAAGCGAGAGAAGACTTTGCAATCATGTGCCTGCTCTGATGAAGCTTTGGATTTGAATTGACAGCAGTTGCGATATCCCAATCTTTTACGCAAGCAGCTGTCTTGTCACGGAGCACGTAATCCTCGCAATTATAGAATTCGAGTTTGACAAAACGTGCCTGAAGTATCGAATCCTCGAACAAGGATGCATAGACTTCATGTCCATAAATGGTGTGGCCCTGTTCAATAAGATCATCCATTGTGTCAACGTCTTTAAGATACATTGGTTTTGTCAATAGCGAAGCTAGTCGTCCTTGATAAAGAGCCAGAATGGTTATTTGAAAGAAAAACAATGTGCCTAGATAAACCCTCGTTGTTAGTTTTTCCGGCAATTTCATGAGACCCGAATTGCAGATAATACGTATGGTATTCATGATTGCAGGTGTTAGAGGCTGATGCAAAAAATATTTGAAGCATACAGGAGTAATCAGCATTACTAAGAGCAAGACGAAACGTGAATTGATATCAATGACAGAGTTGATTTTACTCAGTTGAGAAATGTAGTCGCTCTTCAGGGTTATACCAACCACTCCGCTAACCCAGTACGGATATGTTACCGTCAAATTTGACAAATCATTTTGATACCAGGAATTTAGAACAATGTCACTGACTCCAGTAATGACGTCCAGAATGATTCCGGTGGTCTTTCCATTTTCAGTCGATATCAAAAAATTCGCATCCTCGTCGTATAACAGCAGCTTTGCATTTGCGTTCATATTACGGAACACCAACTTCATAACTACGCCTTCAATTCCTTCGAAACTGTCAGTGCTTGTTTTGTTGAGATTTACGTGCCAAAATAATTTCATATTTTGTACGGAAGAAGGTATCCCGTAGCCACCAAGATCTCTCGTCTTATCGAAGTCCAATCCCTCACAAACATCCGTATCATTTCGAAATTCTTGGATGAACATCGACCATGGATGATCATTTTTCCCTCTAAAAATGTTCTCGAGCTTCCAAGGTTCAGGCGCTTTACTTGTGTAAGGATTGTGAGTATAGAGCGACACTCCTTTTCTATCATTGAAGCACAAGAACTTAACATTGAGTAGATTCATTTCCCAGGCTACCCACAAAAATTCAGAGGCACTCGAGCACTCCTCATTTGACTGAGTCTTCCAGTTGAGTATGAGAAAAGAAGCCATGTGATTCCACCAAGGTAAATATTTCATGGCTTTCAGGATTTCCTTGAGTCTTGTCGAATTCGAAGCTATGATCGTAAAGACTTGTAACTTATATTGAAATTCACGTCGCACAACGACCTTATTCATCTCCGCAGTATCGTCGATAGTGACGACAGGAAGGATTTGCTTGGACAATAATGTCCTGTAAAGAATTCCAGTTGAGTCTCCATAAAGGCTAACGCTGTTTACTCGACTTCCATAACAAGATATCAAGATTTGGACCTGAAATATATTTATTTGTTTCTCTTTTTTGTTTCTCCAGTATTTTACAATTATCCAGAATTATCACTAAAAATCTTTTACCGTCGCATTGACGAGATAAGAGAGTGAATTGTTTTGCTTAGGTGTTTCGATGGAAAATCCAGCAAAACATGTTGCTTTGAGTAATGCCAATAGCAAAATTACACATTTCTTCAGCGACATGTGATCTCGGTATTCAAAACAAGGAGGATTCGATTAGTTATAGAAGCGGTGTGCCGATTGACTACTATTACTCTCCTGGCAAAAACGTGCGAGAGACTCGTCGCTACTGACACTCTGGCAGCCAGTAGTCGGCAGCGACTATCGATTGATTTTCAGGCGTATTTATTAAATGTGCACATTGTAATGCATCGGGTGTGCAAATCGATCTACGGAATAATTATATTCAGTCAGGAAGAAAGAAAGAAAAATGTACAAGCTATTAAAAAAAATAAAAAGCCTGCAAAGTAGAACGTTGCAAATTGCTTCCTCATTACTTTGTATCTTTGACAATGCTTTTTTTTTCTTTTTTTTTTTTTTACAAAGCTACCTCTACGTGGAAGTATGCTTCCTCATAGAGGAAGCTTTGTAGAAAAGAATGTTAATTCTCTGAATTATGAAATCTTTGTTGGACGCTCACCAAATTTAGTATCAAACGACAAGCGATTTTATTGAATTTTCATGAAAAATTTTGGATCAGCTGCTTGAACCGTTCTCGAGTTACAGTATTTTCGAAAAAAAATGATGAAAATGCAAATTTCTATAAAATCTTAATTACTTTATCATTTTTTTTTTCCAATTTCAGCATCAGCAAAAATTTAGATCAATTGCTTGAACAATTTTCGAGCAATAACATTTTCAAAAAAAATTTTTTTAAATATTCGTAACTGTTAAATCTTTCAACCGATTCCAGGCAAATTGAATACCAAAAAGCCTTAGTGGCAACTCGACTCACGTGCAAAGTTTCGGCTCGGACGTCCAAAAATTGTCTAAATTTCGACTATTTTAAGTACGTTAAAATCACAATCTCTTTAATTTAGTTTTAATTTAACACGTCGAATGCCAATTTCGAAAGTGAATATTACCGTTGCGCATCCCAAGCCAATTTCAAGAATCACAAATGCAAACATAAGTTCACTTAAATACAGTACTTCGAAATTTTGGTTATTCCTCATCGTCTCAAAGTATTTATTGACACTCAAAATGTGATCGCTGTAGGTTGTATATATGTACCGAACGATGTCAGCCTCGGAGAGTCTCGCGAGAATTTCGTTGAATCTATCTTCGAGTGGCCAATCCTCGCGGATGGCGTAAACAAGTGGCAATTTAACGATCATGTCCTTGCTCAGATGTAGATTGGAAAGCATCTTGGCGGAATTTAATTCATCCCAATCGCCGACACAAGCAGCTGTCGAGTCGCGCGTTACCAATTCGACACAGTCATAGATTTGGAGTCCAACGAAACGGCCGTTGAACATTGGATTTGTGAAAAAATGGGCTAATGATTTGTGCCCATAAATCGTGTGTCCAACGTCAGCAAGATCCTCCATCGTGTCCACGTTTTTGCGATACACAGGTTTTGTCAGTAGCGAGGCTAATTGTCCTTGATAAAGGGCTAAAATAGTGATTTGAAAGAAAAATAGTGTTGCCAGATAAATCCTCGTAGTCCCTTTGTCCGGGACATTGATGAGACAAGAGTTACAAATAATCCGTATAGTATTGAGGGCTGCGGTCATTAGGGACTGACCCAAAAAGCACTTCAAAGCAGCGGGAGTAATCAATATAACTAAAATCAAACCATGTCGTGTATTGACATCAACGACGGATTTGATTTTTTGGAGTTGCGAGACATTGCCGGCGTACTGGGTTACAACGCCTAATCCAGAAATCCAATATGGATGTGTCGTCGTTAGATTCGTCAATTTGGCTTGATACCAGGAATTTAGAACGATGTCACTGATGCCATTGATTACGTCCGTCATTGTTCCCATTTGTTCGCCCTTTTCGTTGATCCACAAATAAGGATCATCGTCATCACCGACACTCAACTTGACTTTAGCATTCATAGCTCGGAAAAATATCTGATTGACAATTCCCTCGAGACCTTCAAAGCTGTCAATGCCCGTTTTGTTGGGATTTACGTGCCAAATTATATGATTCTCATGAACGGTCGATGGTATGACATATCCGCCCAGATCTTTGGTCTTGTCGAAGTGAAGATCTTTGCAAATGTCCTGATCGCCCTGATATCCTCGTGCGAATATGGACCACGGATGATCATTTATTCCTCTAAAAGTGTTCTTAAGCTTCCAAGGATTCGGTGCTTTTTTCGTGTAAGGATTGTAAGTGTGCAGCACAACACCCTTCGTCCTGTGAATGCACAAGAACTTAGCATTGAGTAGATTCATTTCCCAGGCTGTCCACAAAAATTCAAAGGCGTTCGAGCACTCGCGATTCGGATTCGTCGTCCAGTTGATCAGAAGAAACTCTGCCATGTGATTCCACCACGGTGTACTCTTGATCTCGCTAAGGATTCGCTGGAACTTTATCGAAGATGAAGCTGCAATGACAAAAATCTGTAGCTTATAGTGAAATACACGACGCACGTAATTGTTCATCAATTCCGTAGTATTGTCGACGAGAAGTACGGGTAGGTTTTGTTTGGACAATAGTCTCTTAAAGAGTGCTCCTGTTGAATCTCCATAGATGCTCACTTCGTTCACTCGTTTCCCGTAACAAGATGTCAAAACATTGATCTGGAATAAATTCGACGCTTTCCAAACTTTGTTTCTTATTTTTGAAGTATTTTGATCACCTGGTGGGCGAAATTACCGTTGCTTCGACGAGATTCGAGGTGAATTTGTTCTGCTTCAGATTTTCGATGGTAATCCCAGCGAGACAAACTCCGGAAAGTAAGGCCAAAGTCACAACTGAGAACATCTTCAACGTCATGACAAATACGCTGTTCGGTAAACAGAAGACAACAACAAAAACTGCCTCCTTTCGACAGCCAAATTCTGGACGGAATGCAGGTTTGAAGTAACGGCGAGGCCTTTATATAGTGAGAAGGATGCTTATAACCGGATGTTATGCACTGTTTCACGCAACCAATTTCAAGTCAGTTTTCTGTTTAAAACAAAAATAGCTGTAAAGGTCGATGCTATCTCTCCACTATTTAGCAGTCGTAAAGAAAATAACAATTTTCTTTTCAAGGGTTATTACGAA
The DNA here is from genome assembly GCA_964016905.1 of Perithous albicinctus. NCBI lineage: Eukaryota > Metazoa > Arthropoda > Insecta > Hymenoptera > Ichneumonidae > Perithous > Perithous albicinctus. Next base: position 37,073,979 of record OZ024688.1, on the reverse strand, counting down.
GCAGTTGAAAATATGCTGAACCGGAATGTGTGGCTTCGCGTAAATTGGAGGTACTTCGCTCCGCTTCGAAGCGACAAGTGTTTGAAGACTGTCCCGATGTAAAATGTTCGTTTTTTTTCAGGATAAATGGAAAATGTTAAATACTGCCTTGGAATTTGACTTTACTTGTTCTGAAAACAGATATTACAAATTATCATCAAAATTACATGACTCCTATGTCGATACAATGTCTGTCCAATGTAGCAGTATCCAATTTCGAGCAATTTCAAGAGCCTCAAAAATAAAGAAGCGCAATAAATAATACGACAATCCGCCGGTTAATTTTGTTTCGACGTTCCCGATGTGGAAAATGACGTAGTGTTGTTGATGAATGAAGTCAACAGGAGCCGCATGTCGGTTATATCCGATTCTAATTTCCGTATCGTTCATACGTCTCAAGATATTATTCACGCAGCATTTACATGACAAGCCAACGGGTTAGCCGCTCAGTGGGGGGGGGGTGGGGGGGTCACAGATTGGTGTTCGAAAACAGGGGGCTTGGGGTCGGGGGGGGGATGAAGTCGGTGCGCCCGAGAGAACTCTATCGATCTGTGGTTTGATGGCTGAACCCGCGAGTGCCGCCTAGTGAATTAACTCCAAATTATAGAGACGACAATAACCTGCGGGACGCGCGCGCACGTCGTATTCGCTCCCCCTAGCCCCCCCCCCCACCCACGCCCCCGTCCCCAACCGCCCCAGCCGCCCCTCAGGTGGTTTGAGGATGTCGCGCCGCGAGTTCGCTCGTGTGTTTGTAGCACGCGGGGGGGCGGGGGGGGGGGGGGGTCTGGGGGGTTGGGGTTGGCGTAAATCAGAATGCCCCATTGCCACGGCGTGCTGTACTGTGTGCCATGGACCACGCCCCGCTCACTAGCATAGAGGCTTTCCTGTGGCACTGCATGCGCGTTTATTTGCATAAATCGTTATTGCCATTTGGCCAGCCCAGCGGCACCATTCTATATTCCCATACCGAAACACACCGAACGGTTCCGCGCGGACAAAAGTCCCGGCTATCTCCCTCTCGTTTGATTTGTACGTTTGAATGACCTCTGGTAAAGTTTTTGGAATAAATATATATATATATATATGCAGACACCCAGTCATGTATTTTGGCTGCTGATGCACCACAAGGATTTTATTCACAATGAATGATGTCAATGAAAATTTCGTACTGCTTGCAGTTGCATTTTTTTTGCTGAAGTTGCTGAACTAATTTTCTAATGGGAGGATAGAAATATGGAGCTCAAAATTGTTCTTTTTATTGGGCATTTTTTTTGTGAGCCTGATGGGGGCTTTGAACCAAGGAGGTTTTTTTGAAAATGATTGACGAAATGGGAGAAAAATTAGTTGGGACTTGACTGTCGAACCAGTCATTTTTTGAGCTTGATTGGTGACTTTTGCTTTTAGGGAAGTAAAGAACCAATAGAAAATGGATAAGCATGCTATTTTAGGCTCAGCATTTATTGAAGGTCCGTTGGTTGATTCAAAGGCCTAAGTCATTATTTTTTATCTCCACGTGAGAAAATACTACGTCGAATCTTAATCTCCTTTTTTCGAAGCTCTACGTTTTTCTAAGTTGAACAAATATCCCAAGAAGGGCTCCAACGATTTTAACATGAGACGTTCGTCTGTCAACCGTGTCACTTTTAATTCCGAATTTTAGTTTATTTTGTTTTCTTCACTAATTCACCTTTTATTTTGCCCTTAATTTTATACAATCTACAACGCCATTTCTGGAATCTACTTAAAAAATTGGTAGAGCTATGAAAAAATATTTGGAGGTGTAAAAAATTGTGAAAAATGTTATTTTAAATCAATAAATTGAGTACCCAAAAATAAAAGATACATTTATATTAGAAATCTGCTACAAAAGATAATAAAAAAAAATCCTTCTTTTATTGCTTATATAAATTCAGAACAACTGAAGTAACGTCGTGAAAAAAATTACACCTCGGTCGTGTTTGGATGATTAAACTCGTAACCAGACAATTAAACTATTATTCACCGTTTATCCAACACGCGTGTTCGCCGGTTTGCCCTGCACGCGTGTTTGTCGAGAGTGAGAAAGAGATGTCGGAACGCCGAGTCGAGAGTGTTGGGTTAATAATCTTGTGGTTGTACCTCTTCCCGTTCCTCTGCAGTTCCCATTCATTACGCAACGGCGTTACTATATACGCACTCCAGCAGCAACAGCAGCAGCAGCAGCAGCAGCGAGAGAACAAGCACCACGTCGAATTACTATTCATGAATCATGACTGCAATCAAAACTCCGCTCCTAGAATGAGAGGGTCGCCGGTATATGCTTTCACCATTCTGCTGCTGTTGGGTACAGTGACCTATACTCTCTCTTTCTCTTTCTCTCTCTCTCTCTCTCTTTCACGTTTTCCCAAAGATTATTACTACAATTATCGGACCATTTATTTCACGCGCAATTCCGCATTGCGGTCTCTCTATTTAACACCATCGAACCCCCTTTTATTCATCCACCTTTCATTCTACACTTGGCAAGAATCTTGCAAATAAATTTTCCTACACAGGATGCAGTAATAAAATTAAAAAAATTAAAATTCTCAATTATAATAAAATTCAAAAACACGTGTTTTCAATAAATTAGAAAATTAATTTCACGTAAATAAAATATTACGTTTTATCGAATTTGTTTTACAAAAATAAATAATTTTTATTAATTGTTAATTAAAATTGAAAAAAAAAAATCGCAAAATCTCAATTACAATAAAATAAAAAATCACGTATTCTCAAATACTAGAAAATTTATTTCACGTAAAGTGAATATTAAATTCTATCGTATTTGTTTTACAAAAATAAATAATTTTGATTAATTATGAATTGAATTTTTTTTTTAAATTGGAAAATCTCAATTATAGTAAAATGAAAAATCACGTGTTCTTAAAAATCAGAAAATTTATTTCACGTAAATAAAATATTAAATTCTGTCGTATTTGTTTTACAAAAATAAATAATTTTGATTAATTATGAATTGAACTATTTTTTAAAATTGGAAAATCTCAATTATAGTAAAATAAAAAATCACGTGTTTTCAAAAATCAGAAAATTAATTTCACATAAATAAAATATTACATTTTATCAAATTTGTTTTACAAAAATAAATAAATTTTATTAATTGTTAATTAAAATTGAAAAAAAAAAAAAATTGAAAAATCTCAATTACAATAAAAAAAACAATGACGTGTTCCCAAAAATCAGAAAATTAATTTCACATAAATAAAATATTACATTTTCTCGAATTTCTTTAAAAAAAATAAATAATTTTTATTAATTATCAATTAAAATGTTCAAAAATCAAAAATCTCAATAACAATAAAATAAAAAATCACGTATTCTCAAAAGTGAGAAAATTAATTTCACGTAAATAAAATATTAAATTCTATCGAATTTCTTTTAAAAAAATAAATAATTTCTGTTTTTACTTGCCAACAATATTGCAAACTTTCCCTACTATTTCTTATTCCCAAAACTTTTCTGTTTCACTGTACTGAACAATTTTTGTTAAATTGCACAAAATTTCCGGAAGATCCATTATAAATCTCTCTCTCTCTAAGGACACTTTAGTTCATATTCGCTTAATTTATTTTTTTCTTCATCCCCGCTTATTTTTATACTCCACGACGAGCGACGTCCACCAGAGAATTTTGGAAATATTTCCCCTGGGCAGTCTCAATGAAAGTAGAAAAATAGTCAGTCCAGCGAGTGTCGGGTATAAAATAGATTATTCGTTGGGGGGGAAAAAGTGTGCTCGAGTATAGTCGAGCATATACAGAGAAGAGAAAACAGAGGAAATGGATGAAGAGTATACGAGTGTGAATAGAAAAAGGTTCTCGTAGATGGAACTCTGTTATAGCTTCGCCTCTCTGTTTCGGAACGAGAAGACGTCACGTCCGTGCCATTCGTTTTTGTCTATCTTTTTTTTTTTTTTTTTTTTTTTTTTTCTTCCTGTACTTACATTTCTTTTCTGTTCGCGTTTATGGCATATGTTACAGAGGCGAACAGTTTCTATTTCCAAGTTCGCGCTGGCTATATACTTACACGTCGATGACTAAGACAAATGGCATATATTTATTTTAACTTGTCGGTAGAAACAGCCGACGTACCGAGCGCCGGGTTTGTACTAATGGATTTCACAGTTTTCCAATATGCACGAAACTCGTTAGTCGCACATGGGTTTTTCTCTCCTGTTCGAGCTTTACTCGACAGCCCAAAGGTATATATGGGGCATTCCAAACCTATTCGTACTGGATCTGACCCTCGACATCTTCATTTTGATCGTTATTTTTTTTTAATTTTATACTTTTGATTATTCACCACCGACATATCGTTCGAAGTCGTTAAAAAATTTGTGTTTTCTTCGATTTTTTTTTTTCATATTGAAACGTGAATAAAATTAGGTGCGTAAGTCATTTCTATTTAAGTCAGGAATTTTTAGAATTTTTTTGCGATTAAAAAAAAAAATTTATTGTGTTAAAAAAGAATCTACATTTTTTTTCTTCTAAAATCCATCGATTTTTTTTTAAATTTTCTTTTGGAAAATAGTTAAAGTTTACAATTTCAAGTTTAACATTTTTTATACGTGATACAAGATTTTTGAGAATTTGTGTCGTGAGAAAAAAATTGAATTGTTTTTCTTCTAAAATCCATCCAATTTTTTACTCGACTTTGAGTCGAAGAAATGGAATGCCCTATATATGTAGTAGACGAATACGTATTTACGTGGCACTCATACATCTAGAAGAAACGTTTTAGCTATTCGCAAAAAAAAAAAAGAAAAATAAAACATGGAAATCGGCGAAATATCCGCTCACTCGCCCTCGTGAATCGATATGGAAATATTTTCCCTCCTTTCGTTCAGCAGACGGTCTCGGTCTCATTGTTCGAGATAAGGAATAGTGACGAACGAAAGGGAGAATTTTCTGTGGTTATTTTCTTCCATTATCTTTCCTTGTACATGGTCTTGGCGAGAATGGGGAGTGAAGGGCATGTCGGGGTAGTAATGGTCACTTAAAGAGAGGGAGTCAGGTCAATAGGGAAATTCAAAGCCTAAAATCTCGTTTACGTGGCTGCTGATATTTTTTGAAAAAAAAAAAAAAAAATTATCTTTTTGTCCTGTCGAACAAAGAATTTTTTGCCAGGTGGCGAAAACTTGCGGGTAATGAGAGTCAATTACAATAATTAATTTTCGTTTTTACACTGTTCATACTTTTCAAACAGAACCAGGAGACCAAATATCCCCAAAAAATTCTCAGTCAAGTTTAAAATTTAGTCAATATTTTATTTTTGTTTGTTTGTAAAAATTGCTAATTCCATCATTTATTTTACACTGATTTTTTTTATCATTTAAAAAAAAAAAAAAAATTAAAGTAGCATTTAAAAAAAAAAAATGCTATTATTAAAAAAACTGAAAAAATGAGCAATGCTGGACATAGAAAATAATTTAGTGAAAGAAATTACGACGACTTAGTGACGATAACAACGAAGAGTCGAGAAAGGATTTTTTCTCACAGATCCAAAATACAATTTAAAGAAACAAATACGTTTGAATATTCCACCAAAATCTTAATTCACAAAAATCCAAAATCTTCAATTCTTCATCCAAACAAAAAAAAGAGTCCTCCCCCATTATTTTACGTTTCGAGAGAAAAAAAATTCGCAGCCCTATCTCGTGTAAGAAAAAAAAAAAAAATATTCAAGCGATTATAAAAAAAAAAAAAGCTTTCAATTAATTTTTTAAAAGCTCTAAGTCTATTCACACAGACCAAAAGTGGTTGTTACACGTGACTTGCCCAGTGAGTTGCCTAATACAGAAGTCTCTGTACTTTTGGTCACGGACCCGAATTACCCGCATCATTTCACGAGCCTCTCTCCCTTCGAGCCATGTCTCTCCTCTGGCTCTCTTCCTTCTACGTCTGCTCTTCTATCAAGCTATCGGTCTCCAAAGCTGCTGCTGCTGCTTGGTATGGCTTCTCTATCTGGCGGTCGCTACCGCTTCTGGCTATGGTCAGAATCGATCGGTCGATTGGGTCGCTGCCCATCCAATCAGTTGCCTGGACTCGGAAGTCTTCCGGCACGTTCGAACCGACAACCGAACCGGAAACTCATCCTAATTGTTCGAGCGTTCGACGTCGCTCACTCTAGCACATTTCTCCTCTTGGAGCACATTCTACCCCCCCCCCCCTCCCCCACCCTCCACCCCCACCCCCTCCTTCTCTGCCTTCCCACGCTCCAGATTCAGTTCTCTCACTTTGTCTCTCTCTCTCTCTCTGTCTCTCCTTCGCTTACACCTTCAAGCCCGAGGTGATGTGCTTCGCGCCATTATTATTTTAGCCTCCACCAACCCTCCATCCCATTCCGTAACCTCCCAGAGTTTCACCCTTTAACTCTCGCGGATGCTGCCGTGCTCTATCCGCATCAGAAGCTCGGCGCGTACACGCAATTAAGAGCAGATGTATCCGAACCCCTCTCTTGCACATCTTTCTCTTTCTCTCTCTCTCTCTCTCTCTCTCTCTCTCTCTCTACACTCCTTTCACCCCCTGCAGGAGCATATCCCAGACTATATATCTCTTTCCGGCTCACTTCGCTTTGCCACCGCATTATTCAGCCTCCAGTTGAGTTAATTCACTCGTGAGAATTTCGATACATACCCTCGAGTGCGTCAAGTGATTATGTATTTTTATTTCAATTAATGTGGAGACCTTGGCGATTAAAAAAAAAAAATGAAATTGATGACATAAGATTTGATGTCAATTTTATCGTAAAATAAATGTGGCTTTTGTTGAATGGAGAAGTGCTTGAAAAAAAAGAACTTGCATTTTTTGGAACGATAAAGAATTAACCTTGTCTTGATTCTTCTGAATTTTATATTTGTCTACTTTGCAGGATTTTTGCTATGATAAATAATAAATATCTGGTAAATATTAGAATCCTACGTTTTTCTTTTTTGTAAATTAATGTGAATTCCTTTTTTGGAAATTTATTGAATCACGAATGTTCCAATTTTTTTAGAACACACAGTTTTTAGAAATTTTTAAAAATTTCTAAAAAAAAAAATTCTAATTTCGGTCACTGAATTTTTTTTTTTAAGTCATTCATTTTTTCTGCGTTTTCTCGCTTTAAAATAGAATTAAAATTTTTCTCGAATAAGTAGCGTCTTTTTTATCCAACACTGATTTCTTTTTTTGAGTCATTAATTTTTTTCTTCGTTTCCTCGCTTTAAAATAGAATTATAAATTTTTCTCGAAAAAGTAGTGTCTTTTTGTATGTAACCTGAAATTAACAGAGTGAGATGAACAAAAAATATTTTTTTGCACTACGTAATTTTGATAATTTTTTTTTTCCAAAATGAACGTTTCTTCTCATTCAAGTAGAATCGATATGAGAAGAATTTATTTTCTTCCCTCTATTGAAACTCTACCTGTCAGTATTTTAAGAAAAAAAATGTATATATATATATATATATATATATATTTTTTTTTTGAAATTCATGACTTACCACCCAAACGGAGCTCGGCAGTTGCTTGAACCATTTCGTAGTCATTTTTGGCGAAGCACTGATACATTCCCTTATCGTCCCTCGTGATGGAATATATATTTAGGGTCGAGCCGCCGTTTCCCACGACTTTCGTTCGACCGGAGCCCTCTCGGACGGGCAGGCCATCCTTGGCCCACGATATTATAGGCGTTGGTTGTCCCGTCACTGCACACTGAAACTGGGCATTTTTTCCCAAATCCACGGTGACCTGAAACAAAAAAAAAATAAAGTTCGAGCGAAGGAATTTGTTAGTGAAATAATTTTTTTTTTCACATCCTCAAAGGATGCTAATTAAAATCATAAAAATTATTAACGCAACTACCTTTAAACGTTTCATCTCTCAATCATTAAAAACGTTAAAATATTAAATATTTTTAAGACTTCAATATTTTTTTTTCTCTATAATTCTTTTTTTATCAATAAACTCATTTTTGATAATCAATCATCGTGAATTCATATAAAAAATTCAATCAATTCTCACAATACTCAACACTGTGTAAAAAAAATATATTTTTTATTTACATATAAAAAAAAGTTAGGCACATATATTTTATATCTCAAAACTTTTTTTTTTTTTTTTTTTACACTTTTCGAAAAAATATGCCATAAAATTGGGACTATGAAAAATTCGTCAAATTTAATTCCATGCATTGTGATGTAATAATAAAATTTGAGCAGGATATCTAAAAAAAATTGTGATAGCTACTTCAAGAAAAATTTGCAGGCACACGAATTGGGGAAAAAAAAAGAATCCACAAAAAGCAAAGCTTCCTCTATGAGAAAGCAATAATGTATTTTATTTTTAAAAATCCTCCCTCACGTTATTCGTCAGAATTTTTGAAAGCATCAAAAATGAAGACCTATCTTTAGAAACAAATATTTTATTTTCTGTGTGTTTTGCAATACGTATAATAAAATTGTGATTTGAGAGAATGTTAAATGATCGGTTTTTTAATGCCTCTCTCTGGTCCCTCTCTTATTGGTCGAGTGTGTCGTGGAGGATGAACGCGTCATCGATCTTCGATCCCGATAGCTTTGATCCCTGCCAATTATATATACAAGGCTCTGAAGATGAGTAGCGTGTGCGACGAGTCTGGTGCGTGATCAAGTGTATAGCTTCACTTCTGTATATCATCTCGAGAGGTTGAAGCATCGAAAGCTCAACGTGTACGTGTACATATACGTTTTCCTGCATCGGCTTGATGCGCAAAACTCTCTAAATCCGCAACCTCTTCGGCAAGCCCACTCGAAGCTTCTCAACAACTGGCTAACACACGTAGCAAAAAGCATTGCTCACTTATACAAGTGTTGCGTACATAGAAATTGTAAGTGAGCGTCTAAAGCTGTAGACTCAAACTACTTGTGAAGAATCTATTTTATTCTGTGAGATGTTTGTACATTGGTAAAGAGGATCGGATCACTTTTGCAGAAATCGACAAAATTCGATTGCTCACCAAATAATCTACTTCTCTGACATTCATATTTTTCTACAGTATACTTTTTGTGGATATCAAATATGAGGTAAAACACGTCAACCTTAATTTCTCATGCCAACAAAACGTCCTCAAATTTATTCAGGATGTTTTTCTGGTTGAAGAAAAAACGTAGGAAATTTTTCAGATTTTTTATTGCATATTCTAGGTTTAAAAATTTCGCAAAATAATCATTGTTTATTTTTTAATGCCAATACTATGGGTCACACAAAAAATCATAAGAACATCAATTTCTGGATTTTCAACGTACTTTCCAACAAGATTTTTTCTAAAATTCTCCCATTTTATTTTATCCTATTTTTCAATAAAATAAAGCTGCCACTTTTTTCCCTCCGAAACGGCATTTCTGATTTAGCTGAATTTTTCACATTTCCTTCTTTGAAATACCTAGAATTTTAGAAATAATTGGCGAGATTGGCGGAAATTTTTGCCCCAGAATTACAGCTCTTCGAATGATGGAGCATCGTGATAACAACGTTTTGTTGACATGAAAAATTGGGGTGGTCGAATTTACGTGTTTTGCCTCATATTTTTCAGCAATCGAATTAACCAACCTGTAAGCTGTGAGAGAAATTTTTTTTCCAGTCCTTATTAATTTTCTTTTTATAAGACTGGTAAAGTCTAATTTTTTATCAGCAATTATTCGACGAGTTTTGCATAGAAATTTTCATATTGACAAAAAAATGTAAGAAAAAGCAAGAAAAACTTAAACAGGACCAAAATAAAAATTCTTATTTAATTACTATTTTCTCCAATTTGGAACTAAATATAAAAAAAAATCGATAATTTTGTGTATGCAATTTTTAAGCAGTCAAATTAATATGTTTGCACCTACAAAATCGTACAAGTTGGGAATATAGAGGGAAGACAATTATTATGGATAGAACACGATTGGAGCTGGTTTGGCTTGCTTGACCTGCTGAGGTGCGAGATGAATGGACAGGCTGCTGATGATGGAGACCTCAAGTTCCACCCTCTCGGAGCCGGCGCTGTTGTTCGCGTGACATACGTAACGTCCAGCGTCCTCGATCCTCGCGGACTGGAGCACGAGGACACCGGCACGGGCGTGAACCCTTTCGGAATTGACGATCACGTCGGTGCCGGACATGGACTCACGAAACCAGAGATACATGGGCGGTGGAAAGCCCTGCGATATGCAGAACAGTACTATGGTCTCGCCAGTGCGAACCGGCGCTGGACTCACACGCTCGATGAATCTTGGTGGCTCAGGATTTCGATGCTCTGAAACAAACGAAAAAAGCCAACTAAAGTAATAAATTTTATTTTTGTTTTTTTCGGTATTCAGGAAATTTTATTTTATTAGAATTCCAGTACTTTTGTTGAGAGAGAATTATTAAAAAAAAAGAATAAAATAAAATGACCAACGTCGTTGAATAATGATAATAATGCCAATTTTCAAAAAATACTTTAGGTAAAAGAAAGATTTTGCAAAATCGACAGGAAATACAATTTTATTTTATATGAAATTAATTTTTCTCTTTTCTCAATCACAATTCTGAACTTATTTTTTTATTCTTTTATTATTGAAAAGGAAAAATTTTAATTTAAAAAAATATATTTTCATAAAAAGCTTCGAGATTAAATATAAAAATTGTTGAGAGCATTGAACGAATTTTCATAAACACAGCTTAAAACAATTGGCGAGAATGAAAATTTCACAATAGCCAAAATATTATTTAAAAATCACTGAATTAATTTTATATCAAAATAAAGTTTTGCATCGAATTAATTTTTTTTTAAATCTAAAAATCAATACATTCAAATCTTTTTGTCGTTATTATTATTACTGAAACTCAATGAAGTATCTTTAATCTTATTTATTTATTTTTTAAAATTTTTCTCTAATTTAAAAATTGCAAAATTGCAACGAATTCTTTGGTTGTAAAAGTATATATTTGTAAGAAAGTACGTCCAAAAGCTAATAACCTATCTAAACCAATCCAACCTCATTAATGAATTAACCAAGATTTTCAATTCTGGTTGACAGTCATAATACTGATGTCAATGGAAGCGGTTTATTGGTGTACGACCATCAGACTCGACACAGCGATCTCATCAATTGCCAGACAGAGATTTCCAGTAGTCACGGTCGTGTTATGCTCAGACAACATTTAGTCAGGCGGGTCCGATGCACGGACACGCAAAGGAGACAGGGTTGGAAGCAATTCGCAATACCATGGTCCGTTAAATATTTGATTAACAGCACCGTGTATTGAATTACTTTACCTGCTGTTAATGTGTGTACGTAAACCCAAAGGCTCTATTGGAAATGAGAGACAGAGAGAGAGAGATTGAATTACGTTTACCGGTGACACGATTGATTAATGAAACTAATGAACGAATTTTCACCTCGTCGTTTTTTCCATCACAAAACACTTTGCCATTAATCTGACAAGAGTTCATGACAGAGATCAGGATTAAAAAGATTGGAAGGATAAAAAAGTGAAATGGATGAAGCATCGTTGAGTCATTTCTTCAATAATCGAGAGAATCGTCTGGTAACAAATGACTGCGAACATGAAATTAATTGCAGAGTGTTAAGGAAAAATAATGACTGTCAGTATAACACACGTTGAAGTTTCGATTTTTTAGGATTTTTTTTTTTGGATAGATTAAAAAATGTTTTTGGGTGTCCAAAGATTTTTTTTTCACTCTGTTTATTTTTTTATTAATAATTTGATACCTATTTATTTGCATGCCTTTTATATTTTTTTGGAGTAGAGAATAAAATTCATGAAAAAAATGCTACTATTTTTTTTTTCCCAAAACAAATCCATCATTTTTCTTATTATAATATTTTATGCAATTTTCATTGGAAATTATATTTTAAAATAAATAAAATTTGTAATATTAATACGATTTTAATAAGTAATAGCTCATTTTGTTCGTTAAATAATATTTTACGAATTCACCGAGTAATTTGCATCATTTCACTTCTTAAATAGAAGAAAATTTTAGTTATTTTCGTAACTTTGGATTGAAACAAAATAAACAAATAGCTGTAATTTTTAAACAAAAAATATTATAAAAAAATTATTTATCGGTGAATCCATATAGCATCTTTAAAAAAAAAAAAAAAAAATTGCTTCTCACACATCAAGATCAAACAAAAATGACAAATTTGTGCTTCAATAAAACAGCGTAAAAATGTCATGGATTTTTGGCGTACTGAGTTATTTTTCTGTGAATTAATTCCTGCATATTTTTTAATCTTTAAGGAAGAATCCATAAAAACGGTTTCACTGTTATCATTCATTTTTGTCGGTCTATTAAAAGTACGGACAGCAACTCAGTGGCATCAAAGCATATATTTTCTTTTTTTTTGTTTTAAACTCCACAAATATAGATTTAAAGCCAATGCTGGTATTGATTGTAGCTTAATCCGATGTCACATTGATTTTATATTTTCTACGCTCACAATGGGAGAATTCGTGTATCGATGCAATTCGAAATTTTACATGTTTCTGTCGTGTAGAGAACGAGCATCAAACACCATCGGGTTCGACTGAGTTGGATGTTCTCCAACCACCCTCAACCAGTTGTGTACGACGTTAACTCGAATTCCAGTTCGTACAAGCGTTTTTCTCGTGTATTTTCTGCCCTCGTGTCTCCACGCTTTTGTATCTCCTATATATATATATATATACACAAGCGTTTGCAACTTTTTCCACTTTTCACTCCTTTTTTTATTTTTTTGTCCTCGCGTTCGAATAGCTCGGTGGACGCCAATGGATTACCGTTCCGAAAGCACCTACAGGCGTTTCACTCTTCTCTCTGATTTTTGACCGTCCGAAAAATCGGCAACTGAAAAATCGATCTGACACAATTTTATCCCAACCGCATCAACAGAGGCAGAGGGAGAGAGAGAGAGATTGAGAGAAGAGTCATGCAAAGTTTGTGCAGTCATGCACCGACAACCACACCAGACAAACGAAATGTCACGAGTCAGATAAATCCAAAAAAACTTTTTTTTTTTTTTCGTCGTCTAACGAATGTGCAGAACTGCCGAGCATAGATACGTTGTTGTATGCATTGCTTGGTTCTACAATGCATAAAAGAAAAGTCTCATACATCAACGCTCGAACCTACCGTGACATATTTTTTTTTTCTTTTTTCTTTTTTCTTCAGTGGATTTTACGCTGTTTTTTTGAGGCTATAAATGCATGGACCAAAAATCCGATACACTCGCTGCTACAGAGGTGACTACAAAAAAATTCTGTGTTGGAATATGTTGCGAAAATATATTGTTTTGCGTGAATATTAAAATTGAAATTTCGGATTCATTGAAGAGTGAAAAAAAATTCGAGGGTTTGTAACACAAATTTCCTGTGATTTGCATATTTTTTTTTTATTTTTATAAATTTTTATAAATTTTGCAAAATTTCAGATGATTAAAAAACACGTTTTGGCAGTAATGTGGTCATTCATGATAAAAATTGCAGAAGGAGAAATATTATTTTTGCAAAGTTTGTGAATTATGCGACGATCTTTATCAAAGATTTTGCTGAACAGATTTTTTTAATTTTTAGGAACTTAGATTCTTTTCCGCTAGATGGCGAATTCACACTTTTGCCTCTCTCGCATGTAAACTAGGCAGTCAAGTTTCTATTATCATATTTTTCTATTTTTCTTGAAATAACCATTTAATTATATTAATTACATAACATTATACAAATCGATCGGAAATAAATGAATAATTAAATATCATTTCGAGGCAAATAGAACGAATTAATAAATAATTTGAAAATTAAATGTTTCACAGCTTGGTATCGCGGCAAATTGAGTGGACTAAAAATTCTCAAGAGTAAAGATCGCGTTGTGTAATGTTTGACGATTAAAAGTCGTCGAAACGTTCTTTTAACTAAGAAATGCAAACTCTTAAAGCCATTTGTCCGAACTTCTGCGAGCATAGCACACAAGATACTTTTATTTTCTTCTCCCTTCTTACCATTTTATATTTTATTTAACTTTCTACTTTAAACGACCGCGAGCCAAGAAGAAGTTTATGTAGCTGTGAGAAAGTTTTTCAAACTCTCCATCCAGGTGTGCATAAATATATATGCATATGGGCCATTCCAACTCAACTCACTTGGTCATCGGCCTGAAACCCTTCGGATCAGGTGTCGATTTTTTTTTCGGTCACACTTTGGTCCAAAAAACAAGGTTATTTTTTTGCAGATTTTTATCACTTCTTTTGCCATATAAAATAAATTATTTTTCCATAATTTTTCAGCAAAAATGAATTTCGAAAAGGCCTAAATTTCTGAAATCTTTTTACTTTAAACCTCGAACTAAAAACAAGCATTTCCATCATTTTTTTTTTAATTTCCCTTATTTTCTAATTGAAATGGCTATTTTTTTCAATTTTATATGGGACATTTTTTTTACCACATGTTTTATTTTTCTTTTTCTTCCTACAAAAAGCCATCGTTGAAATTTTAAAGCCAGGTGACGAAGACTGTTGAACTGGAATGCTCCATAAAATCAACCGTTGCTATCCCCATACTGGACTCGCATTCACAAGCGTCTTTCCTATCCCTTTTCGTCCAGCTCACTGCGCGTCTCGCATACCAAACACATAATTTTATAAGGATTCTTTAAGCGTTTACTGGCCTCTTTATACCCGATACTCCAACTTTGTTAAGGGTCAAACGATGACGGAATTCAATTTCTCTCTGTCGATTTTCAGTCGACAACCACCCTTCTTCCCTTCGCCCAACTGTTACCGTCAATCTTTTCCTCTCTCCTCTCCCATCGTCTTTCGTTACTTTCACAGAGAACCACCCCCTCCCACCCCCCGCCCCCTCTCCCTCCCTCATGTTCGAAGGAAAAGTCAAGACTGATGTGGAAAGTAATGCAGCAACGAGAAGCTCGGATACACGTAATCGATTATCGGAGAGATTCCAAGAGTGAGAGGAAACAGGGTGTCGAAGCTGTTATACGTTCAACGTATAGCTTCTGGGGGTTTCTTTTTTTTTGCAGAGGGAAAACCTCACGTACAGCCACTTTCCACGCGTCAAATCGACTCTCGCGCTCATAACCCGACAATACACATTTTTTCATTGTTTTACAAATATTTCTAAACTCTGGTATAAACGGGGTGACCCACTTCAGCGATTTTCACCGATATCGGTAAAAAAGAAAAATATATGTATATAAAAAAAGAAGAAAAAAAGAACAACTTTTCCCGCTGGTTTAAATATTTTCACAGTATAAAATGTATCCATTCACTCCTTCGCTTCAGCTTCGTCATCAATCATCTGTCAAACTTTTATCTTTCATTTATATACCCGATTTCCACATTGCGTTTTACGTAAACGCATGAACGATCGGTTCGAAAGTGCATTTCATCAGCGTTGAGTAATTCAGTTTACGCTATTTCAATGAAAGGGCAAAAATGAATGAAAGTAAAATGTTGATGGTAGCGTAAAGAAGAAAAAAAAAATTATTTCCCAGCTCTGAGGAGTGAAATTAAAGGAAAGAAAAAAGGCCTGCAAAGTAGAACCTTGCAAATTGTTTCTTCAAGCCTCGATCATGAAAATTAATAAATATATTTTTGAAGAATTAAAAACTTGCATAAATCTTGTGTTTTCATGCTCAAGATTTTTTATATGATTCGAAATATTATCCGAAAAAATAATAGCGTCCAAGGTATAAAAAAAAAGACAGAACCACTTTTTTGAGAAAATAAGTTGAAGTGAGAATGATTAATCGTAATTTCGATATATTTCGAACAACAGACATTTAATCTTAAAACAAATCCAATATCATTTTATTTGATTTCGATGCAATGAAATAAATTTCATTACTTAGCATCACGATCTCAGCGGTCTTTCAGAAGTTTATATCGATAAGTGGTTCAAGTGGATATAGCGAGGATAAAGGAAATTGTTGCAAAATCAATTCGTCCCATTGGGAGAAAGAGAAAGGATTTATTTTGCTCGGGGTTGCTCTCCCGGCGACGCTTTTCCACCCTTAGGGCAGGCTTTATCATAGTATTTTCCTCTTTCTCATTCCTTTTTTTTTTTTTTTTTTTTTTTTTTGTATCCACCATGAGACTTGTTCTTACGACGACTTTTTCCTGAGCGTTTCGTGACTGCCCGATACTATTTGTATCGGCTTCGACAACTCTCCTCTATTCCGACCATCTTATTTCTCAATGTATATATTACTAGTATACTGCACCTATTCTCGGTGGCTCGATAAGATTGCGGACTGTGCAGCATCGGGATTTGAGTGCAGCAAAAGCTCCATTGTTTCTTGTCGACGTTGCACGTCTCGCCAGCTTTTCGATTTTCTCGATATGCTCTATGCTGATTGAACTTTGCATTTCGTTGAATCTCGTCCAAGCTATATTCGTGTACTATAGTTTCGTGCTTTAGTGGATTATACATTATTTATGGGACATTCCACCTCTCGGGTTGACCCTTGAGCCTTCCGATGGGTTCTTATGGGGGTTTTAAAAAATTTTTTTAAAGGTGAGGCCGAAAAAAATCGGTGGAATCAGCAGCTTTTTTCGACTCGGTTACCAACATTTTTTTACTTTCGAAAAAAGGTTTTTCAGAATTTTTTCCGAATTCTTTGAGATTTAAAAAAATCTTTTGTCCGAATTCTTTCAGATTCAAAAAAATCTATTTTCCAAATTCATTCAGATTAAAAAAAATCTGTATCGTTCGATAATTTCTTCCAAAAAAAAAAAAAAACCGCAGATAATTAAAGTCCAACAGGGAGGACAAGTATTTCAGCGATAGTTACAGAAAGATGAAATGAAGAAAGCTGGAAGAAAAAGATTTGAAGCTGTAGAAGTGCTACAGCATTACGTATAGCACGGACGAACGCCCGAGGAAAATCCATCGGCCGTAACCGTAGATGTAGTAGCATCCACGAGTGGATGAGTCTCGGTGATATATACGGTGTATATATACGGGTGGTTTGTTCGAGGGTGCAAAGAGTGAGGATGTGCGCCTCTCAGAAGAGATCGCTCGACGCTCGTTCGCTTCTCCGGCGCCGGGGGGAAAAGGACTTGCCACGTCGGCAAACCCTCTCGTCCGTACCAGCACTCGAAACACCTGAAAACGAAGTGCCTGGTTTGCTACAAGAGAGAGAGAGAGAGAGAGAGAGAGAGAGAGAGAGAGTTCGACCGCACGTCTCACCATGACGCTTCTGCTTCAGAACTCAAATCGAATTTCTTGCGATTCCGTGAAAGCTGCCGAGAGAAACCGACAGCAGATTCGTATAACACGTGACCGCGACGAGAATATACCTTGTCGCTTCTACCATTTCGATATATATATATATATGTAGAGAAAGACACACGTGGGGATCGAAACGATTCACGTCCGTTTCGGTGCATTGCTGTATTATGCCGAGAATCCTAAACCTACAATATTTCTGACAAGATTCACGAATATGTTTTTGTGAATCTGTCCCCGGCTACGTCCAAACGAAATCACTGTTAAGAAAATTTTGCCAAATTATTTTACAGCTCATTTTTATCGATTTTATTAAAAGAGCTTTGATTTTATGAGTTTGTTGTTAAATTAGACAAAAGCACTTTTTTTTTTAAATACAAATGACAAACATTGTATTGTTAATAAAGATTCCACTTTTTTGTACGTGTTTTTATTTTTGAAAATTTGTATTTTTTTTAAATTTCAGAATAATTAATTTGTGCTTCAAGAATTTTTTGCAATTAATAACTACAATTATATGAAAATCACAAATATAAAATTAAAAACAACTCTGAATTTATGACGAACCGTAAAATAGGTTCTGAGTCGTTAAAATTAAAAATCAGTAGATTCAAAATTATCCCAGCTCGAGTTACTAACAAAACGCTTATACGACTGATAATTAATCATCAAAATTAATAACAATTTCCATAACAACATTGATTCACAACCGTTGAAATTATTAATTTAATTTACACATCGCAGATTAGAGAAGTTCATTGTCCGGGAATTGGTACGATATATTTATAGAGTGTGGTTCGTTGGCTTATCGGTCGTTCGAGAGAGGGTTGTCTCGGGGTGCGATAGGATTATTGATCCTTTTAGCCAGCTGAACCGATGAACGACAATGAGGCACTCGACTTATCCCGTAGACGAGATGAGTCCCTGAAGAATAAATCAACCGTTAAGAGAAAACAGGAGAAACATTTCATTTAACGATCGTGAGACGGGGCGGGGGGGGGGTAGAAAATGCAGAGCTCTGTCGATTTTTCACGATAAATTCGATTATCGATGCTTTCCTCTTGTGGAGAATTCGTTGGACTGCAACTGCGATCAGGAGGGATCCGTTGTACTGCGTCAACGTATGCTGGAGCCGGACGAAAAATGTCAAAGGAAAAAGAGAAGAAGCTTCGGGGCTTTTTCTAGTCGGATCGAGATAGTGCGCCTCGGTCTCTATGGTGCTCATACCACATTCCGCAAGGGAAATTGAGTGGAAAGAGTAATATATCGGGAGGTTTTTTTTTTTTCCACCGAAATGCCCGTGGCCACGTACATACAACGGGAATCTCCCTTCGGAGCTATCCCGAGAGGTTTTGTCTCATCCTTCTCTCTGTACGGGATATTCCATACGAGTCAAACTCACTTTTCTGTCGATGTATATACCTTTTTTTAAAATTCTTTCGATATTAAAAGATTATTATAGTGTCATCGAAAATAGCCGTTCGCTCAAAGATGTTCAGGAATCAATGTCTTTGCTATTTACTTCACTTGTTCAGTGGATTTGGAGGCCCGGAAAGAGCTTTTAGATCGCTGCTTATGTGCCGGACGACTCGCGTGTGAGAGCGCCTCGCGCGCTGACGCCGCCTAGCGGAGACTGGCGTACTAACGACGGCTGAGTGGAGATTCAAACTCGGCGCGTTAGGCTTGTTCTGTGCAGCGTTCTATGAGCTAGCGCATTATTAAATGTAATGTTGTCAGGAATATTTTTTGGAACGATAAGATCTTTGAATGCCATAATTAAATCGTTTTTTCTTGATTCGAGGTAAAAACAAAAACAAAAAGAGAATTAAAAAATTTGTTCTCGTTGAAACATTTTGTGATTCATTTCGAATTTTAGAATTCTACTAAAAAATGAATTTGGAGCCTCAGTAGTATTAAAGAACGACGAGGATAGTTTTAAACCTAATTTTGATATACGTCGATGTTTCTATTCTTTTTTTTTGTTTAAAATTCATACGAAAATATTTGAATTACGACGCAGTGATAATTTTCAACAAAACGTAATTATGAATTACGTTAAAAAAAAGGAAATTATTGGTGTTTGCATATTTTGATTGGGGTTCTAATTGGATGTCTAGAATGTAGAATAAAATTCTGAAACTATAATAACGTGAAAAATAAAAAAAAATGTTTCCTGAAAAGGATGTTTGGCTTGAACGAAATAGCCCATATACTCTGTACTCCCTGTTCTCACGATGTCTACATATGGCGTTGGTTAACATCGCAGGAATTTTATTCTCCCGAAGATAACCAGAGTCGAATCAGCGATCCGTGACTAACGAAGGATCTGGCTATCTTCTTAGTAATGATTTCTGAAAAATCGCCAGTCGCGTTGCACTCGGGAGTACGGAGCTGCTGTGGAACTCGAGAGAATGGATTGTTTTATGGGAAAAGTTGCTTGAGTTTCGGGTCACCAATTACGAATGTCCAAGACAGTTGTCTAATTTTGCAAATTTATTTGTTTTACACTAGCATTCCTGGTGAAAACGATATTTCACATATTTTACAAATGTTTTTTTAGTTTCTTAAAGAACGTCTATCTTAAAATATGAAAAATCAAAATTTCTCACATTTTCTTCAGCAGAATTTAATTTCGAACATATCCTAACGTTATCCCTGATGTAAGAGAAGGCAGAAGAAAAACAAAAAAAAGAATTTTTCCTTAAAGTGGAAAAATTAAAAAACCGCCACAATTTTAGATTTTCACAATATTAAAGATGACATCAACTCCCTTAAAGCGAACGATAGATGCGCATCGCGCGAGAAGCGATGAAGGCATGCATCTCTCACACCGAGGTTTTCTGGCGCTTATGCAATGCTTCAGAGAGGGTGCTGGTCTTCATGGCTGAGCCTTCCGTAGAGCCAACGTCAGAGCCTTCCACCCCGCCTGGCTTCATCAGTGTCTTTCTGTTTTCACTACCCTGCCGTACACTTTTTTTTTTTTTTTTCTTTTTCCTTGCTCCTCGCTTTACTACCACCATCGCCAGGACCACTCCACTATATCTGCTCATCTCTATCCTCGGTGTCGCGCCATTATCCGATCCTGCATAGATCGCGCTACCTCGACGCTTCGGGGTCTGTTCTCGCGCGCGACTACATCCTCAACGCTTCGGGACTTTTTACCCTCTTCGACGTGAAAACAAAACAGATAGAGACTCTCTCACTATAGAATCGCTTCTCTTGCGAATAATTCTCAGATTTTTTTTTTTGCTTTTTTCTTTTTTTTTTTTGGTCTTCTGCATCTACTTCGTGTCTATATCCTCTCCATTATTCAGATCCTACAACGCTCATCGATATACACTGACAATCATTTGTATATGATGCACGACATCGACAGTATAATGTTTCGCAAAGCCATTTTCACATCCGTCTGAAAGACAGAATTCTCAACTACACAGTTACATTTTTTGTGCAATTATTTATGAATTTAGATCTTTTTTTAAATCCAACATATTTGTCATATTTTTTTATTTTAAATTTGATTTGATACAAAAAAATTGTGTGCAAAGAAAATGATAATTTTTTTTATGTCAAAAATATCCGAATTTCTGGAAAATTATTTACAGAAGAATTTTTGCAAATTTATTGATTTTATTTTATCAATTTCTCTAAAATTATTTACAGAAGAATTTTTGTAAATTTATTTATTTTATTTTATTAATTTCTCTAAAATTATTTACAGAAGAATTTTTGTAAATTTATATATTTTATTTTATTAATTTCTGTAAAATTATTTACAGAAGAATTTTTGTTTCAGTTGTTTCAAGCTGATTTTTGAGTTACAAGCAAAAAAGAAAAATGAACCACCCTAGTGTTGTATTCGTTTTTTTTTTCTTTCGTTTTTTTTTTTAACTAAAATTAATAGCAAGTTGTGACATATCGCTGTTGCGTCACACTTTGGGCATGCAGTACTTTTTCGTTATTAATACTGAGGGAGAATGTTGCGTGTCACGGATATGATTGAGGTAGCGAGGTATAAAATAGTTGGCCTGTGTGGGGAAAACCTACATGAGAGGTCGTAACAACGCGGTGAACAGGGCTTCGGTGAATGAATGGTAGAGAAACAATGTTTCTCTCTCAGCTTGTTCGCCACCCACAACTTTAATCAACAGACACTCACGCTTCTGCTACTATTACTGGGCTGCTCGTTCCTGGGCTTTCTACCACTATACATATACATATATATATATATATGTCTGGCTAGCAGGTACCACACGCAATTAGTCATAACGAATCGTCTCTCGTAAACGGTCCGGACGCTTTGCTCACACCCCCGTCGTACACTCTCTGCCGTGTCAACCGAGACATAGAGAAAGTCGAGAGAGGGTGAGTGAGAAATATGAGCAAAGCAAATAACCAGCCAGATGGACACGAGTTTTAGAATAATTATACGTCAATTAAACAATTTCACTTGAATTTGCGAATTTTTTTTTTTAGCCAATTTATTTTCCAACGGAATTGCAATGTTATTACTTTCAAACATACTTTATTTATTTATTGTAGATTAATAATTCAAGATCAAGTAGTTCGTTTAGAAAATTTATTGGCAGTGTCTGTAAGGGTCTGTGAGTGTATGTAAGAGTGTCCGTGAGGGTCTGTTAGTGTCTGTGAGTGCCCGTAAGTATCTGTGAGTGTCTGTGAGTGCCCGTAAGTATCTGTGAGTGTCTGTGAGTGTCTGTGAGTGCCTGTGAGTGTCTGTGAGTGTCTGTGAGTGTCTGTGAGTGTCTGTGAATGTTTGTGTGAGTGTCTGTGAGCGACTGTGAGTGTTTGTGAGTGTTTGTGAGTGTTTGTAAGTGTCTGTGAGTGCCTGTGAATGTTTGTGTGAGTGTTTGTAAGTGTCTGTGAGTGCCTGTGAATGTTTGTGTGAGTATCTGTGAGTGTCTGTGTGAGTGACTAAGGGAACACACTGCCCTTTATTATATTGTAAATTATTTTCTTCTTATAATTATTTAATTAATTTTTCCAGATGAATCTTCTTTTCAACTTTGCTTCATACTTAACTTTTAAAAATTTATATGCAAACTTTTAACCATATTTAAAACTCTACCATTAATTACTCTACCGTAAAAAAATTCCTAAGCTTCGCAATCTCAAAATTCTGATAATTAACAATATTATGCAAAAATATCTACAGACAAAATGTATTCAATGAAATTTATCGAAAAAAAGTGCAATCAATCTTTTAAGTACTTCATTCCACATTGCGCAAAAAAAAAACAGATCGAACAAAGAGGAATAATAAAAAAAATGAAATAGAAAGATCGTCGCAGAAACACAATGGGAGTTTCGTAAAAGTACTTTCACCCTCTCTCGTGTCTCGGATAACCGATTGGCCAAGTTAGAGCCGTCAATCGCTCCTCCGGAGTCTTCCTCCATTTCTTTTGCGACGATTGGCAATCGATCAGTGAGCAGAGTGCATCGAATGGATATCTACCCACTTCCGGTTATCGATCGTCGCCATTCTAACGCCAGGAAGTCGAAACTCGGCACTTTCCTTCTCTTACCACCTTTGAGACTTCTCACTGGCCAACTTTTTCTATCCGCAATTCTCGCGAATTTTTTCTTCGGCAAACTTTTACAACGCTCGACGTTGGCAAAGGAGTTTTGCGAATCCCTTCACAGTGCTCGATGATCTCAAACTCGTAAAGTTTTCTCTTTCTCAAGCGATTTATAGGGCATTCCGGGTAAGCATTGTTGACGATTATGACGTACGTTTTAGCTACTCATTTTTTTGTTATGACTCAGGAGAATGAATGAGTTTAATTAGAGAGAGAAAAAAAAATATTTTGGGATTATTATGACTATTATGAAGCAATGAAACTAGTGCAGCTAAAAATTTATTGCTTATTAATGACAGTTGAGTTAATTTTGGAAACTTTTTTTTTTTTTAGGTACCTTTGTTTTTAAACTTTCATAAACGATCCTCAAAGATTTCAATAATTTGAAGCACACATTTTTCCTTAAGTCCACTTTAATACGAATTTTATGATTTTGATTACGTATAGATAAATTAAAAAATTCAGAAATCCAAAATGGCGCGTTTCAATTTGGTGAACCAAGACGCATAAATTCACTAGATTTTCGAAAATTTATTAGAAAGTCAAGAAAAAAAAAAATGTAATTTCTAAAACAATCATTGGTCCGCAAAAATTCCTGAGAAGATACTTGGAGTAGGTAATTATTTTCTTCGCCTTATTTGCAACTTTCTCCAATACTATGTTAAAAAAAAAAAATCGAGGTATTGCAGGAAAGTCTGATATAAAATTTTTTTAAATTCTTATTTACGAATACAAGTTAAAATTGTCATAAAATTCCAATTGCAAAAAAAAAAAAACACTATAATTAACCACATCAGTTTAAATTACGACTGATTTTTTTTCTTCAACTCACCAGTAACAATGAGCCTCGCAAGATTCGAGCTCTCGACGGTGGCGCCGGTGACGTGATCGACAGTTCGGCATCGGTATCCGTGATGCTTGTCTTCGGAATTCACCGTGAATATCAAAAGTTCACCGGTCGGCAGCATGTGATATTTTCCATCTGAAACAAGTGAAACCCCTCAATATTAAACCTCAGTTTTGTCCGCGCGGAATTCGAGATTCCGGACACTTGCGCCTTTTTCGCCGTTTTCGAGCGTCAGTGTCCGGGCGTAATTTTTTTTTGGCAAAAAAAAAATTAGAAAAATAAATTCATGTATTTTCTTGAGCAGATTTCTCTCCGTCAGTTTTTATTTTCACGCAAGTGCGGAACCGGAAATCACGAAAATTCAATTCTCGCGAATTTCATGTACATTTTTAATATCGATGTAATAAGAATATCCACAAATTTGACCTGACTTCCCTTAAGGGTTTTGCGCTGAAGTAGATAAGGCTGTATGTGGCCGGACACAAGCATAAAAAAAAGAAAAAAACTGTACAGCGATGAGCGAGAGAATGACGTATCTCCACCCTGTTATACTCTGCTTGTGTACTACATAGCCACTCCATGCTACTTTTTTTTCTTTGTTCTTTTTTCTTTTTTCTTTTTTTTTTTTTTTAATATCCGAGGTCGTACTTGCTCGCACGAGGGCTACGGGGAATTACATTTTCGAATTCGCGCCCGAACCGAGCGAACTCTATCAATATGCAAATTCCTCTAATGGAAAATCCCTCTGTTTTTAGCCTTCCGCATATTCTCTCTGTGTGTCAGCCTGCGTATGCACCTGAGTGAATGGAAAAAAAAAGAAGAAAAAAAAAAAAAAAAAAACGGCTTTGAAAAACAGAAGACGAACCGAGTGGTAAAAGGGATGAGATGAAAAAAAAAAAGAAAAAAAAAAAAAAAATAAAGAAGTCGGCATTATGCATTGAAATCCTGGACTGTGCTGATTCTATTCAGCCGGCCTCGCCTCGCTCATATGTTGATACGCTTCGCTGGCTCGCTATTAACGCTCTTATTATCTCATCCACGTTGTACAATCGTAATCAATCGCTTATTAAAACCCTTCGGATCCTGAATATTCACGTATTAACTTTTAATTAAAATAATGCATTTGCATTTTTTTTTATAATCCTTTTTTTTCTTTTTTTTTCTGAATGCTTTGTCATTCATTAAAATACCAATTTTTGTAACAAAAATGTTCAGAAATATGATTTAATAACGATTTAATGAGAAAGACGAAATTTTTAATATCTCAAAAAATGTTAATACAGTTAATATGATATCTATAAATTTATGTACTAAAATTGGATATTCTATTAATGCCGGAATCGTGTTTTTAATTGAAGTTGAAATTTTTGTTAATTGTAAATTTGAATATTTTTTTTTTTTCTAACTCAACAACGATTTTTGCCATGACTTTTTTAGTGATAGCAAAAATATTGAAAAATGTTAGGGGAGTTTGAAAGGAATTTAAAAATAACCATAAAATTAATATTAAAATGTTTATATCAGATATTCAATAATATAATTTATTAATCATTTATCCACGAGTTGGCAATTTTTTATTCTCCCAAAATGGAATATTTACTTTTTTAATGCCGTCAGTATTGTTGTATTTCGAATTGGATAAGCCCGGGGGATTAATGGAGTTGAATACAATTATCGTATCGAAACATTGTTATCGCCCACAGTGCTCGATAACAGTGGGGTGAGTGTAACATGTTTGCTATTAATGGTTTTTCGCACAGCGAGAACATTTCGCCACCAGAGCGGCGCTGAGGGTACGCTTAAGGTTCAGGGATCGACGGTATTCGAGTGGAAAATGCTTTTAAAATATTTTTCAATAAACAATTACGATGAAATTATCGGGCGGAATTAAAAATTTCGTCGTTTTTAATTTAAGAAAAATTAAAATTAATTATACTTCCAAATTTGATGTTAATGGAAATTAATTCGTAGGCGTAATAATTCATAATAATTCACTTAATTAAATATTTAATTTAAATTGGATTTAAACGTCAGAAAAAATATAACTATCATTTTTAGTGATATTTTAAGGAGGAAATTACATTCTTTTCGATTTTTTTTTTTTTTTCATTGGAAGTATAAAATAAAAATATAACATGACAATATCAGATATCAATTTCAATTTCTAATACTGCAGGAGAAGCATCTGAAATTTATTTGAGGTAAAAGTAGTTATTCAAACAAGGGTTAATAAAATTACGGTGTTTCTCCGTGTCGATATATATCCCGACGATATGAACACGAGCGGAGCTGGATTTTCACGCATAGAGTATTTTCATGTCACGCCCAAAGCGCGTTATAAATTTTCACGGTGAAATATCCAGCGAAACGTATGGAGAATGGCTCGACATATAACACGAGGAACGATGGGCCATCAGCATCATCACGTTATAATCCCCGGGGCGACTTGACTAAAAGCTGTCAGGGGGGTATGAAATTCGAGAGTGTTTTATTCCTCTGAATCTATATCTAAATCTATATATTTATGTACCAATATGGGACACTCCCTGTCATCCTGATCTACGTCGAATTTTTGTTTTAAAAAAAAAGGATGCAACGTGAAACTTTGGTTCCTGATTTTTGAATTTTTTTTTCCAAATTCAGTATCAAACATTGACATACTTGAAGTTTTGTGCAAAATTTTAAATGAAACGTTCTCGATTTATAAGAATTTTCAAAAAAATTACACTCCATGAAATCCTAACTGCTTTTTCTACTTCTGCCAAATTTAATACCAGACAATATTAAATATATCTGCACTTATGAACTGTTTAGAAAAAAAATACTTAATTTTACAAAAGCTACGATAAAGGAGGGGCAACTTCTTCACTTTTGTGTCAAATTTCAGCTCAATCGCTTAAGCGGTTCTTCAGTTATAGATTATTGAATTTTCGAAGCCCTCCACACACACACACACACACACATACACACACACGGACATTTTTGACTTTCTCATCGCATACAAATGATGTAAAAGTGAAAGTATTGCAATCCAATGAAAATATCAACTTCAAGATTTTCATGTGAAATATACGTTTTGAGTGTTCTAGATTCCAAAAAACACATTCACTCATTTTTATCTGCCCGTCTGTCTGTCTGTGCCGTCTGGAAACGCGATAACTTTTGAAAGAAGCTGCGGAGTGAACTGAAATTAACAGTGTATCTTCTGCGAATTATATGCAGTCTCGTTATTGAAATTGAAAGCGAACCACCAATTGCTTCTACTACTTTACCTTAAATGTAAAAAGGAACGAAAAAGGAACTGATTTTTTCTAAACCACTTTTCTCGATTTGGACCATTCTGAGTGTCTTCACATGAAAATCTATTTAAAAAAAAAAAGGAAAAATTTCATAAATACAAAGCTTCCTCTACGAGGAAGTAAAATATACGCTCTCGGATATATTTGGCATACTTTTTTTTTCGTCCATGGCTTGTCGAATAGGAGTGGAATTCAGTGCATACGCTGTTCCTACAATACTGCACAGCTCATTGATTCACATTCTGTGGTTCTTCGTTCTCGAGAGCTTCCTCGATGCCACATTTCTGGCTGGGATTTCGACATCGTTCTATTATTCTGATTTCAGTACGGCATCGATATAGCATCCTCGTATATGCCCGATAGCAAAACGAGGCTTGTGCACTTCGGCACCACAACTCTCCGCCCATTCAGTCACCTCGGCATCGACCCGCCTTTTAGCCAACATGACGAATCTGTGAGTATTATACGAAGGTGCATAACTGCATAGCTGCAATCCTGACTTTTTCAGACTCGGACCATCCGAATCTTTGGTGAATGACAAATTTAAAAAAAGAAAAGAAATTTGATGCAGAATTTTTGCAAAGCTAC
This sequence comes from Perithous albicinctus, assembly GCA_964016905.1. Lineage (NCBI taxonomy): Eukaryota > Metazoa > Arthropoda > Insecta > Hymenoptera > Ichneumonidae > Perithous > Perithous albicinctus. The sequence continues at coordinate 37,046,345 of OZ024688.1, read as the reverse complement.
TTCTATGAGAAAGCATTTTCATCCATTTTCGCTTCCTCATCAACTTTTTTTGTTATCATTTTTGAGTGCAATTCTTCTCTGCAGTTTTGACCAGATTCGTTCTAAAGTTTTAATAGAAATCTGACCAAAAATCTGAAATTCGTCCTAATCCACTTTTCTCATCGTTTTGAACCATTCTCAGTACCCAGGCTTGAAAATATCGAAAAAAAAAAATACAATTTTCATTCAAACATGCCAACATGACGAATCTGTGAGTATTATACGAAGGTGCATAACTGCATAGCTGCAATCCTGACTTTTTGAGACTCGGACCATCCGAATCTTTGGTGAATGACAAATTAAAAAAAAGAAAATTGATGCAAAATGGAACTTTGCACATTCCTTCCTCATTATTTTCGAATTTTAGCAATTCTTCTCTGCATTTTTGATCAGTTTCATTCCAAAGTATTAATAGAAATCTGAAAAATCAGAAATTCGTCCTAATCCACTTTTCTCGTCGTTTGGAATCATTCTGAGTACCCAGGCTTGAAAATATCGAAAAAAAAAAATACAATTTTCATTCAAACAAAGCTTCCTCTATGAGGAATGAAAAAAAAAGGGAGTTTTAGGGTCTGGCAGAGAGAATCCGCGTGTATGCACGCTCGAGTAGGCGTGTATGATCGGCGCCTGTCGAAAACCAAAGTGAGCTGTGGAGAGTATATGTAACGTGTGCGGGAGAATATAGTACGCATCTATGTCTATCCACTCGGATGGTTCGCTTGTGAAGCTTAACTCCCGTTGAATGAACGTCCGTCATATTCAGATTTCGAATGTGCACCTGCGAGCTTGTCCCCCGCAGCATTTATGCGCAGCATCGTTTGTACACGACGAATTGAAATTCATACATGTGCCGTCTGTTGTAGATCTGTTCAATGTACACTATACTTATATGGATATAAACATAGAGAGGAGGATGTATCTCTCGTTATATCCATAACTCGTAATTTAGCCGATGGCCCGATGGCTTCCATTTCACTTATTAGCCAGATATACCTGTGATGTGCACACGTAGTTCGCAGCTCAATAACGTAATGGCCGCATATTCAGATGCTTTGAGTACATTTCTGTTGTAAACAAAGCTAACGATGGGGATAACATTGTATGGTATTGTATCCTCTATGGAAATTGGTGGAGAGTTCTTTTTTCTCCCTTCAGGGTATTGATCGATTGTCTATTTGTTGGTTGAAAGGTATATTGGGAATATGATAATTGATTTTTTTTTTTTAATTATTTTAGAACGCGATTATCGAGATTTTGCTGATTTTTTAAATTTTTCCTTTTCGATTATTAGATTTATGATTTATTTAAAAAAATTATTTAGGAATATTTGGCCTACTGGTTGACTTTCAAAAATGTGCAGAATGTAAAAACGAACAAAAAAAATTTTATTCTTTCTTGTACAGGTCAATAATAAATATTTAAAAAAAAAATATAGTAGCAGCCAAGTAAGTGAGATATCAGCCTTTGAATATCAGTGAATTTCACCTGACTTCCTCCTCTCAACCGTATATTTAGTCAACCGAGTACCTTGTCATTAGCTACGTAACATCGGTGTTGGCATTTCTGTTAATTACATAAATTCAACTGGAACCCCATAGTGGGAATACGCGTTTAGTTCAGTGGGGTGAACGTAAACCCCACTCTGCAGTTGCGTGGGGGGGGGAAAGGATTGGAAATATGACTTTTGGGGCGAGTGAGAGTGAGCTGCATTGCAGACTTAGTAGATATTACGAAGGGGAAGGGTGGTTCTATGCACTTGTCGAAAATGCTCGTGCAGCCAAAAGTCTACAGTCGGTACTGTGAAACAGCTGCTGAGGGGCCACGACGAATTTGCATTGCGGCTTCCGAGCACTCTGAGCGACAGAGACACTCGTAGGGAACTTTGTCCTTCGCAGCACTTGCTACGTATGCCTTATTACATGTTTTATATGGGGCATTCCATCTGATTCTATCCTGGGTCTGATTCTGATGACCCTTTCGATAGCAATTTTTTTCAATGATTGACTTAACTCTAAAAAACAAAAACAAAAACAATTTAAAAAAAAAATTACTTTTTAAATTATCTACGGATTTTTTTATAACAAATTATCGAACGACACATCTTAAATATCAAGAAAAATGCTGGAAAGTCTTGTTTCAAAATTTTTTAAAAAGTGGGCCTTTTCTCAATTTAAAAAATTAATTTTTTAAAAATCGTCATTTCGCGATGTGCAGCAGTTAGAAAATTTTTCTTTTAAAAAAGAAAGTTCCGATTTTTTCAAGTAAATATTGAGCAAAATTTCAATATTTATTAATTTGGAAAAATCGTGGATAATTAAAAATGTGTAAAAAGAATTGAGAAAAAATTGCTTTTTAAAGTTAATGTAATATAAAAAATTGCGGACACAGCTCGAAACCATGTGGAATGCCCCATGGATATATAGTATTAGAGCATTTACAATATACGGTTAGTCGTGTCGAGTTCGGCTTCCAGTTCGATGTAGACCTGAGCTGTTTCCTTTTGCCTCGCCTTCACTTCCACCGAAACTTTCCATTAATCCGCTTTTCCACAGTACAGACACTCGTTCGCCGTAAGACCCACTTACATAGCTTTTTTTCATCTCCCCTTTTCTTTTTTTCTTTTTTTCTTTTTTTTTTTTTTTATTATTTCATCTATATAGTGTGTATTCTATAGACAAAGAGGGTTTCGTGTGGAACAAGCGATTGGAACCGAGGAAGAAATGGGATTCGCATTTACGTTCTCTTTCGGATTTTCTCTTTTTCCTTCAACGCTAGGCAAATAGACATTGAAATTCGCCCTTTGCCTCGAAGGCTATATGCGGAAAGGCTGTAGTCAGTGGATTCGAATAAATTTTCGTAGTCCCAGCACAAAGATAGAAGAAATTGTTTCCTCTCGTCTCGTTTTGGTTTGGCCTGCAGGGCTCTCTGAGTTTCTTCTCTTCTTTTTTTTTTTTTTTTCTTTCTTTTTCTTCGTCAAACACTGAAAACGATAATTCACGTTTATTTTATACTCTCTCGAGGTTAGAATATAACATACAGAATTCTTGACTTTCTGTAACTTTGGAGCCCTTTTTTTTTTTTTTAAATAAAATAATTTATCTTAATTATAAAAAAGTGTTCTGTGATGAATATATACTTTTAAAAAATATTTTTTCTCCATCCTCTGCTGGAGTGATTAAAGCGTGTACATATGTCATTCGAAGGATTTTTTTTAAAACTGTTTTACGAGTTTCAAGTTTTCTCTCAACTTTTCACAAACGGCTGGTGCACGAGCGTCAGCAAGCCCTTCGACGACTCAAATAAACGTCGGGCCGCACCTGGAGCCACATCTGGCTACTAAAACTTTTCCATACATCACTGACTTTTTGTTTTCTAACCCTCTGTTAACGCGGTACACATCAGTCTTTATTTTCTGTAGCTCTTCGTTACGTTCATTCGCGTTCCATTTTACCTATTTGCTTCACTCTCTTTTACTCTGGCTCTTTAGACAGAATCGTTGGGATACCTCGTCTCCCTCTTGCCACATTTTCTAATAAAAATTTATGATCCTTGGAGTGTATTGATAATTCTATTAAATGACTTTCAATGCCCTACGAAATTGTATATTTAAGACAGTATTTGCAAGGTAATTTGGTAGATCGATGTTATACGAATCTTGGAAAAGTACGATGGCGATTGAAAAAAAAAAAAAAAATGATAACACTGAACTATAAAAATATAGAATTTCCATGTTGATGTCAATTTTGGCTTCCTCAATAGAGGAACCTTGGAAAAGACAGTCCCTTCACGATGGGCAACAGCTAGAACATTTTTCTATGCAACACATGATTTTTCAGATTTTTTAAATGTGTCCTTCGATAATTTGTTTTAAAAAATCGTAGATAATTGAAAATGTGTTGAAAAAAAAATGAGTACCTTTTAGAGTTATGTCGATAATACAAATAATTGGGGATCCAATCGGAAGGGTCGAAAGGGTCAGACCCAGGTCGCAACCACAGGTGGAATGGCCCACATACATTCAAGAATATTTGATGAATCTATGGTAGTAGCGTGTCAAGAATCGAAAGGACGTGTAGATAAAAAGTATGCGCTGATAATAGGACCAACTTTAAAAGTTACTTCCTGTTGTTCCTTGTCGAATTGACCGGAGTCAGCGAAAAACGTTCGGTCGCATGACACTTATCGACTGTATGATTCTCATCTTCGCAGAAAGGGAGTTAGTTTAACCATAAATAATAATTATCGAAGGTCATGAATACGTTTGTTCGTATACAACATATTGATTATTAGCTAAATGAACAGGATTGCATGAAAGATAAGAACAAGTATGTGTGGGATAATAGTAAATATTACACGTTCTTCCAGTTCCCAGTTTCTTTTTTTTCTATCTCTTGAGCATTTGGTTTGGGTCAATGGATAAGGTCACTACAATATTTAGAAGCGAAAAGTGTTTTGTAGTTTTCCGTGTTTATGTTTTCCAGATATATATCCTAATGTTTCAATGTCACAAAACATGCCACTGCTGCATACTGAGCTTGTAAGGTATAAAAAAGTGAGCTTCGTTCTCCGCCACCATTCCATTCCGACTTCAGCAGTGGTTAGTTATGTGACACAGGTGTTGAGTATTTAGATGTGGCCTTCTTGTAATAAAGACAAAACAGACATGGACTTGATTAAACTAGTAATTTTATATCTGGCGATGAGTGCAAGTAAATGCTTGACCGGAATTATTAAAGAGACATCAAACTCAGACGAATCGACGAGGCTTCTGGAGACAACGGTGAGATTCTTAAATATTTACAAGCATGTTGTATTGACAGGAGAGAAAGTGCAATATAATGAGTTCCAGGTGGAAATCTTATCATCTTGCTACAAGAAGGAAGTACAAACAATCGGACTTGCTGGAGTTTCGCAGGGAATTCTCTCCAAAACACTATTTTTCCCTGTGACATTAATTGGCAACATTACGAAAGATGTGAATTATAATTCGATGGATCGAAAATCACGACAGAAGCTACAAATTTTTGTGATCGCAGCTTCGACTTCCAGTCAACTCGATCAAATTCTCAGACAGACAAAGAGATCTCTGTGGTGGAATCACATGGCTACTTTTCTCATTATTGATTGGCAGTCTATTACAAAATACGGATGTTCGAATGCATTTGAATTCTTGTGGACAGCCTGGAAGATGAATCTACTCAATGCCGCATATTTGTGCCTTGATCAAAAGAGAGAACGACTGATTTACAGCTACAATCCTTATACATCTGAGGCTCCCAATCATTGGAAGATCGTGAAAACATACACAGAGAAATCTGACGGTCATCCTTGGACTGTGTTCCTGCGAAAATATCAGGATGGTAACGAAATCTGCGAGGAATTGGACTTCCACAAGACGAAGAATCTGAATGGATACCCAATTCGGTTGACCGTAAAAGATCATCCGATAGTTTGGCACACGGATCATAAGAAGACTGGTACCAGTAGTTTCGGTGGGATTTGGGGTCCTTATGCTCGGATTATTTTTCATGCTCTCAACGCCACTCCTAATTCAATATTCCACGATGTTACCGAACAGAATATCATTATGGAGGTGGTAAATGGCATCAGTGATATCATGTTAAGTCCACGTTTTGATGTGGTTGTGCAGAACTTCACGATTTCCAACTCATTCTTCAAATCTGGCTTAGGTATTTTGACTCAGTACAACGGACATGTGTCACAATTGGAGAAGATTCTTGGGGTTTTCGATAGAAGCACCCATTTCGGTCTCTGCCTGGTTGCTGTGAATACGGTGCTCTTCTTCAATTGCTTTTTGCGGCAGTCTCCTACCTCAGCAATTCTCAACATCATTCGTATCATTTGCAATTCGAGTCTTTTGAAACCACCGAAAAATGTGGCAGCGCGAATTTATTTGGCCGGTGTATTTTTCCTTGCGATTACAATACTGGCTGTTTATCAAGGAAAATTTGCGTCTATGCTGACAAAACCGATACTCCGTCGAAATGTGAATACGCTGCAAGATCTTGTTGACCTCAATTACACCATTCACGCCTACAGAGGATATACTCCATTCTTCACAGATCCAGAATTCAAAGATCGTTTCATAGGACACGACGATCATTCGTGCGTCAACTATGTGTTACGTGATTCCTCGATTGCTTGTGTGTGGGATCGAAGCGTTCTCGTTGAAGACGCGATTAAATTCAAGCTGCACCTCTCCACCGACTCTTTCGTACAATTGAATGTTGTTTTTGTGATGCGAGATGACTGGCCACTCGAAAACCGATTAAACACGATTCTCGCGACACTGACCGAGGCTCACATCACTCAACTCGTAATTTTGAATGAAATCGAACATATGATGCGTGTACACGATTTTTATGAACAACTGGAGAAAGATCGACAGTTTAAAAATATTAAATTCAGCGAGATGAAGTTTGCATTTGCAATTCTCGGAATTGGCTTGGGATGTGCAACTCTATGTTTCATTGCCGAAATAGGAATTAAACAACTTTGTTCGTTGGATTAAATAGTTCTTAGATTAAAAAAATAAATACAGCTGCAATACATGTGAGGGATGTTACAGCGATTCCACCTGATATTTTCCCGACTGTACAAAGCACACAAAAAAATGTTCATTCTTTTTTTTAAATTAGTTACGAATTTTTATATGAAAATATTGTTAGCCCGAATTGGAAAAATTTGAAGAAAGCAAAATTCAAAAATCTCGTATCAGATACAAACATTTTTAAGCCTAGACTCAGAATGGGCTGACATTTGCTTCTATTTTCTTTTTTTTTTAAATTTTGTTCTCGAAAAAATTCCGAACATATAGATGAAAACGTAGATTTTGTCGGCCTTGACCATTGCAATAAAGTTGTTATCGACCTGGAGTCGTAACATGCTATTCAGTAATATTTTACCATAGTTTAAAAAAGATTAAAAAAAAATGTACCTCCTCTCTGCACGCAAATATAATACGACTTAGATGTTTACGAAATATGTATTGCATCTAAATCGTGCAATATTTCCGTGCGCGGTAAAAGCTGACATTATTATATTTTATTTCATGCGACAGAGTCCTGTTTATCTAACGAGAACATGAGTTGCCTGATGATGCAGATGAAGAATTGAAGTCATGAATTAAATCATGATGCGTTTCTCGAATACACCTAAGTCACACGAACTTTGTGTGCAGAAAAAAGGCAATAACGTTTCATTTCGTGCTGTTAACTTGTACGATAATATGTCTGCGTCGAATAGTTCGTCTCGCAGTTTGTTAGTGAATTTAAAATGATACACTAAGTTTAACGAGACACGTACGTGAGTAAATTCAAGATTACAATTAAGCGTAAATTTTTAGTAACCATTCCGTGCGAGTAGTGTGTTGAACTATTAATATTAAATCACATTTAATTTTGAACTATGAGATTGATAAAGCATGAAAATTATTTGATATGTTGAATAAATTCATCGTGTAATTTTCTATCGAAATGTGTATTTTGTATTTCGCTTTCACGAATCCCAACAATGGTAACAACGTATTGAACAGGGTTTTCCACGTAACAGTCTTGTAACAAGCACAAAACAAACATGGACTTGATTAAACTAATAATTTTATATTTGGCGATGATTGGAAGTAAATGCTTGACTGGAATTATTAAAGAGACATCAAACTCAGACGATTCGACGATGCTTCTAGAGACAACGGTGAGATTCTTAAATATTTACAAGCATGTTGTATCGACAGGAGAGAAAGTGCAATATAATGAGTTCCAGGTGGAAATCTTATCATCTTGCTACAAGAAAGAAGTGAAAACAATCGGGCTTGCTGGAGTTTCGCAGGGAATTCTCTCCAAAACACTATTTTTCCCTGTGACATTAATTGGCAACATTACGAAAGATGTGAATTATAATTCGATGGATCGAAAATCACGACACAAGCTACAAATTTTTGTGGTCGCAGCTTCGACTTCCAGTCAACTGGATCAAATTCTCAGACAGACAAAGAGATCTCTGTGGTGGAATCACATGGCTACTTTTCTCATTCTTGATTGGCAGTCTAGTACAAAGTCCGGATGTTCGAATGCATTTGAATTCTTGTGGACAGCCTGGAAAATGAATCTACTCAATGCCGCATATTTGTGCCTTGATCAAAAGAGAGAGCGACTGATTTACAGCTACAATCCTTATACATCTGAGGCTCCCAATCCTTGGAAGATCGTGAAAACATACACAGAGAATTCTGACGGTCATCCTTGGACTGTGTTCCTGCGAAAATATCAGGATGGTAACGAAATTTGCGAGGAATTGGACTTCGACAAGACGAAGAATCTGAATGGATATCCAATTCGGTTGACCGTACATGATCATCCGAAACTTTGGCACACGGATCATAAGAAGACTGGTATCAGTAGTTTCGGTGGGCGCTGGGGTCGTTATGCTCGGATTATTTTTCATGCTCTCAACGCCACTCCTAATTCAATGTTCCACGATGTTACCGAACAGAATATTTTGATGGAGGTGGTAAATGGCATCAGTGATGTCATGTTAAGTCCACGTTATGATTTGACTGTGCAGAACTTTACGACTTCTACCTCATTCTTCAAATCTGGCTTAGGTATTTTAACCCGTTACAACGGACATGTATCACAATTGGAGAAGATTCTTGGGGTTTTCGATAGAAGTACCCGTTACGGTCTGTGCCTGGTTGCCGTGAATACTGTGATCTTTTTCAATTATTTTCTGCGGCAATCACCTACCACAGCAATTCTGAACATCATTCGTATTATTTGTAATTCGAGTCTTTTCAAACCACCGAAGAATGTGCCAGCGCGAATTTATCTAGCCGGTGTATTTTTTCTTGTGATTACAATACTGGCTGTTTATCAAGGAAAATTTGCCTCTCTGCTGACAAAATCGATACTTCGTCGAAATGTGAATACGCTGCAAGATCTTCTTGATCTTAATTACACCGTTTACACCAGCACAAGATATGCTTCGTTCTTCAGAGATCCAGTATTCAAAGATCGTGTCGTAGGACTCAACGATCTGTTGTGTGTGAATTATGTGTTACGTGATTCTTCGATTGCTTGTGTGTCAGATCGAAACATGCTCGTCGAAGACGCGATAAAATACAAGCTGCACCTCTCGAGCGACACTTTCGTACAGTTGAACGTTGTTTTTGTTATGCGAGAAGACTGGCCACTCGAAAAGCGATTAAACACGATTCTCACGGCACTTACCGAGGCTGACATCACTCGACTCATAATTTTGAATGAAATCAAACATATGATACGTGTACACGATTTTTATGTACAACTGGAGAAAGATCGACAGTTCCAAAATATAAAATTGGGCGACGTGATGTTTGCATTTGCAATTCTTGGAATTGGCTTGGGATCTGCAACTCTATGTTTTATTGTCGAAATAGGAATTAAACAACCTCGCTCGTTACATTTCAAAGTTCTTGGATTAAAATAATTTCGGCTGCCAATACGTATTCGACCTGGATCTGAGCTTCCATCTCTCGAAATTCGTCCGCAATTTTTTTGGTAATATTCTCCCAACTCTAAGGAGTACTAAAAAAAATGCCGATATTTATATCTCATACAGGATTTTTGAGAATTTTTTCACAATTTTCAATTCCGGCTAACAATATTTTCATACAAAAAAAAAAAACGTAATTAACTTAAAAATGAAAACAGATTTTTTTTTCTAGAGTTGGGCGAATACCACAAAAAATTGCGAACAAAATTCAAGTGGTCAAGGCTCAGACTCAGATCGAATCGGTGTAGAATCCTCCGTATACAAGAAATTTCAGTGACAATGTGGTGATCAAGATTAATATTTGATTTATTTTTTTTTATCACGAGCTGTACATTGCGTCCAGATTCTGTGTTAGGTTGTAATAGATACAGATGAAAACGTAGATTCGACCTGGAGTCGTGACACGCCACGTAGTCATATTTTACCACGGTTTAAAAAAACTTTTTCAAATCTACCTCCTCTTTCGAGGCAAATATAATACTCGATTTAGGCGTTCACGAAATTAGAGTAGATAATTTAAAATGTGCAACAATAAAAAATTTGCTGTTTAGAGTTATCTCAATAAAATATAAAATTGCGGAACCAATCGGAAGGTCGGAACCACAGGTGGAATGCCCCATATACATTCAGGAATATTTGATGAATTTATGGTAGTACATCGTCAAGAATTGAACGAATGTGTAGATAAAAAGTACGCGTTGGCAATATGACTAACTTTACAAGTTACCTTCTGTTGTCCCATGTGGAATTGACCGGAGTCAACGGAAAACGTTCGACCGTGTGATACTAATCGACTGTGTGAGCCTCATCCTCGCAGACAGGGAATTAGTTCAAGCATACATAAGAGTTATCGAAGGTCATGAATACGTTTGTTCATATGCAACATATTGACTATTACCTAAATGGAAAAGGTTGCACCAAAGATAAGACCTAGTATGTGTGAGATAATACTGAATGATTACACGTTCTTCCAGTTCCTAGTTTTTTAACCCCTCGAGCATTTGGCTTGCGTCAATGGAGAACGTCACTACACCATGTAGAAGCGACTGGGGAACAGTGTTATGTAGTTTTCCATTTTTACGTTTTCCAGGTATATATCCTAATGTTTCAATGTCACAAAACATACCACTACTGCATACTGCTAGAGCTGTAAGGTGCAAAAAACGTGAGCCTCGTTCTCCGCCAACATTCTATTCCGACTTCAACAGTGGTTAGTCATGTGACACAGGTGTTGAATACTTAGATGTAACCTTCTTGTAATAATCACAAAACAGACATGGACTTGATTAAACTAATAATTTTATATCTGGCGATGAGTGCAAGTAAATGCTTGACCGGAATTATTAAAGAGACATCAAACTCAGACGAATCGACGAGGCTTCTGGAGACAACGGTGAGATTCTTAAATATTTACAAACATGTTGTATTGACAGGACAGAAAGTGCAATATAATGAGTTCCAGGTGGAAATCTTATCATCTTGCTACAAGAACGAAGTGAAAACAATCGGGCTTGCTGGAGTTTCGCAGGGAATTCTCTCCAAAACACTATTTTTCCCTGTGACATTAATTGGCAACATTACAAAAGATGTGAATTACAATTCGATGGATCGAAAATCACGACACAAGCTACAAATTTTTGTGGTCGCAGCTTCGACTTCCAGTCAACTCGATCAAATTCTCAGACAGACAAAGAGATCTCGGTGGTGGAATCACATGGCTACTTTTCTCATTCTTGATTGGCAGTCTATTACAAAATACGGATGTTCGAATGCATTTGAATTCTTGTGGACAGCCTGGAAAATGAATCTACTCAATGCCGCATATTTGTGCCTTGATCAAAAGAGAGAACGACTGATTTACAGCTACAATCCTTATGCATCTGAGGCTCCCAATCCTTGGAAGATCGTGAAAACATACACAGAGAATTCTGACGGTCATCCTTGGACTGTGTTCCTGCGAAAATATCAGGATGGTAACGAAATCTGCGAGGAATTGGACTTCGACAAGACGAAGAATCTGAATGGGTACGGAATTCGGTTGACCGTAAAAGATCATCCGATAGTTTGGCACACGGATCACAACAAGACTGGTATCAGTAGTTTCGGTGGGCCCTACGGTCTTTACGCTCGGATTATATTTCACGCTCTCAACGCCACTCCTCATTCAATATTCCATGACGTTACTGAACATCCTGAACGGTCGGATTCTAAGGTGATTATGGAGGCGGTAAATGGGATCAGTGATATCATGTTATATCCACGTTTTGATCTGGTTGTCCAGAACTTCACGGTTTCTATCTCATTCTTCAAGTCTGGGTTAGGTATTTTGACTCAGTACAACGGACATCTATCACAATTGGAGAAGATTCTTGGTGTTTTCGATAGAAGTACACATTTCGGTCTGTGCCTGGTTGCTCTGAATACCGCGCTCTTCTTCAATTGTTTTCTGCGGCAGTCTCCTACCTCAGCAATACTGAACATCATTCGAATTATTTGTAATTCGAGTCTTTTGGAATCACCGAAAAATGTGGCAGCGCGAATTTATCTGGCTGGTGTATTTTTTCTCGCGGTTACAATACTCGCTGTTTATCAAGGAAAATTTGCCTCTCTCCTGACAAAATCGATACTTCGTCGAAATGTAAATACGCTGCAAGACCTTCTTGATCTTAATTACACCGTTCACGCCTACACAGGATATTCTACATTCTTCAGAGATCCAGCATTCAAAGATCGTTTCATAGGACACGACGATCATTCGTGTGTCAACTATGTGTTACGTGACTCTTCGATCGCTTGTGTCCAGGAACGAAATATTCTCATTGAAGACGCGATAAAATACAAGCTGCATCTCTCGAGCGACGCTTTCGTACAAATCAATGTTGTTTATGTGATGCGAGAAGACTGGCCACTCGAGAAGCGTTTAAACATGATTCTCGCGGCACTGACCGAGGCTGACATCACTAGACTCGTGCTTTTCAATGAAGTCGTACATAAGATGCGTGTACACGATTATTATGAACAGCTGGAGAAAAATCGACAGTTCCAAAATATTACATTCAGCGAGATGAAGTTTGCATTTGCAATTCTCGAAATTGGCTTGGGATGTGCAGCTGTATGTTTCATTGTCGAAATAGGAATCAAACGACTTTGTTCGCTGGATTAAAATAACTCCTCGAACCCTCGAATTTCGTCCCCAATTTTTTGTGACATCCTCCCAAATCTCCGGAGCACTCAACATTTTTTTTAATTACAAAAAAAAGAAGACATTTAACTACGATTTTGTATATGAAAATATTTTTAGCCCGAATTGAAAAACGTGAAGAAAAAAAAATTCCCTAAAATCCTGATTCTGTGTTAGGTTGCAATAGATATGAATCTGAATGTAGATTTTATCGGCCGTGACCCTTACAATAAAGTCGTTATCGACCTGGAGTCGTGACACGCCACGTAATAATATTTTACCACGGTTTAAAAAAAAAAATAAAGTCGACCTCCTCTCTGCACGCAAAGATAATACGATTTAGGTGTTTACGAAAAACACGTTGTACCTAAATCGTGCAATCTTTACGTGCCGGAGCAAAAGCTAACGTATCTATTTTTAATTTCACGCGTGACAGTCCCGTTTATCTGACCAGAACATGAGTATCATGATCGTGCAAGATGGGGAATTTAAAGCATGCCGTGCGTTTCACGACTGCGCCTAAATCGCACGAACTTTATGTGCGAATAAAAGCCGATTATTTTTCATGCTGTTATTAATTTGTGCGATAATATATATGCGTCGAATAGTTCGCCTCGGAATTCGCGCGAATGCAGTTCAAACGGAGAGAATATTGTGTGGAGTTATTTATTTTTGTTAGTGAATTCAGAAGGATACACTAAATCTGACGAGAGGCGCACGTGAGTAAATTCAAGATAATAATTAAGCGTTAATTTAGAAGCAACCATTCCGCGCGAATAGTATTGAACTATTAATATTAAACCTCGTTTAATTTCGAGCTATGGAGTAGAGGAAGCATGGAAATAATTTGATATGTTCAATAAATTCATCGAGTAATTCTATCGAAATGTGTATTTTGTATATTCCGCTTTTCACGAATCCCGACAATGATAATAACGTATTCAACAGTGTTTTTCACGTGACACACCGGTTTCGCTGATGGAAATGTCAGGTTTGGTCATCGTGAGAATGAAGCATTTTAATTACGCAATGCGTTTCTCGTACCGCGTAAACTGTACGGTCTGTCTGTGTGCAAACAATTTTTTTTGTATCTTCAATTTTTCACCTATACGATATTGTCATTGATTAACGTGCAATTTAAACACTGAATTTTTGAGCTTCATGGGCATTCATACTCAATGGATGTCTGAATTAATGAAACGAAAACGTTGCCACCTGTGAAGCATTCTTTTTTCATCTGTATGTAGAACTTTTGAAAAAAAAAAAAAAGAAAAGAAAGAAAAAATTGTTCGCCCCTCCAAATACCTTTTGCCCACTCTGCCAATTTTTTATAGTCACCGCACATATCGCTGTAGGTTATATAAATTTAAGAGGACAATAAAAAGTGTCGGATTCAGTGAATGAAATACAATTGGAAAAAAAAAAAAACGTGGCCGCATTTGTCAATGGAATGCTTTATGCACAGCTTATTGATTGTCCTGTAAATAACAGGAGTGAAAAGATCCTACCAAAGACAAGAACGTATGTGCCACTAATTTCACTCCAGTTGACTCTACTTCATTGTGATCCCTCGAGGATATGGCCTGCATCAATTTGGATAATGACCAGTTGGCATAACAGCTACTAGGTGTACATCGTTCTTTTGCAAAGAAGTCAAGGGTTCCCGGTATTATATTTTTCAGGTAAATACGGATAATTTCGTGGTCAAGTGGTTTGAAAAGAAAATGAAATGAACACTTCTAGTATTGTGAGGTATGAAACGTGAGCCTGTTGGCATTCTACTCCGCGTTCAGCCACGGTAATCATGTGACAGGACAAACAAAAGACATGGACCTGGCTAAATTGATGGTTGTATGTTTGGTTGTATTGATCGGAAGTAAATGTTTTGCTGGAATTATCAAGGAGACGTTCAATATTGACGAGCCGGTGGAGCTTGTAGAGGCAACGGTAAGATTCTTGAAGATTTGCAATCATTGTAAACGCCCAACAGAAGACAGAAATATTCAATGTGTTCCAGGTAAAAATCTTGTCATCTTGCTACGAGAAAAAAATAAACACAGTGGGTCTTGCTGGGATTCCAGAGGAAATTTTCTTCAAGACACTATGGCGATCGAAACGACCTTTTCCAGTAGCATTAATCGACAATATTACAAGTGTTTTGACGAATGTCACGGATCGTAAATCACGACACAAGCTACAAATATTCCTAGTCACAGCTTCCAGGCCAAAGCAGCTGGAGCGAGTTCTCAAGAAGATCAAGGATTTTCCGTGGTGGAATCACATGGCAACTTATCTGATACTCGAGTGCCAGTCCAACACCGGATGTTCGAACGCGTTTGAATATTTGTCGATGGCCTGGAAAAGGAATCTGCTTAATGCAGTGTACATGTGCGTTGATCGAACGAAAGGACGACTGATTTACAGTTACAATCCTTTTACATGGAAGGCACCTGAGCCTTGGCAATTGGTGAAGACTTACAAAACAGTGAAGACGAATCATCCTTGGAGCTTGTTCGTACGTGATTATCAGGATGATCGTGAAATCTGTGAGCAACTGGACTTCGACAAGGCAAAAGATCTGAATGGTTACGAAATTCGTTTCACCGCAAAAGACTATTTGCCATTTTGGATCACGAATCATAATGAAAATGGGACGAATAGCTTTGGCGGTTCGTTTGGGAATCAAGCTCGTATTATTTTCCATGCTTTCAATGCCTCTCCTCATTGGATTCATTCATCTCTCACGGAAGAACCTGGACTAATCGGTATCACAACAGACACGATAAGTGGCATCAGTGATATCATGCTATTGCCCCGTTATACTCTCTCCGTGATGAATTTCACATTTTCATCACCGTACATGGAATCCGGACTGGGTATTTTAACACAAAATCGAGGAAACGTATCGGAATTGGAAAAGATTCTAAATGTCCTCGACAGAAGATCTCGTTTTGGTTTGTGTCTGGTGATCGTGAATACAGTGATGTTCTTCATGTTTTGCCTTCGACAATCATTCGCCTCGGGATTGCTAAACATTTTGCGTATAATTTCAAACGCTGGTCTCACAAAAATACCGAGTAATCCAGCAGCGCGAATATATCTAGCTGGTGTATTTTTTCTTGCTGTTACAATTTTGGCAATTTATCAGGGAAAATTTGCGTCACTGCTGTCAAAACCAAAGTTCCTACCGAATGTTGACACGACGCAAGATCTCGCTGATCTCGGTTACACAATTCATGGCCATCGATTGTACGCTCCTTTGTTCTCCGATCGTAAATTTAATCGACGTTTCGTTGAACACGAGGATTATCGTTGTACGGATTACGTGTTACGTGATTCCATGGCTGCCTGTGTCTGGGATCGAAACACGCTTCTCTCCGACGCGATTGACTTTAAGCTGCATCTATCCAACAAGATGTTCATGAAAATGCATCTTGTTTATCTGATACGAGAAGACTGGCCACTTGAAAAGAGGTTCAACAGGATTCTTGCGGCACTGATCGAGGCTGATATACCTCGGATGATAATGATGGGGGAGGTTGAAAAGCTGTTAAGTATCAACGATTATTATAAAAAGCAGCAGGAAATTGAACAGTTTAAAATCATTAAATTAAACGAGATGATCTTTGCTTTTGTGCTTCTTGGAATTGGTTTGATATCCGCGACTCTGTGTTTTATCTTTGAAACACGAATTGAATGCCAATCGAGATTGATAAGTTTATGTGCTCGCATTCGAAATCGGCTTTGATTACAATAAACAGACCCAAGAAATTTACAACGAAAATCTCTCTGTTGAACAAGATTATTCGCAATTGATCCGTTCATTAAAATTAAGGGTTTTGCGTTACGATACGAAGGTAGCTTTCACCGGCTCTGATCTTTCGACTATAAAAGCGTTATCAACCTGGACAACTAGACGTGACACGCGATGTCAAGAATACGAGATTCGTCACAGTTTGCGTGACACGAAGTGTCGCTCAGCGGAAATTTTTTGCTACGAGGCAATCCAGCTCAGTTTTCAGATCATTTGTCCTCCTTACTTTTTTATTTATTTTTTTTAATAATCATAACTCTGCTGACATATTCGCGTTATCGAAATTTCGTGATTTTCCAAATCATACTTTTTTCAAATAAAAATATCTTGAAACTAGATACTCGTGTAAAAAAAATACAAAATAATTTTTTAAATAAAAAAATCAAGGTTTCAGAAAAGGAAATAAAGTTTAAAAATTTTCTATGCAAAATGCAGAACAAAAATATGATACATTTCAGCCAGGAATGAACTTAGGATTTCTAATCCGATGTTCAAGAGCTTTTTTTACATTTTTAAAAGTTACATATTCAAAAAATTAAGTCTGCTAGTAAGATTTTACAAAAATGCCAACCCTCTTCGAGCTATTTCCAAAATTCTTGCTCCCAATACCATCGCCCACTCTCGTCCTCCAAAACTCGGAAAGTCTTGCGCGCCATCAGGCTAAATTACAAACTCCCAAGTGAGCCAGCGAGCGAGCGCGTTCCTGCATTTATTCATGCGGCAGACGTAATTAAAATTACGAAGTTTGGTAACGAATTACAGTGTGCGCTCTTGCAGGCTCATACCTCGTTCTCCTCCCCATCGCCCCCCCCCCTTTTCCTCGTCGCCCATTAATGGATCGCACGCGCACAGGGATAAATTAAACGCTCACACCCTTACACAACGAAATATTTATGGTTCTCGCTCACACACCGATCAACCTGCGGGAATAATTTTTTTTTTAAAATACTCCCAAGCGTTTTTATCAAAAATAAATTGTCCAACAAGCTATCTTGTAACGTAACTCAAAATCATCCACAGCTGTGTTGAAATGTTATCTTCCATAAAAAATTATGTTTTGTTTCCTCATGAAGGAAGCTTTGTTTTTGGAAAAAAAAAAAAAATTATTTCGCTATTTTTTAATTTAACGTCACAGGGGAAGAATTTTCTGGAACTCATGCATCATGGTCATTATAATTGGTGTTAATTCTGCTTTTTTATATGTTATAAAAGTTTTATTTTATTTTTTTTTTAAATATGAAACGACGTAAACTCGTGAAAATTTCAAACTAACAAACAGGATTTTAATTATAATTGGTGGAAAGTTATTGAGGCTTTCTACGTCAACAGGGTCACTATAAATGTTACAAATCTCCTTTTTTTTTATCCATGCAAATATATTCTGTTCACTCTGCTAATTTTTCTATAAGTTCTCAACATTTCACTGTAGATAATATAAAATTAAGAGCATAATAAAAAGTGTAGAAGCTATTGAAAAAAAATAAAATAAAATAAAGACAAAAGTGGCACAATTAATAAAGAACGCTTCTAATAAACGTAACTTTACAAACAACAAAACAAATATCCAAACTTCTGATCATAAACTTTTTTTTCATATCACTGCCAAGCACTCAAAAACTGACGTAAATACTTGTGACACTTCAAGTCAAAGCGCTTTAATGAAAGCCTCGTTATCCAGTTGTAACTAATCTCATTCACTGCCTCGGATACTTATTAAAAAAAAAAAAAATTGATGGCGTATCGTCGTGAAAGCCGACACTGTAATATATAACTTCCATGTACAGTCCATAACACAGCATTATATTATTGCCTATGGTACACATAGACACACATATACATAAGAGAGTTTCATTGTGCTCGTAGCAGAGATTATGTGGCAGGTATTATCCTCACGCGTTCTATGTAAATCAGTGTAGACCTGGTGCTCGCCCAGCGTTTCGTATTATGTAAATGACTCGTGCTTATGCTGTTGGTGCTGCTTCTGGGAGCTTGCCGTTGTCGTAAATGCTTCGGATTTCTCGTGTGTGGTTTATACCGTAACTCATACGGTCTACCCTCTGCCTCTCGTTAATACACATATAGGAGATATACAGTGAATCGTGGCATACCAGTGAATAATATGGGCCATTCCAGACCGATTTCACCTGGATCTTATATCCTCGAATTCTCGGATTTCACACTCTTCATTGCTATTATTTTACCGACTCTGAGAAACATTTGCAAATTTTATTCGATTTTTTAACATATTCTTTATTTTTATAAGATTTTTCAGAATTTTTTCAGAATTTTTTTCATATTTTTTCATATTTTTAAAAACGCAGGTTAAAAAATTCAAAAGATTCAAAAAATTGTATCTCAGGTAGAAAGTGTTAAAAAAAATTGAAAACAAATTTGCTACGTGTTTTTCGAAAAGTACTTTTGTATCAAAAATTACGATGCCGATCTGAGATGTCATCGCCAGATCTATATACATACATACATACGGACATTTTTTTAAAACCAATTTTCTCGACCTTTTCAACCATTTTGAGAATGCTGACATAAAAATCTCGGAAAATTTTTTTTTTTCACGAAGACAAAGCTTCCTCTATGAGAAAGTAAAAATTCTGCTTGCCTTTTGGAGTTCTAGCTGCAGCATAAAAAATCGTGGGTCAAATTCAAGAGCTCGAGTATTAGACTAAGGTATGGAATGCCCCATATCTGTATGAAACCTATACACGTGGGTTTTGTGGAAACCACATCGTGTTACATATCGCGTGAGACTCTTGAAATTTCCCTCTCAACCCTCTAATTAACCCGCGAGTATTGGCCTTATGTACAGGGGATGAGAATTTTCCTCCCCTATCCTCTTTCACTTTACGTCTGGCCTTTCTCATCTCGTGGTATTCGCACGAGTACCACTCACTTCTGTGGTAACGTGGACAAAAAATCAGTACATCGTACCACCCTCGTGTGTATATATATAGCTTTCCACTCGATGCGTTTCTACCCTATCGAACCGAAGATAAGAGCGGTTCTGTGCGCTCCTTTCGTCGATTCATTGCCTACCCTCGTCACTGACAGTACTGCAGTTTCTCTATGTTCAAATACTGCAGTTTGCCCGATATCGGTTGCGCTTGGTAAGTCAGAAAATTACGAGAATGAATTTGATTCAAATACTTACTCAAGCTTGGTTAGACAAAAAAAAAAAAAAAATTCCGATATTTTATTTGCATTCTCATCAAAGAAGCTTTTCAGGATTTTTTTTTCCCAAGATTTTTATGTTGGAATTATGTGTGTGCCAATTTTTTTATATATAAAAATGGAATATATAAAAATGTTTGGGATTGAATTTGGCGAGAATCGATCAATTACTATTCTTCAAATATTTTTTTAGGAAGCCAAAATTAATAAATCAATCCTCCTCATAGAGAGGCTTTTTTTTTTTTTTTAATTCGTCGAACGAAATATATCTACTCTAATTTACGTTTTCGTTTGCAACCAAAAACTGTCCAACTTCTTCAACGAAACACATTTGTCGAGGCCAAGAAAAGCCTTGGATAATTTCAGTTTCGAAGTGCAAACTTTTCCCAAGTGACACCGTTAATTTTCTTCGTGTTTAATGCTTCTGGAGAGCATAATCGTAGAGTGAAAATTCATCCCTTTTTAGTGTTCGCGGGACGTAAAGTTATTCAGGACTCAATTACAGTCGCTCCGGTTATAATGTATGTACTCTCTTAACACCGGCTGTAAACTAAACTAGCACACTCACCGCTTTCGGCCGCTGGAAATACGTTGAAAGCCGAGTCTTGTACCCAGGAAGTAACCTTCACGTGCTTCTTGACGTTGGGTGGAATTTCACACCTCAGGACACCAGTATTGCCGACCCTCACGTAAGCGTCCTTCACTACTACGTCGTACTTTTGACGAACCACTGGAAAAATAAAATGGGCCAAAACGCACATTTAACTAAGTTAAACGATGAAAAAGGAAATTAAAAAAGAAAAAAAAAAACATCCGTCGGCATTCATGCTGTATTTTTTATGAAGTTTGATATCCAATCTTTTTTTTTCACAGGGAAAACTGGGAGTAGTTCTTCTTCTTTTAATATTTTTTTTATATGTATCATTTTACATCTTTAAAAGCCAACTTTGTAAATTTATGTCGTTGCAGTTTTTGCTGTAAAAGATAGCACAAAATTTGTAGATGTGTAAAAGGAATTTAAAAAAAATGGTTCTTTGACCAAATTTTGAATTTTGAACTTTCTGACCTTGTCAAGTATTTTTGTAGCGAATACATTTTTTAAAATTGTATTCCATGTTTTATTAAAAAATTTATCTGAAGTTTTATTATTGTATTTTGTTGATGTTGGACAAAAAAATTTGGTATTAAAAATTGGAGTACAGAAAAAAGGCAATTTAATTAGAAATTAATACAAAATCACAACGAATTTTTATTTATCATTGAAAAAGAATGTTTTTAAATTTCAATTTTCACATAAATACCCTGTTTTCTATAAAAAAAAAATTATTATCATAAATACAAATATAAATGATAATATACATTTTTCTTCCTAAAATTTCAATTAAAATTCTAAACCTCTTTCCCAAAACAAGACAAAAAAATCCAAAATCCGAATAAAAAAAAAGTTTATAACAATCGAAAAAAAAAAAAAACAAAATTGTAGAGTTGGATCGTTGCTCACAGAGCCCGATAAATAAATATGCCGTCAATTCGGGCGCGTAAGCGCGATAAGTGATTCCTGGCACGTTATCGCGAGCATTTAAAGGGGAAAGAATCGTGGCGCATTAACCGAAGAAGAAGTCCGGACCCCGAAGAGAGAGAGAGAGAGAGAGAGAGAGAGAGAGAGAGAGAGAGAGAGAGAGAGAGTCCGCCCCATCGGGTGACTTAGTTGAGAAGTCGTCAAGAATATAGAGAGCGATGGTAAAACCGGAATGAGAGGTATAGAATCGAAGGATGGTGGTAGTTGGCGCGACGCGAAACCGCGGAATCTTGATCTTGGCAGTTCCACTGCTTGGTGGTGGTGCTTGCTGCTGCTATGTTCTACCCTCGAGTCTCTCTCGCGAGGGAGAGTAAAACGGGGCCATTCATCTTCGGGGTTGTGGTAAACGTAGTTGGCGCGCGAGAGCGAGCTTTCTTTCCCGTCTCTTCTCTCCCTTTCATCGCATAGCAGCAGCAGTATAGTTTCAACGTTTCCACAAAATGGAATGAGGCGAACATTTATTTCGGCGAGCTTTTCAGCCGGTCATCACACTGTAGGAGCTTGGAGGCTTTAATGTACTGTAATGTATATAGCGTCTCTCACGACTCTCGTATAACCACCATTGTACACACTTTGCCAGATTTGTAGATGCTATTCTCACGCGTTCAACAAATGTTAAACCCAGCATGTACCTTAAGGGAGACCGAGTCATGAAACACCAACCAAAAAAAAAAAAAAACCATGGAAATTAAATAGTACAGCAATTGCATATGAAGCATTCCAAGCCAACTCTCTTGGTAATCGGATTCAGTAGACGATTTTTTTTTTTACATATTTTGCTCCATAGAAAGAGGATATTTTATTTTTCGATTTGTATCATTTTACCCTATAAAACACATTTTCTTTTCATAACTTTTGTGTAAGAATGAATTTCGAAAATTTGTTTTCTACAAAATGTAGGACTAAAAAGAAGCATTTAGATGAATTCCTATTATTTTTTTAAATTATGGAAATACTTGCTTCTAGTCCTAGATTTAATGGAGAAAATTTGCGAAATTTAAACCTGATCCAAAATTCATTTCAACTTCTTCTTCTTCTTCTTTTATTTGCCCAATTTTTCTTTCAATATCAATTAGCAGAATAATTTGAATGAAAAAAACAAGTAGAACGATGAAACTCACCAGCTCGCACTGTGATCTCACGTCCGAGAACTTTGCCGACGCTGTTTGACGCCTGACACCTATAAACAGCTGCGTGAACGTCGCCTCGATAACTCTCACCGCCGAATGGCAGAAAAAACATAGAACCATTGACGAGCATCTCCCGGATGTTGGGAATCGGATGGACCGGCGAACCGTCTCCCATGAACCAGTCGACACGGGGACTCGGACTTCCCTTTGCCGAGCAATGGATCATTGCACCAGTGTCGTTCGAAAATTCCACTGTTGAACGGGGCTGCGATGTCAGAACCGGTCCTTGGCTGTCCAGAACCGTCCCTCGGCCTGTAAGAAGAAAGGAAACAAGAATGATTTTTGAGAATTTTTTTTTCAACGAAGGTATTAAAAATCATATTTAACAACCTGAGCATTATTTCAACTTGGACAAAAAAAAAAAAGAAAAAGAAAAAAATTAAACGGTGTTTTATGGTACTAAATAGAATATCGAAGCCGAAGCACTTTCGTCCACTTTGTTGAGCTAAAACAGCCTCACGAGCCATTTCTTCGGCGTTAACGTCGTTAACTTTGCCACTTCGCTTTCACCGCGAGCTTCCAATTCACGTCGATATTAATTAAAGTCTTGGCAGAAATATATATATAGAGAGAAAAGTCTCGTGAGGCATAAACTGCGTTTCAACGAGTATAATTTTCTTTCTATTCTTTGCCGCAGCATATTTCTCTACGATTTCGAAATAACAAAAAAAAAAAAAAAAAAGGTATTATGTTTAGTGGAGAGAGAAAAAAAAAAAAATCTTAGGAAAAATGTACAATAATCTTGGGCTCTTTTACTCTACTTTTTTTTTTTTTTCATAATATCTCTTCATTTAATGAATTATGGCAGAAAAACGAGCGGAGAGAAAAGCGGGTGGTAAACCCGTGCCCCGCCTTTGCGATTATTCTCGGTTTAATAAATTATGTCCGTGGCAACAGAAACGCGGCACACGGCGGGGGCGTTTCTCTTGTTGTTGTTGTTATTATACATTGTACTCTGGCGATCCGCCACTCGCACGCTATTACCCACGACGTAATAAATATTAATTTCGCGATAAATTATATCTCGTTCATTTCATTAACGCTGCCTTTTGCCATTTCGATTAATAAAACATTTATAACACTTGTTTTTATTTGATACATTTTTAAAAAATTTTTAAATTCGATTCTGTTATCAAATTTTCGATACTATGATTTTTATAGAATGACAGAAATTAAATTTTTTTTTAATCTTTTAGTTTAAAAAAAAAAGATGCAGAATTGGAGAAATGAATGATGGATTTTCTCCATTTGAGTCTCGTGGCATTTTTTTTAAATTCATTCTTGAGGAAAGATATTTTTATTATTAGTAATAAAAGGGTTACAATTTTTTTTTAGCAGGTCGACATCAGGTGGAATGCTTCCAACACATGATAAATAAAATTTTAAACTTTCTAGAATTTTCATATTCGTAAAAAATGTAGGAAGCATTTTTAAAAAATTCGACTTTATTTTGTTAACTCTCGTTAAATAATGAATTGAGTATTTCTTGGTTTTATTGGCGTTGGAAAATTAAATTGTGTCAATAAAAGTGAAAATTGAGGATCGTCCAATCGTTTTTTTTTTTTTCTTTCTTTTCAGCCCCTTTCAAGGACGTATAGCTAACGAATTGAATTGATGAATAATTTTACGATGGAATATCGCTGACAAAGCAGGATTTTTAAGTCTCCAATTGAGAAGTGAGCAGACAGAAAGGGAAAAAACGTGCTCTGCGGATGAACGTGTAACATTGCTGAGTTTTCATCCTACGAATTGGAAACTTCGTTACCGGCGAGACCCCACTCGAAGCATGTATACTGAAAAGTGCATCTTTCTTCTTTAAGAAGAATTCATCGACTTTAAATTCAATTTATCGTCTTCCACGACTCCACAGAAATTTTTCCTCATAAATCATCTTATACAAAATGATCCAAACGATCGAGCATCCGCGTCTGCCCTCCCGAAGTATTCGCAAAACTTTTATACAACCTATAACAGACAGAAGACATGAATCATCGTTTCGCGATCACCTCTCTTACAGCTCGCTTGTTCATATTCTTCCGGTACTGCTTCCAACTACTACAACATTCAAGCCCAACCGCACTCCTCGTCTAGCAACTCGTTATTTCTCAGTGGCATTCTCGTCCGCATCTACGCTACATCTACATCTATCGCAGTAGTGGCACAGTTTCGTGATTGTATATATATATTCGAGATAACGTATAAAAAGAACGATTTGGGGCAAGACGGAAAAAAGTTGTCTTTACTATTTTATTTATTTATTTAAAAAAAACTTAATGTGATGTAATATAGAACAATAATAATAATAGTAATAATAATACTGAAGATTTATAAATTAATTTGTAAATAACTCTTTAGTATTATTATTATTATTATTATTTGACATTGATTTGGAATAATAATAATAACAACAATAGTACTGAAGATTTATAAACTAATTTATAATTAACTCTTCAGTATTATTATTATTATTATTATTCAAAATCAATGTTCTGGATAAATTGAATAATGTTGATTTTTTTTCTCTCTCGTTTCAAATTACTCAAATTCTATTGAAATTTAATTTTTTGGTTACGAATACACAAACTAAAATCGCCTTACAAACTGAAGAAAAAAAAAATGATTTTCTAAAAAATTTAAAAAAAAATGCAATATTTTGTCCATAAAAAATATTTCAAAATTTTTCCTTAAAGTGACCAAATTGTCCCGTCCTTATAGCTAATTTATAAATAACTTTTCATTATTATTATTATTATTATTATTATTATTCAAAATCAATATTCTCGATAAATTGAATAATGTCGATTTTTTTTTCCTCTCGTTTCAAATTACTCAAATTCTATTGAAATTAAATTTTTTGGTTACGAATACACAAACTAAAATCGCCTTACAAACTAAAAAAAAAAAATGATTTTCTAAACAATTTAAAAAAAAATGCAATATTTTGTTCAACGGCATAAAAAACATAGCAAAATTTTTCCTTAACGTGACCAAATTGTCCCATCCTTATAGCTCCGTTATGCAGAACACACGACTGATATGAAAACACATAAATACATCTGCTCGATATGCGAAGCGCACGAGCATAGACTGCATCTTTTGCTTTTACGTACTTCGAAGCGGTGTTTTCTGCTTCGATCGCCAAAGAGAGAAGAGGCCATATACCGAGCCATATAGGGGCGGAGGGGGGCGGGGAAGGGTAAAAAGTGGATGACGTTGGGGTTGAGAGAGAGAGAGAGAGAGAAAAGAGATACGAGGGCCAGGGAACAAGAATCGGTGGTTGGTGCATTATGCATGAACGGCAGCTTGATAACCATGGTGGCTTCGCAAGGTAGAATGAGGAAGTATGGATGGGAGGCTATACCAAAGTGGGAGAGGGTTGGAAAGCGACGAAGCTTGGCTCTCGTATCTATTCTCCTCTTTCCTTCACAACCTTCAACCATCCCCCTCCCCCCTGCCGCATCGTTCGACCACGAAGGGATTGAAGAGGGGTTGGAATCACAAGTACGATCGCTCGTGCTTTCACATTCACATGGGGAGACCGGGGTCATTTGAAACGCGGTTTATTTGTCAATTTTTTAAAATAGTCAATGGTGACGCAATAAAATAATCGACATTGCATTCCAATATGTGCTGGTTAAATTGTGTGCAATTCTTGAGGTTCTGTAGTGTCTCGGATATTTGTAATGATGAATGTAATTGATGAGTCTGAATTGTTCCAAATGTTACATTAATTCTGATGTACTTTTTTGAAGGTTTTTCTATGTTTTGTTAATTTATTTTTGCTTAATACTTTTTCTAGATACTTTTGACGATTTTTTGATTAATTGTTTAGAGAATCTTTTCGTCATTTTTTTTTTAAGTCACCTCTTTTCCGACAGGTTTCATTCACTTTTCTGTTGGCATTTAACTTCTTTGATTTTTTTGAATATTTGTTGCAAAAAACGTCAGTGTTCGTTCATTGCATCGAACACTCGATCGTTATAGATTTTTCAATATTTCGTTTTCTCCCCCTAATGTTCCGTATAATCTTAGAAAAAAAAAAAAAAAAAAAAGTATTGAGAATAAAATGATGATTATTTTTGTAATTTTCACATGTGTCCATTCTATTCGAAACTCTTTTTCCAAATGACGCTGCAAATTAAATACTGAAAAGTCGAAAAGGTTTTAAGGGTTAATTTTCAATAAATCAGCGTTAGGTGCGAGGGAGACATCCCTATAAACACTAAGCACAGGGCTAAAGAAAAATCCCACTGGTGTGTCACCGCCTATGGAATCTTCGATTCTTAACTGCATATATCCCGACTTGCCCCGGTCTCCTCGACACAAAAGAGCGAGAAAGTGAGAGACAATGAGAAACAGATAGAGAGAGAGAGACAGAGAGATAGATAGATAGAGACAGAGCGGAAAACGATAGAGCGATGCCGGTACGGTTTCTAGGCCCGTTGGAAGATGGAAACATACACGGATGGATAGATAGATACAGGAGCTTGAGTGGCAACCATACACATCTAAGTTTTTGGCACATGTATGGAAGCTCATCTCATACCTATGTATAAACACACTGGAATCATAAACACCAAGTGCAAGTGAGTAAAGTTACACACACACACACACACACACACACACACGCACACACACTCTTGTAGGTTGAAAGCGCGTTGGTCGAAAGCACGTCCCTGACTACGAACACAGTAAAGGGTAAAGTGAGTGAACGAGAAAGGGAATGGATGGGGCCTACGTATGTATGTCGGCAGTTCTATGGATGTTGGTGAATTGTCAGAGTAAGTAGTCTGTGTAAGCTGTATGTGTATATTATACGGATGTGTTTCAGGCTATAAGTCGTTGTATGGGTAAACTGTATGTGTTATAGGTGAATTCGCGTTTCGCTCGTTCTCCAAGAGCCAAGAGAGCTTTTGTCTATGGGTATAGGTATAATCCACACTAGGGATTTTAAGGGTGGGTGTGGGGAAGGATGGTAGGGGCTTTCTGTGTTGTATTCCACATGCACGCATATGGCCAAATGACGTTTATGCAGTGAGCTTCCTGTGTTCCACGGGATTCTACACCTGCGCGCTTTGGATTTACGCCCCAGCTATGCTCGCCACAGAGCACCTATGTTGATATATACAGTGAAATTTTCCATAAGTTTGATAAGTTAACTATGTTTCTATGAATACGTGAATAATATCGAGTTACTAAACTCTGCGCACATCTGGTAAATCGTGGTCAATAGTCGTCATTAGTGACGACTATAAAATATTCTCCCTGCTTCCCAAACTGGCATTTTATGAAACTTGAGATTTTTCATACCAACGAACGAGACAATATTTGTTTCGTAATTTAAGGGCTAATTTATTTATAATTTTTCAAAATATTTTTGGTCTTTCAATATACATCAGTTATGCTAATAATAAATTACATTTGCCAAACCCACCATTTCTCTGTCTGGATGTATTTTTTTTTTTTTTTTTTTGGTGAGATGTAAATTAGCTAACTGCTTCAATCGATTAGAGATATGCTAGGAAATTTAGTTTAGGGGGTTGTTTCACATCTGGTTGAGTTAACCGGACTGTCACTGTACTTAAATCTATCACCGACAGTGCAGAGATGTTTATATATATATATATACACATATCTATATCATTGTAGGGACAAGAACGTCATGTAGGCAATAGTACGGTTACGCATTACGTTGGTGTGTGCTTGTGGCTTTGGCTGTGCGCATCATCATCCCCTAGAGCCGCCTGCTCCGCCACCCTCTCCCAAAGCCCTTCTACCTCATCCTCACCCTCCCTTGAATACGCCACACCGGCTAACCCCTTGCAACTTGAACGACGATCTCTATAGGCATGTAGACCACCAACGTACTAACCGCGTCTGCCATACCACCACTATCATCCATGTATGGTTTGTCTAAATATATATATATATATGTATATATATATATTCAGGGGCTTTACCTGTGTACAACATTGTGAGTGGCTGCACGATATAACTTGAAATGCAGGTATACTCATCCGAAGCATTTGGGTATGTGTGAAGCTCTGTTCTTGAATGTGAGAGACAGTTGTTTAAATAGGGCTCATAGGCATGAAGGTGTATTCGATAAACGTCCTACATGTAGAGTTTGATTCACAATCTATCATTTTACCGGAACACTTAAGACAGAATTGCATTTGGCCAATCGAATTTCGTTTGCTCGAAGAAAATTCAAATGAGGTAGCAGAATATGGTTAACGTCAACCTTTCAATGAGATTGGATATGGTGGTTTAGGGTCAAAGTTTGATGAACTTGAGTGGACGACGTCATTAGTTGGTTCAGTTTGATATTTGGTTGGGTCAAGTTCGCTGTGAGTCGGTTGAGTTAAATACATTCAACTACAGACACTTCTTTATCATCCACAGAGACGCCTGGACAACGAAACTCATGTTGAGTGTCAGTAAGTGTTCGTGAGTGTTTGTAAATGTCCGCAAGTGCTCATCAAATGTCAGTAAGTGTCGTTGAGTTGCAGTAAGTATCCGTGAGTGTTTCTAAATGTCCATAAGTGTTCGTGAGTGTCATTGAATGTCAGTAAATGTCCGTGAGTGTCCGTGAATGTCAGTAAATGTCCGTGAGTGTCCGTGAATGTCAGTAAATGTCCGTGAGTGTCCGTGAATGTCAGTAAGTGTCAATAAATGTCCGTGAATGTTTCCGAATGCGTATAAATATTTGCAATTGCCTTTGTAAATGTTTGTAGATGAATGTGACAACCCAAACATACGAAGAAGAAAAAAACAATAACTATTTGCTTTGGCTGAAAAAAAAAAAACACTAAATCATCAGAGACGCACGAACAATTTCTTCGTTAATAAATTTCCCGACTTTACTGCCCTTTCAGAGTCAGTTACATTAGAATTAGCCTGTAACTTGGATGCTCCAGTTATTCGGTAGGCGTGTACACGTCTATATCGCCCGCATCTAGGCTATATATCCCAGCGGCAATTCGAATTACGCGCAGTAGTGAAGCCCAGTGAAGCTCAGCCATGGCCCTGGCAACCTATACGGTACAAGGTGAGTATATGTGTTTGTACGTTTGTGTGGCTGTGTGTCTGTGTGTGTGTGCGGGGTCGCGTGTAAACGTCACCGCGAAAGTTCCCTGTATTTACACACCATTCCTCTTGCGACCTCTCTCGTTTACCCACCCTCGAAGCTCGTACCGCTCAATTACAGAGAATCTCGCGTCTGCCGTCGGCGCAGCCTCCCAACCGTGTACGTCTGTCCATCCGTCCGTCCGTCCGCCCGTCCGTCCGTCCGTTCGTCCATCCGTCGCAGAGCTGGCCACCAAGCACATAGGCCGGATGCTTCGTTGAACGTTGCGCCGAAGCTCACGCACTCCGTAATCATTAAACCCTCGCCTACACCCCCTCGCCCCGCACCAACCCTCTTTGCCTTTCTCTCCCTCGGCAAGTCACAAATCCATGCTTCAACGAATTAGCACAAAATACACTTGGGGATACAACGATTAGACTACGGTAATCCATGTGTGATAACTCGGCGTTTACTTTGGTTTTTTCTTTTTTTTAATTCTATTTTATGATCCTACTTTTCTTCTTTTCTTCTTTTTTTTAATTTTATTTGTGTACCTCGAGATTTTTGCCGTTAAACAGTGGAGCATTAAGTGCTTTTGCACTGCCTCAAGTACCTCTGACTAAAGCCACTTGAAAGACGAACGTGACAAGGATGCGATAAAATGTACATTCGCCATTATATTTTAATAGCGCGGATGCCACTACCGTGAATCGTGACGACCAGTTTAAACAGCGGATTTAACGAGGGTTCCACTTTCTAGGATTTCCGTTCTATTATTAGGATAATTTATGACGTTCCTTTAATTATATTCAAATTATATAATTACGTGATTTTAAGGTTTGCAAACGTGTACATTTATTGATAATCGTCTTTTTTTGCTATTCTATGATCTTTAATGAGTCAAAAAAAAAATGTCTTATGTTACGTATGAGAAGACTGGAGATTTGCAAGGCTGTGCAAGGTACTCAACGCGATCAACATCATGTTGTACATGACAAAGATGCAAAATAAATCGCACCGGCTATTATTTTAATAGCTCCCGAGTGACAAATCATGAAGATGCGGTTTTAATAGTCTCGCGAGATGAAGTCTCTGTTCGTCGTGATTCTTCCACTGTTCTCATTGACATAGAGATCATGAATTTAATTTTCCCACGAGGCAAATTTGTCGTGAAGCTAGCGCGGAATTTCTCATTCTCTCTCTTCCATTTGCAGTATAATAGCGCGCGATATGCCGGTAGAGTTGTGTGGGTTTTGCGCCAAGTTGCTGGCAAGCCACTGTAGAATCCAGCAACGGGGGGGGGGGTTCGAGAATTGCAGTTGGGGGTGTTGAATGTTCCGTTGAACCCGCGTCGTCGCTACGCTCGTGGTCGCAGACTGACAAAAGAGACGCCGGATGCGGTGAGCTCCGGAGCCTCAACGAGAACAGAGAGAGAGGAGAAAACAACGCACATACTGACTGGAGGAAAAATTGGCGCGACGTTTGTTTCCCCGGAATACACTCTGCTTTGTGGAATGTCATGCTGCATAGAATTTAATAACATTTCGTCGATCAGCAAGTTTTTTTTATTGAAGGACGCCTCTAATATATTAATAATTACATCAGCAGCCAAAGTATGCGAATGACAAGCTGCGTTCTTTGAGAATTT
The DNA here is from genome assembly GCA_964016905.1 of Perithous albicinctus. Taxonomy (NCBI): domain Eukaryota; kingdom Metazoa; phylum Arthropoda; class Insecta; order Hymenoptera; family Ichneumonidae; genus Perithous; species Perithous albicinctus. The sequence goes on along the minus strand of OZ024688.1, from coordinate 37,015,090 downwards.
CAATAATTTCCACCTCATCGACCCACCCTAAAATGAAAGTTTGGGTGGTCAATGTCTAACAAGGCTGAAAATCAAAATGGAACGCACTGGGACCAAACAAACAAACCTGCCTCTTCCATCATCGGTACGTACAAGAGAAACAAGGACATGCACAGGCTGCAAAGCAATATCGAAGGAAATCGAATCGCAAAATGGGGAAAATGAGCGCTATCGAGGCTTTCCAACAGAAAGCCAAACACACACCTATTCCACTTGCTGTACCGAGAGAGAGAGAGCGTGCTCTCTTTGGGTATGAGGCGGGTCAGGTTGCCAGAGACGATGAGAAAAAAAGGTGGAAGATATCGAAGGTACGCAGTGGGAAAGCGAAAGGGATGATCGTAGACACGAGAGGGGAAGGAGTGCATTCCTTCGTGGGTTAATCCCTCGAGCCATTCGAAGCGTCTGGGTGGATGAGGCTGACAATTCCAGAGATCCTCTCGTGCCTTTCCTTTATCTCCTTCTATCGTGCACTCTCGCGGCTTCACTGATAGTGCCACGTTATTCTAAATATATATATATATATATAATCTCTTATCCGTTCCAGATCGATTCACCGAGGTTGCACGGTGCGATTCGTAATATCGCGAAACTCCGCGACGTAAATGGATCGTAATACCCGAGGAATTCGACGTTGGCACTCTGATCTGGTCTGCGGCCTCGCTTCCTCATTCCGGACTACCTTCGCACACCCTTCAATGTATATATCCACGCCCTGCTGCGTCTAAATATGTTCCGGGGAATTATATAGATATATATCTATGTATGTATGTATGTATGTATGTATATGCTGTAACCAGCAATTTGCCTCTTGTCGGGAAAGCAGGGGGGAGCCATCTGATTTCTGATCAGTTTTAACGTCGTGTCGGGACAGATTACAGATTGAAATTCCCTTTGGGCGCGATTCTCAACAATTCAACTTGACGTACATGACTCTCGTGAGTCCTTCCGGGCATGTTCGAAAGAAAAAATTCGAACCAAAAGCTACATCTTGTATAAACGTGTATGTGTGGAGTAACAATTTTTATAGAATTGATTTATTATTTTTGGAATCTGTTGAGGTTTTAGATATACTTTTCATTCGACATTTGTGTTCAGCAATCCAATATGGAAAAAGGATGTGAACAAATTTCATATTTCATTCGACAGATGGTTTGAAGATTGGTTTATTTTTTATACTCTTCACAGTGGAAATAATAAAAAAGGAATAAATTACTGAAGAGGACCCAAAGCAGGGTCGAAATGTTAAAAAATAGAGAGAGATTTTCTTTATGTAACCTGGCTGCTAATAGCCGACTAACCATCGATTCATTAATACAACTCGACCACAGCACCACTACCATCACTCTCATATTGAATGTTCTCCGAGTGAATTGCTGGAAGCTCATCAAGTGATCGAGATGAAAGCATGAGATATTGCAAAATTATTTTTAAAAAATATCTACACTTCGTTGCCACAAAATGGGACGGCCATTAAAATATAAATTGGCCTAAATGCCGTAGAACCTACTGGATTTTACTAGACTTTATCGTGAAAGCGTTGAGCACATATAATGAATTTTACTGATGTTCCAGGCTAGGAAGAGATCCAACGTTACGAAAGCAGAGCACATATACGACTGAGTGACTCGTCGAAGTAACTCAGTATTAAGTTACCTGTTGGGTTGTCCCAACCCTCTATTATATTGAGAGCGTTAAACGAGATTAGAAAAGGTGGAGTGTGGTGATCCTGGACATGCTGAACACGCGTCTACCTCGTAAACTACTGGCGGATGTTCCTGAGTGCGCGACTTCCTTCCCATTCGTTTAACCTTCCTCGCGGAAGCTTAGCAATATTTTTCTTCTTTGTCATGCTCCAGCTTTTTTATTCACGGCCCAGATAACTTTCTTAATCCACCTCTTAGCGAAATTAGTCTACTCGTTAAATATACTTTCTTGGCACGTCTTCTACCATTTTTTATTTTTACTTTTGCCTATTTTTTTTCTTCGTTCTTTTTCTTTAAAATGAAGAACTGGCGGATGACGACGACGGTTCGTTTCTGACTATTATAGAGTGGCCAAAATGTGGTTTAATAAAGAATGAAAAATAATGTCCTAGCAATTCTTATTTTCCTTGTTGCTTTTTTGTGCTGCCTGAAAATAGAAAATAATTTTGGATTATTATCTGCAACAATGCTGAAGAACTTTGTCAAGATATTTGAGCGTTACTTGACGATGATAAGAAGTGAGTGTTCGAAATAAAGATTCTGACGGCGTCGGGAAGAAGTTCAGGAAAACAGTATGGAGCGTGTATATTGAGACGAGAGTCTGCTAACTTAGAAAAAAAAAAAAAAAAAAGGAAGTAACACGAGAAGAAACCGAGAAAGATCTTACCGGTGTAGTGGAAGAAAAGGGGTGAGGAAGGAAAGTGTGGAAGATGGAAAAAGTCGAAACTCGTGAGAAGGCACGACAACCACAGCTCAACCCGACGAAATAAAAATCCATTCGGGTTAATCGGAGTTTACCCGAAACTTTTCTCCAACACTCGTTCGCCACGCAGAGACGAATCCAAGAAAGAACGAGAATAAAGGGAAAACAACAAAGAAATAAAGAAAAAAAAAAAAAGAAAAAGGAAAAAAAAAAAGCAAAAAGATTTTCTAGGGCTTTAGCAATCCTTCGTGCAAGACTTTCTTCACATCTCTTTCTCTCTCTCTCTCTTTCACTCTCTCGAGTACAGATTTTTCTCACCGAGCAAGACGAAGACTTTCCACCAGATGGAATCAGATTTTTCTATGTGACGCGCGAGTCACGCGTAAACATCTCGACGAGTATTCTCGAGGAGAAATCCCTTCTTGCGTATTCTCTCATCCTTATAACAGCCCGCGGAGAAGAGTTTCAAATCAAGTTTTCCGTTTACGACAACTTTTCCGGGCCAATTTCCTTTCGTCGCCTCGGCTATATATATTTCGCTTCAGACGCCAGATAAAAATTCGTCTATAATCTGCTCTGGACCGCGAAAACTTTTTTCGGGGTCTTTCGTGAGAGTGAGAGAGAGAGAGAGATATACGATGAGATTCCGGTGACGGAGGTGGGTGGGGGGAAAAAAGGGACGAGGATGAGAGCAATGATCGTCCGGAAGTGGCAATTCATTCGACTTAATCGTCGCTTTCCGTAAAACTTCCATCTTGCGGGCGAGGGCGAACGAATAATTCGGCTTTATCGATGACTTCCGCTTCGGATATTCGAGCCAAGAAGTCTTTGGATTCTCTGGGAGCTTGCTGCAATGGAAGAAGATGGGGCAATACGGTCAATTTTTATTTCTGCAATTTAATTTCGTTGCTTTACTGGTGGATGAGAATGAGACAAAATTTTCCCAAAAGCATGACATTCTTTTTTTAATTCAATTTCAGGTACCTTATTTTTGTTTAGAAAAAAAAAATCGATCGTTTTAAAGGTCAAAAAACCAAAAAACAAATGTTTTGCTCGAAAATCTTTTGAAAATACATCTGACGAATCCCGATCATCCAAGTTAAGTTTTGTGTATAAAATATAAAAATCCTAATAAGATCCTAAAAGCCACAAAAAATTGAGAGAACCAAATCCGTGACATAATCGTCGTCGACAATCCACAGTAAGGAAATTAAATGAAGATATCTATAAATTATAAATTGGGGCAAATAAAACACCACCGCAGTAGACGTAGTAACATTAAAAACGATAAATAATTAACAAAGAATTTACACAGTTTCTGTGCTACATTTATTTTATATTTTCTTTATTTTTTCATTTTTTAAAAAACGTATACCAAATTTATTTTATATTTTGTTCACAGAAACTAATTAATAAAAAAAAAATGATCAGCATCGAAACGTACCGGACAAAATAAAGAATTGATATCCTAAACTTGTCCGCCACCATCCGACAGCCTCTCCATCAATTCAACAAAGTAAGGAACTTCAGCCAGGCACAAACATCTCGTAGGATTTCGAGTGGTTTGTGAGAACTATCCCCTAGGAGAGTCTAAAATTATCCGTATGTCGGTGATCATCCTTCGGATTTCGATTCCCACGGGATACGGTATAGTTGCACCTTTCGGGGTTCAGGGAATCCGTTATAATGCTTCAAGAAACAACCTAAGATGCGTACTAGTTGGATGCACGGATTCAAGAGTGCTTCCACTGCTACAGATATATATATATATATATATATATATATGCCATCCCTAGTTTCTCCATCATCGCGTCTCCGCCCCGGCGCGTCTTTGCAGTGCGCTTCCGGAAATTTCCGTCAATTATGACCAACTTCGTTATACACGTAAAACTAATTAACAACTAACGAGCTACGATGAAAATACATCGAACCCAGTTTATATCTAGTTTCCCCATTAAGTAGACTCCCTCCATATGCGCGCGATAAAGCTTTTCCACAATCGAGAAATATATAACTCTATTGTCACCTGAATTCGCGTGACTCAACTCGACGAACTGCCTAAGTGTTGAAATTCAAAAAGTTTTCCCGTGTATGCCAAGCTGAAATTGATGACGAACAATGATGAACTTGGCGTGGCGCTGCGAGGAAAAGGAATGGAATTTAATTACGCAGCCGGTGCACCCTACGGGCAATATATGTTGTCGAGGGTTGCTCGAGGATATTCCAAGCTTCATGCAGCTCTTGCATATACGATGTTGCATAATTATGCTTCGCTGTTATGTGCGTTATTATACTGTGTAGAGCACTAAACGCAGCTTGCTTATGCTATCGCAAATACAGTATACATTGTGCGTGTTATGCGAGAGTTACCGGTCCTTGATAGCTTATATATATATATAGTTATCGTATATTGTGCATTCTCCTATCGTAATTTTGTGCCCGTTGGGACTCTTTGCTCTGTGCACTTACAGCACTATCACGTACCGTGTGTATATAGTTGCTGCGCAGTATCGCCTGGGGACACACAAACGTGTTACATCGGTGTGGCGATTACGATCGATTTGTTGCTCAGCCACGTGGAGCGTAAGCTTCGGCAATCGTGCCACGGGCTCGTGTAACTGTCTTCGGTCGAACCAGCCAACCCGGAGCTTTAAACCCAGCTGCTAAGCCCTTCTATAGGTACACAATACAGTATATATAAGCAGGTGAAGTGTGAGTTTCCAACTCGAAACCAAATCACCTTATTCCACGATTTCGCGAATTACATTGCCATTGAAATCTGGCGATAGAAAGTTGGTTACTGATATTCTATAGGCGATAGACTTCTTCATGATAATATTCTTAAAATTGACTTGAACATTGCGTCCTGAAGTACGTTTTACGAGGTGCTGAGACGTGACGATGGATTTGGCATTTCGATGCAAAAATTAATGTCACGATTATCTTACGATTTCTTAAATATAAATGGTGTGTCTGTTATTAAACATGCAGCCGGTGCTGATGATGAAAGACATATCCTTGGTCTGTGATCACAAGCAGAAGCGTATTCTGGATAGTGCAACAACAATAGACCGCAGTGAGGGTCTGCAGCGGAAACTGGAGAGATGGTTTCGGTGCGGGCGCATGTTACGCGAATCCGAGCTTACGAAATTATCGCGGTAGAGCTTTGGCGTACTTGCAGATACTCACGAACGTTCCGGTTACGAGGAGGACCCGATTGGTATACCAATTTGTCTCCAGTTAACCGATCATCCCTCACGACTTCGATAATTGCTACTCGAGCAGACACGACGGGGCGAAAAGGAGGGTTAGCAGGGTGGTGGGAGGAGTGGAGCGGAGAGACTCGAGACCTTATTTATGCGGTACAGAGAGTCGACGGTGTCTAGTCTCTCTCGAGTTTCCTATTCACCTCACTTTGTCGCATTCGCACCGTTAACGCTATTACTACAACGTTGATTGATCATTTGTAATTGAATAACAGTGGCTCTGTTGCTCCGTTGGCAGTTCAGCAAATGAGGAATGAGCAAAGAAACGATACAGGTATTCCATAGATGGTGTCGGTTTCTTCAGGGCTGAAGAGATGTTGTAAATATGTTTTCTAGTTGCGATAGAACTGTCATTTTGCTTTACAAAAATCGCTGGCGAATTCAGAACACTCAAATCCTCTTTGATGATCAACTTCAGGAAGTTCTTCTGAGCATTGCCATTGGTGGACAACACTGATGGTTGGTTTCGTTCCAACCATCAGTTGGATATTGGTAACTGTCATTTACAACCGAACTGTCCTGGGTTGGAACGATTCGCCAGTCTTTTCAAGACCAACTTCGAATCTCATGTCTTGATCAATGCGTTAACTTCAGACCGCTCGTCTTCCTCTGCCATGAGGATAACTTCGTAACGCTTCGCTCTGAATCCATGGTAAGACTCGACCACTTAGACCCTTTTATAGCCAACTTCAATTCCCTCGAATACCCAACGATCGCTGGCTTCAGGTCAAACGAAGTTAGACCTGAACCCTGTTATTTTAAGTTGCAGTGTTGTCACGGAATTCACACAAGTCAAGTCTCGGAGTTGGTCCAAAATACCGCCTGACTATCCGATATATATATATCTCAAGTTCGAAGACTTTCCAAAGAGCTGGTTCATTAAAAATCATGTCTCAGTGTTGTACAATTCAACAGCCGTAATAATTAACTGAGTATATAAGTTTGAGGAGCAAAAGTGACAATTGGTATTATATTTTGTTCCACAATGATGTTCCATAATCCAGAAGCTAAGCTCATAAATAAACAATATGAAGATAGCCTCAAAGACTGGATTGGTATCAATGCCAAAATATGCAATGCCTGAAGATTCCCACTGCATCACTTGATAATGATAACTTCACCAACAAATAATTCTGTACAGCCATATAGCACAACACTCTTTTGTTGAAATGATAAGAATGGAAGGGGCAAATGCAGCAAGCGGACCGGCAATGGAAGCCGGCCGAGAGGTAATGAGCAGGATATTCAAACCGAAGGAGTCTCACAATGACAAAGAAAATCTGCCTCTCCTCCATCGCGAACGTTACATTCAATTATTACTTCACTAATTAAAGAGCGGATAATAAATAACGCAAGACAAAAGCTCAACGATTGATTCTATACCCTGCGGGTCAGGATGAAAATACGAGAAAATCAGGAGTAAAAAAAGAAAAGAAAAAAAAAAGAAGAGAGTAAGAAAAAAATCTTTCCTCATCCACCGTGAGACGTCATATAATAATATCGTTTGTCTCGATGAGGCATCCTATCCTCTTGAATGTTCCCATTCGTTTTATGAGAGAAAAGAGCACCGGGAGAACTTGCCAAGAGCGCGATTACTTCCGGTCGAAGAAGAGACTACGCCGAAAGTTTCCTCGGCCAATCGGGTGATGTCTGTGGCGTGGTGGAGTCGAGAGGGAGAAAAGGGCTGTGAGAGGAGCAGGCTATATGCCTACTCGGCGACAAGTAAAGTGCGCTTGAAAGGGTAGTTAATTCAAGGTGTCGCTGGGTAGATACGAAAGCTCAGGGCTCCCTTCGACTTTAACTCAACCAAGGATAGTTCCTTACCGGCCTCGAGAAGCTTTTCCCTTTCGCACAGTCAGAAATGCCTCTTTCGTTGCAGCTGGAGCTTTCGTCACGTTGCGAGCTCTTCATTCTCTGCATTCTCCTGATTCACCTAAACCACAGGCCAGTCTCCGACTCCTTTCGCTTGCTCCTAATCTCAATCTTTCGCCAAGTGGAAGACATTCTTTTTCCTCTTTTTCGCCAAGTGGAAGACATTCTTTTCCTTCCATTTTAGTTTGCTGTTTATTTTTTGCTTATAGAGCTAAGCTCTTCCACTTGAGGCTTCGCTTCACTCACGCACACATATTTCACATTGCGAATCGATATTTCATTGTATCGTGGGTTTATTGAGGTTACTCCTGAAGACGGAGACACCGGAAAGCTGGAGCGCATGCACAGATCGCTGTCCTATGACATCAAGGTTTGTATGCTTGGAATAGGAAATGCGACGTGAAGCAGGACCTCTCGCAACCGGCCAGCTAATGACAACAGAGGGGAAACTCGTCACGCTAATTCAGCGTGATGTACGAGAGCCAGAGGATAACATGGGTCAAATGGCAGCTATATCAACCGATTTGTGTGGAGGATCTCAAAGTTATTTAAAGTTGTATAAAAGTTATTTGAAGTTATATAATATTATAGAAAATAATATAATTGTAGAAACTGCTTTTTATATCTGCGCAATAATGAAAGTTCTAAAGTCGTTTAGTCGTTCCAATTGGACGTCGCAATTTTAATTGCTATTTTAAATAAGAATATTTATTGGCTTTCATATTTTCTCTCTTTTCTTTAAGAAGTCAAAGTAATTATAACTTTATTAAACACAATTAAATAATCTCTATTGTCGGAGTGTCTGTGCGAGTGTCCGTGAGTGTCTGTGAGTGTTTGTGAGTCTCCAAGGAAACCCATCGCCCTTTCATTACACATAATTGCATCAGATTCATAAAATCTTCTTTCTCCATCGGTTTCTCCAAATTGAAATATTTACTTTCATCCTGTGCTTTGATTTCACGTAAATTCATCAGTATTTTTTTACAGCTGCGGCCATCTACCAGCTTAAACAACACATCAATTTAATTTACAACTGGCCCAGTAGTTGTGTTACACCGATGCGGCAACACTAATTACATGCTGTTACATCGAGCCCAAAGCGTTGAACGTGAACTGGAGTTTGAGTGGACGGCAGGGCATTGAGATAGGTACGTATAGTGGTGCGACACATCAGCCGCACGCTCGTAGGACTCTAACTCTACTCTGGTAGAATCTAGAAATCGAGGTCGATCGAAGTGCCTCGACGCGATCGGCAGCAGTGCGTTGCGGTAGAACCAACAGCATCAGCGGGCATTACCGACAACACCATCACGATAGTACACGAGAGGCTATACAGCTGCTGCTGGAGGGACGCGACGCGTTTATCCGCCGGCGCCTATTTGCCCCGATAGCAGCCACTCGCTTGGCCACTGCAGTTCCCGATTAATCAGGTCCCACGGAATTAACGCGACGGCCTCACACCCTTTCGCTGCCTCTTGGAAATCCTAAAACGTCCAACGCGCTGGTGATGGAGGTGACGCTAAATCCGGACGTGCGTCGCGTTTTTTTTTATGCCCGAAAGTGAAGAAAACAGAAATTGCTGATGAAATTCGGGGTGATTGGGGATTTTTTTGTTATATTACGAAAAAAAATATATATATTGTAAAATAGGATACAACGTGGAAGGTATATTTACAAAAATGGCTTTAATTAAAAAAAAATTTCATTGCCTCTCACGAGTTGGAGCTAAAAAATCGTGGCTCATTGAAAGTGGCCGAAGGTCGTCGAATCGGTATGGAATGCCCCATATACCTCTCACTATTCTGTTTTTCTCACTCCGTCTCTTAGCCACCCCCTGCAGAAACGTTTGGTCGTACATGAGGGTGCGAAAGTGAACCGTGTCGAATTCGAAACACGCGCAACAGCGCCCTTCTCTTGCCAGTCAATTTACGGGATGCATTGTTAATTATCTTCCCTTGATTAACCCTTCATTATATACTATAGCCCATACGTGTACGCGTCCTGCGGATGGTTATTTGGTGAACGCTATCGGGGTGCGCATGTTCATGATAGGTGCGTTATGAGAATAATTACGGGATATACCTGTTTTCACCGACGAGGGGAAAGTGCGATGGTTGATAGAGGCGTATTGTAAAAGCAGGCTCAAAGGAGAATTTACGGGAAAATGGTTTTATCTCGTTTTATGGAAATATGCCCATGACTGACGAACCGTCGATAAAACATATACACATCATTATAGCTGCTGCTGATTACTTTTGATACTCGATAACGCAATATGGATTTCAAAATTATCACAAACATCACTAGTTCATTGATTATATCACATCTAGAGCTTTTAATTTGCATTTAAAAATTACGATTTAGTGTAAGATATGAATCTAGTCAAATAAAATCAAAAAGTAATTTTGAAACTTTTTTTTTTTACATTGTTTCGACTTTTTTTTATCAATTTTTTATTTTTTGTGATCTAACATTTTCTTCTATTTAAAAAAGAAATTTATGAACATACAAAAAATAATTGTAATAGTTGGAAGAGAAGAAAAAGGTTCCATACGAAAAGAATTTTGACAAAGCTTCTCTACGAGGAGGCCATCATCTATAAACATACTTGCTCATAGAGCTAGTATCATAAAATTTTTGAATAATGAGGAAGCAATGTGCAAAGTTCTACATTGCATACTTTTTTAATTGGCTCAGTCTTTCGTCAAAAAAAAAAGCAATATATTATTACTATAAAATGTAAATTGAGATATTCTGTTGCAATTTGCGTGTGTGGATAAAAATGATGAGGCTTTTGCGTCTAATGATTACGGATATTGGAGACAAATTCTGCTGGAGTGACGTTTTACATAGCTGCCGTTCCGTTTGGTTTACTGATACAATTCAATAAAAATCCCCTTTCATTCCTCAGAGCGTAGAATTACGCCAGGGTTTATCGTGAATTCTTTGCAAAGGAGACGATACCGCGAACACAATTTGCGATCCTTGCTGCGGGATATCGATTTTTCTCGTGCTGACGGTTTGCACTCTGAATAGTCAAAGTTTAAACGTCAAAAGCCCGCATCCACAGGCGTGTCTCTGAAGTATGTGCGGCTCAGTGGCGTTTCAAATGATCGAACAACATAAATGAGACTGCTGGGAATTTTTACTTTCTCATTTTTTTTTTTTTTTGTTTAATAAATTTTTTTTAACACGAGAAAAGTCGAGCTAGCCATTCGTTGTATACAGCTTGATGAATTACCGGTGTAACGATGTTTCACGGACGAACGATCGTGAAAAGGTTACACGCCCCACTAGCGGACGTATAACGCTCTTTGAAATCGATGTCATACACATATGTATATCGATATCTAGTGGAGGAATTAAATTTTCACTGGTACTTTTTTTTTTTAGAGCCTTTACTGAGATCATCGTGCGATATTCTCTATGTTATACGCTGCACTTTTATTCCGCTTGAGAGTCTTTTATGCGTCATAATACTTTTTTTTTTTTTTGATACTGCAAAATCCTCGTGTGTTATGATATTCACCATTAGTTCATTGCTACTTATGTTGTAATATTCGCTTTCAACTCTCGCGTTATTAAATTCTTATTATTATATGTAAATTGTATCATTCGTATAATACGTTTATTATATAATCGAATGACCAAGCGTCTCGGCCGATATGTTGGCGCCTAAAGCGCGCTGCTCTCGGATTGGCTCGGCGGTTGGAACGACTCAACCGTCTCCCCACTCTCGAGCACGCGACCAATCACGATGAGACGCTCGGTTCCCGCGGCTGTATAAGGCGAGCGCCCGCAGCTTATTTGCAGTCGCAACAATTAATGGGTTTTATTTCAAATTTTTTACCCAAATAAATTCGAAATTCATAACATTAAAACAAACAAATAAATCACAACAAAAACAATGAGAGATCAGTTTACCAAACCACACACATACATCTTTTTTTTAACCACTTTATACAATTTTCTAGAGAAAAATGAATGTCATGTTTGGTTCTTAAATTACGCGGGAGCTTCAATAAATAAAACGTAAAATAATATTCATTTCATTGAAATCTTTAATTTCGATTGTCAAAGCTTTCTTCTTTTTTTAGGAACTTCGGTAAATTATTCCTAATTTTAGTCAAGAGCTGTAGATGTAAGTTTTTGTTTTTTTTTACATTTCTTCATTGAAATGTTTCTTTTTAAATTGAATCTTTAAACATTAGATAAAATGACTACTTTAGTCAATATCTGAAATGTCTTTGAACTGACATTCATGAACAATATTCCATTTAAATGCATTATCGAAAGATAGTAGCGATAACAATAAAATTATGATAATAGCACATCCAATCCAACGTTCATAAAAACATTTTCTGCCTCTCAGTCAATACTTGGACTGATTACGTTCGTTGTTATTGCGGCGTTAATAAGCGCATAACACTAAAGCTTCATATTCTGAAGTACGTAATTATAACCCAAGAGGGTAACTGAAAATTTACGCATGCATATTACGATAACAATTATTGTAACACGAGATGATGAGGTTTCACGCAATTTTGCGCGAGATATCGGAGCGATCGATCGAACTCGGTGGGTTCGTTTGCAACCAGCTTCATTCCCAGTACAAAATATATCGTTAACTCCCGGTTATCCGCGGAGCAGGACGAATATGGAAATTTATATTGCAAGTGGAGAGACTGTATAATTCATTTGCTGGATGGCAATATTATTAATTAATATACCGACGGTATACGAGGGATGTAAATAGTTGGGACAATAGGTGCAACGAAGTTGGACTAGAAGTGCATTAGAATGCATTCAGGCTTGTGGTTCGATGTTAATATCCCAAAAACTGAGCTAATCAAGACCAACTCTGGAATTCTGAACCTTGCTGATGATTAATTGGATTGTCACTATATTGTTATTAAATTAATTATTTTTATTATTATTTAGAAATTATAGATATTTGTTTTTTTTTTTAAATCTCAAGTTACAAAAATAATTAATTTTTTTTTTAACTTCACTTTTCTCCTAATTGAGAAGTGTGAAATGAGGCAAATTAGTCAGTGAATTTGTAAAATATAATTTAACGAATAAAACGGGCCATCATTTGCCAGATAACAAAATCTTGCGGGTAATGTGAGTCGCCTACAACAATAGTTTATTTTTTTTTACACTCTACAGACCTTTGAAACATAACGAGAAGACCAATTATTCGAAAAAAATTCTCGGTTAAGCTTGAGATACTTCCTTAAGAAATCAGTGTAGCTTTTTTTTTTCGTCCGTAAAAATGAGTAAAGCAATAATTTATTAAACTTTTTTTTAAAAATAACCATTCAAACCTACGTCCTTGCTTCAATTTAACCTCTATCCGAAATCTCTACACGAATTTCGAAGAGACTAATCTCAAGTACAATTGAAAATTATTTGAGATTATTTGGCCTACCGGTTCTCTCTCAAAGACGCGCATAGTCTAAAAACATCAAAAATTTGTTGCAGATGAACCGCATTACCCACAAACTTTTGTCGCCTGGAAAGAAATTCTTTCCTCGATAAGCCAACAGTACACATTTTTTCAAATAACCCTACCGACCAATTAACTAAGAATCTTCGAATATCCATAAATTTCATCCCTTAATAGAGCTAATCAACCCTTCAATAACAACGCTAAACGATTAAAAAAAAAAAATCATCAAACACTCAAAGCTCTTGCAATAGCTCTCGATAAGCCCTCGAATCCGTCACGTTGGTTTATGTACAGCAAATTTAATAAAACGTCAGCATCAGTGTCCAATATTTCGATATATGTAATAATAGCCCGAGGGCTTCATTGGATTTAACGCATGACTATGGCGACAATAATAACAATAATTCGTGCGCGAGGTCACGATGTAACATCCATACACATATATAACAACAATGTACGAGCAATCGATCGAGAATTCCCAACGTTCATTTGTGTTTGATCATCAGCGGATCTCGAGTTGGTACCACTCGCTTGGTCCAAACTAAATTGTGAAATGTCTGTTATCTGCGACACCAACCGCATACGGGAATGGGTATATAGCTTGGAGTACTATCGTATGCACTCTCTGCGTTTACGTGTTCTCGCAGATTCTAGTGGAAGAGCGATGTGGAGATCTATATATATATATATATATATATACATATAACATACGAAACGTACTATACAGAGTGATATCGTCAGAGCGAATCGAACGAGCGAGTGCGAGTTGACCACGGTTTATCCCAGGCATGGCTCTATCTGTAGATACTGCAGAGATGCGTACCTAGAGATGACCAAAACGTTGGTAATATTGATTGCCGTCCATGTCCTACATACATATATGCATATTTCGTGGATATATATACAGAGACAATCGGATATATATCTGTTGATAATCGAGGACATTGTTGTATACGAGGTTCGCATCGACTATCTGTTGGGATATGTTATACTCTCTCACAGAGGCCAACAGCATTCCGGCAATATTAATCAGGCAGATCTGCCAGGAAGACTCAAAAGCAATATCGAACAATGGGACGCACTAAATATCGTAAAGGTGCGATTTGTCGTTGACCTATATCGATCTCTTCCAGTGGTGGCTTTTTAACTATGAATTCTTGGAGGAAAAATCCATTTGCGGATTTGGTGAATTTAGTTCCAAGGGCCATTTTTAACGAGGTGTTTGAGGGCAGGGAGACTGGTCATATTTATGGATATTCAAAGGTTTTCAAAGACACTTTTGAAAGACGAGGCTGTAGGTGATGTTGAAAAAGTTACGAGTGTCTTCGGAGTGCCAATGCTTGTGTGATCTTTTGTGGCTCTTGTTGTAACAGGATGGTACTTTAGTCGAGTGCAATTAGTTGGAACAGGGCGTCAAAGATCAATGTATTGATCGTCGACGCCCTATTCCTACTAATTGCACTACAATCGCATTACATCAAATCTCGAATTACATGTCTGGCCTTCGAGTTCAATTAGCTGGAATAGGGCGTCGATGATCGATACATTGATCTTGGATTTGAGGCAATGAGAGAAGTGTTTGGTGCACTCTGGATACACTGTAGATCATGCATCAAGTACTGACTACTTGTACCGAGAAAAATGGGTGATTATGATTACCAATAATTGGGTGTGTCGTTTGGTGTCTTTATAACTTTGTTTATTGAGACTAGCTAGCGGCCTAAACATTAACATTTTACTCGATAGTCGATATCGCAGTGTCCCACAAAAAGAAAGGTATGTTTAATGTTCGCACGTTAAACACGGAAGCCTATAGCTGTTTGTATATTCTGAAACATTAGAAAGGCTGCCTGAAACACTTCAAACGAGTATTCAATAAAGTGACACCGAGTTGACCTGTTGCAATGTGTCATAGATGAAGGAACGTATTTATCTGTAAATAAAAATTGGTAGATCATGCAGCTGATTGAATTCTCCATTGTTGTTTTAACGTTAATATCAAAGACATGTGTGTCAATGAAAATATTCGAGACAACCGAATTGGACGATAATTTCAAGCTCGTCGAAGCAGCGGTAAGATCTTCCGCAATAGCATCAGTCATAAAATATATGTAGAAACAGAATTGAAAGTACAAGAGAGTTCAACGAGTTTCAGATTAAAGTCTCGTCATCTTGCTATGGAAACCAAACGAGTGTATTCGGGATTGCTGGAAAATCGTTTGGAGATCTCCTGAAAATAAATTGGTCCGAGCGACCACACTCTGTAGTTCTTATCGGCAATGCTACAAGAGCAGTGATTAATGTCCCAATGCGTGAAAAACTTGGACACAAGCTACAGCTTTTTATAGTGACTGCTTCCTCGTCCACCGAACTCCTGAAAATCCTGCGACAGATCAAGGAATCACATTGGTGGAATCACATGGCATTTTTCCTCATAATCGACTGGTCATTAGGGTCTAAAAAGGGATGCACGAACGCGTTTCAATTCCTGCGAACTGCTTGGAGAGCCAATCTACTTAATTCGAAATACATGTGCTTTAATCAGACCAACGGAATACTGATTCACGGTTACAACCCTTTCACAATAAAAGCACCAGAGTCTTGGCAGGTGGTTGACACTTTCACATCGAAAAACGATCATCCTTTCACGTTGCTCAAAAGAGAATATCTAGAAAATGATGGCTTGTGCGATGGATTGGATTTCGATGAAACGACGGATTTGGGCGACTACAAGATTCGCGCTACTGTGAAAAACGCATATTCTTGGAATATAGACTTTAGCAAGACTGGCATAGATTCTCTTGGAGGACTTAGCGGTTACTCGACTCGGATTATCTTTCAAGCTATCCACGCAAACGTTAAATTGCATGTGTACAATAAAACGGACGGTCCAGGCCTGTTGGACAATCGCGGTCGTCATGTGATGATGGACGTGGTTGATGGAAACAGTGATATCGTGCTGAATCTCCAGTATCAACGAAATGTACAGAACTTCAGATTTACCACATCGTTTCTTCACTCCGGACTCAGTATTATGACTCAGTACAACAGCGATAAATCACAATTGAGCAAGATCCTCGCTGTCATTGATATCAATTCACGTTGCGGTATGCTTTTGGTGTTCGTCATCACTTTCATCTTCTTCAAATACTTTCGATCTCTGGAAACAGTTTCAGCAATTCTCAATCTTCTTCGTATAATTTGTAATTCGTCGCTCACCAAAGTACCCAGTAATGTACCGGCGCGAATTTATCTATCGGCTTTGTATATATTCATGGTAACAATTCAGGGTCTTTATCAAGGAAAATTATCTTCACTACTGACGAAGGCAGAGTCACTGCCAAACGTAAATTCTCTACAGGATCTTGCCGATCAGGGTCACAAAATCTGTGCCCACAAATTTTATGCTTATCTGTTCAGCGATCCATCCTACAAAGGACGGTTCATCGAGATTGAAGATTTTGATTGTACCGAGTTCGTATTGAGTGACTCCTCGACTGCTTGTATCGATGCAAGAGCGTCGCTTGTTAGAAATGCAAGAAAATTTAAATTGCACCTGTCTCGTGATATGTTTGAAACGATGCCTGTTGTTTATGCGATCCGAGAAGACTGGCCTCTCGAACGGAGATTCAGCATGGTCATTGGATCAATGGTCGGGGCTGGCATACCTGAACGTATACACATGGGAGCGGTCTGGAGAGATCATGCGATTGATCAATTCTACAGAGAGCTAAGGGAAAGAGAGAAATTCGAAGTCATATCATTGGATCAACTGACTTTTGCATTTGCAATTCTTGGGATTGGTCTGGGATTCGCTACAGTGGTTTTCACAGTCGAAATAGCAGTTCAACGAATTCGAACAAAAATTATGAAGATACGTGACAAGTTTGGAATTTCACTTTATTAATGTATTAGATTAAATTATCAAGAAATGGACTGTCGAGGACGGACAAAACGGTCTTGGTATATTTTATGACTCCACTTGGTGCTTTTAAAAATTTATTTGTTGAGACGACCTAGAGACTTAATCATTAACATTACTCTACGTCGATATCGCAGCGTCCCACAAAAAAAATTGTACTTAATATTCGCGTGCTAACATTAAATGTAAGCTATCTATAGTTGTTGATGAATTATGTACGCCACGCGTACAGGCAACTAAAAATCAATATTCTAGGGAGTGATGATAACGATCCTAGATTGTAGTAATTATCGCAGTATCTTTAACCGATTTCCTATCGTCTCAGGTAAAAAAGAACACTTAACGTTGGCATTAAAAAAAAAGTAAGTTGACCTTTCGACATTTGGCGATTCGGTGAACACTCAATTGTGCAAGATAACCTTGATCCGAATTTGCGATATTGGGACGAACTGGATTAATGGACTCGGTCTAAAAATCCAGTTGAGGTAATCGTGAAATGTATTTTCAAGCTTCTATTCAGAAAAAGATATTGAGACTCAGAAAAGGGGATGAAATGAATTCAGCAATTGGTATACAGGTTCTTTGATCGCAATGATTTAACGGCTTTTGTCAAGGACGAAACAGTGCTTCATGCGATCAGAGTATTTGAAGGTTTTGTGGGTGGATTATTCGTCGGCGATTTGATGGTTATAACTAGTATAGAATCGAGAATGTAACAAATGGAAAGGTCTAATCGTTACATTCCTGTAACTATAACCCATGGGATTCTCTCGTATCGATTTCGCATCGTCCCACTTGAACTCAATAATTCAAGCGTGCGTGTGTAAAATGCATACAATCGACACCACTTTTCGAAATATTAAAAAAAAAAAAAGACGTTTGCTTTTCGAATGAGCATTCATTGCAGTAAAGCCGAGTAGAGTTGCTGCATTGTATCAGCAAACAGAGAACCGTCAGGTCTATTTTTTTTTCTTTTGTTGAGTAAACGAGAAAACCATGGAAATTACGAAATTTTCCATAGTGTTTGTTACATTGATAACGAAAATATGTGCATCAAGAGAAATTTTGGAAATATCCAGATTGGATGAATTCCCCAATATCGTCGAAGCAACAGTAAGATTTTTTCCAATTCTGCCAGTCACATATTAAAAATTGTATCACTCAAAAAAAATGTCTTGGTTAAAACAACTTATGGCATAAATGTCTCATGGAAAAATATCTTCGTTTTTATTTTGCCTTGGTTGCATTTCGTTGTGTCTCGTATGTAACACAATGCTGGGTATGCAATAAAATATATTATATATATTTTTTCCTGCGATTGGGTAAAAACTGTGCATCAAAACATTCGGACATGTGAGGGAATTTTGCCAAAGTTATTTAGCCACGAAACCATCATAAATACAGGCAGGATTGAAAGTGCTGTAACGGTGAATAAATTTCTAGGTCAAAATCTTGACATCCTGCTATGGAAACCAAAGCAACATAATCGGTTTAGCTGGGAAACAACTTGGAAGTCTTTTCAGAACGGTGTGGTCTCAAAAACGGCATTCAATAGTTCTTATCGACAACACAACAAGGCCAGTGATTGATGGCTCAGTGCGTTATGAATTTCCAAACAAATTACACGCGTTCGTCGTGACAGCTTCCTCATCGACGGAGCTCCTGATAATTCTGAGACAGATCAAAGATTCTCACTGGTGGAATCACATGGCCTCTTTTCTCATAGTCGACTTGTCGCCAGCATCACAAAACGAATGTTCGAACGCATTCGAAGTTCTGCAAGCCGCCTGGAAAATGAACTTGATTAACGCAAAATTTATGTGCAACCATCGATCGAACGAACTTCTGATTTACAGTTACAACCCTTACATAAAAAAAGCTCCTGAATCTTGGCAATTGGTAAAGACTTTCACATCGAAAAATGATCATCCTTGGACTTTGTTCAAGCGTGAATATCGAGAAGATGACAGTGTGTGCCATGGATTGGATTTCGACAAGACGCTGGATCTGGGTGGCTATGAGATTCGAGCTACCGTGAAACTCGGCTATTTTTGGAATGTTGACTTTAACAAGACTGGCTTAGATTCTCTTAGCGGATTGAATGTTGCCTGGACTCGGATTCTCTTTGAAAAACTCCACGCAAATGCCAAGTTGTATGTGTATAATGATACAGAGGGACCAGGCATGTTGGACAAGAACGGTCGAGTGGTCATGATGGATGTAGTTGAAGGCCTCAGTGATGTTGTATTGAACGCCCACTATCGTCAGGATGTACTGAACTTCACTGTTACCACACCATTTCTCTATTCCGGACTCTCTATTATGACCCAATACAGCAGGGAACTGTCGCAGCTGACCAAGATCCTCACTGTCATAGATATGAGATCCCGTTACTGCGTGCTATTGGTGTTCCTCGTTACTTTCATCTTCTTCAAATATTTTCAGCGCCTGGATTCAACATCCGCAGTCTTAAATCTTCTCCGTGTTATTTGTAATTCGTCGCTTATGGGAGTACCCAAGAATTTACCAGCGCGAATTTATCTGTCATGTTTCTTTATATTGGTGGTAGTCATTCAGGCGCTTTATCAAGGAAAATTATCTTCCCTTCTGACGAAACCAGTGTTTCGTCAAAACGTTGACAATCTCCAGGATCTTACCGATCAGGGTCACACGATATATGGCCACAGATGGTACGCGGATATGTTCAACGATCCATCTTACGAGGGACGCTACATTGAAACTACAGATTTCAATTGCACGGAATACGTGTTGTACAATCGTTCAGCCGCTTGTATAGCCGCGAAGGCGATGCTTCTTTCTGAAGCGAGAACATTTAATTTGTACCTGTCCAGAGATATGTTCCGTATAAGGCCTGTCGTTTACGTGATCCGGGAAGACTGGCCACTCGAACAGCGAGTCAATGCCATAATTGGAATAATGTTCGAGGCACGATTAACCGAGCGTACGCGTATACTAGTGTACCAAAAAGATGCTGCTGTTTTTAATTTTTACAAAGTAATGAATGAAAAAGAGAAATTCGAAGTCATAACGTTGGACGAGATGGCCTTTGCATTTGTGATTCTCGCAATTGGTCTGGGATTCGCTACAGTGATTTTCATAATTGAAATGGGACGCGAACGAATTCGAACGGCAGTGGCAAGGGTACGAAATCTTTTTAGAACCCTGCATTACTGAATTATAAAATGTTCATTGCATGAATATATATACTAAAGTTTCTAACAATATTCCAGACTAAGCGCATATGAAGTTTGTGCCGCGTTACACGTGCACCTGAACCCCTTCGCTAGCGCTCCTGTCACGCGTGTATCAATGAGCCTGTGTCACACCATCGAGGGCTTTGTCTGTTGCCCACGGAAGCGAGGGCCGTGAATCACGCAGCAGCAGCAGCAGCAGCAGAAGCAGCAGAAGCAGCGCCAGCAGCCCGACACTTCGGTCATCATCGTATCGATGAGAGTGTGCTCAATGACCGTTAACACACCCCCAAGATTCTATTACGATAAGCTTCCAAGTTAACGTTTATACCCACTAGAGTCTCCTCGAGTTCAGCGACGGACCATCAGCCACCACGCAATTACGCACCCTTTTCAAATCGGATCGTTGGGCTCAATAATTATCGGATCGATTCCACGCAAGACCAAGCCAGTCAGTCTCTTTAACGAAGAGGAAACAGTGAACATCATTGTCCGAAGGAAATCATCATCGTTCGGAAATCATTGTTCCTCGAAAACAGAGCGGAACGCGTAGTTCTCATTGCTAGTATTCGATCCAACATTGCGGTGATGTTTCGAGTGTCTATCGTTTCCATCATCTCCTGGATACGCTGTGCGGAGTTGCGGATATGTGTCCTTTATAATTGAAGGGATAGAGAGTGAGAGAGAGAGACATGGAAGCCAGCATCACATTGTCCTTCATGTAGAAGGAACAACCCGTTACCATGATCCACGAGAGCAACGAGCTTCTCGTTCAAGCACGGAAAACCATACTCGTACTAGTGTATATAGTCGGATACAGCAACAGCAATCGCAGAGAGCATCAACGAGAACAAAACAATTACGAGGCTCTGTAGCTGGAGTAGCAATGGTATATATCGTCGAGTACGTTAGGTGGATACACTAAAACCCCCGAGAGTACTCACGGAGAAACACAGTAAACCTACTTACCCGTAACTCGAATCATCCACGGATTGAAAGGACAAAAAGAGAGGGGACAAAATGAGTGGATGAGGAAGAAAAATAGTAGTCTACTCTGTGGAAGAAGTGAGCCTGTACTCGTCCTGGAATTCACCATCTCACCTATTTGTTGTAGCCTCTTTTTTTTTCTTGATCACGTAGAACTTAATCGTAGTATGATCAAAATTGTTCAGAAGATAGATGAATGGAAGACCGAGGGAAAACTTCGTAGACACAATCAAGGGAACTTATTCAGAGGCAATTGAATTTGGTAGGCATCAGTTGTATTTTATGATCACGAAGTTAATTAAAAAGTGTTGTTACAGGAAATGAAGGAGAAATCAATTTTCCGTCACGACTTTCATACTCCGTGAATTGATATTCATTCCATTTCCTAATCAATGAGTCAACTGGTTTTTTGTTTTTCGTGTAAAAATAAAGTTTGCTAAGAATAATCAAACATTTGTTTCAATATATCATCACGGTAGTATGTCAACAAAAAGAAGAAGAACAAACAAAAAAAAGTACTCTCTCCCTGAACGCAGCGTTTTCCTTTTGTATCATTCACCGTGTACACGGATAAATTTCGATACACGGATACCTGGTACAAGACTCAGTTATGCGACGAAATTCAATAGCATTGGTTGCCCATCCTCGTGGCAATACTCGGGAAAATATAGCTGCGGGGTGAAAAGGTAACTGAGAAGGAACCAACGATTTGTCCATTGTAAGCCGCCCCCCTGTCCTCCCCCTCCCACGTTCCACTTACCTCTTCGCAATTCTTCCCTATACCCAACTTCTTTCACAGCAAACGGACAAATCGATCGACCGATCATTGTTGTCAGAACCTGGGACCTCAGCAAAAGAATTGAACGACAATTGAAAAAAAAAAAGAAAGAAAGAAAAGAACAAAAAAGAAATGCAGCGAATCAGAATCGAAAGATGAGTGAATCGATCCCCGGTAGAAGGGATCGTAGTCGTCCTCGTTGAATATACTCTCTCGTGGGGTGCAAGCGGGGTTCGCGTTCGCGCCCCCACAGGAATAGTGGCGCGAGGAGAAGGGAGGGGGGGCGTCGGGGGGCGGTGGAGTTGTGGGTCGTCGGCTTTACCGATGGGTTCTATGCTTTGCTGGTGCTGCTATACTGATGCTACTGGGGCTAGCGCTGCAACCAACGCTGATGTACACTCACTGTACAGCGTATAACGTATATATACACAAGTGTGAGCGAGACAGGCTGTTCTTTTGAACACGCTTTTACGGTGATTACTCGACGGCTGCATCCGCGCATTGCATCGGAAATGATTTCGCGCCCAATTAAACCATAGGAAATCTCTCTCTCTCTCTCTCTCTCTCTCTCTCTCTCTCTCTCTCTCTCTCTCTCTCTCTCTTTCTCTCTCCGCTGTGGCTCATCCCATTGGGTTGCGGTGGGTGAAGGGAATGGCGTGGTAGGAACCCCGAGACTTCGGTGTGCTCACCACACTCAACCCCCAAAGCCCCTTCTCCAACCCCCTCCTATCTCTATCATTCCTTCTATTTCTCGCTTATTTCATTCTCCGTCTCTACCGCTCATTCGTTCTCACCCCTTTGCGCTTCTCTCGTGCACTTACGCTCTTGACGCACCCCATGCCTTCTCCAGTACCGTTCTCCAGCATCCACCGTCCAAACCCTCCCCCCCCCCCCCTCCCTTCTGCACCCACCTTTCCTCGGCTCCCACAGCGCCCCTCGTTCACCTCTTTTACTTTTTTCGCTCCTTCTCGCTCGCTCCCTTCGCTAACCCCCAACTCTTTCATCGGCTCGTCTCACCGCGATTCTCAAACCACGCTCGCGTATTCTACACTCTACAGTGTATATGTAGATGGAGAAACGAGCCAAATCTTTTCATCCCCCGCGCAATGTGAACGAGTCAGAAAAAGGGGCCGAGGGGGAAGGAGCCAGGAGCGCGGGGGTGAGGGTCTCCCTCCGTGCTCTCGACGACGACAACGATGACGACAAGGACCGCGTGAAGCGAAACCCCGGGCACGTAATACCACACGGTCGAACGTCACCAGCTCTACAGCTAGGACATCGCACGAGCGGAATTAAATTCGACGACTACGACGGCGACGGTGTGGTATATGGCTGATGTTACATACGATCGCGTGCAAGATCGCAGCTAAACGCGAGTGACGATCCGCGAATATCGGCAGGACGCTCCGTGAATATAATTCGCCAAGCTTATGAGACTCGTGAGGAACGCGAGATTCGTATGTGCGATATATTATTGAAGGTGAATTGGTTGATCGAGATGTGGAAACACTGAATTACATATTTCTTCGGTATTTTGTCATTCTGCATTCTGCATTAATTACAGACTTGTCTATTGGTTTTACTTTTATGTGTTTATTTATAATATTTTTATAATATTTCGGAAAATCGAAAATTTTCTTTTTCCTGAAGGGGACAGCATAATTTTTTTTTTCCTATCATTTTTGTATTTAAACAAAAATATTGTTTTCCATTTTTGGGAAAAATCGTTTTTTTAACGATGCATTTTCATTTTTCTATTTAAAAAAAAAAAAGGCCTTCTTTACTTTATAACGTCGCTTTATGTTACAAATTATGGAACAAAAGAAAAATCACGATAGCGTCCAATGCAAAAGAGGAAAAAAAAAATAAGAAGCTTGAAGTATCCCCTCGATAAGTTCATAATTTTGCTTTCATAACAATGAGAAGGCCTGCGAAATCGCATTGCATTACATTCTTGGGTCATCGATCACAGAATGTAATTATTGAAGCGATATAAATCCAGAAGGTCCTCCGCAGTTAGTTCGTTACTTTTTAGTCGTATAATGCAGGTGAAATTACAGCGACGAATCCGCGGGAATTGGAAACATTCGTTTGACAATCGTTGTACACTCGAACAGAGGAGAATAAAAAGTTTTCTCGTTACCGGTAAACTTGGGCCAGCTGGTGCTGCCTTCCGTTTTACCGTCTCACTCGCCCAGCCGTTGATGCTGTCTACAGGGACACCACTTTTCTACAGTCAGCCGCACGTTTTCGTGTTGAAGGACGTAGTCAGAGAGTAGTCAGAGCAGTGACAGAGAAAGTGCAAGAGGTAAAAAAAAAAGAAGAAGAAGAAGAAAAAAAAAAGGGAGAAGAGTACCGGAGGGAGGCTCAGCGACCCGGACTCTCAACCTGTTAATTATCGACTCGTTTCATACAAGGGCGAGGTTCGTGCGCTTCCAGCACAAGTCTAATCACCCTCTTTTTTTTTTTTTTTTTTTTTTCTTCTTCTTTGCCTACTCTACAGATTTACCTCTCGCTCGCTCGCATCACTCTTGTTTTCAACACGTTTCACAGTCTTTCTCCCTTTACACCACCCAACGTGGCCACCCCCTTTTGAGAGCACACAAACTCGCGCTCGAGTCAGCAGAACCTGTGGCACCGACGGTCTCCAGACGGTCTCTAGAACTTGCCCCTGGTGACACGACAATACAATGTTCACGAGTACAATGGAATTAAACAGTTAATAGGATAGCCGATTTTTTGAAAACGAGAGAATGTCATGATAAACAAAAAGAAACTGTTTAGCTTCTGGAGGTACTTGAGGGAAATGAGTAAAAAAAATTGGATGGCTCAGCAATTGCAAATATATAGACATTTACATTGACAAAAATGATTACTGCACAAAAAACAAATAATGACACTTTTTTTGAAGTGCAATTTTTTTTTGTACCTAAGTTTGTCGATGCAAATGTTTTAAAAAAAATATTTTTCACATTTAGAGTTCGAGTTGCACCGAAGAACCAAATTGGTTTTGCAAAGACAATTTTTTTTGTAGCAACACTCCGATTTGCTTATAGAATTTTTTGTTTTAAGATCTTTCGTAGAAAATATGCGGAATAATTTTTGTCCTACTAAATTGGAAATTATTATTTTGTTATTATGTTTATTAAGTAGAATTATAATAAATATTTTACCGACTGTCAACGAATTTCGTTTAATTTTCTAAATATTGCCTTCCAAATTGTAAGTTCAAACTTAATTCTTGAGTTTTAAGAGTCGAGAATGAGAATAATTACTAAGAGAACGACTGCACATCAGACAAAAGGAGACATTGGGATCGTATAACATTTTATAAGCTGCCTTCCAGACGTACAATATCACAGCACAAAGAAAATTACAAATTGTTATGAATGCACCGTTAAATTACAATGAACGGCATAATTTATAAAACTCGAGGGATTCGCGCTGCCGGTGGAAGCTTCCTGAAAAATCGACGTTATCTTGGCGAAATGTAAGAGGAGAGTTGAGGAAAATATTAAAATGTGGCAAAATGAACATATTTTCAAATACGATAATTTTATTTTTGCCAACAAAACTTTTATGCATTAACAGACAGATAGAATTTAGGTCCGTCATATAATTATTTCCAAAAATACTTTCTTTAACAATAATACAATTTTTATTACAATTATTTATATAAAAAAAACTTTATATTATTTTTTTCTGTCAAAATTACACACGTTTGTTAATAGCATGATGTTAAATAATATAAATTAATTATGCCAAAAATTATAATAACAATAATAAAGTTCGTCTTGATTTAAAAAAAAATTTTTACATTTTTTTTTTGTAAAGACAAATTTTATTTTAAAAAAATTGAATCTCCTAGTATTGAAAAATTGACAATTGTTTAAGATAATAATTTTAAGTTATGCGTTAGATCCATTTAACCCCACCTCTTCGCCCATTCGACGACTACTTAGATATTACAACCACGGTTGCATCACCGTCAGAGAGTCAGAGACTTCATATTCCAGGAAGGAAACTGAAGACAGAGGAGGTTACAAAGTTAACGACTCGACTTGGGCCAAACCTGGAGGGTTCGCCGAGCGTTCTGGGGGTTGCCTCACACCCTTTCCCCACGTTTTATCAAAAGCTAGGCTCGCCGCTATATAGTTACAGTAGCGGGGTAGAGGCGACTCGGTCGAATCCCCAGCCCCTTCAGCTTCACTTTGGTCTCGCGAACTCGCTAATTGAGTCCGTGGGTGCTGCGAAGAGAGCTCGCTCGGTTGCAAGCGCCCGAGATTTCTCAACTATCGCGCGCGGGGTGCTCACAACGGTAAAGTTCAGCGTGATCTTTATAAATTAAGTAGTCACGACTTCCTCGGGCTTTCACTTGAAAGAAAAAACGATGAGGATGAAATTAAAAAAAAAAAAAAAACAGGAATGACCAAAAAATAAACGAGTAAAAAAAATGTACCGGCGAGAAAGAGGGTGGCGAAGTATGAAAGCAGCCGTTACGGCTACTTCCGGTGATAAAGAGATCGCGTTTGTGGTGCTCTCGTACACTCTCATCGAGGTACCAGACCGAGCAAATCATTTTCCAAACTCTCGTTGAGAAACTTCTCACGAGCCTCTCGCAAAATTATTCCAATTTCGTGCTGGTGCACGAGTGTACTTCGAGATTAATAGCTTGGAGAGGGGAAAAATATGGGGTGTCAATATATATATATTTTTTTTAATTGATTCAATTGAGTTTAGACCCTTGAAAAGAGTATGCATGACATGACATAAAAGTGGACTAATATATTAGAAATATGTTTAATTTATAATAAATATAAATTAGTTTGTGCCAAATGTCTCAAAAATTTAATTCTGGATAAAAGTCACCGGAAAGGGTTGCCGGAAAAAAAATCACCGGCAAAAGGTCACCGTGAATACAGCCGGAAAAAAGTCACCGGGAGAAGGTCACCGGAAAATAGTCAACGGAAAGAAGGACAGAGGAAAAAGTCACCGGAAAGAAGGGCACTGGAAAAAAGTCACCGGAAAGAAGGACACCCGAAAAAAGGTCACCGTGAATATAGGCAAAAAGTCACAGTGAATACAGCCGGAAAAAAAGTCACCGGAAGAAGGTCACCGGAAAGAAGAACACCGAAAAAAGTCACTATAAGAAAGGGGTCCAGAAAAAAACCACCGGAAAGAAGGGTATCGAAAAAAAGTCACCGGAAAGAAGGACACCGGCAAAAAGTCACCGAGAAAAGAGTCACCGAAAATAAGCCGTAATAAATAATAAACATTAAACTTTCATTACTATAATGACACATTATAAAATATAAACGTGTTGTAACTCAGTAGCTTAGCCGGTGACAAAAGGTGACCTTTTCTCCCGGTGACGTTTTTTTCTCCCTAATCCCCAAAAATTAGGAGCTTCAATACCAAAGTTTTGTAATTTTACTGCATAACTTTTGTACTAAATTTAATATGCCAATCGATAAATATCATTTTCGGTAATGTGAATTTGCAAAAGAAAAAAAAAACATTAACAGAGAAAACTTGCTGTTATTTGTATTATAAAGTATGGTGAATACGTGTTTTCAAATATAGTTTCCACATATATATATGTATACATGGCTCCCTCAACGGGATTTTACACGCCGCTCCAATGCACGATGAAACTTCTGCTCTGGCTGGTATTCCAGGGGCTCGCGGCGAATTCGTGAGGGCGCGGGAACCGCGTAACAACGAGGATAAGCCGATGAGCTTTGCGGTATTCTCACAAACAGATCGGGGGCGAGAGCGGGCTGTGGCAGTCGACAATTTAGTTGCATTGCCGGGAAATATTCGTGAGCGAGCGCGAACACTGCGCAAGCCAACCGTGGCATTAAGGTATATGTGACAGTCTGCAGGGCAGTATTAAAAGCCCATCACAATAACATTATATGTTTTTTATTATATTTAATGCATGGCTAATTACATTACATACATTTATCACATTGTATTTGCGCAAAATCGTACTTGATAAAAAAAAACTCGATTTTTTATCAGGAAACTTTTTCAACGTTACAGCTATTTTACTTCCCTCTTTAAAAAAAAAAAAAAAAAAAAAATATTGTCAAGAATATTGATTTTGCTATTTTTAACTTTGTGCAAACGAACGGAAAATTTTACTTTCATAATAAAATGTAAAATGTTACAATAAAAAAAAAAATGCTACAAAAATGCATGAAACAAAAGAATCTTTTAGAAGAGAATTTTACTGGAATATCGCCGATCGCAGAATGTTATGTATATTGCAAAATAAATCCGGATTAATTATGCGGAATACAGGTAAACAAATGATTAATCGTATTTCATATTTGTCACGCTTTTACAATAACACTGTTTGTCATGAATTAATGTAGAAATTTGCAGTATTCTGGTGTACTCGATCGTGAGTTATAATAGGGTTGGACGGAGCGAGCAACTGTTACGGCTACCGCCTCCTGGTTCACAGTACACAATTCTCTTTAGTATTATCTCCATTGTTTCGTGCAACCGTGCCAATTATACCTCTATGCGTATTAACGTTCACGTCATCGTATGCGCATCCCGTAACGCAACGGGAATCCCTTTGTGCGAAGCATCGACGAGAGAACGTCGATGCACTAGTAGCTCAGCAGGGTAGAATAACGCGCAATAATAGAGCCTAGACGTTGACGTTTTCTATGACGTCGGTTAAACCGTTGAATGCTGCAACTTCACTGAATACGAACAGAGCGGAAGTTGCGTTTCGACTGTAAATTCACCGATGACCGGAACAGCCAAAGCTAGTTCGTCATTCATTCGATTGCAGAGGATAATTAACGTCGTGGTTGGTGCCTCTTGAAATACAAATTCGCGGTAACTGGCCGACTGGACTATCCGATACATAGCTTGCGCGGAAAATTGGATATTACCGATGCTCTTTTGGCAAAGGCAATTACCGGATTCCTGTTAATTTTCAATGACAACCTTTGGATCGTCATCGCCCATTCTACTGGAAAACTGACCTAAACCAAATTTCAATTCAAGGTATTTGGTTTCATGAAGAAAATGTGTAAATTATCCGTGGAAAATTCATTCATTTATTTTGAAACTTATGATCAAATTGGGACTGCATATTTGGGTTAATTTTCATTGATAACCTTTGGATTGTGATGCGGATTCTACTGGAGAACTGAGCTAAATTTCAATTGAATTAAAAATCCATAAACATATTACGACTTACTTAAAGTAACTGTTTAAACGCGTCATCCTAATATAAAATAATGATGAAAACTTAATTACTTTCAGTTACATAATACAGAAGAGAAATAAATAAAGAAACTTAAAGAAGAAAAAAAAAAAAGATATCAAGAATATTAGGAGAAGATCGTCGGCGAGCGAGGCGACGCTCGTTCATTAAAACCGAACGTGACCGAGCACTCGTTGGGTCATTAGCATTTGGTGGATCACAGCCGTAGGAGGTCGTGCAATAGCCGAGGTCAAAAGACCCACAACGGGACGTTGCACTTGCACGCTTTGCACTGAACTTGCTTCGCGCTGTGCATTTTACGTATTTAATTTTATTATTATTATCTCCGTCTTCTTCTTCTTCTTTCTTTTTATTTTATTTTTATTTTATTTTTTTTTATTTCCATACCACTTTCCCCGCTGGAGTCTTGAACGTTGGTTGCCTGTCGTCTACAAAATCATTTGAAAAAAACGTGCTTAATTACATAAAAAGCGTCTCTCTCTCAGTCGTGCTTTTCTGGGGTGTACGAGACGCGCTATCGCTATAGCTTTGCAATTAGCGGGTAGAAGCAGCAAGCAACGTTTTCCCGCACCCTGCGGATAAATTACGCTGCGACGCTGCGGTGCTGCCGCCAAGAGGACGGCGAGGAAGCGTCTGTCGTTAGCACGACAGGAAAATGCCTTTGCATTGCGAGTCCGGTTGGTTAATTAAGGCTTCGAAAACGCTGGTTTTCCAGCGTATCAAAGAAAAACCACTACAAGCAATTCGGTACCCGGCTTGTCGTAGCGGCTGAGAGAATATATTCAGCGTTTTTCCAAAGTGGCAATGAGAAATTGGCGGGAAAGCCGTCAGATGGCGTCGATGTCGTTTCGTTTTTCCTCGATTCTTCATAGTCTTCGTTCACTCTCTCTCTCACTTTCTTTGTCTCTCTCTCTCTCTCTCTCTCTCTCTCTCTCTCTCTCATTCTCTCGCCCTCTTACTTGACGTTCTACGTTTCCTGCTACCAAAGACCGAGAACAAAGCTTTCACTCGCGGAGAACCTCGATTTTTCTTTTCTCCCCACGCTACCCTTATTCTTCTACCTTTGGCAAATTTTCACCCGATTTTTCCTTGAACCCACATTTTGCACAACCGAGAGGGAATCACGAAATCGTTCGAGGAAACTTTTTCATAACGTGCCACGATTTTCCATATCGTTCTCGAGGAACCACTGACTTTACACTCCAATTCTCTCTTTGCTTGGGACACGCTGATTTCCTTTTCATTTCTTTTTTTTTTCTTTCTTCTCTTTCTTTCTTTTTTTTTTTCGTTTATTAACGTCCTCGAAATTTCCATCTCAAAGGTTTTTGTCAGAGCAAACGGAGGCTAGCGACCTCCGGGAGTCACGACAACGGGCGACCACCGACGATTGAATTTAGTTTGGTTCCGGCAGTGAAGGAAGATAAAATAACAACAAAAAAAGTCAAATAAAATGAAGCGAAGAAGAGTTTGCAGACAGAATACTCGTTAGTCGAAGGTTTGTAGTACTTTATTCGACGTCGATGCGAAGTTTCATTGATAATAAACACTCGTTTGTCCAGTCAAAGTTGGTTGAACAATGAAAAATTAATAACTGTTTTACCATTTTCCTCTCAAATGTTCCAGTCATCCGTAATGCAATAATAATGACGCAATTGAAGGAGCGTCTGAGAAGAAAAAAAAGAGAATATTCGTAAGATTCTTCTGGCGCAATCCCAGCAAAGAGTTTTCTAAGTAATATATTTATTGTACATCTTTTTTTTTTTTTTTTTTGTTTTTTTCTTCCAGTTTCTACTCAACAGCCTGTTCTGTGTGTTAGAGACGAAAAACGTTGCTGGTTATGGATAGATGGGTGGTGTGCGGTTTAAGCAACGGTAGCACGTTTGCCCGTGCGAAGTACGTGCGGCTTGGCTCCTTGGGAATTGGCCACGAAGCTTGGCCGACGTTGGCAAAAGGTGCAACGGAGAAAGAAGGAAAGTGGAGATTGGCGGTACACGTGGGAGAAACCAGTTTCCACCCTCCATTTTATACGTTTTTTTTTTTTTTCTTTTTTTTTTCTTTCTTTTCTTTCTTGCTTCCTCTGTGCTGCTCTGTAGCAAAGACTTCGCCTTCCGACCAGCCAACCGAGCGTGCTGGGTCAGGTGTTTCAACCCTTGTTCTTGAATAGTCCGAGGGGTGTCCTAGACAGCAAGCGCTAGTTCCCCATCCACCGACGCTGTTCTTCTGGTGCGACGTTCGGGAAAATGTCTCCCAGGTCGCAGATACAGAGTTCATGAAGGTATCGCCATATTTTCTCTCTCTTTTTTTTTTTTTCGTTCAACCCTCAACAAAAGAGTGAAGTCTTTGTCTTTGACCACGTACTTTGTAACTTCGAAAGTGCCAATATATTGATGTAATTCAGTGGGGCTCCTTGCGTTACAATATTGTAGGAGGCTTTTCTTTTTTGTATGTAAATATTTTGCAGTTTATTTGAGGGAGGACAACGGAGTAGATTCTTAAATGAAAAAGGAATGAATTTATTCTTCTTAAGAACATATTATCGAAAATGCGATTTATTATTTGCAATCCAAAAAAAAAAATGTCTGTCTGATTCCAAGATTTCTAGATTCCTGTCTGTCTGTCTGGTATTGGAGTTGAATTTAAAATATCCATCCCTTCAACTAATACGACAGAAACGTGAAAAATGAAAAAATCGTAAAGTTTGTTTTTAATTTGAAAAGTTAGTTACGTCGGGTAGTCTCTTGAATAAGATATAAAAACATTTTGATAGATTTTCGATGAGTATAAGTCGCTTGTCTAAAATTAGTTGCAACCCTTGAAGGTACTCAATGCAAATGTTAATAACACATACTGTGAACTTTATCGTCTCAATTCAGTCGAATACTTATCACAAAAAAGAATCTCCAATATTCACTTATTTTTTCAGCTGTCTGGAGGTTCAACCACCTGATTAATCCGATGAGGCTAACGTAGAAGAAACGTGTTTGAAAAAGCTTGAACCAAATGATTCTAAGACGAATATCCAGCTGGTTTTACACCAGATCGTAATATCGGATTACATGAGAGACATGTCGATAGTAAAAGACAGTAAAAAGAAAAGCGTGTGGCATGGTATACTGCTATGATAATAGAAAAATTCGCCCGATCCGGAGTCATTGAATAATGCAGAGTGCGGCGAGAGGATTAAAGCAACTGGGGTCAAAGAGGTGAAGTAAAATCGATAGAGTAAAAATAAACTCCCGGATGCTCATCGACCATCCTCCCTCTTCGACACTGGCAGAGGTCTTTGTAATCTCGATATATACCTCCGGGTTTTCATGCCATCCAGAGTAATATCCTTCCACTGTTTAATAACAGGCAGTACTGTGGGCTTTCTTGAGCCAAAGATAAATTTACGATCGTGGATGAAATGCGTAAGTTACCGATACACGCAGAACCCTCTTCTCGCTGGTGGTTGACAAGTGCGTTGATGGAAAAGCCTGGTAGTAAAGACCCAGTGAATCATTGAAGTTTATGACGCGAGAGTTGCGCTTTTGCGTTTATACTGGCTACTCTATGTACGCCTCGGCTATAGTATCAGGTGCAGAATCATGCAGAAAGGGTGTACGCTCCTGGACACAATATCCCTGTTAAATATGTGGAGCACGGAGAGGCCAACAGCGATAATCTTGAAATCAATAATGTGGCACAGAGCAGCAGCAGCAGCAGCAGCAGCAGCAGCAGCAGCAGCACCATCACCAAAGCCAGAGCGGCACACACCAACACACGACAGATTTCTGGCGGCGTTGACGCCGACGCGCAGGCCCGGGTCGCCCTAATTTGGAATAGCCCCGCGGCCTCTCTCCGCCACCGCTACCTAGTATCCGTGTAGCACACCACACAACCTCTGAATCTACCGTCCTGCATCCCTCAACCACCCACCGGGTCCATACTAGTGCGGTATACGCTGGGAGGGGGGCGGAGGGGGGGAGGGGGGGTCCTACTGCTGCGTCGACTGGCGCGTCCTGCGTTTAACGAGACGCGTTAACAATCCGGACCAACGACAGACCACCCTCTCTCTTTCTCTTTCTCTCTCGCGCCTCTGTCGTGCATCTCCTCTCTTTCCTGGTCTGGTGTCGGGGTCGTATCAGCGATGTGATTCGCGCATTTACAGACCTCGTAAACCTGGATTTTTAGTCGAAAGCCTGAAATTACAACGAACTACGTAGTTAGCTTGGTATTTTTATTGTTGTTGACACCTTAACAGGTATAACAATTAGCAGGTGATTTACGGAAACATTGATATGTACGAAGGGATACGAGAAATTGATGTTGGCATTACAATCCTAGAATATGAGATACAATGTAAATCCTGAGATTCGAAGTACCGTCAAAATTGTGTCGCGTTTATGTGAATTCACGAGGGTCTACGTGAGTGGCCAATTGTTTTGTAGCGTAAAAAGTGGGAGAATCCTTAAAAATTTCACATTCACGAAGAGCCCATAAATTTCATTGACAAAAAACGTTAACATCGGACTATCTCAATATCCACGAAATTTTGTTCCATGCTTAAACCAACAATCTCATTCGTCACTCCGCCTTCACTTATATGTATTATTCCAGGTGAACACGGTATATCACGGCACTCCATCGAATTCACGATTCAAGCTGTAGAATAAAAAGTAGAGGTGATAAGTTTCCCCCGGGGGGGGGGTAGCGCCGTGGGCAATCCAATCGCAAGCCCTCAACTTCCAATCGGATATCCGTCGACGGCAGTTCACCTCACACAACCGGACCCAAGCGGATGCGGGTACAGGCCGAAGCGTTAGCTGGAGAAGGAAGCTTCGGGAGAGAAACGCGCTCCCGGGAAAAGCAGATAATAAAAAAAGAAGCTAAGCGAAAACAACAAAAAACCAAAGCAGAAGGCGAGCGGGGTAAAAAAAGAGAGAGAGAGAGAGAGAGAGGGGGGGGAAAGCTCGGTGGAAGCGTCGAAGCGTACAGATTCTATTGCCAGTATGTACGTGCACGCGGCCCGCTAGCCGATAAATAAATAACGCGGAAGAGAGCGTCCCGGTCAAGAGTCGGATAGTAGAGAACCGCGCGCGCGGGAACCATCGGTGTGTGAGGAGAAACGGAGGGATATCCTCTCTCAGTGAGTAAGGGAATAGTCGAGAGGGGTGGCCGGGGAAGGGGAACGACGGCAACTGAACGAGAAGAGGGTGTGAGTAGCTCTGTGGGAGGTAGTAGCCCGAGAGTATATAAGGTGGAGAGTAACGCTTGGCCGTAAAAGAGAATCAATTCGATTCCCCCGGACTCTCGCACTCGTTGCTTCTTACTCTTGCTCTTTACCTTTCCCTTTACTCTGCCCCGTTGCCTTCTCATAGAACGTAGTACGTAGTACCTTTTCCTCACCTTCTACTGCTCTCCCTTACAACCCCATCCTATCATCCAACAACCTTCGCCATCCTTATCCGTGACTCGGTTCTCCCCGGATCACTCGCGCGCCCCTTACTGCCCTTCGCTCTCTGTCTCACCCTCTTCGCCTTCTTTTTCCAACGGTTTTTCACCTCCCCCCAACCCGAACCCGCCATCCTTCCCGCAAACTCCCGGCCTTCGTGTACTCCACCATCCATTCTATATCCCTTCCCAAGCTACGGGTGAGGCTCTGCTCACGCTTCGTCTTACCGCGCAACAAGTGAGCTCCGCCACGACTCTCGGCCTCGCTTGAGTTTTCCTCTAAGCCACCCCTCGCCACTTTCCCACCATCCTCTTCGCATCTTTAAGAAACCAGCACACACCAGCAGCACGCCACATTTGAGCCGCAGGAGGTACTGAGACCGCAAGTCTATCGGTGTCTCTCACACTCCTCACTACTACGGTGCAAGGAGTTACGAGATTGTAGCAGAGCTTCAACCCACTCTTAACTGTATTGTGGTTATATATATATATATGGGTATGTTGTGTGCGGCTCGTAGTCGTCTTTTTCTACGAGTACGGTAGGTCTTTTCGAAACAGCAGTTGTGCTCGTGGATATGTGATGAAAATGGAAAGAATGCGACTGAAAGTGGTACGATGAAGATTCCAAATAGCCCGTAAAATAGCTTTTCTCGTTAGTGAACATTAAAGTTTTGGAAGTTCGCATTCATGACGACGTGACGAGACGCTTTTTATTATCTTTTTGGCAACACTTCTCGGTTCTACAGAATCCATTTCTACATAGATTCTCAGCACGAGTTTAGTTACGAGTATAGTACCCCAATTTTTTTTACATTTAATTGAGCACCTCGAAACTGAACAAAAGCAACGATGAAGACAGTTAAATTCTAAAATTTGAACGTGACAAAGCTTAGTCGTGACTGGTAATGCTGTGAACATTTTTTGTGAATCGATTTTAGTCCCGCCAACCATCCGTCGTGTAGAAGACAACTATGTAAAATTCATCTTCAATTCCTGTCGAGTACAATCTCGTCGTATTCAATTACCGAAATGTTGTTAACGCAAAATTCCTGTTTTTACTGCAGCGATAACTGCGGAACATGTGCTTTTGACGTATCTTTTCTTCAGCCCCTTTTAATGCACAATAATGAATACCAACGCTGTAAGTAAAAGGGTTTTCATCACGAAATGTAAAGAACGTGTAATAGAAGAAAAAAGAAAATCCCCCCCCCCCCCCCCCCCCCCAATTCCGATATTCCAAGACTCCGCAGGTTTACGCCGTAAAAAGTAAGAAGAAAAAGGTTCAAAGCGAGTAACCGGAAGGTTTGCGAGGTAAGCAAACGGTTCTTCGATGCTTGGGTAAATGGCATTCGTGGCTGCGAGCGCCGGCTAGCTGTCGAGTGCCCGAGAAAACGATAGGAGTGAGAAAAGCGTGAGCAAATAGCCAAGGAAAATACTTGATAATTCTCCGTGGACGAGGCGAACTCTCTTCTTTTCCCTTCTCCGTGATCTCTCGAAAAACTCCGCGGAGCCCTTATTAAACTCACCGCTGTCTTATTGTCTGTTGTTATTATTAATTAATTAATTAACCCAAAAAGCCGTGACTATCGAAAATACGTTCATTAATTAAACGAACGGTAGATTGATCCAGCAATCATTATTTTTTTCCAGTGGGATTCCATTAAGGAAAGTGAAATTGACATCGGCGACACTCGGAGACATTTCTATTCGGTATACTCGACTTATACTTGAGAATAGAACTGCTGCATTAAATGATTTACAAACATTGTTCAAAATCTTAGCACTCGAATGACCCGATTTAACCGCTGAAGCCCTCCTCAATCCGATGTTATTTTGCTCCGACGAAAAGCCCGATAATAGTGCTGCAATTACAGTTAACTGGTGTCCTTTGTTTCGAGGTACCAACAAGTGACACTATTTGCTCAATCATCACAGCGCATGAAACATGACAACTCTTGAATGTTTGGTAGACTCACCGTAAGCGAGGATGAGGACGCTGGACAGGAGGACGGCTCTCAGCAGCCAACTGGCCGCCATCCTGGCGTAGTGGACCGTTACGTCGATTCAGCTTCCTCCTGAAACAATACCAAGCGTGCCCAATCAATCAACCGGCATCCAAACCCCCGTCGGACGTTCGGAGGCTGTCTCTATCACGAAGCTCATCCTGATTTTCGAGGCAGGAAAAGCAGCCAGCGACGCTGTCTATACACATAGTACGGTGTATAAGTGAAAGAAGAGAGAGTAACTTCTGCTCTCTCCTTGCTCGGTTATACGTCGGACGTTTGGCAAGGTGCCCGCCCCCGCAACACAGAACCTTTTTCCCCCCCTTCCCTCTCGCCTCCCTCACAAACCAGCATCCACCCCAATGGCACTCTCTTGCCGCGTCGTCGTATCGATGATTCCTTTTTTTCCATTCCTTCTTTTTTTTTTTTTTTTTCTTCTTTTTGTTTACTGTTTTCCTCAACCTTTTCCTCTCTTACTCGTGTTTCTCCCGGATTCGTTCGCTCGATGAAAGCCTTCTGGCAGCAGCGCCAGTCAACGCGCTGCAAAAACGCACATATCATTATATTCGCTAAGTTATCGCTCGGCGCAGATCGTTAAACTCTTCGACAGCAGCTCTACCGTGTAGAATACGAGTGTCTAGACGAGAGTTGAATTTAAATTATCACTTCACTGCCATTGAAATGGGACCCTTTTTCTGTTTTTTTTTTGTCGAAAGATGATTGCTTTATTTACATGCGTGGGTCGCATGTGAATAAAATACCGACAATTGGGAGGTGTTTGACAAAAAGTCTATAGTAATTAACAAAGTATTTATAATCGGTACAATGATGTAATCGCAGATAGAAGTTAACGTTGACGGGCCTCGTCGTAGGACGCCTCGTCTAGCGCGTTAGCTAGACGTCCCCTCAGTCCTCAAGAGTCCTGAGTCACCATGTATGGCCCACATGGGTCCGTTCGGGTACTTGTATAAACAGAGGCGTCGATGGGGCTGTCTGGGTGAGTGAATCCGTCATAATAACAGAGGTCTAAATAACACAATTACATTATTACTCCGTATAACAATTGAACTAGGACTATTAGTTCTAAAGAACCAGTAATGGGTTCTTAAAAATTCTTTTAAATTTTCTTTTCTTACTATCAATTCGAAAGAAGAAGAAATTCCAAATGTTTGAGAAAACATCCACAGCAAAATAAAATACATTACATATATCATCAACAGCCCAAGACCATCCACGTTTTTCATTACGTCATACATTATTCTGTGTAAGAAATAATATGTTTCCCTGTTGTTGCAAAAAAATTATGACCATTGCAAATGAACCAGTGAATATAATATAGAAATACAGATAAAGGATTATTAATATTTCACATCTGCATACGGAGTTGTTTGCTGGAGACTTAAGAAGAGAAAAAAGGAAATTACCTGTATGATGTCCTCATTGACGACCGGCTAACTACACATTCGCTCATATGTGACCAAACGCTAGCCATAAACGTACATGTTTCCATTGAGTACACCGACTAATTAGCGTGCACTCACCAAAGTTTGCCTATGCAAACATTGTCGGGCGTATGAGCCCTGCCCCCTTCCTTCCCCTCTATGGGAATGTTTGCTCACATTTGCTTTTCCCGCGTCGCGGACCATTCCTGGTTTTGTGGTAACACAAATATCGAGTGTTGTGATAATGTACATAGTATTCCCGAATGTGTATGCATTCGTTTGACGCTCAAAGAACGGGAAAGAAAAGTGCTCAGTCGGGTTTCTGGCATCCGGCAAACAAATCGTAATTAATTAGTTGTGTTAGCACGAGTGCAAAACAAAAGCAATCTTTCGCTTGAATCCAAGAAGAATCTTATCACTGGTTAATTGATGGAAAAAATACAGACAGAAAAAAAAATGATAGACTTGTTAAAGACTTTTTTTAAAATCTCATTCGTTAAGAATGCTACAACAAAGTTGCACATCCCTTTCAGGATATTTTCCAGGGTGGTACAATTTTTATATTTATTTCGTCTGGCACGTGATAATTAGAAGTGATAAATTGTGAAGAAAAAAAATCCATGCGAATACTCCAAATATTTTTTTTACCTTAATGAGGTAAAACACGCCAGCAAAGCAGAACACTTGAAAATTTACATATTTCCTTTTTTGTAAATAAGTATTTATTTGCAAATCATTTATTTGAGAACTTGCAGATAATTTTTTGTTTCAAGGCGTTTTTAAGGTTTGTTTAAAAATCGTGACGCGCAGCAGGCCGTTCGCTCTGGCTAATTACAGCGTAAATTTAAGTATCTATGTGCACATTTAAGTATGTATGTCTACGAAAAATTCTAATCACAGTTTGAAGCGATTTCAGCACGAGTAATTCTCTCGAGGATTTCTGGGTCACAGTTCTCATCGTTCCAACGCGTCGAATCCTAATACACGAGTGAAACTTTAGATCCGTCTCTTGGTTGGAAACGCACGTTCGCCACGGACCTTTCGATTGCTTTTTCCATCGGATAGAGACTGAGAGATAGCCGAGCTTGAAGGGTGTGACAGGTGTCAGAAGGACAGCCGTATAGATACAGCCGAAAATCATTGGGATGGATGGAGAATTTTTCCTGGAATTTTTACAACTCTACGAGATCAAGGAAAACGTGAAGACATAGAAGAGGAAGATGAAGAAGATGAAGAAGAAGAAGAAGAAGGCAATACCGGCCAGCAGTCACTCTTCTCCTCGTTTTCCTTTCTTACTCTCTTGGCGGGGACTCAAAGCATTCCAGAATCTGGAGCGTGAAACCGTTTGATTCGCTCCGCAGCTTCGCAGTCACGTTCTCTCGTTTTTTGGCAGGAATGTGCTTTAAGATCACGAGCGCTCAAGGGAAACGAGAGCAAAGCCACGATGCCGTGGCTTTAAGACAGTTGACAGCAACTTTGGGATTAT
This sequence comes from Perithous albicinctus, assembly GCA_964016905.1. Classification (NCBI taxonomy): domain Eukaryota; kingdom Metazoa; phylum Arthropoda; class Insecta; order Hymenoptera; family Ichneumonidae; genus Perithous; species Perithous albicinctus. Next base: position 36,975,537 of record OZ024688.1, on the reverse strand, counting down.
AAAAACGTATTAAATTTGTATTCAATAAATATTTACCTGATCCCTTTCGTGCCTGTCGCCAATATATTTTCCTCAGGATTCCAAATTTTTCATTAAAATATTCAATGTTTAAAAATAAATAACATTGAATACGATTAAGATGTTTTATCATTTTTTTGTTAAAAACCAAAAATTACAATGAATCAACGTAGAATAAATGATTCAAATGACAAAATTATTTCCTCCTATTAGATGTCCTTTTATATTTTCGAAAATATTCATTCAAGAGTCCATTGAGTTACTTCGTTACGCTACATCATAGTTTAACTCGTTTTCGTTTCCTTTCTCTTCTTCCTTTGGAGCTTCGTGACGAGAAACGCGAGGGTGCGAATACAAGAGTCACCACGATAAACTTGTGCATGTAGTATGCAACAGAAAGTGAGTGGTATGACTATACATCAGCGAAGCTTGCTCCGTTGAAGCGTGGAATGGAACCGTCGCTTCTTACCAGCAACGAAAACGACCCTTCGGGCGTACTACGTGCTGCGACTCTACATTCTACTCTTCTATACTTGGCTGCAGCCATATAGACTCGCGCTCTCTGAATTCTGACATAGCGACACATGGGACTTGAGTTTACATCAAGTTCGAGTGTAGGAGTATGTCAATACTGATTGTTCAGAGCAGCCAAGTACCAAACGCGTCCCTTTAACTCAACAGACAGTACTGTACCTTCGACCTTTACAACGTGTAGTATTCGCCTCATTACAGCCAAACCTCGTGAGCAATGCTTCAAATAGAAGTACCGAATTGACAATACAAATATTGAATAATCTTACTGTGTCAATTGTACGACATTTCTACCATGAAAATTTATATTTTACAAAGTGAAGAGAGTAAAAGAAAAAAGAACATTTAAATTAAAGGCTTGGAAAATTTTTTAAAAGTACTTTTTTGAGAAGGCGTCTGCTGGAAGATTCATGTAAATTAAAAATCGTAGGTAATTATATCTCCTTTTAGTATTATAGTATCAACTTCATTTTAAATTTGTCAAAAGCAGTGCAATTTTTTTAGAAGAATTTACAAAAAAAAAAGGTTAACAAATTAATTGACAGAAATGGTGAAGCGATTTGTATTACAATAAGTGTCCTTGATCCAGAGAAAAATTCAGAGACTTCTATGAGCAAGCTCCAAAGACTTTTTTTTTAAATTGAGGGTCGTTATTTCAAGCCTGAAGGAACTCCATTCCTGAGGAGGAGCGAATAAAAAATCATTCAATTATTTTGGGTCGCCTCAAGCCACACGTTTATCTACTTCCACGTTTAGATGCTCCTTTCAAAAGCATTTCATGGCGTGCTAAGGATAAAACGAGAAATATAATATATGAGCAATGAGTGCAATAATAATTTCAGTGGATGATGGTTGGTGGATCGGGCAGACACTGCAGTCAGTCTCTCGACGCCGAAGCTGCGGATCGATCGTACGATTATACCACCGGAGGCTCGAGCGTTGGCATAGAGAGAGAAAGAGAGAAAGAGAGAGAGAGAGAGAGAAAGCGAGAAGGAGAGAGAGAGAGGCAAAGTCGAGGCTATCTCTATTCCACGCGTTCAAAAGCCGATGCACTACAGACTGCAGAAGCGTTGGGCTTCGCTTCATTACAAAGCACTCAGCTAAAACGATCGTCTAGCCAGAAATAGCTTTCAGAGGATCGCGCAGGTTCCGCAATCATTTCTGGCGAGCGTGTATATATATATATAGTATAAATGTATACTCCTCGCAAAACGTACAACGTCTCGCGTGTCTCTCGCGTCTCTGTCGTTCTCTCGTCACACACCCGTACTCAAGAGTTATACCAGCAAGCGAGAGGCACTCGACGTGTACATACCATCCGCATTTTCCTAGCACAATATCGGAAGGAAAAGGACCAAGGCGAGGAACGCGTGAGCGATAGTGCGGAGAGAGCACTGCTTCGTCCCTTCCATGTTACCGTCGTACTTCCGTTTTCTCTCTCTCTCTCTCTCTCTCTCTCTCTCTCTCTCTCTCTCTCTCTCTCTCTCTCTCTCTCTATCTCCACCTCTCTTCCCCTTGCAAATCGATAGCGACTAACGCGCCTTCGGAAACCCATTAACCGTGAATATTCGATATTCCCTATTCGTTCGTTCGATATATGCGAAAGAGAGAGAGAGAGAGAGAGATTGAAGGACTGCTACTGACGAAAATCGACTTGTCACTTCGCTGTGCGCGGCATATTATGTCGTTGACGCGTACACGATGAAACGCGGAACGTCATTTATGGCCGAATAAAAAAAAATTGAATTTTCGAGTCCGTCATAGGATCATTTTTTTAAATTAATTTAAATTGACAGATGCATCTCACTAAATTAACAGGTACGGTATTCGACCGACCGAATTATTTGACCGACCGAATTATTTAATCGGCCGAATTATTTGACCCACCGAATTATTTGACAGACCGAATTATTTGACCGACCGAATTATTTAATCGGCCGAATTATTTGACCCACCGAATTATTTGACAGACCGAATTATTTAACCGACCAAATTATTTGACAGACCGAATTATTTGACCGACCGAATTATTTAACCGACCGAACTATATAACCGACCGAATTATTTAACCGACCGAATTATTTAACCGACCGAATTATTTAATCGACCAAATTATTTAACCGACCGAATTATTTAATCGACCAAATTATTTGACCGACCGAAATATTGGACCGACCAAATTATTTGACAGACCGAATTATTGGCCGACCAAATTATTTGAACGACCGAATTATCTGACAGACGGAATTACTTAATCGACCGAATTATTTGACCGACCGAAAAATTGGACCAACCAAATTATTTTCTCGGACAAAATCATCTTCAATATCCATAAAACAATTTCTCAAACGATTCAGTCTTCTTAATGAATCCTTAGCTCGTTTGTAACGAAACTAAAAGCTGTTTTATTTCCACGCGAGACAACGATTTTACTTTTTACGTTTAATAATCATCAGAGACACATATCTATCTCTATAATTTCTCATCATTATTGTTTTTCCAATTTCTCTGAACAAAAATTCAAAAAGTTATTTTTGTTTATATTTATTTATCAAATTATAATTGTTGCTTCCCAGTTTCAAGAGACACAGAACAGAGGCACGATCTCGTTTCTGTACAACAATTTCGATTCATCATTCTCTCGACACTTGACAAGCCACCAGGGGGGGGGTCCAGCCTGAGGAAGCCGAGTTATCTGTACCTACTTATAGGCTGTATATATAAGAACACACACGAAGAAGGGAAGCCCAGAGAGAATATCGGATAGCGAGTATCGCGAAAAAAGAATGGTCAGGTTTACCGTAGATATAGATTCCAGGTAAAAGGACAAGTTTTTCGTTGGGGGGTAAAATGCTCGACCAGTCGGAAAGAGAGCGTAGATGCGAGAATGCTGTTGGTGGTGGTGGTGGTTGTGGTGAGGTACTGGAAGTTACTCCTGCAGAGGCCACATCTGCCTCATCAATCATTCTTTCTCGCGTCTCTTCTCCGCGTTGTGCGCGCAACAAGATTAAAATGACGATATTGATAGATCGATGGGTTTTTATCGTTGAATTTTCACGAAAAGCCCGTTGCAGCTCCAAACTCCCGTGGCAACCGCACTTAAATTTCTCTTTCCACGTTTCGGTTGCCAAAAAAAAAAAAAAAAGCACAGTAGAGAAGTTTTTAGATCAGGCGAGCTGAACTCAGTCGGCTTAGCCTTGGAATGAGGTTGGACGTTGCAAAACTCACGGTGAACCATATTCAGATGAATCAATTCATATTCAGTTTGTCCACTGATTTGAAATAATGTTTTGCAACGTGATAACAATTTTCTTAGCTTCAGGAGAAGAAAAATCGATTCGCAATTTGGGGAAAACATTTTGAAAAATATTTTGTATTTTTTATTTAAAAATTCGCAAATTGTTTTTTTTTTTTTTGCGAATTTGTTTGGCTCAAATGTGGGCTAAAATTCGAGGAGCCTAAATAGTCGTACCACCTAAAATTGATCTATAAAATCAAGCAGGCTGAAAAGAAAAAATACCAGAACATTTGTTCGAAGTTACAGTGGTATTTTTTATCGATCGTAGTCTATAGTTTCCTCTAGCAGCAGAGCAAAAGGGGTAGGGGGGAGGGGCACACAGGAGAGAAAGGAAAAATTAATAAACGCTCAACGCAAAGTAATCTCACGTCTGGAATCTCGAGAGACTGCGGAAGAGCCGCATGCTGGCGGGGCATATTTTTATCGGCTGTTTTGCGCCCCGTCTACTCGAGTTTCACAGAGCTCTACAATCAAAACGGCTTTTGCCCCCCCCCCCCAACTTGCGAGAGAACAGCCGCAACCCACTATGGCTTTCGCCTGTCAACGAAGGACTCGTACATGATTTTTTATTTTATTTTTTCTACATGATATAACATCAGCGAGTAATATTTTTATTTTGTCAGATATGAGAAATAATATTTAATAAATTTAAATAGTATCTCTAATAAAAGTAAGATAAACAGATTTTCACGGAGCAATAATGGAAATTACAAAGCATTGAAAAAAACAATAAAAAAATATTTTTTAAATATTACAATTAACGTGGTAAGTAAAATTTAAAAACTTTGAACTGTGTAAAAAAAAGTACCAGAAGCATAGATTAAAAAAAAAATATATTTAATTAAATCATGAGCAAGCAATATTAAATAGTAGCTTCTTCTACAGATTGTCGTAAAAAAATGTAGTCAACGTAGCTTGTACATTATTTCCATGAAATATTTCGAAATGATTTGCATCGTAACACTACTCGCAGTTTGTATTATGCAGTCAAATTCGTAAAAAAAAAAAACAAAAACAAAAAAAAAATTAGCAAATTTTTTGTGTCATAATAAAAAGTAAAAATTATTTAATAAAATATGACACGGACGGTTACATATTCCAGACTCTGTTTCGAGTAAGACAGAAGATTTTCAAATGAAATACGACTATGAAAGTGGATTCAGAAAGAGTGGTTTCTTCACTCTCGTGTATAGCAGTAGTCGTCGTCGTCGTCGACGTCGTCGTCAACGTCAAGACTATTCTTCTGCCGTCAGTTTCCAAGGCAAGGAGTCCTTATTCTCTTTCGCTTTCTCTCTTTTTCTTTATTTTTTTTTTTATTTTTTCACTCCTCTCTGGCGCCCCTTTTCCTCTTCTTTTAGAGGTTCTCCATTCAGCCATGTGCCTTGCACGTCCTCAACAGTCCAGGTTTTTGGTCCTCTTCCTTGCAGCTTTCTCAGTCTTCACTTTTTTTTTTTGTCGTTTCTATTCTTTCTATTTTTTTTTCTTTTTTTACAATTCTTCCTGTCCTGCTCTCACTCTTTTACTTCAGCTCCTGTATATATATATATATATATTTCTTTTCCTGCTCACTCGCAACCAGCTTTTGGCTTCTTCTCTTTCCTCACTTCCTCCCTCTCTTTCTCCCTCTTTCTCTCTCGCTCTCGCCATTAACTCTCGCGCGCCCTTACAACCGAGAATTTACCGGCAGTATACCGCCACTTCCATATTCTATCACCGCCACCCTCGGGGTGGATGATGGCAGGGGAGGCAACCAGCCGCCTCTTTCAAAATTAGTGCATGTCTGTCTTAGCTTGAAGAGCGAGAAGGTAGAGCGAGCGAAGGAGGATCAAGCAGAGCGTCGCACTGGTGGTACCGCTTCTCTGGCCTGTACTATGATTCTGGTTGCGGTGATGGTATGATGGTGATGGTTGCGGTGGTGGTGGTGGTGGTGGTGGTGGAGCTCTCGTGCCGGTGGCCTCTCAAAACCCACAAGTGGAAATCTCTCAAGGAGCCAGAGCCGAATATCGCGCTGCAGCATCGCGAGAGGCGGTCGAAACTTTTTTTTTCGAGTGCATCTCCTCCTGCCGACCTCTATAGATATGTATAATTTTTTTTTTCTCCACTCTCTTTTTTTTTTGTGCGCGACACAAATGTGCTTGAGCTATTTTTAAGTAAACTGTATATTGTTGGCATTTTTTTTTTTAATTTATGGAATTATTTATTGAGATTGATTTGTGAGGGAAGAAAATTGCTGAGGATTATTAAAGTGAAAACAAAAAATTCTGTAAAATCTCAGCTTTTGAAGAAACGACCTCGTGGTAAATTGACAGCATTTTTTTGTCTATCTTTTTTGAGGAATTTTGAGGTACATTTTTTTAAGACTCTGTGAATATGACAAATTTATACACACAGATACCGAAAAAAAATGTCCAAACCATTTTTTTCGATGTTTCAGACTATTTGGAGTACATCGACACGAAAATCTCCACAAAAAACGAAACGTTCTGAAAAACAAAGCCATAAGGAAGGAAGATCGCAGTAAACAAAGACGTTTTCTATTGATCATCAACCCCTGTACTTGCTCCTCAATACGCGTCTTAACGTTGAATAATAAATTCAAAAGAGTCTCGCATAAAAGCCCCTGAATTTCCCGACGAAATTGCCGACGTTCACCGGTTTGAAAACGCTCGAAGGGCGCGCAAAAGCGCGATTGGAATCGACGCGATATCGGGTAGAGGCTATCCAGCACCTCGTAAAACGATGCACCTACGATATTTACGGTCCTTCACACTCGTTTTTCCGCACAGTATATGTGTGCTCTCATGAGAGTCCTATCTCACTGTCGCAAAACAGACATACGTCCACATATATATATATTATATATATGTAGAAACCCGAGTAAAAAATCGATATAAATGTGTAGCATTCGTTGCACATAGCTTGAAACCCTCACGAGAACAAAAAAAAAGAAAAATAATCGTGACTGGAGCAGTAGATAAAAAGCGAGAGATATCAGGTGAAAAAAGTAAATAAAATAAAAAGAAGTAGCATAGCGATGAGAGAGGTATGAAACGTGATCGTGGCTGACGCGCGCATCAACCAGCATTTTTCCTCTCTCCTTTTCTCCGGTTCACGTTTTCATTTATTTCCCCACTTTGTTTCGTTGTTGTTTTATGTTATTTATTTTATTTTTATTTTTTTTTTAACTTCTCGCATGGAGACGCGAATATACGTAATTCTCGTCGAAGATTGAAATTCGTAGCGCGCACCTTTCAACCGGCACTCCTCTCAGCCTTTATCGCACTTCCTCTTCGTGCGCGCGAGCATCGACGCCAGGAATTTCATTAAAATTATTACTTAGATATTGGAGTGCCCGAGCATGTACGCGAAGGATCGCCGTATCTCTCACATATTGGGATTCAAGCTCGTTCACTTCTTCTTCTTCTTCTTCTTTTTCTTCTTCTCTTCATTCTCCCATTCGCTCTGAGGTAAAAGACACCAATGATTCGAAGTTTAAGAGCATCACTGGATTTAAACATTTATTAGTTGGTCAGGAATTTTTTATTTTATTCAACGAATTAAATCAACATCAAGCCTTGCAGTTTCTGAAATGTACATAAATTCATTTTTCAAATATCCAATAATTTTATATTTATGTATGAAAATTAAAAAAAAAATATTCGGGTGCTGCTTTTTTTTCAGCATGTCTCTTAAAAAATTACAAATGTTAGGAATTTTATTATAAAATATTGACTGATTCATGATAATATATATAATATTTTTTATTAGATCAATGTATTAATTTTTTTTTAATTCATAGGAATCATTCTACCAAATATTACTCCAGCAATTAAACTTCGATTGGGTCGTAATTTTTCGATTTTTAAAGATTTTTTCTATGCTCCGATTATTTTTTATATGTCTGCCAAATTTACGAGTTAAAAAAAAAAATCATAATTTTTTAGAGGCTGTAAAAACGTCAATTAAAAAAAAAAGTAATTCTATACGCAAAAATATCAGCTTTAAAATGAAAAATATTCGCCATCGGAACGCGACAAAGTATTTAAAATTAACATTAATGCTTAAAAATGCATTTTTAAGGGTCTCTTGAAACGTTTTTTTGAATTCACATTGGAAACAGCAGAATTTTTCGCTGAGTATCGATTTTTAGAGAGGGATTTAGAAATGTATACTTATTGTATTATGTAATAATCTTTTTGTAATAAATATAAATTAATTATAAATTCCATTGAATGATCTTTTCTATACACGATTTATTTTTTATGTGCCTATAAAATAATGGATTTAAAAAATATTTTACAGCCGATATAAAAAGCTCAAAATTTAATCTAAAAATTACGAGATTTTAAACGGTTACACGATTTTAGACAAAAAAATGCTTGGAAAATAAAAAAAACGTATAATCGTGTCTACCGCAACCGAATAAAAAAAAAATGCGCAAAACATCGTCGGTTTTTTACCAGAATATTTTCCAAGGGTGAAACACCTCGCTTCACAGCTTTTAAAAGCATAGTAAAAAAAAAAAAAAAAAAAAAAGAAATGAAAGAAAAAAAAACGTTTACCGTTTCACATGACCACGGTTTTGGCTTTTCTTTTTTATTACAATCGCTGTATTTTTAACCAAAATTTACGGGCATTTTTTTAATTACTTGATTGCAAGAAATAGTCGAGAATATTTTGCACTCGTTTATCGAGATAAAAGTGGGTCTACTAATAATGAATGTAACTGGATGTTTTTTCTGTCGATCGATGAATTGCAACATTTTAAAAAATATATATATTGTCGACACCCAATGGAATTATTTATCATTTTTTTTTTATTTAAATAAAAACAAGCGTTTAAACGTGTTTTTATTTTTCTGGCTAACTTGGAGTGTAAAAATATATTGAGAACAAATTTTTTATATCAACAGGAGAAGTTTTTGAATAAATTTTTAAAAATTAATCTTTGCAATTAATTTTAATACCAAATGATTTTTAAAACGAAAAAAAAAATCAGCATTATAACTTTATTAATATTAGAGTCAATTAAAAAAAAAAAAGAATGACTAATACTGAACGAGTAGACTTAAGAGTATCACTTTGTGAATTATATATTCACAAAGAAGGTTTAAAAATCGAAGTTTCTCTTGGTACTATCGACTTAAGAAATTATACTCAGAGCGAATAATAAATAGACGGATGGTGGATTGTTGTTAAATGCTAAAAAAGATACGTCAAAGAGTAGTTCGTTAATATTTTAACGAAGAAGAAGAGAAAGGTAAAGAGAGGTATTTAAACGCAACCGAGACTTCTTCGCGTTATAAATTAATATTACATCGTCGAGAGTACCACCAACAGCTCGGTTGGGTGGCTTCTTTAAAGAGCCAGTTACAGAATCATAGCTACTTTTTTTCTCCTACATTACTTCCACTTTACTCCTTTTTTTCTTTCAATATAAATTTCCATTCTGCTCGGTATTGTTCAAGATATAGATAATATAGCTATAGATTTTATTGTTAACAACAAATAATTCATGAAACAAAGCAAACCCGGTCAATTTATTATCCATTATTAATTTGTGAAGCCATTAAACCTTCAGTATGCCAGCATAATATATACGCCTCCCGTTGCTGCTGTCGCTCATCTCCATTGAAACGCAATAAGGGCTCAGCGTACCTAGCATATTTCCCACTTTCAGCCTACATGCTAATAAGCAGACACAGCATTTTTTTTGTACGGAAAAGAAAAAAATCGCTACGATTAAAAATGTTCGAGTCGGAAAGAATTCATCATGACTCAGCTGACTGCGAAGAATATTAAAAAAAAAAAATCCACACCAAAGAACAATTTCTCACTAAAATGACTCTGACGTAAAAAATGAACGAAAAAAAAAAGAAAGAAGCCAAAAATGATTAATCCTGGTTTCCTTTTGTTTCAGCATTTTTTGAACAAAAAAAAAAGAGTGTAACTATTAAAAATATTCGAGCCAGAAAAAAATTCATCGTCACTCAGCTGGCTTCGAAAAATATTTTTAAAAAATGCAGATTAGGGATCAATTCATCACTAAAATTATTCTGACGTAAAAAAAAAAAAAGAAAAAAAAATCCAAAAATGATTAATCCTCGTTTCTTTTTGTTACAGCATTTTTCGAACTGAAAAAAAGCTGCAACTATTAAAAATTTTCGAGTAAACAAAAAAAAATCCAAATTAAAGATCAACTCATCACATACAACTACTCTGACGTAAAAAAAAAAAAAAAAAAAAACACGTAAAAAAGTAAAAAATTATTAATCCACGTTTCCTTTTATTTCAGCATTTTTCGTTAATTTCCGTGAGCGCTCTTATGATTTGTGTCCATGCTGGAGCGAATGTAGAGTGCTGGCACAGGAAGTAGCCCGGCAACGGGCCGGGGGATTAAAAAAAATAAAAATAAAATAAAAGCAGGCGGTGGAGCTGATGCCAGTAGAAATAATGTAACGTTGGCCAAGCGCTTTTCCCGGCATTCGAGGCCGACAGTGTAAATTTCACCTGCCACCCTGCAGTTTCGTCTCTCGCACTCGTTTGCTTCATCCCTCTCTTTCCCTCTCTCTCTCTCTCTCTCTCACTCTGTCATTCTTTCTCTCTCTTTTCTCTCCCTCCATTCGCGCTGCAATATTCCAACACTTTCCGCAATTAAGCACCTACCGAAAACTGGCATTCGCTCAAGTGCTCCTACGCCGCACGCGCATACGGAACGCATTAAGTAGTAAAGGCATGCTATGTACGGACAGACGTACTGGATACAAGAGATCGGAGTATTCCGTGTGTGTGTGTGTGTGTGTGTGTGTGTGTGTGTGTGTGTGTGTGTGTGTGTGTCAGTGCTGGCGTTCGCGTCTCTCTCTCCCCCCGCCCCGCCACTTACCAGCGGCTGACCCCTCTCGGCAGTTACTACTTCGCCGACTAATGTTTGGTCTGTTTCTACTGCAGCGGCTGCGCTGCAGTAGAAACAGACCGCGCGCCACCAGACCCACGCTAAATTAATACAGCAAGCTGGAGTTATTAAATTACATTTATTATTCAACGCAGTAACGGTAATTAAACGTTTATGTGTTTTGAATATTCATTTTCACAGTGTTCAATACACGCGAATTTCGATTATTTGCATGTGCAATTGAGGGGCCGTAAACAGCAATGTTATTTTGTCGATGTAACATTTATGAGGCAAATTGGAGTGTACTGTTTATGATTTCAAAGGATTTGTCATTTTTTTTAAAAAGTTTTGTAAATTATTCGCAGTGATATGTGTTTTTTATTGTGAATTAAATTCATGAAAGAATTTTTTTTGTAGGTCATAAAAAAGTAAGGAATACTTTCAACGACAGTATTTCTTTCATTTTCAACTCGTAGCATTCCGAATGCACCGATGATACAAATTAACTTTACAAGGTCTCATTCTCTTTGAAAGAAGCCCTTTTTCCACTTGCAGACATTTCTATTTTCAGCTCTTTCGCAGAGGAAATTTATTAAATAATTACTGGCTAAGAAAAAATGCACAATAAAAATCAAGATAATATAGCTTCTGCTCGTGAGCTTCAAATGAACATTCCTATATTTGGATCAGACATCATTTTCATAGAAAGTGAAACCAAGCTAATTTTGTCCATAATTGCAATAAGAATATTACGACTAATTGAAAATGAAAAAAAAAAAAATTGCACCAATGAACTGGGTTAAAAAAAAATATTTCCATTATTAAAATATTCCATTTTCTCAGTTGTACGTTTCATATTATATTTCTGTTAAGTTGTCAAATTTAATACGTACGCATTTTTGTATTAAAAAATAATGATATACCGAAATTTTGTCAAAAAGATCATTTTTAAATAAATATTTAGTAAATATTACATTTATCAAAATATTGGTACAATCGCAAAAATTAATTTTTTCTTCAAGAAATTAATGACAGAATTATCAATTTTTTTTTCTGAAACAGTATATCTGTTTTATATATTTTTTTTTATCCACACTTACACCAAAAAATATGAAGAAAATATGAAATATTGAAGTGGTGGTAAAAATTTAATTAAAAAATTTCATAATTTCTTGAGTAATTTAAAAAAAAAATGTAACAAACCACGATTAACTTAAGTCTATTTATTATTTTTACCATCGACACAGAATTACGTATCCGCTATTTGTTCATTTCCCTGTATAGGCTTCGAGAGATCGATACGTGAATATCAAGTGGTCAGGAACGAAACAAAAAAAAAAAAAAAAAAGGCAATTCCGCCTCTCGTTCTCACTGAACCTCGCGAATTTCACTCTATCGCATCGTCGATGCCGAGCTCACTGGGAGAGTGAGAGAGAGAGTGTGTGTGTGTGTGTGTGTGTGTGTGTATGGGCGGGAGCCACATCGAGATTTCCACTGCAATGCTTCGCGATCGTGAGGGGGCAGCAGCCCTCGAAACTGGCATCCGGTCAAGTGCAATTTCAACGAATCATACCATCGTTCTGACGCATTAAGAGCGTCGGATGTATATGGCTGTTGTTCAAAAATCTCTCGAATTAAACTTTAAATAACTTCCATCATTCTACCGTTTAAATTCAACCAGAAATTTCGGAATAACAGCCAATCGAAACATATACACGTATCGTCGATGAAATATATTATCTAATCAAAATTATCGATACGTTTCGAAAAGACGTAAGGATAAATAATTGCAAAATAAAAAATTCGTACATTGTTTCCTGAATTTTTTTTTTTATACAGAAGTGAGGAAAAAGGCTTAACTGCTTTCGAATTGAGAATGTTTTTTTTTTTCAGGTTATTTTTTTCTATAAAATTATGATAGGATGCAATAAGTGAAACTAAAAAATTAAAAAATCGCTCAGACATTTTGTTTAGACATTTCTAAATTTTTTTTTTTTTTTTTTTTTTAAAGAGTACAAAATATATTTAAATTTAATGTGCTCATAGAAAAAGATGTATGAAAAAGTATACAAAGTTTTATATTGCATCTATAATTTTTTTTGGAATGTAAAAAATTGAAGTTTAACAAAAGATGGGTAAGAAAAATTAAAAAAAAAAATCCTTCATCCGGACACTTTTTCTAAACGGTTTTTCTCGACGTTTTGGGTCATTTTGAGTATAGTTCCTACATTTTGCTTACTCATTTCTAAATTTTCTTTTTTTTTGTAAAGAGTACAAAATATATATAAATTTAATTTTCTTGTAAAAAAAGTATCCAAAGTTTTATATTGCATCCTTAATTTTATTTGGAAAGTAAAAAATTGAAGTTTAACAAAAGTTGGCTAAGAAAAATAAAAAAAAAACTTCCTGCATCCGGACGCATTTTCTAACCGATTTATCTCGACGTTTTGGGTCATTTTGAGTATACTGCCATGAGAATCACGAAGAAAAACTGATTCACCATGAAAACAAAGCTTCCTGTGAGGATGCAGAATGAAGAAAATTCAACATAAAATGTATGTATATATACACGAGTCGGGATTATCGGCCGTTAATGCTCGTGAAAATAATATATCGCCACGCAGGGAGTAAAAGCTATAGCGAAGGAACCGGTGGGAGGGTGTTAAATTTCACCTGGTGCGCCCCCCCCCCCCCCCCCCCCCACCGTTGGTGCCACGGTCGATACAGCGTAAATATGCGTTAAGGGTGGTTGAATGGCGTATATAGAAGCAACCAGAGGTTCCACCGTGGGATGCTGCGCCGTTGGTCCAACCGAGGCTTGTTACGTGTGTTGCACATACATACATAAACGATGAGGCTGTATGAATGTATTTATACTGTGTATGTGTGAGTGTTGGCCGAGGCATTCTCTAAGTCAGTGTGGCTTCGGGAACGAGTGTGGCGTACCGTTGGTGTAATGGCCTGGCTGCCGAGGGTGCATTAAGGCGGTTTATACCACGTATATATAGGGTGAAACCGAGAGAGAGAGAAAATGCGAACGAGCTCTTTTAACTCGCCTCAAAGGCGGTTCGCCTATCCGAGCGTATAATACCGTATATCACAGAGAAGTACGAAACAAGCGTCTGGTGAGAGTTTCGATATAATCAATGCAGACTGGGAAAACTCAATATTCCCGTATAACTCCTTTTTTTTGTGCTCCACATTTCCTTGACAATCGTAGATAGCAGTTATCAGCATATTTATTGTAAATTTTATTGTAAAATATTTTACAAAAAAATCTGCATCTGAAAATTAAATATTGGACAATTAAAAATGCAATTAGAGTACAATTTTGTGATTCCTAATTGTGGCTAAAAGATTTACTCCAAATAAAAATAATTTCACAGGATTTTGAAAAGTCAGTTTGCTGGGCTGGAAAATAAGATTTTTCGAAGTCCACTACGAGGCAGCTCTCCACTTTTTTGACAGCCAACTTTTGGTAATCAGCATTGCAGTAAAATTGCCTCATGGAAATATAGCAGCTGTTTTTTTTTTTAGATAGATAAATCAATAATTGAGTTACAAAGGCATCTGAAAAATGCAATTTCCCAAAAGCGAATTCCAATTTTCAACAGTGAAGAAAAAAAAAAACAAATTTACGTGAACGTGGTAAAATTTAAGTGTCCACATTAACGCACCGTTAGATATTTCCAATTAATTCCATAGCCAAAGTCTCTCTCCCTCAATATCGCGAAAATTGTCACAGATTCGAAAATCCCCCAAATGATAATTGCCAAAAACACTTTGACGCCATGACGAAAACACGGTATCCAATTATAATCATCGTTCTATACGTAGGAGACACAGAAAATAAAAAAGTAAAAAAAATCGTGAAAGAGCTGAAAGAGAAGTTCGGCAATTGCATCGCATTTATCGTATCCCTTTGCGATAATTACGTGTGCACTCGAAAAATATAGCGAATACAGTATATCCGTGTCTCCGGTGCGTTGTTTGATTTGCATTCGATTAACGCAAGCCTCGTGTACCGAAAAAATAAATACTAAATGTTTCCTGTCCGTTGATGGCTGATGGTGGCAAAAGGGGATGATGAAGGCTGACGTTCAAGCAGATTTTATAGAAAAAGTTGCAACCAATGCTTTTCGAGAGTCCCTTTGCACACACACACACATATATATATATAATATCTGTTCGCGTTGCGGGTTTTCAACACACTCGTGAATATCCCAGCTTCCACACTTTTGCGTTCGTTCATTCGCCACGGCTTCTCTCTCTCTCTCTCTCTCTCTCTTTCTCTCTTTCCCTCATTCATTCCTCTTCGCTGTCGTCCGGAGCGTGTGCGACGCGCAATCCAGAAATCCGTATTTCATTTCCGTCCCGCCGTGCGTCACGTTTTATTGCCGGTCAGAGACGTTTATTGTGATCCAGCAGGTAGCACGTATTCGCAATAGAACCTCGTCCCCCATTTCCAGCTATATAGCCACACACGGCGAGCCTTCAGTGCTGCAAAAAAAAAAAAAAAAAAAAAAAACGAAGAGTGAGTGGTGGAGAAGGGGTAAGATGGCAGGTTTTGTGGGAGCACACACACCCTATCCTACCTCGAATCTCTCTAAATCACTTCGTTCCCAACGCCCAAAGGAGTTGGCAAGACATTCTTTACTTCGCACTGTTGCGCCAAGCGACGATATAACACTCCTATATATACATATATATATATGTATGTATATAGAGATATATATATAAAACCGGTTCCGGGGATGCTCGACGAGATAAGGAGCTGGTAACACGTATTTGTATCATCCCTACGCCACATCTGTCCTGTCTCGCACTCCAACAAATTTCCAGATTTTCTCAAGCTCGGGTTTGCCTGTGAAATGAACTCTGAGATTTTCTCGGTGGGTTAATAAAACGTGGAACAAAGTATATGAACGACGTATTACGATGTGTCACCACTTTTTTTTTTTTTTTTTTTTTGTTAGTGTTGATTAAAACATAATTAAAGGGATAATGGAAAATAGAATTTCGACCTAAGCTGTGGAGAGTATTTGAAAATAATTTTCAAGCTACTTCTTTGTTAATAAACACAAAATGGTGTTAATTTTGTTATATATAAAAGCAATATATGTAATCCTTAAAGTACTCGAGAGGTGAAAGGCGATTTTTTAAATTATTTCATTTTGTAAACAGAAAATAATATATTTTTTCACACACCTGCACGTAAAGCTCGTACTTTGCTCCCCGGTGAGAGGGGCGAAAGTAAGTGCCTTACTCCCTAGGGACGAAAGCACTCCCATGGGAGGAAAGCACTCGCTTCCGCCCCTCTCATCACGGAACATTCCACCTCGTGTGTTGGGTGCTGCCCTAGGTAGGCAAAAGTCACGAAGGGGCTTTTTGCACTTTGACACGCTCGCCAGGAATGTTCAACTTTCCGCCCTTGGTGCAGAATGTACTATTTTTAAATTAATTCATTTTGAACACTCCGGACTGGTTAGAAAAATGCGATTTCCCACACATCAGGTGTCCAAAATCACATCAGCCACGTAAAAACGTGTTCAAGTAAAAGAAGTCCTACAAAAAATTACAGGAATAAGATTTTTGATGTAAACCGAAGTAAGGAAAGCTACGAACGTTTGGATACGGAACAGTTTAGTGTTCTAAAAGATGAACAGCGGATACGATAAGAAAAAAAAAGAGTTTGCCATACTAGGTGAAAAATTGATTGACTACCTCCGAATCCCCTAACGATATCTCTCGCCGAAGGTATACCGCTGTCTCAGCTGTAAAATACTCCCTCACCAGACATTCTCCATCGTTTTCTCCATCGCCAGAAGCAGCAGCAGCGGCAGCAGCAGCAGATCAACCACCACCACTAGTCTGGGTAGTACAGAGATCTAATCTTTTAATAAGCCAGACGCCGATGTGCGAATCGCGATGTACCCATTCTGCTTTTATCTTCCGATATTTCTCTCGTTTTTTTTTCTTCAGTATTTTTTTTTTCTTTTTTTTTTTCTATTTTTTTTTCTGCTTCCCTCGAGCCGTTGTTAGTCGCCGGTTGCGGAAGCGCCAGGGCATGGCAAGGGAAGCTTCGTTATTCTTTATCATGGCTGGGCTTCGATGAGGGAAGAGCAGCTCTGGCGTAGAGGGCATGTTCGTTATCGTAGTCAGTGTGGAAGAGAAAGAGAGAGGGAGAAAGAGTGGGAGCAACAATCCTTGGCAAAGATAACGGTCGAAGAGAAAAGCGCCCTTTTCCCTTTCACCTTTTCATCCCCTGACTCATGGCCCTCGCAAAGTCTTGTATCGATTCCCGAACTCCACGAATTTTCGATACGACACACCTCCGGACAAGTCACGCGCCCTTTTAGGTCGAGTTTCTCAGACGCAATTCTGATCTTTGCATTCCTGTTCAATTTCAAAATTGCATTAAGTAATTACATTGGAATTACGACATTGTGGACCATTCTGAGTGCCCTGATATGAAAGCCACGACATTTTTTTTTCTCTTTAAAACAAAACTTCCTCTGTGAGGAATCAAAAGAAATTGAAATTCGAAGTCAATTTAAAATTCAAAATTACCAATTAATTTCGTCATCGAGCAATAAAGCAAAATCAAGAAAAGCAAGGAATTAAGAAGATGCAGAAATGTTGAGTCTTCCCCGTCCATGAGTTATTCCATTTAAATTCGTTGTCCGCACATCGAAGCCCCCCTTTTTCATCGACGTTGCTTGGCAGTTTACGCTTTTGCGTCGAATCAACGAGCGCACAGGTTGTGTGCCGTTCGAGTATGTGAGTGGGCGTTTGCGTGCCGAGACGAGCTCTCCACTCTATATACACAGCCACAATTTTCTCCAATTAAATTCTATTGGAATTCGCGCAAATGCCAATACCGGACGGGGTCGGCTCATTGTGTTGGGATAATGAGCGAGTCCGGAGGGCGCAGGGAGATAGAGAGAGAGAGAGAGAGAGAGAGAGAGAGAGAGAGTGAAAGAGATGTGGGAGTGAAGTATATGAGAAAGGTAGAGAGGGTTGAGAGCGGGTGCGACGCGTACGAGCGGGGTTAACGTGCAGCTTACTGGATAAAATATATAATAGATATATATATATTGTATATATGTATACAATATGTGTTATATTGTGTACAGTGGTCCATCCAGGGGAATACAGCCCCGAGGGTTTGCACAAGCCAGCGTCCATCGTGTGCACGACTCCATATTATTTGCTATATACAGCTTTCTCTTTAGACTTTGAAACTTTCGCCAGTTTGCATATCTATACAACTGTAGATGGCGCGTGAACGCCACAAGCTATGGTACGTTCTTCTGGGGCTTTTCTGTTCAAATGCATTGTCCTGCTAGCTTATTATCGCGAAAGATGGATTTTCTCAAATTAGTATAGATATATATATATATTTATATATATACAAGAGCTTGGAGCATTTATTCGAGCAATTAACTCTCGCTCGTCTTGATACATCACGATGGTTAATAATTCAATTAGAGGCATGATTGCTGTATTATAGTGCGAAGATTGCAATAAAAAGCAATTAACTTTGTATTGTTACTTTCCCTTTCGGTCGTTTTAGCAATTGGAATAACGTCGTCTTGGTGGTGGAATTCAAGTCTGATTGAAGGGGCTGTCTAAAAGCTCGAGGAATGGAATATTAATTGTCAATTTTGTGGGGCAGAAAAATAATTGATGGGTCATTATTTTATGAGTATCTATTCTTTTTTTATTATCGTTGAAGTATAAAGAAAGAAAAATGATCTCAATCAATGATTGTGTAGAGTTGCTATCGTGTAGAGTTTAATTGTGTTGAATTCAGCGTGTGTGGAATATTGCAAAAAATATTAGAAAATAGTACACATTCTTGATTCTACACGGCAGGACTCTAGAGACGCCTAATTCCACGCAGTGAAACTCTACACAAATGACACCATCTCGACACAGCTGGAAGGTATACACGGCCAAAATCAGCACAACGGCGACTACACGTTGAAAACTGTAGACTGATAATCTCTGCACAGCGCCGACTACACATCGAAAACTGTACACAGTTAATCCCTGCACGCCTATTGACTACACGTCGAATACTGTACACAGCAAAGGCAGCACAGCAGCACTACACTTCGAAGATTGTACACGACTAAACTCTACACAGCAAGCAACTACATTGCGAAAATTATATACAGGTTAACTCTACACAATTAAAATCGTACAGAGCCAAAATTTACACAACTAAAGATCTGTGTAACTAAAGCTCTACACAACTAAAGATCTGTGTAACTAAAGCTCTACACAACTAAAGATCTGTGTAACTGAAGCTCTACGCAAACAAAGATCTGTGCAACTGAAGCTCTACACAAACAAAGTCCTACACAACTGAAGCTCTACACAAACAAAGTCCTACACAACTGAAGCTCTACACAACTAAAGATCTGTGTAACTGAAGCTCTACACAACCAAAGCCCTCCACAACTAAAGCTCTACACAACTAAAGTTTTACACAACTAGCACTCTAAACAACCATACACTGCAAAATTAAAACTCTATTTGTGTAGAGATTGTACTATATATACTAACCTAATTAATATATGTTCCCTCCCTCAAGACTGTCATTAACCCTTAACATATATTTATCTCACACTACAAGCGAGATATTCGCGATTCTAATAGCCTCAGAAACTAATTATTCATTTTTGTTACACCCTGTACACGTTTTTTCATTGCACAAGCTTCTTCTCCTCGCATCAATTCGTCACGTGCACACCAGCTTGAAGTTTGACCGCGGGCAACACGCGAGGGTGAGAAAGTGAATGAGTGAAAGAAAAAAAAAAAAAAAAAAAAAAAAAAATTCACGAGAGACATAGCGAGCTGGTTGAGCTTGGCGAGCACATAACTACCCTTCGTACGCAGTGCATATGTCACCCCAGGCGCATGTGTCATATATACATATATAAGGTGGTTATACACACAGTGAGTTGAAACAAAAACCGTTGGTGAGAGCGCACTAACACGAGGGGCGAGAAAGCTCGCACCAGTATGTGCGCGGTTGCTGCTACAAGTGCACCGAGATGCAGAGCAGAGGCAGAAGGCTTCTCGACTATATACGTCGTACGCATCTCGTCGTGTGTAATTTACGCCTAGCACTTCGAGCCCTCCGTTATACACTCGGTGCCTGTTTTCTCTCTCTCTTTCTATCTCTCTATCTCTCTCTCTCTCTCTTCAAGCATCCCCCGATGGAACCACTCCTGAATCCGAACCCTTCGTCCTCCTATTATTTTTTTTTTCTTATACACTTTCTCTCTCGTCTTCGTTTCCACGACTTTCCGCAGTGTCGAATAAGACTCTAAAGCTTTCGAAGAAGAAGAAGAAGAAGAAGGGGAAGAGAATGAAGAAGAAGAAGGAAGACGTGGTCGTGGGATATATCGCACTTCCGTGGTCCACACATACTCGTGAGATATGCTGCAGCTGCTCGGAGAAGAAACTTTTGGCCTGGTTCCCGAAAACTATGCTTTCCTTATTGTAAAATAGTTCATGGCAATCTAAATGTCTGTCTCACTCCTCTTCACTCCGCACTATGATGTGGATATTTCAGATGAATTCTTAATAATTTCGGAAACATTTGATTTTTAACGTAAAATTAGATTTTTTTTTCTTTGCTTTTTTATTGAACTACTTTTGTTTCTAAATTTAAGTGCAAATTGTAGATATGTTGATTGCTAATTTTTTAACCGCAATTTGGCTTATTTCATAAAACTAGAAAACTACCAAAAAAATTCTAAATAGTACACATTTTATTTTTTTTTTATGAGGTTTTTATTATTTTTTTTTAAACTGGTGTATTAAAAATTCTTAATATTTGAAATTACGTTCGACGGTGAAAAACGTCGGATATTGTCAACGAATTATTTTTATTAAATTCCGGTAGACAAGAAGAAATTTTTCATCGAAATTACTTCGTGGCATTCGTATTTGATGAAAAGGAAAACGAATTTCAATTAATTTTTTTTTTAATACAAAAATTTTCTTTTTATCAAATACGAATTTCGTGAAATAACTTCGAGAAAAAAATTGTTTTTGTCTAACATCATTTAAATAAAATAAGGCAATGCAAATATCCAATATTTTTCACGTTGAACACATGAATTTTTCGTTTATTCTCTCATAAATTTCATTGAAAAAATTAGGCAATAAAAATATGTACAAATATTCTTCGGCCACAAAAAAATGCATATTTTAATTTTTTCTTCAATCTTAGATAATCATCTTCGAGATAAAAATATTTTAGTAAAAATGAATACATAACTCAGAAGTCTCTTCTGAAATTACATCATCTAATTTTTAGACATTTCTTTGGGAATTTTTTTTTTTAGCAACTAAACTGATATGGAATGTCTCACATTAAAAAAAAAAAAAAAAAAAATACTAGCGACCAAGTAAGTGAGACATTAGACTTTGAATAAATGAACTAAATTTATTCAAACTCATTTTATTCACACTAAAAGATTTCAGCTCACCCTGTACATTTTCGCGTCAGAGAATTCTGTTTTATATACACATATATATTCCGCTCTTAGACAACCCTTTGCCATGCGTCCCACTAACCGCGCACCACACTGTTGTACCCTTCCGTCTCTTTCTCTCGCCCTTTCTCCACCCCTATCAGGTCTCATGATTTCAGTTTCTCCGTGCGTCTCTTTGGTCCTTTTCACCGCACACGCTGTACAAGAGAGCCTGTCCCTGCATTATTTAGTCAATATCGCACCTCCGACCACCCCCTCGTCTCAAAATCTCTTGTTCAACGAAACGCAAGTTAGCAGTAGTCTAGGCAATGAAGGTACAAAACCCAAGCCCCTCTACTACTGCCACGAATATCTTCTCTCCTGTTTCACTCCGTCTTCATCCTCTCGCATTCTCTCAAACGTTTTCTCTTTATCCCTCCAACACAGCTCGGCTCGTTTAAAGACGACACCAGCAGAGTTCCGAACCTTCAGAAATTTATACTCTTGAAGAAGACTCCAACTTCTCTGATACTGAAGAACGCCATCAGTGAGCTTTTCCTGTTCTTTTTTTGTGACCACTTTCCTAACGACACGAAACGCCATCTATATCGCTTTCCCTTCAGCTCCTTTCCTTAGAGAATTCATTTTCAGTTGTCCTGATGAAAAAAAAAAAAAAAAGAAAATAGAAAAACCACCATTAATTACCTCTGCACACAATTTCCACCACACTCATTGTAAAATTCACAAACATTGACATCCTTTTTAACATATATATATATACAGACACAAGTTAATTGAACACTGCATTCAATTAGAATTAATTAAAAATCCGTTTCACGGAAAATTCGAGTATCTCTCTCTCCGTCAATTAATTATCGATTCGCCCGGCCAATGGTCCCTTTGTTACTCTAGCGTTCTCTTGTTATACGATCTCTCTCACTCTCTCTTTTCCCTATCGGTCTCTATATCCTGTATAGCTTCACTCTTGCAATTGTATTTGCAATTTTTTTTTTTTTTTTTTTTTTTTTTTTTTCGCGGATTAAGCGACTCTGCCACCCACTCGGTCTCGTTCCAGTTGGATAGAGAACGGAGCTTAACAAATTTGCTCTGTTCTGGTAACGAGTTTCGTATTAGCAATCGAATTTTGATTCACTGCTATCAGTTCTTTCGGTATCAATGACTTGGCACTCAATTTAGAATTTTTTCTTTTTAATTGCGTGGATTTGATACAAAAAATGTTGAAAAAAAATAAATAAAAATTCACGATGGTCTGTGGGAGGAAAAATTATATTTGCAATGTGTACGATTGTAGTGTGCATTGATCGAAATTAACTAGAACGTCTTTTGCTGCAAAAAAAATTTATGTGTAAAATTTGGGTCACAGAGTTTAAAGAAGTTTTTTTTTTTTTTTTTTTAATTCTAATTAGCAAAAATAATTCTGCTAAAACAGAAGTGACGCAAAATTTGTGTTAAACGAAAATTGTAAAATTAGAAACTGAGAGAAAAATGTGTATCAAATTAAGTTTTCACTGTGTGGGAATCTTTTAAGTCTCGACGATGAGCATCTAGAAAAATAAAAAAAATGTTAAACCTTCTCATTACGACATCATATCGATCTGCCGACACTGAAGCACTATCGATACTTTTACTTTTCCCGGCATTATTCATTTTACAAAGCTATTAATGAAATGAAAACTTGGACATGGAAATTTATATGGCATAACATGTTTTTTTTTTTTTTTTTTCATAGACGTATTAATTTTTATGAAGTTGCATAAAATTGTATGGATATTTAAGAGGACACTATAGATTTTTTTATCGTTCAGACGTGAAATATAAAATTAAATTTGAAGGATTTGCAGCATAACCCAGATTCTTTTTTTATTGGGCGCAGATAAAAAAAAATTCGTTTCATCAAAAGGAACATCGGCCGCTCAAACGATTTTCGCTCATATTACAATACCGTATTTTTCAACCTGAATAACAGCTTTTTTAGCTGAAAAAGTTTTTATCCGAGGTTGGAAAAATTGCAAAATATTTGTAGAATGTATAACCAATTTTTTTTATTGTATTTTAATGCAGCAGAAAATATGCTAAAATTAAAATACTACTGCTAATCCTACTTTTTCCAAAGTTATTAATTTTCTGAAACAAACAGACGAAAAAAAATCGACATATAAATTTATATAGTTTAATTGTTTTTTTTTTAATTATTTATTATTTTTATTCTATAGAATTTGAATTTTTTAAATTGTATTTTTATGCAGCAGAAAATATGGTAAAATTAAAATACAACTGCTAATCCTACTTTTTCCAAAGTTATTAATTTTCTGAAGCAAACAGACGAAAAAGAATCGACATATAAATTTATGTAGTTTTTTTTTCTCTTTTTTTTATAAAATGCATATAAATTTATTGCGAAGTCGAATAAAATCTTTATAAAATAGAATTTGAACTTTCAAACATTTCGAGAAATTCCACAAATTTTTTTTTTCCATCGAATCATTAGTGAAGAAATTAAGTGAACATCATTGTGGGTTAAAAACTTGAATTACAGCATTCATAATCCATTCATTCTCCTGTCACGTCGACAACGCAGATTCATGTCCAGCTCAATCTCTAAAAAAAAAAAAAAAAAAAAAAAAAAAAAAAAAAAACTGGTGGGTGGACTTGGGAACTCGACGGCAGAGAATACGAGGAAATAAATAATAGAGCAACGAGAAACATCGCCGAGAGGTAAGAACGAAATAAGAATAAGCTGCTCAGCAGCTTTTTTATTCCATTTGTGGTAGAAGGAGCTTTCTCTCTCTCTCTCTCCCTCTCTCTCTCGCTCTTTCTGTTTCTCAGCGAAAGAGCAGGCAACGAAAAAAGGACCTCAACAGGATTGTTCCTTCTGCCAGCGTACGGTCGGAAAGTTTTATAAGTGTTCGCGGTTCCGCACGCTGCTTTCAGCTTCGAGAATAAAAAAAAAAAAAAAAAAAAAAAAAAAAAAACGAATGTAGAAACGAGATGGAAAAGCCCAGGGAGGGAGGTTAATCAGTTTCGCGTGATTTATTCGCAAAATTGAATTTCAAACAAGCCCTCAAACAAGTCCCATCGAATAGCCATTCCTGTTGCGAATAATTTCAAAAGAGTTTCTTTAAAATTATTAATATTTCCTACGACTGTTAAAAAATATATGAAAAATCTTGATATACATTTGTCGGAAGTTTTTAGTGCATTGGACGATATTTAAAATTTTTATTTGTATATTAAATTTGTTACACAAATGTAAAGCAATATTAATATATTTATTGAATATTTCTTCTCATTCTCAAAAAATATTCTGATTGCATATTTTTTTTTTACCTGATTTGATTGATGAACATGATTGTCTTTTCCAATTTTTTTTTTTCTCCCAAATCATAAGATAAATTATTAAACGAACTAAGAAATATTTTTATTGTATTTTTACTTTATTGGTGAAATATTGTAAACTACTGGGCACACACAAAATACATTTCTGCAGCAAAGAAAAAAAAAAAGGAGAAAATTTCTCGTTCACTTGTACCCTTTGCTCGATCTCGCTTTCCTGCCAATTTTAAATTCAATTTGAATGCGTCTGGACTTGGGTAAACGAGTTCTTATTTCATTTACACACGTCTGTTTGTTCAGGGCTCGCTTGAGGAAGCAAAGAACTCGAGGGGGTTTTGCTGGCGCCGCCAGTTTTTCTTCAATTGCGCTTGCGTGTGCATACGATGTCTTGTCGAAAATCTATATGTGTGTGTGTGTGTGTGTGTGTGTGTGTGTGTGTGTGTGTGTGTGTGTGTGTGTGTGTGTGTGTGTTGTATTTGAATTTCAGGCCTGCGAAACATCTCCGCTACGTGACGTCGTTCTCTCTTTTTCTTGAGGGTGTAAATGAAAAAAAAAAAAAAAGGGGGGGAGGGAATATAAAAAGAGACGAAGGAAGAAGCGAAAGATCAACAGCTCGACGCGGGGGTGTGACGAGGTCCAGCTGCAACGTGAAAGCTCAAAGGGACACCCTTTTTCACAGGTCACCGACTGCTCTATTATCCCGGCAATATTCCAGTTTCCGGTAGCATTCAACGAATCCCGCGAACTCGCTTCAACTTTTATATTACTCTTGTCTCCTTGGGTGAAAGGGACTCGTTTTTTCGCCAACCCAAACCCTCAATAAAATCAATGATTTCCAAATTATTCAGACAAGGACCTTTTTTTTCAATTACATTTTTTTCTGGTCTTTCCAAATAGCGAGAATAATTTTTTCTAAAAGCTACATCAATTTTAAAACAGATTTTTATAAAAATAATTGCTTGGAAATTTAGAAATTGTCACTAATTAAAAACAAAACAAAAGTAAATAAAAAAAAATAGAGTGTAAATCCGATTTCCGATTCAATATTACAAAATCTCTCAAGCCACAATAAAATAACATTTTAATTGTCATGTATACCGAATTCCATGAGAATCCGGCAAAATACTAAAAACCGCAAAATCAGTGAATGCTGGATAATTTTGAAATTCCCAACGTATGTCACGGAATACACGATGAGCTATCGCGTCCGGATTTATCAAAACGATTAATTTCATTTTCGCATAAAGCAGAGAGACCCGGCATTAACGATTTGGTAACGTGACGTCACGCGACGCGAAAAGCGCCTGTCGGTGTGTCTTGGCTAGTCGGCCTCGAGAGTATGTTGTACGTGTGGCTGGGTGCTATTGGTGTGTGCGTGTGTGTGTGTGTGTGTGTGTTGGTTTGCGTTCGTGTACGTACACCGCACCGTGTGGTGTCCTCTTTATTTCTCTTCTCTTCAGGTCTATACGTGAAACGGTTGCAAATTTCAAACAGACCAGTGAACCGAATTAAACGAAATCGGGGCCAGACGATAGGATTTTTGATGGGTCTCTGGCAGCCTAGCCGATATGTAGTAGCCGATTTTTTTTTCTTTCAAGTCTTATGAGGGGTTTTTAAATGTCGCCCACGCACAGGAAAAAAATCTTTTGCATCTCTTCTTTCTTCTGTTTGTTTTTTCTTTTTTTTTTTCTTCTTTTTCATGTGATATTCCAGAATGGTCGAGTCACTGGTTGCATCCGACAGAATTGTCTAGCCGCTCGAGTGAAATTTAATTTCCTATTTCGTCGAAAATTATATTCGCCGTGAATTGGCAGCGCTGGTTGAGGAAAACGGATCTCTTGGGCGCGACGAAGATTCAGTCTTGAATTTGCAGATGGACAGAGAAGACGAGACCGTAGAGACGGAGAGAAAGCCAAGAGAAATTGCTCAAGGAGACAGACTGGCATAATGCTTGATGCCCTGCCTAGCTTCCACTGCTTTCCTGCCTCTCTTCCATCTCGTCTTGTCCTGCACCAGAACACTCTCTCGTTCACGGTTTTAGCATGTAATCGAATTGAATTTACTTGATTGGCCTTGCAATCAACGACAAATATCGCGCTTCGCTGAGCATAGCTCACGTATATATATGTATATATATATGAATATATAGCGCCACACGAAATTCTAGATTGGTTTGCAAACGATAAACAGAACTGCTTCTCGTTCTAGCTAGAAATAACAGAAAAAAGAAATGAGTCGATTATCAATTTTTTTCATGTTGGAATCGTACTTGAATGTATTTATAGAATAACAATTACCTGATTTTAAAAAGTACAGATCAATGAAAAGTATTTATTCTTTTATATTTTTTTGTTGTAATTTATATAAAGAATTATTTATTTAGAAATCAGATTTTGTCAAATTAAGGAAGTCGAATTTTGATCGACGATAAATTAAGATTAAGATTTCAAAAAAAATAAATAGAAATTAGAAAAATATTATAAAAATTGTAATAAGTCTTGAACGTATTTTAAAAAGTACAACACTTTTATTTTGTTGCTGTACAATGTAAATAATATTAAAAAAAAAAACTAATATATTTGTACAGAAAGAAATTACATAAATTCGGACAAAAAATGTAATAAAAATAAAGCAATATTGAAGGACTTATTTATTAAACCCGCTTTTATAAACGTGAATTCATTAAATTTTCATTGTACTTGCATCATAAATTTAATTTAGAATTTAATGGAAACATTAATGCATAAGCAAATATATTACTTTTCATAAAGAAAATATATATATACAGAGTGGAGACGTATTCCAAAGTTCACTAGACTGTTTTAACAAGCAAACTCCTCAAGTTGAAGCAGCGAGAATTTCTCAATTCCACTGGAGATTAACTACCCTTTAACTTTTCACTTACAACACATTCCTCAATTTTTTAAAAAATTATTCACCTTAATACACATAAACAACATTTACAGACTCTTGCAAATGTTGCAATCAAGAATTGTGTAGAATTTTGATAAATTAAAAAAAAAAAAAGTCGTTTCTACTTTTTCCCAAAAATTTAGTAGAATGTTTAAACGAGCAAATTCTATAAATTGAACCAATGACATTTTTTTTCATCCCACTAGACTTATACCCAACCTTGAAATTTTTACTTTTACAACACATTTCTCTATTTTTAATAATCATTGACCTTAATTCCTACAAAACAACATTTACAGACTCTTGCAAAATGTCGAAATCTTCAATTATGCAGAAATTAATCGTCAATTAATTCTAGATCTTCAATCACCTTTATCAAAATTTAAGAAACACTGGCATTTCTGCATCAACACAAATTCCTATTAAATTACTTCTCCGCTCCAGCACCTCACTTTTTCACCGTTGGATGCAGCAAAAAGTTACGTGAAAATTCGTGCGGCCACCCGTTATTGCAAAGCTTCTCGGAGTTGGGTGCCGCGATTAAAATCCACCAGGAAAAACGCGTGGATTTGCCCGAGGCGAAAGGGCATCCGATGTGATGCAGAAAAAAAAAAAAAAAATTAAAAAAAAAATCCATAGAGACAGTGCAAGAATGAAAAGAGCAAAAAAAAAAGCAAAAAAAAAAAAAAGACGAAGCATACGTACAAATAATGCGTTGTTAGAGAAAGAGAAAATAAATAGAACGAAAGTCGAAAGACAGGGAAGGCATATCTTCAAGAATGCAATCCACGCTTTTTTTGCTGAAGAAACGAGCAAATGCTCCGAACGCCTAAGAATGTATTTGCCAGCGCTTTGCTGTACTAATGAAATTGATGGAGGATCGACTGACGAGATATCCAATAAAAAAAATTGAACAACACAGCTGGTTCAGCGTAAACAAAGAAAAAAGAAAGAAAGAAAGAAGAGAGAAAAAAAAAAAAAAAAAAAAAAGAGCGAAATCGTGCGACGAAACGGAAGATATTAAAAATCTTGAATAATGCAATATTGAAGAGATGCTTTACAATATGAAAGCTTGACGATAATACTCTCGATTCAATCTCATCGTATAATCAACTTCTGCGTATAAATTTATTTGAAATACGATGAAAAAATAGTTGGCGATTTTCATTTAAAAATATTTCATTAATGCGAGAAACACGTCGAGCGGATCAAAGTTCATGTCGATTGAGCAATATTTTTAGATGAATATTAACAGAGGCTTAAAATTATATGAATTTACGGTGTCTTTAACGAATTTACTATAATTATTAATAGCTTGATTAATTTGTGATCTTTTTTTTCAAAAAATGTCTCGTCGAAAAATTTTTGAATTTTTTAAATGGAATTATAGTGAAGTGAGAAAGAAATTATTTCGGTGCAACGAAAATGTATTTACAAACCTAAACGAAATTGTAAAAAAAAAAAAAAATTATGAGGTATTTTTAGTGTTAAAAAGCTTTTTTTTAGTTCAGTTTCTTTTAGTTCAATTATTTTATGACAGCAATATTAAAATATCGAAATAACTATAAATGATTATTTTATTATATTGAGAATAAAATTGGTAAAACGTCATAGAGATAAGTTCAGAATATGCCAATATTGGTAGCACTGTGCTTCGTATGTATATATACATATAAATGAGATTTAGTACTTAAAAAAAAAAGTAACATTCGCTTTAAAATGTGATCACTCACGGTTTTTTTTAATTCTTCATGCGAAGCTAAAACTTTAATCTATACAAACTCTGCACTATTATCACGATAAAAGTTCTTTTGAAACATGCGCTTTTCCATAAAATATATATTACACTTTATTCACACCTTCATTTACTGCCAATGTAAACTCAACTTTATTAATTTTTATCTTAGCAGCCATGTGGATAAATATTGTTTATTAAAATTCAAGAAAAATACTTCGTTCTTTGCCGAGGGATATAAAATAATTCGAAGCCATTATTTAAAAATTCACTTTCATGATTAATGAGCCTCAACAAATTAATGAATGATGATAGAAAAAAAAATCAATATATTGCCTACAATAGTAAACATTTAGATTAAACACAATAAAATTTAATCATAAATGTCAACAGAGCCACTTTTTTTTTTCTAACTATATTTTTTTCACCAACTCCAATACTTTTTATTTTGCTCCGAATTTCATATAACCTTCAGTGGTGTGCAGAGACCCTAGAAAAAAATTGGCGGTGCGATCAAAACATATTTGGAGAGATAAAAAAAATTGATATAGCCCAGTTAATAAAAAAATTCCTCTGCTAACTGAGCCACTTTTTTCTCATCACATTTTTTTTTTTTCTCTAATTCCAATACTTTTGATTCTGCTCTTAATTTTTTATAAAATACAGTATTATGCAAAGAACGTAGAAAAAAATTTGCAGTGTCAGCAAAATATATTTGGAGGTTTAAAAAAAAAAATCTAAAGTTATGTGTTTTTCTAATTATATTCTTTTCACTAATTTCTGTTCAGACTAAACCCTTTAAAAAGGTTCTGAGACATGATCAGAACGTTTTGAAAAAAAATTGGTAGACTGAGCAAAATATATTTAGGCAAAAAAAGTTTTTCTGAAATTACAGTTGCACAGTTGACAACGAAAATGTCATACAACAAAAAAAATAACACTATTGAAAAATTGTTACATGGTACCAAGTATATAAATGCAAAATTTCATAAAATTGTTTTTTCATTAATTAAATAATATTATCAATCGATTGTTATATGCTCGAATCATGTTAAAATGATGCACGTGAGAGACTCATTAGGACCAACGATGGAAAGAGTGCCAAAGAATAAAAAATTGGCAAAGAAAAAAAAAATGCCAGAAAGTAGATATTCTCTCAACATATATTTTTTTGCATTCCAATGATTATCATACAGAAACTTATCTCAACTTCTTAAATTCGCATCGTCTACATATATTCACCTACAAATGTGCTTAACTCTAACCCTGCCATTTTATAATTACAGACAATGAAAAATATAGCGAAATAAAATTACTACGTACATCATAGTAGTCCCTGGATATTCTGAGTCGCATGTTCACGGTCGTTTCGGCGATATCGTCGTCACACGTGCAGCCTTGCAGTCTACTTTCTTTTGATAAAAAATATGCTTCAACGATATCTTCGCAGCCTCTTGTCCTCAAAATAGTCCAACAAGTCTCCTTCCTCTAATCCTTCTTCCTTGTTTCTTCTTTCCAAAATAAAAAAAATAAATAAATAAAAAACCCCCCCCCAATTTCGTCGAACTTGAAAATTCACGAGCGTAAGAACGAAACAAAAGGAAAAAGTAGATAGTTGCTTTTACAAAAATTCTTTGGGATTATTGGCAGGGAGTTAAATCGAGTTTGGGTGTTCGAAACACTTGGCACGTTAATGTTCGTGAATACGTCTATGTCGGGCTTAATATCCGGAGAACGGCGTGACCGGAGTTCCGGCTCTCGAGTCTCGTGGACACCTTCTCCGTGAAAATCGCGCGGAGAACTGACACCTAGAGAGCTCGCGGTCCACAGCATCCCTCAGGATCCTGCCTGCCTGCCTGCCTGCCTGCCTGCCTGCCTGCCCGAGAGGAGCCGAGCACGCGCGAAATTCCACCCCTCAGCGGGGATCACCGAGGGGCAGGGGGAGGGGGGTCGTTGTAGGTGGGATTCTCTCCCAGCTTCGGAGAGTTTCCGCACCCCTTTCACAGCCGCTACCAACCCCACCCCCCACCCCCTCGAGCTCGACTGCCTGCCACGAAGCACGTCACGTACTATAGTGCATATATAGCCAAAAGCCCTTTTCTCTCTCTCTCTCTCTCTCTCTCTCTCTCTCTCTCTCTCTCTCTCTCTCTCTCTCTCTCTGTCTCTCGTTCTCTCTCACTCTTTCCGTTCCCCTTTTCAACCCCCTCGAGCAAGTCGCGTGAGCCGGCCCCCCGCTATGCGTTCACCGACCGCCCCGCCACCCCCTGTTTTACTCCTGATGCTGCCGGGCGTATCTCGCGCACACCTCGACTCGTATAGAGGAGTCGCTCACCTCTTGCTTTCTCGCTCGAGATAGCAGCGCGCGCGGGGGGGTGCCCGCGAAATGGGTGTCAAGGGGTGAAAATGCTCGCGTACGGACTCTCGCAACTTTTTTCCTTTTTTTTTTTTTTTTTTTTTTTTTACCGCTCCCAACACACATTGCTTCATCACTTTTGGGCACACTCGCCGCAACTATTATCGAATATACGACACCTTGTAAATGGCAGAGTCACGAGTAGACTAAAATTTGACTTTTGGGCTCGCCGGGTTGACTTTTACAGGGGAGACAGATTTTTCGAATTTTAAGATCAAGTTCTTGTTCACGATTGTTTAGGATGTTTTTTTTTTAATAATTAAAAAAAATTATGTTTTTAAATGGTAAGCATTTGGGTTTTTATTGAAAAATATATTTATTCACTGTTATAGTTTTTTTTTTTTTTTTTTTGGACGAAAAAGTTGTGAAGTGTAATTTTTTAATTTAAAAAAAGAAGTCATAATGTCTAGGAATTTAAGTCTGTAATCGACCCAATGAAAGAATTTTTTTTGACAATTTAGTTTTTTTTTTTCAACTATTTCAGATATTTTTCACAATTTATCAGATTTTACTAAAACTTGAGAGTACTTTTTGTTTTTTTTTTTCTTTCTGATACTGAGTCTGATTTTTGATCAAAAAATAAAAATTTAAATACAAATTTTACTCTCATAGAAAACATATTATATTTATTAAAAAGAAAAAAATCGAGATTTCCATGGTAGGATACATTTAATTGTCTGAAGCATCGAGAAAAGTGGATTAGAAAAAAAAAAACTTCAGAATGGTCGAAAAAACTGAATGTCATTTATAAATAAAAAATTTGGATTGGCAATGTAAACTAAAAATAAACTTGAGCAAAATAATTAAATTAATTGTTTCTTTTTGATACAATGAAATAGTTTCAATTTTTATTTTTCAAAATAAAATAGATTCTACGCCATATAATCCTAACACATTTAAAATTCATACAGAATCCAAATATTAATTCTTTTACTCATTTTTAAAAATTATTTTTTTTTTAAGTTTCAAAAAATGCAATTTCGAAATTATTGGTAAAAGAAATTAAAAAAAAAACACAAATTCACAAAAGCTATTCTGCAATCATGCTAAAATCTCCATAAATTAAAAAAATACCCCAAAGAGTGCCAGAAATTTATTCGCCGGAAGATTTTGTTCGATTTCTTATGAATAATTACAAAAAAAAAAAAGGCGAAAGCTTTAACATCAAACTGCACATAGAATTAAAAAAAAAATATACAATTTCAGTCAGTAACGTGAGAAAATATATAAAAAGGTGTAGAAAAGTAGGCCTTTCATGGCAAAACAATCGTGCACATAGGCGGGTTGGCTGGTTGGTTTGTCGCGTAAAGGTTCATGCAAATTAATTTCACTCTCAAAGGTTTTAAGGGTTTGACTGTCGTCGACGACCCGATAGGGCGGATTGTCGTGCATCCTCTCGATTATCGATTTCCTCATAAAAATTCAAGTACACCCGTTGCGCTTCGTCACAGACAGACTCGCGACGAAGTCTACCAGAGCCTCGTCGACCAAGTATAACGACTCTGTACAATTACCGCGCCAAGTCTGGCCTCGCGTTGCCTGCAGCGCATGAGAAACGTTGTGTCGATTGTCTGAAGAGCGAAAGAACGAATAAAAGTACTGAAGAGAAAAAGAGAGAGAGAGAGAGAGAGAGAGAGAGAGAGAGAGAGAGAGAGAGAGAGAGAGAGAGAGCACAGCGTCGACGAGTGAAAGCTCAGAGGCTAAAAGAGGAGATGACACGAAAAGTCGAATGCACCAACGCTGATGCAGTAAAAGAGTGGGAAGAAGTAAAAGAAAAACAGAGAAAAGGAATGAAGATCAGAGCTTCACACAGCAGTCTTCCAGACAATTTTTCCTCTTCTTCTTCTCTTTTTTTTTTTTTTTCACTTTTTGAACTTGGATCCTCGGTGCATCGACCTGTTGACTCCTTCAGGGATTGCCAGCGGGCGGAATAGGAAGTCAGAACGACTCGAGAAGTCTTTTCTCCTTTCAGGAGCCGAAGCTTTGATGATCTCAAGATCTCTCGCTTTATGGAGATAAACTTTGTAGAAGTTTTACAGCCGGCTTTGGATAGCATCTACGAATTAAAAAAAAAACAGCTCGGTAAAAAAGTGAGATTTGAAGGTGTAAAAAAAAAAATTAACTGGTGTAACTAATTGTGAAGGGAAACAAAAAAAAAGTGTGTGACTAGAATTATTCGAATTGGGAAGACATCAGAATTTTGTCTTTCTTTCTTAAATCATTATGGGTAATTATTGTGAGGCCATAAAAATATGCATGCTTTTGCAATAACACCTTCCTTGAAGTTTTGCCAATTTTTTTACCCATGAAAATGTTCAATTTTCTTATCCAGGTCAGATTATAAATATTTTGTAAAATTGTAATATTTAGTAAAATAACAATTCCAAGAGAATATTCGACAATACTCGAGCACTTTAAGAAAATTGAACTTTCAAATACCGTTTCACAGGTGCTTTAACGGCTTCGCCAAAGAGGAAACAAAATTCTGCGATAAAAAAAAAAGTATTCACCTCACGAAAAACGCTGGAGTTTGAAGAGCCTCGCAGACATCTTTACTTTTTGAAGTTCGATCCCTCCGGTGCATCGACCTGTTGACTCCACGAGAAAGAGAGAGAGAGAGAGGAAGAAGCTAACGGAAGCTGGAATAGAAAAGGCTGAAGGTGGGGGAGGGATAAACGACTGTAGGAGTTTCCAGGAGGCCAGGACCTTCCAGCCAAGGCGCCACAAGTGAATTTCAAAGAATAATCCTCTCTGGCGAAAGTCGGAAGAGAAAGAAGAAGCAACCGAAAGTGCACGAGCTCAGTATAATGTACAATCTCAGCGGAGCTAAAACTCCTACCTGAACCTCTTTCCTTTCGCTCTCTCTCTCTCTCTCTCTATTTCTCTCTCTCTCTTTCTCTCTTTATCTCTGCTTGCGTTTCAGGGAGTCCCAACGTCTTTGATGACTTGCGCCAACGCTCTTGAACGCCAAGAATGAAGTTCCGAAGTGCTCGTAAGTCCGGAGATTAAACCGGGAGTAGCTTAATGAACCCACAGCGGCAGTTGTAGCGTATTGTAAGCATATCTCTTTGCTGATACTTACAGCTGGTGATAGTCGTGAAGCCCGATTCAATCGCAGTCGTATAATTATTATTTAGCGACTCTTTTCAATGGTACAGCAAGATTGGATTCCCTAAAATTAATGCTGATCAATTATTTATTTTATTCTATGCTCAATATTTATCATTTGAACAAGGACGAATATGTAAATGGTAAAGACTTGCGAAAAATTGAGTAGGAAAAAAGAGGATGCAATGTAGGAATTGGCACATTGTTCGAATTTTTGCAAATCTGCCTCTACGAGGAAATATGTTGATCATTTTTTCTTCTTTTTTTTTTTTTTTGTAAAAAAAATCCACCTCCAAACATTTTTTATTAATAAGTATAGAAAATAAGTCCAATGTGCGATTGATTCATTAATTAGAATTTTTGAAAAATGCTACTTCTACTAATTAGAAAACTAAATGGTGATATTCGTTAAAGGCACTCTTGGGGATTTTGAGGAAACAGTTAAATTTGTAAAATGTACAACGGATGGACGTGGCTTTATTCGTTCCTACAATCCCCCCCTCGAGGCTTTTAATGGCCAAACTTTCCGGTGAGTTCCGTTGCCACCGGGAAGCTCAACTTTAGCTTCGAGGTGAGAGAGCGAACTGAAAGCCGCACGCGTCCATTCTCCGGACTTAATATTAGCGGATTTAAAGCACAAAAGGCACTGAGAACACAATATTTAACAAGACATAAAATAAAGCCTCACTTCATTGTCATGAAAAATGTGTAAAAGGAAAATTTAATGACTGATTTAATGCTTAAGGAGAAGCTGTAATGACCTTTGATTTAAAAAAAAAGAAAAGAAACGTTTTTAAAAAGTTTTTTCGAAATTTAAAATATTTTTTGACTGACTTGACATTTTTTTGTTGCTTCTTGAAAATTGTTTTTTTTTTAACGCTATAAAGTAGATGAAAAAAATGTTTAGCCTTCAATAAATATTTTCCCTTCATGAAAATTAATTTTTTCTTCTTTTTTTTCATTTAGTGATTTATTACACTATTGTGTAATAATTAAATTGACAAATGAATAAAGCTTAAGGAGAAGCTATAATGACTTGAGATTTAAAAAAAAAAATGTAAAGGTTTTTTTTTAATTCACAATATTTTTTCACAGCCTCGAAAATTCTTTTTTGCTTCTTGAAAATCATTTTTTTCATAACATATATACTTTTAGCCTTCAATAAATATTGTCCCTTCATGAAAATGAATTTTTGCTTCTTTTTTTTTTTCATTTAGTGATTTATTACATATTATAGTGTAACAATTAAATAGACACACAATTTCTTTGCTCTTTTCGCGCATTACCAAAATTCCAATAGTTGAAAAAATTCCTTCATTATATTCCGAGTGCAAAGCGAAAAAAACAAAAAAAAAAAATTGTTGCGAATTGGCGTATAATCGAAACGTGACACTCTCATCAGATTTTAATTGCTGTAAACTTGTTATCTTCGAAATTACTAGTATAAAGTTGGGAGCGATATACAGACAATTATTGAAATTCCACCACACACAACAAAATGTTATAATGAACGTTCGCTCCGCTTTCGCGTTGTCCTTTTATTCGTCGCGCATCACTTTTCCATAATTCAGTCTCGTTAGAAAGTCACATTTAAATATACATGACTTAGCATTACGTAACAAAAGATGCAGCTGCCACCGAGAACAAACCGACAAGTGGTATAACTTTCCGTGGTGCCACAGAAGTGCATAATTAATATTTGAGTTTTGCGGTCGTCGGTTCGCTTGACTCGAGCTAAAGCATTATTTGAGTTAAGAGTGAATTGTTCAGTATTGTGCGTTATAATCCCATCTCGATATTAAATTTTCCAGTTATATGCAAAATAGTCGAAAAACCGTGAGGCAAAAACAGTGTCTATTTAGCGCGATGTTGAGTTGCTGCGTGGAACGAGTGAAGAGAGAAAAGAGGGAGGAAAAAGTTGTGCCAATACCGAGTTACGTAATTTAAGTGGCCACTGTGGAATATTGCTCGATAATGAAATATAACAGTTGAAAATACATTGTACCATCCCTCTTTCCCATCGTTATGTCCAAACACTTTATTTTTTAATCGACAAATCCTGTTTCCATTTTCCGAGCATCCCCTCATCTCTTCCAACCATTCGGCAAACATAAAGTCAGCAAATATTTCGTAAATATATTCCGGGAAATACGAATGGCTAGCAAATATGGTGACGGGAAAAATCTATGTACAGTAGAACCTGGCATAACTTATGTATTGCAGAGAGACTTAGGCCAATATGGAGAAGCAATCAGGAATGAGAAATGTGATCATGACGCTTTTCATTTTCATTCTGATTGGGGACATTCCGCATGAAACGACTTCCCCACGTTATCTCCGAATTAGGTTTTGTCTTTATTTGCAACATTTGGGTTGTATCACTCTATTCCCAAAGATATTCCTCATTTTTTACAGCTATTTTTAGCTGTGAGGAAGCTAAACTGGATAACGTTAAGCTAGGCGAGGTTTGACTGTATATACGTAATTATTAAGCTTTCAAAGTTGGAACTTGGCTGTTAGGGAAGTTGATAGGCATCTTAAGTCAAGAGCGTATAATTGTTATTACCATTATAAAACTAACTTGAAAAAAAAAAATGGTAACGTTAATCCTCATCGTTGTCGTACAAACCTAGTCCAAAGAATAAAATCGCGAGGATGCAAGTTAAATTTGAAAAAAGCTTTGTTAATTTAAGCCAAAGGAAGTTTCACTGTAAATTAGCAATTAACGCGATTACCAAGCTCTCAAAGTTGGAAGTTGACGTTAGGTAAGGTGATACAGTCATGTGAGTGAAGAGACGAACATGGTAACAGGGTATAATTGTTATTAACATGCGAGTAGTATTAGGTACAACCAGGAGGCACGAGTGCTGTGGGAATGCGAGGCGACAAGAGAATATACCGTTGGAAGTGTGTCCAAACGACCCGAGAGCACAGGCCGAAAAGCCGCGCTAAGCTTAGGGCGTCAGGTCGAACTCGAGGCTAACACACAGGTGACTCCCGAGCAGCCATACGTTTAACATGAAAGTTTCGGTTGGAGGTACGCGGTGTGTCCGGGTGTTGGAAGGACACGCTCTCGGGCCATTCTCATATCCCAACCAAATGGTACGAGGTGTAGATCTTCCTTTCGCTGTATATGTAACACCAGGGAAGAGTCATTAATGGATTTTATGGAAACGAGGAGTGCTTCTAGTGTTACAGGAATATGGGCTTAGCAATGGGGTCAACTGGATAGCTCGTATATCTGGAAACAGTTGGATGCCAATGCGGATGACAAGTACAACCAGCAAACCACAGAAGAGTAAACGGTTGGGTGTTCGAGTGAAAGCAGAATCTAGGATATTTCTCATCCGCAGTGTCGTGACGAATCCTAAAATATATAACAACACACTCTGCAGGGGGGGGGGGCGACTCTTGGAAGCTCGTTCAACGTGTGTATACATCATTCTGACCTTTCTGGTGGCGCAATAATCCCGGGCCATACATGTATACCGGCTGTATGTAGGATCGTTAACCGGGGTTGACGCCATTCTCGCTAATGGTTGGACGTGAGGGTTAGACATTAAAGCACAGAACGTTAACTGCATGAAGGATTTTAGCCAACTAACTCACACTGACGCATACACATACACACACACACACACACACATAGATAGACAGCCTTACACTCAGTTACACTCACACGTGTTGTTAGTGTCTCTTAAACAGAGTTGAAAATTAAAGCTGCGTTGATATAACTGTAATTCGTAGAGTCGATTATCTGAATTTAATGGAAAGTTTTATTCAATTGAAGAATGAGTGTTTGATCGTTTGCAGGTTTTCAATGTTGACAGAGATTGGCTTATCTAGGGAACAAAGCCAGAGGAGGCAACATTGATGTTTCGAAAGTTTAATTTTAGTGCATGAAGAAGTACTCGGTTGGAACAGCCAAAAGAAATTGGTATGAAATTGTACTAAGTACTAAGCTTAATAAGCACACTACAGAGGTCCAGCAAGAATTGCCAAAAGCTGCCACTGAAGCGCCACCAGTCCTCGCGAACCCAACCCACGAGAACTGGATTTTCATGAGAGCGGAGCAGCAAGAAGCGGCTTTTCCATGCCAGCATCTGAGGACAATGTCTAATAAGATTGACTGGGAGGAAAGGAGTAATGAGTTTAGTAAGGAATGGGGGGGAAAAAGCGCGTTTGGGCTCTGTTCCAATACTCGCGTGTTGCAATTAATTATAATTGTGGCGTTGAACCAGAATTGTTTGGGAACGGTATACGTTCATGACTAGGTATATCACTTTACTTGCAACTTGCGCGCTTTATCCCTTTGCTAACTGGAAAGACGGAAAGCTTTCCACACGCTATACCAACTTCTACAACCCGTTCGTTTCCTCGATGCTCTATTCAACGAAGAAATTGTACAACACAGGAACTGTTGTTTCAAAAGGAAAATAGAAGGTCGAATCAACGAAAATTTAAGACCGAATTGCGATCCATGAAATAATGGTGAAACGTCATTCAAAGATTTAATCAAACTCGAATTAATAACGAAGTATTATGTTATAAAAAAAAATTAATAACTCTTTCTTGTCAATTTCATTGTCATTTAAAATATGTTATTCACGTAAAAATTGTCTTTAATACAAGATAACTTAAGTCGAAAAAATCGTTTTTTTCCATAGAAAAAATAATACTCCACAAAAAGTGAAAGTAATTAATGAATTAAAATATATTAATTTATTGATAAATTGCACAAGAATTATAGTAAATGTCATTATAAATTTCACTTCAAGTATACATTCTGAGTTATTTTATCATCCATGTTATCTGCTAATTTCGCTTTTGCCCTTGAAGTAAAA
The DNA here is from genome assembly GCA_964016905.1 of Perithous albicinctus. Taxonomy (NCBI): domain Eukaryota; kingdom Metazoa; phylum Arthropoda; class Insecta; order Hymenoptera; family Ichneumonidae; genus Perithous; species Perithous albicinctus. Next base: position 36,935,935 of record OZ024688.1, on the reverse strand, counting down.
ATTAAACAAAAAAATCTTGCAAAAAGAGCGCACGAGGGGAGGTAAATGCATGTGGCAGAAAGGAAGAGAATGGAAGGTATATGGTGGAAAAGCTCCTCGTACTCGTGAACCAACAGCTCTTCCCTATGATAATTACATATCGTGTACTAATAGACGGGGCCAGGAGGTCGACTGGGTTAATTGGATTGACCTCACCTCGATGTTGAGTGTACGAAATAATGGGAGAGAGGCGCCAAGCTCATATGAGATGCCGTTGGTTCACGTCCTGGTGGAAACGTAGCCTCCGGTAACCCCTGGCAATGGCAGCTGCAGCTGCACTTCACATTCGCCCGAGGATAAAAGCACACGCTTCCGTACACTCTCTATCCATCTCTCTCTCTCTCTCTCTCTCTCTCTCTCTCTGCTCTCGATGTTTGAGATCCAATGAAACAAATATTACCAGAAATCCCCTTGTGGATTACATCCCATAAACCCGATGAAAACTGGTTTGAAATAGGTAATGTTAAAATTATATTCAATTGAGTGATATACAATTGAATTAACGAAGCTTTTTAGTCGATTTAATATGCGACGCATATTAATGACGCCACAAAAGTGCAAATTCAATACCGGTTGATAAATTCCATTGAACGGATTCACTCGAAACGACGACGACTTTGGCATTACAGAAATGTGAATTAATGGAATGGACGTTTGTTACGTGATTGAAGAGTGTATGGTAAATTACGCATTCGTGATCATTTTGGGCGACGTGGATTGACCGGAAAATGTAGTTTCCCCAATCACAAAAATTCCATTCATCACAATGCATATCTCTGAATTCGTTATGGGTTCAGATTTTTTTCTTTGACGACAGACGAGTGTTCGAATAAATGTTTTGCAATTTTGGAGACGATTTTTTGAGCAATATATATTCTTGCACATTTTTTATAAATTAATTTTCTGATGACATATCTCAAAATCCAATTTATCTTTCACCCCAACTCTAATTGATTGGATGAACGTAACAGGACAACCGTTAAAAATCCAAAATTCTTGTCTCATCTTCCAGTGTGTAGCAAAACAGCAGCAAGGAAAGAAGAAGAAGAAGAAAAAAATGGAAGAGTTGCGGGTTCCCGTTGCGGCAGTAAACGTAAACTTGTGGACGTTCGTAAGAACGTCTCTAAGACGGTAAGAAAGAATTCAGGACGCCCGAGCTTTTTAACTCTCACGGGAACACTTAGGCTTACTTTCTGAGTTTTTTCACGTTGCCCATTCGCCCCTCGACCTTACCCTCTTTTCTTCCCCCAGGATCTTCCCACTTGGCCCTCATACACCTCCTTCAGGAGTTCCACACACTCGCCGTCCCTTTCACCCTGCTCCCCTCATACAAATATTTCCACTCGAGACCATTGGGACGAGAGTTTTGAAAAGTTAACACCGATTTAGACGTCGTGCTTGGCTGTACTGTGCTTCAGGCGCGCAGAACCAAAGTGAAAAAGTCCAATGTCGTAAATTTCCGTTCAGGGGAGCTGGGACGAAAAGGGAAGACAGGACAAGACTTAAAGTAGACAGGATTTGAAGGGCCAGTTTGTCCGAGCAACGTTCACAGTGTCTGACGCACATTTTTATATTCATTTCCACCTCGTTTGGATTTAGTATTATGTTTGCCCTTACGATGAAGGTATTCGAAAAAGAACCTTACACTGAAGACATTTTTTGGTGAATTTATGGTGTACAAAAGGGAGCCTAAAATAGTTTGGACTCATGTGATGTTTCGTGAAATTAATATGAAAACTGAAAGATACGACGTTGGCAGCATGCGTCGTTTTTTAAATCTACAATTTTTATAGATGTGTATACATATGAGGCATTCTACGTGGTTTGAGTCCGCAATTTTGTGATACGATTTTTATAGAAAGATTCAGAAAAGTGACTAGTTGTGAAATTATTTTGCAGCAATTTCGTTACATTCGTTTCATCACTTTCAGAAGCAACGTTTCCCATTTTTTCGGGGGTTACATCCCTTTGTTTTTTTTCTTAATTTTCCACCCACACGCGTCCCATGTAATTTTCCAAGAAATGAACTAACTATCCAATTCGTATTTATTTCTGTAATCAAATCGTGCTCTGTCTTGTGTTGCAACTACTATAGTGCCAAATAGAAAAGGATGGGTCTTCCAAAGCTTGCGAACTCTGAGAAAATCACCTGTTTCGCACAGAGGTTTAACGAAGTTCAATTCTAATTAAGCGAAACTCCGACAGTGTCGCAATCCAGTCTGCATACAATCGAATATCGTTATTTCGTTGGCATCGAGAGGACCTTAACAAATATTCGATCAAGTTAAAGAGACAATTACATAATAACTTTGTCACTTTTTGTACCTTGCAGTCCAATTACATGCATCAGAAAAAAAAATACATATTCCCGCACTCATAGATGTAAGAAACTGGCAAATCGTTGGAGTCTGAACAAGTACATATTCACTAACAAAGTATAAGTATAATCGGTACAGTAATTAAATCACGGATAGAAGTAAACGTTGCCGAGGCTCGACGTGGAATGCCTCGCCTAGAGCTTCAGCTAGACGCTTCATCTTCCAGCCTCCAGAATTGTGGGCCCTCTTCGTGTGCCCACCAGAGTGTTTCCTGGGTCCTTATAGAAATAGAGGCTTCAATGGGAAGTTGACGACCTGTCGACTGGCACTTGGGTCTTATCGCTTCCATAAAATCTGCAAAATTTTCATTGAATTAATTAAATATCCACTGAAACAATATTTCCAATTTATCTGTTACCTTCATAAACACAAAAAAAACATTCCATACTCACCGTATTTGTTCCAAAAAAAAAAGAATAAAAAAATTCTGTACACAATTTAAATATTTCAACACTCCTGCCCTTATTATTTCTCTACAAAACGTATATGCATAAAATATGACATAACATCCCTGAATTTATACGAACGGACTGTCGAACAGAAGGACGTTTATTTCACGGGGTGTCTCGTCTGCTTCGTGTATACACGGGGAAGCGGACTCACTGTCGTAGACAGTCGTTCGGTCGATTCAGAACGAGAGGCGAGGGAGTGAAAGCTCCAAGCAGTGAATGCGAAACCTCCTCCACAGCCTTTCCTCGCGTATATACACCCGAAGTTGTTATCGCTAATGGCCACCTGTTATCAGGGCCATTCGATTTTAACTTCACTACCCCGCTCGCTACTTCTCTCGCTCCACCGGTCGAGTCGTTCGATTTACCAACCGTGTTCCAATACGACAGAACGAGGACAGATAAGTAAAACATAAGCCAGAATATCGTAACATCGTAACCGTGAAAATCGTCGCGATTCAGCTATTTTCCGGGTTAATGAAAATATACGAGTATAATTCCATTATATCTCTTTTGGCCAATGTGGAAATATGCATTTTGTTGATGAAAAAAAAAAAAAAACCGATGCGGGGGAGGAAACTAATATGAAATGTATATTGTAACAAAGCTCCAGAGAAAACGCTTTGATTTCGACCTACCATTATCATTATTATTATTATTATTATTATTATTATTATTTATTTTTTTTTAGAAATAATTATAGAAGTATGGTTTCGTAATAACAATGCTTACAAAATTTTTCTGGGTCACGTTTTTTTCATCTAAACTCTAGAAAAAATTTTTAAAAAAATGCTACACATGAACTGAGCTAAAAAAAAGTCGCTTGTATAGATTTAAAAAAAGTATTTTTTCACAGCTTTCAGTCGATTTAATAAATTGAGCACATTAATAAATTTTTAAATGCTACGATATATATTCATTTACTTCAAGTGTGTTTGAAAATCATAATTTGCAAAAATTTAATTCCAATGGAATAACTGCAGGAGATGAAAATCATAATTATAACTACGGTGGAGGTTCCGTGTGTTACGTTCGAGAAAGTGGCAAAGTTGAATGAGAGGCCGGAAGATTCGGGGTGAAACTGAAAGGCAAGACTCGCGAGGAGTTTGGAACTGGCCGCGTTATGAACTCCGCTTTTTGGGTATATATGAAATAAGCGCCTCACTTGCACGAGCTTTGTGCCACTTTGAGATAAACCTCGAATCTCTATGGCTCTTTCACGTAACCCGGCTAGTGGAAGAGAGAGAGAGAGAGAGAGAGAGAGAGAGAGTCCGCGTGGTACACAGAGAGAGAGAGAGAGAGAGAGAGAGAGAGAGAGTCCGCGTGGTACACAGAGAGAGAGAGAGAGAGCAGGCGGAAATTACTTCTCGAGGATTTTGGGTTTCTCGTGTATCCGGCTCTCTTGCCACATCTCTTCCTCTTTAACCAGTATTCTTGATGTATCAAAGTACGAGCTCTACATGACTCTAGAATTCTGTGCGAAAAACTCACTAGAAATTCCTGCTGCCTCATTTTTCCACAGGATTATATATATTTTCATTCTTACGATATCCCATAATTTTTTCTCAATTTATTAACGTCTCTAAATTATTATAAAAAATATTTACTCATAATTGGGAAATATGATAATTAGGCAAAAAAAAAATAAATTACTACTAATTATATTCTGCAGAAACAAAAATTGTCAAACTTGTAATAATGATGAATAATTTTTTTATATACAAATGACATTATTTCGCAAGAATTTTCGATAGTAGAAAAAGTGGAGTAAAATATTCTTTAAGATTAACTGGAAAAAAAAAAAGGATTTCTTACTGATTTCAAATATACAACTCGGTATTCTTCGTGTGCGACGTTATAAATACGTGTACAAAGAAATGCGAGCTCTCGTTTCGGGAATGCTCTTTCTATGAAGAACCAATAAGTTTTTTTTTTTTTTTTTTTTTTTTTATCTCCGGCCATCCGCCACTGCTCAACGATCTCCGCAATAAACTGTAAAACGCCACCAACTGCTGTTGCAGCCATATGAAAGCGGGGGCGTGTGGCTTGGATACGTCAATTGAATGTCCGAACAGTTATTTTTATATAGTTCAATGAGAGAGAGGGAGGGAGAGAGAGAGATGTATGTGTAGCGTGGGTGAACACATATCACAACAAGTGCACGTATCTATGACGAGGCTCGCCCACAAGCTTTTATTTTCAATATCTTCTCCCGCTATTAAGGGACCTGTCGTTTTCATTAAGCTCCACATTCTCAAAGCTTCATTTTTTTCTCCATTAACTTCCTCCTTTTTTTGGTCTTTACATTTTTTTTTATTTCCATCAGCCTTTTTCATTCTATTTCTTTGCAACGTTTTTAAATTAATAGTACATTTTTTATTTAATTTACAAATTCGACAAAAAAAAAATATGTATTGGAAGATTTTTTTTCCAAATTCTTCCAATATATAGAATTTTTTCAAATTTTTCCAAATAAATGCTGAGACTTTGCTTAAATAATCTCAATTTTGGTGTTTTTATTAATATTTATTTGACACTCATTATGAAATAAAAAAAAATATATATATTGGAAGATTTTTTTTCCAAATTCTGAAATAAAAAAAAATATATATATTGGAAGATTTTTTTTCCAAATTCTTCCAATATATATATATTTTTTTATTTCATAATGAGTGTCAAATAAATATTAATAAAAACACCAAAATTGAGATTATTTTAGCAAAGTCTCAGCATTTATTTGGAAAAATTTGAAAAAATTCTATATATTGGAAGAATTTGGAAAAAAAATCTTCCAATATATATATTTTTTTTTTCGAATTTGTAAATTAAATAAAAAATTTACTATTAATTTAAAAACGACGCAAAGAAATAGAATGAAAAATATTTTTTTTCCAAATTCTTCCAATATATATATATTTTTTTATTTCATAATGAGTGTCAAATAAATATTAATAAAAACACCAAAATTGAGATTATTTAAGCAAAGTCTCAGCATATATTTGAAAAAATTCTCAAAAATTCTCAAAAATAATGTGATGCATACCAAAAATGTTCTAGTGCAAATTTTCTGCTGCCCATCGTAGAGTTATTATTTGTTCTAATTTTCTCAATTTTTTAAAAATAAAATTGCGGACCCAATCGAAAGGGTCAGGTGCAAAGCAGGTGGAATGCTTCACAGAAATTATGCCAAAATTTTGTGAATCATAGTTTGGACGAATTTTGGGAAATGCCTAACATATTTATTTTTCTTGTTTCTTCGATGATGATTCCAATCGATATATCCTGTATTCTAAGCCACTACAGGTCTTCACTTCATCCTCGCCTGATTTGACCTCCCTCCGGGGTATTTTGTGCTGCATCTGCTGCCATTGGGTGTTCAATAACGCGTCCCACAAAACCGCACACCGCAGACCGAGCAACAGCAGCAACAGCAGCAGCCAGCAGCAGCAGCAGCAGCAGCAGCAGGAATGACAGGAGGCTCTATATTGATAGGCGGAAGACTGCTACGCCACGAATACTGTCAGTTCCGTTCGGTTCGCTCGTTCGTTCGACCGGTAGCCGGACACTTGATTGGATACTCGTGAGAGTCCATTTTTTGATGCGCTTCTATCTCTCTCTGACTGTGCTGGACCGCTCGGAAATACCCTTGACGATATGCCCTATTTATTCGTACATAATGCATTCTGATATTCACATGTGTGGAATACCTAGTTGGCCCAATAGATATGCGTCCCAGATATGCAAGGATATATATGTACATATGACTCTCGATAATGGACATCGATTATCCGGAAATGGGAGGAAAAAAATGCCATACTTTCTATTTCCTTTCTTTTCTCTATACTCGATGGCAGTTTAAAATAGGAAGGATCAATGGAATGTTGAAGACATTTTTAGTTCAGAAAGAGTGCAGTGCATTAATGAATCTTAGTTTTCTGATTTTAAACTAAATTCAGAGCCTTCTGGTTTAATTTAATGCATAATGATTGTTCATAATGATATTCTTGATCGTGTAATGAATCCCTTGACTCGAATGTAACATATTGTAGAGAGTTATGATTTTTAAAAAAATTATGGATTTTTGTGTGAAATTTGAAAAGCAATACGATTCGAATGTAAATTATTACAACAAATAAATAGATTCTCTCTATTTGATCGCAGTTAAAAATAGAAAGCCACAAAATAGTTTAGGGTACAATGAAAGTTCTCCGCTCATGGATCTTAAAACCATCTCATAGAAACCCAAGTAAATGGCGTTAATCTAGTAAAATATTTGCTAACAATTTCACGTTAACCATGTAATCGTCCTAAAAATCCCCAAAAATCCTACCATCGTCTAGACAAAAAGTTTGCGCACTCAATCACAGTTCTCCCTAATGCATGTCCTCATTCGCATGTTTCCGTCCCGATTGCAAAGCACTCGAACAAAAGTTTCTGAAAGACTTCAACATTAGACAGAAATGCATTTTCTTGTTGTACAATTTTTGCTGTGTTACTCCTATGACACAATAGAAGAATATACGTGGAAAGATGGATGTTCCGATATAATGTACATCGATTATCCAGAAAAAGCTTTTATCGTCATTCAATCAAAGCCCTTAAATAAGAAAATGTAATTGGAGAGTATGCAGCGCACATTGTTTTGCTGGGTGCACTTGTTCTTGGCGATGATGATACACCGGTGGTGGTTGTAAATCCAGCCCATTGGGATTATAGAACTGCACTCAGATTTCTCCCCCATCTGGGGAGTCTCTCATTATCGCAGACATGATCATCGTGGATCTCGCGTTCTGGTGCGGATCTCCCGTCGTTTCTTCTCCTCAGCGCGACGAAGCCACATCAACGAGAATTTCCTCCGCAGCCGGAAACCCTCACGTACTTCCTCCTCCTTCGCCGTCTTCCCCTCATCCGGTCCAGTAAAACAGCCTCGAACCCTCGAGATTCACATCCCTCCCTCCCAATCAAGCCTATATAGAGACGTTTCGAAGCTCTCGTGCGAATATTGGAAATAGGAAACGGAGGCAGAACAGTCTGGCTGATTATCCGATTATCCAGTTCTCCGGAACATTTGCAATTTACTGGTTTGAAAGTACCGGAGCTGATGTATATATACGTGGAGCTTTCCCTTCTGTTGGTCCCACGCCCCTTCTTTCCCTCTCCGACCTTTCTCACTCACTCTCTCTCTCTGGAGTTGAACCATTCCAAAGTGACTGCAGCCACCTTCTACATCTTGACTCCTTTCCCACTTGGCATTTACCCGCCTCGTCATAACCGATATGCGCACCCTCAGTCACGATAGATTCGAGAAATGTCGCGCTTCGATTACCCAACGCGGTTGGAAAATCGTGGTAGCTCTTGGGATGTATATATATATTCTCAACCTTCTCTTTCCCTGTACGATAGGCAGCCCAACTTGCGAAGAGAGTCTATCGTCGACAGATATGCACACGTCGGAACTCCAAGTTCCTTTTCTACTCCGTCGGCTTGGGAAATCGAAATCTGGCATACATTCGACTTGGTCCTTCTTTTTTTTTTTTTGCCCTCTCTGGCGGGAGTTACAGGTCAATCTTCGACACTCCGACACCTCGGAAATGCATATGGAAATCTGGCACTTCGAACACCAATCGTGCCAATTCGTATATAGACGAATTCAACGGTTGATATCAATTTCATTATTTTTCTTCCTCGTGAAGTCTTCTTTCCAAGATTTTTTCAAGTCCGCCAAGAGTCCCTCAAGCTCGTATTTTTCCGATATTGAAGTATATCAATGTCCTGAAAATATTTCAAATCGTCAGGAAATCACACTTAGAAAAAAAAAAAAACAAGTATTTCGTATCATAAAATAAAACTTAATTTAAATATAATGATTTTTGGGACAATACGAAAAGCTGTATATATTGACACAATTTCGCACCACTGCTTTATAATTGAAGGCCTCCATCTGAAAATCCCCAATTGTAATTCAGCGCGTGGTACGAGCGTCACGTTTGATCCATATGTTTACGGACGTACGTATCAGAACCTCCTGGGGGCAACGCCAGTCATTAATCAAAGCGATTAATTCGCTCGCGTTTCGAACAAACTCAGAAAATCATTTTCCACCGTATTCCATACCGTTGTGCACACAAATGTCTATTGTGAAATTTAAACTGATAATAATTTCGGCCCCCCCAGACAGCTCCGACTGGCTGGCTGTCGCACGTCACGGTTTTAGGAATGCGATTTTACTCGCTGAACCGCGAGTGAGCCTGCCACTGGTGGTTTGCAGTTGCCTGCCTGGCTGGCTGACTGCCTCTCTGCGTCATCGCACGCAATTTTCTATTATAATAACAATACATTGTTCTCTCGCTCTTCAATATGACCTCGATACCAGAAATTCCAACCCCTCGACTTCCACAGCCCCTTCCCGGGAATTCGATAATTTTCATTCCTCCCTACAGTACGAACTCTCGTAATTTCGACTATCCATTTCTTCATTCACCATACTTCGTAAAATTGACAATACATATGTTTTGTTAGAAAATTATCGGGAGACAATAATTGTTCTATTCGATTATGAAATTCCTCAACTTATCTCGATTCTAATTAGGCAGAACATGAAATATTCAACTTAAGAGGATATTACCTCTTTTTTTTTTTTTTTTTTTTTTTAATTGAATTATAGATGTTGCAATACTTTAAATAATAACAATCCAACCATAATTCCTATCTGCCCTTCAAACTGCATTCAACATAGAATATACGTGAAATTTTCGGCTTTCCCTCTTCTCCTCGTCACATTTTGCTTGTCCATGAACTGCCCTTACACTCTCCTTTTACTTTTTTCACCCTCTCGGGTTTCCACGATTGTTAACCTTGCAACTTAGCGCGGTTGCTTCGGTGATTATTCATCACCGCAAACTACGTTGTTGTGCCTGACGCGCGGCAAGGGCGAGCTTTCTGGTGGGAAGGTTTCGCGAGCGAGTGAGCTCACTCGTACAGAGCTAAACTCGCTGAGGGTTGAGAAAATCGTCGAGGCTTTCATATACATAGCCGCAAAACAGTACAACAAGTATATACCACTGTATTCCACGCTCTGCTTGCTATACATATTCGCCCAGTTCTCCTTTACCCAACCCTCCGTGTCACTGATTATTCCATTTGCCGAGCCACGCCGCGTATGATTCTGAATAGGTGTGTCGCACCAACCCTCTGCTTTTGGGTTTACGAGACATTTCCTTTTTTTCACCCTTACGTTCGGGGAAGCCAAAAAAAGAAAGAAAAAAAAAAAAAAATAGAAGAAAAAAACTAGTTTCGTCGTCGAGAAGAACAGAAGGTTGAGGTAATGTGGGTCGCGTAATTTAAAGTTCGCTAATTCATCTCGAAAAAATTATCCCAGTTTATTTTTTTTCTTTTTTTTTTTTTTGTAATGAGCTAAACATCTATGCTGTTTAGTACAGTGAGACAAATATTTCCAAGATTCGAGGTACAATTATGAACTCATTTTAATTAATCGATAGATTGGTGGTTTTTTTTTTTTAAGATGAGACCCTATTTTCAGTCTCAATTTTTTTCCAAATCCTCGTAAAGGGCTCCCCAATGTCGATTTTTTCTAAGTCCTCGTAAGAGACCCCTGAGACCTCACTTTTTTTATTAATCTTTCTCAAAATGAGAACATATTAATGACATGAAATCTTGAGCCAGAAGTCTTTGAGTCCTAAGAATGCGAATATCACGACACCACCACTTAGGATATTTATAAAAATATTATATTTCATAAAAATGATAATTACGATCACCCAGCACAAAGGTTTATATCACGTAGAGGAGATAACACTACGTGTATGATGGCGACGAGGGGTGAACTGCCGGTCGACAGGAGGAGGGTGAAGGGGTGGGAATGAGAGGCGCCACCAGCAGTAAACATGTTTCAGCTCTTTGGGAATTTTCACCGACGGTATATGTCCTAGTGGCTGGTTATATGGCACCGGTTATCGGAGCCATTACCCATGCGTTAGTCAATTTCATATATATACATATATATATATATATATATAGGGAAACCGCGCTAACCCGCCAAATCCCCCTTATCATCCCTCCGCTCTTCTGTCGTTTTGTAGCATCACCAACAAAATTGTTGAGATAAAACTTTCCAGAATGTGGATTGATCCATGTAGGACTATACGTGTCGTTGGAAAATAGTCCTCTGAGCACGTTTGAATAATGTCAATAAAATCAATAGGCCCTAACTCAAGTTTATGCATCGTATCGAACCCCTTTTTTACATCCTCATCACTTGCGATGCACGTAAAGAGGGTAACACAAGTAAAACAGAAAAAAGAAAGTATTTCTTTTTTTTTTGTTTCAATTCTTGAGTGTCTTGTATTCGAAAAAAAAAATTTTTTAAATTAAACAAAACACATAGATGATCAAAGCTTGAGACTCTCTTTTATATTGTATTACACACATTGCAGATATTCATCTCGAAAAAAAAAAAACACGCTGCTTGTATCACTCATCTCAGCCCACAATATGCTAGCTCGACTTTTCGAGGTGTTCACAGCAACCCCCTGTGACGAAAAGAGTAAAGACAAAAAAAAAGGCACAGAACTTGTGCTGTGTGTGTGCTAACGGATTTCTTTTTTTTTTCCTTTTTTTTTTTTTTTTTTTAATTCAAGGCTTAAAATTGTTACGTCGGGAGAATCGTCGTCGTTCTCGTCGTCTGTGGATTATGAAAAAGCGAAGGCGAGCCTCCCAAACGTCATTTTGGCTCAAAGCCTCTGTCAGTTCAATGGACCGAGCGAGCGCGCGCTGTCGCCGCTTAGTTGCCACCGTGCGAACGAACGAACGAACGCTCGATCCAGAGTGGAGCTGAGACGCGCGCGAAAAATAATATAAAGAGGGACCCAGATAGCGAGAAGCTAAAAGCGAGAGAAATGGGGTCGTTTGAAATTAAATTTTGTCATACAAATATTCCGGATGGATTTATAACAAGGCTCTTTTCGAATTTTAGAAAAATTCACAACTAATATTGCGATGAATGATTATTTTCAATAAGTCTATTTAAAAAAATCTTAATAATCGATTCTTCATGAAAATTTATTGTAATATCATTATTATTATTATTATTATTATTATTATTGATACATATAAAAAAAATGTGAAATTATAAGCGATGAAAAATATGTTGAACTAAATAAATTATGGTCAATCAGAAATAACACAATTTTTTGTGGATTAATTTTTTTTTGTCCTGTTATTAAATATAATACAAATCCTTTTTTTTTTTTTTACAGATTTGTACGTAAAATTCATGATATAAATTATAAGCGACGAAAAATATGTTGAACTAAATAAATTATGGTCAATCAGAAATAACACAATTTTTTGTGGATTAATTTTTTTTTGTCCTGTTATTAAAAATAATACAATTCCTTTTTTTTTACAGATTTGTACGTAAAATTCATGGTATAAATTATAAGCGATGAAAAATATGTTGAACTAAATAAATTATGGTCAATCAGAAATAACACAATTTTTTGTGGATTAATTTTTTTTGTCCTGTTATTAAAATATTGTCCTAATATTAAAAATAATGCAAATCCTTTTTTTTTTTTTTACAGATTTGTACGTAAAATTCATGATATAAGTGATAATATTGTAATAATAACAATGAGCAATAATTAAAACGTGTGAATAATAGTGTAAGATGAAAATGAAAATTTTGTTATGAAAAGCTAATGTTTTCGAAAATTCGAAAATCCGACTTCGAGCTTTTACATTATAATACGAACGTTACAAAAGTAAACACACACACACACACACAGGTATGAAGGGAGTTTAAAGCTCGAGATTGTTCGCTTGGTTACAAGCTTCGTCGGCTTGTGGGAAAGGAGATGACGAGGATCGTCGACTCGCGAAGATGCTTCACCGTTTATTCATGCATAAAATCCATATTCTTCGTCGAAAGAAACAACGTGTTTCGTCGCTGAAAATACCACAACCGGTGTCGACGTCGTAGTCAACGTGACTTCCCTCGTCGTTGGTTTGTGACGGTGCACGCGGATGCTGCCGCTGCTGGTGGTGCTGCTGCTGGTGCTGCTGCGAACACAAGCACCTTTGGTCCTCGTCGACGAGTCCGTCCTCACCCCCTGTGGCAACTACCAACACCCGGTGCCGCGGATGCGACGTCTGCTATCTGGGCGTCGAGCTTTTGTATATAGAAGCTATATATATGGCAGAACGGTGCGACTTCACACACACACATACACACACACATACACACACCGGAGAGCTCTCTTCCTCGACAGCTTGGCCTGTACTCATCGTGTCGTGCCAACTAGCCGCAAGCTAAATATCTCATTTATCTAAAAAAGCTAAGAGCACGAGACGAGCTAAGAACAATATATATATATATATATATGTTTTAAGAGATTTTTTAAGAACGTTGTATAACACGCTCGTTAAATCATTTTTCATAATGGTTTCTAGAAAGTTTTGCAGATTAAATAGCAGCAGTGAAGGATAATCAGTGTCACAACATTTTTCCTTAATTTAGGGGATCTACAATGTAATTAAAGGCGGTGTGCTTTCCTGAACACTCATACGGACACTCATACGGACACTCACGGACACTCACAGACACTAACAGGCACTCACAGATACTCACAAACACTCGCAGATACTCACAGACACTCACAGATACTCACAGGCACTCACAGACACTCACAGACACTTACAGACACTCACAGACATTCACTCAGTCATTAGTGACTGTGAGTGAACACTTACGGACACTCACAGACACTAACAGGCGCTCACAGACACTCACAGACACTTACAGACACTCACAGACACTCACAGACACTTACAGACACTCACAGACATTCACTCCGTCATTAGTGACTGTGAGTGAACACTTACGGACACTCACAGACACTCACAGACACTAACAGGCGCTCACAGACACTCACAGACACTTACAGACACTCACAGACACTTACAGACACTCACAGACATTCACTCCGTCATTAATGACTGTGAGTGAACACTTACGGACACTGACAGACACTAACAGGCGCTCACAGACACTCACAGACACTTACAGACACTCACAGACATTCACTCAGTCATTAGTGACTGTGAGTGAACACTTACGGACACTCACAGACACTAACAGGCGCTCACAGACACTTACAGACACTTACAAACATTCACTCAGTAATTAGTGACTGTGAGTGTCTGTGTGCTACCATTAATAATTAAGGGAAAGAGTTGAGCAAGAAAAATGAGATTTTTCTTGTGTTATATATTCGTTAAAGCCCATCAGGATGTATAAATGCCAGGTCCTTCTCGTAAAATTGGACCGATAACGTCACCATTAGTGACCTTCTACGTGACACAGCTAAGCTAAATCTCATTCTCTAATCCCTTCGTCTACAAGCTTTGTGCCAAATTGGACATGAATTGTGTTAAGCAGCAGTGAACGACAAAGTTTCTAGACACAATATGTCTCGGATCGTATATGCCATCCAAACTAGACAGACACGGTGTTAAGTAGCGAAATAGAATAAACGGTAGATATGGTTCTACGCGTAAACAGATTTTCGTGCAAATACGCAGAGCCAGAAGCGAGTACAATTTTTCGTTTCCTTAGAATCATTCCCATAATTATGAAGCTGATATTTTTGGACTTTATAATAATTATTAATAATTTACAATAATTATATTATTTTTTGTAATAATTTTGAGCGTAAAAAAAAGTTTTTTCAAAAATTGAGTCAAAAACAAAATTTCATCCATGTTTAAAAAAATAAATAAAATCCACTCAACACATTTTCAGATATCCAGCCAAAAAAAGGTTCTTCAGTGATTTAAAATAGAGAGCAAACACTCAAAAAATCCAACCCAGAGTATAAAAATCAAGAGCACGAAAGAAAAAATTACCAAAGTCTCGAGACAAGCGTAAAAAGCAAAAATCTACAAAACACCAGCAAAGGCTCTCTCCAAGATAACTTCAAACAATCAATAGTTTATCGACACAAGTGATTCGAAATCTTTTCAAACCACCCGAGTCATTGAAACAGCCAAGTCCATTACAAATATATTAATTCCACAAACAAAACATTGGTCACACCAGACTAGACACAGACACAATGACATGGATATTGAATTTCGCAAAGTTTGGTCACAAAACCCCTCGATTTGCCTATATACTGGACCCCAACAGTGGTTTCACTTCGAGCTTCGAAACCAAGCAGAAGAGAATGGAGAAAGAGTGTGAGCAGCACACCAAACCCTTGGCCACGGAAATCGTGCTTCCAGATATAATGGAACACCTCTCTCGCTATATACCCAAGACTCGCCAATCTCCCACCAGGTTTCTACCCTGTAGCTGCTCCACCATCTAGCATGCGATTTCCCCCCCCCCCCCCCCCTTCAACCCCCCCGGCCTCCCTCGTCAACTTCATCTTTTGCGTCCTCCTCACACTATACTGAGTGTGTGTGTGTACACCGCACGCCGTCAGGGTGCTTCGCTATATGGTCTTCCCCCCTCCTTTCCATCCCCCCCCCCAAGTCTAACAAACACCCATTTTCAGACAATGAATATTTTAGTGCTCCGGCACCCCGGGCACCGACTGAAAGCACCGCGTCGCCACCTAGGCTTCTCTCCTTAGCCCATAGTGTCTTTATTTTTTTTGTTTCCTTTTTTTCTTTTTTCTTTTTTTTTTTTTTCTTTTTTTTTTTCTCTCTCTCATTCCCTCTGTCGCGACAAAGGGCAACGCCTCGCGATGCTTTTCATGGATCAGTGAGCTCTTCTCGACTATATATTAGGGCCGAGAGGAGAATGAAACTGTAGGTCCTTCGGTAACTACTCGAAAGGGTGCTCGTTACACTTGGCTGATCATCCTCGAATTTACGTCCAACTCACGTTCAGAGAACGATTCGCCAAATGCTATGCGAGCGGGAGACGTTCGAAGTTTATGTTGCATCTAATTGAAATACGCTGTAAAATATTTAATTACTGAGTGCTTTTTTCCCAATTGGTTTTAGGATTATTATTGTTATCTTGGAATTAAGTGTCTTTGGGTAACGAGATATATTTTGTTGAACTTATATTTTTTAAATGGTGGAATTGGAAGTTACTTCCTCGTTATTTTCGAAAAATTTATAAACATTGAAATTCTAAACGCTTGTATGTATTTTTTTTTAAATGTGAATTTAAAATTGTTTTTTTTTTCATTCGTTTTTTTTTAATTTAACAAAAATTTGATTAAAATTATACCGAGAAGATTTTTGTTTAATCTGTCGAGTCATTTTTGAGATACTTTAGACTTGATTTTTTTTTAGACGTCTTAATATATAAATACAACATTTTTTTTTTTTCATAAAAATAAAATTCCATCTAGAAGCAAGCTATGAATTCGTAATTATTGGGTAGAAATAAAAATATTCGCAACAGTCATAAAGCGAATGCCATTTAAATATCGCCATTGTGTGCTTACATTTGCTTTTCAAGCTTAGAAGCGCTTAAATATAATAAAACAACTTTGAATACATTATTTATATATAGCTCGATGTTTTTATTGGCTTTTAAAAGGTAATGCGTGAGTCGAGGCTTTGTTGCAGTTTAATTTTTCATCCCTTTGAAATACTCGACAACGCCCACTCTCATGAGAACAGTAAAACTACCGAAATAATGTAGATTTCTACTTTACCGACCGATGAGCAGCCGACATTGTCTCTCTCTATATAACCGACAGCCGAGACAGTGCGATCTATTTTACCGACAATAGGTATCAATTCATTCCTCACGCTGTTATATCGACTGTAAATAAACCACAACAACGGAAATAAAGTTTAAAAAAATCTAATAGATTCATTCAAGAATGCCATGAAAAGAAAAATATTTTTTTTAATTTTGTGGTTTTTTTGTGGTGGTCGACATTTACCGACAGTCGGTTTCAATACGTAAATCACAATATGTTTTACCGACTGTGGATAAGTCACACCGACAGAAATTGCCTACATTTCGTTGAGAAAACTCGCCAATAAGATTACAAAATGCAAGAAAAGTGGCATATTGACGAAAATTGCAAAATGCTCGATCATTGAGCGCAATCAATATTTTTTCATCGAATCCCACAAACGTTATTTTTCTCTCGTCCATTTCCCTCTGTCGGCTACATACATGAATGCCTCCCTGATTGGATTATATTTGATCCCGAGATGCGATATCCATGTTTTGTTATACTAGAATAATAAAAAAAAGCGTCGCGTGCTGGCAAAGGATCACAAAAAAAAAATGTGTGTCCAAGCCTGCAGTTTTTCCAAACTGACCATCTCGCTTTAATTCCCCCAGACAGGGGAGAGAGCGAAAAAAAAAAAAAAAAATGATTGAAAAACCGGGGTGCATCAGCGATCCGAAACCGAGAGGTAAAGGTGCGGGTTTAGACCATTGTCCAGCTGTCCTGCATGAGCATCAAGCGTGGACCCTCTCCGTCTCGGTCACTATGTCTGGCTGTAATAATACCGAATTGGTCCGGAACGCTTTGCCGATTATATTTCAGCCCTTCGCGATCGCTGGCCTTTTATTAGTTATATCAGAACTAAACGAAAAAAACGACCTACAAGCAACCCAAGCAATTTTTTTCAACATTTTTTTTTGTCTTCATTTTGCAGCCGGACATCTGGATTTTTCTATAGCTTTTAAGGACACACATTTGTTGCATCTGCCATCAGTCAATCGCGAATTTCTGATCCAATAAATATACTAAATGTAGGAAATTTATTGAAGATTTCTATCCTACAAATTGACTAGCATTGTAACAGGACATTTCAGAAGAAAATGAGGAATGTTGATGTCACACTGCTGATGGGTTGGAATTCTTCAAAACTTCATGAAGAAATATGTCCACCCTTTTTGATCAACATACTTCCTCATGGCTTTCATCACGTTAGCAACAAAATCGTTAAGGCTACGCTACAAATTGCCCTTCACTGTCCTATCGAATGGAAAAAGAAAGAGATGAAATTGGAACGACCAGATGGAGTGGAATGAACAGAGGTGGAAAAATAGTGAAGATCTCTTCAACAGCAGAGATGGGTACCGATAGGTAGGTGTTTTGTGATAGGAGGGAATATTATTGAGAAGGATATAACGGAAGGAAAGAAAAAGTACCCCCAACGGTGAGGACATATATATCTTCCTGGGTATACTCCATATACCTACGTGCCCAACGAAAAATCTTCTCTCCATTGTTCGTCGAGCATGATGACACGTGCCCCTGGTCATTGGATACCGAATACCACTCGAACCAGACCAAAAGCACCTTCCTCTCGCGTCACACCGTGTCGCCCGGGCTGAAACTAACACATATCAGCCGGCCAAAGTCCACTTTTCCCTTAGCCCGAGGAACACAGGCGCGTTTCCTCCATTTCGCTCGTGTGCATATCCATCATCGCAGACTCCAAGCAGCGAGCAAGGACAGGAAACGAGAGGAAAAAAAGGAGCGTGGTCGTTCTTCAACTTCTACATTTTTAGTGGCTCGTGCTGCTTGTCAGTTTTTATGTCTTGCCAAGAAATTTCGATGTTGGGGTCGTCTTCATTTCTGTTTCAGCTTCCGGTGCTGAAACAAGGATGCAAAGTAAAATTTCGCATTATTCACCATTTTTTAAAATCATTTCTATGAGCAGATTTGGTACACAAATCTGGAAGCAGTAGACTCAGATTCAACTTTGGAATCGTGTTTGATAGAAAAAAAATGAAACCTGAAGTTTCACGAGCTCAGAATGAAGAACTCAGAAGCTAAAAGAAATTCAAAGCTCTGAAGGCTATTCCCTTATGAGCTTAAAATTTTCCACCAAGGTCCTCTAATTTCCATGGTTTCAAAATTCATTTCTATTTTACAAAAAAAATTATGTTGAACTGCGTATACGACTGTCAGAGTGGTCACGTCGTGTAGAATGACAATGTTATCGAGTGAATCAACAGACGGTGCAATTTGAGGAGTCTCCTGTCTCCCGCAACAGGGAAACTAGTTGTACCTTAGTTAGCTCGATTCCTGGGAACTGCCTAGCCAGGACGATATGGGAAAGTGTTCAAACACCCACGCGCACCCGGTGCACTCATTCTCTAAGCTGTCACGCTGGCTTTTTCGTTGTATATCCTCAATGTACGATTCGTTCGTCGCTCGACTGGTGTATTATAACACTCCTACCAGATATAATATATTGAAAATTATTGGCCAAGAGAGTGAAAGCGAGAGGCTTTAACATGAGACGTGCATACACGTTAATGCCATTAATTTATTGCGTCGCCGATGCGGGACGACGAAGCGCATTATTCTCGTTATTATCATCGGCGGTCTGGTTAGAATCGCGTGACAAGTGTGTGGTTCCCCTTTTTTTTTTTTTTTTTGCAAACCTTAGAGAGCCGGGTAAGCGCGCCACTGTGTACACCCCGTGGACGTATAAATGGATATATAAAAACAAAAAGTGATCGACCCTGGGCAAAACCGCACCCTCATTACACTTAGACACAAACATCCCTTTCAAACCACTCGAATTGTACCTTTTGACAATTTTTTGTTTTTTTTTTTTCTTTTCTTCTTTTTTTTCTATTTATTTGATTGGCCAATTTGTAACGACCGCAGGCCACCGGTTTATCGGTACAGCAAATGCTAATACGTAATAGCTCTGCGGTTGGATAATCATACCTTGTAAAAAAAATGTCAACGTATGAATTCTTTATTAACGAGCACGGCCAATTGGTATTTTTATTTTATTTAAAAATGTTGCTTCTGAATAAAAAATCTTTTTTCCTACAAATGTACTATATTCTTTTTATTTTTAGATTATAAGTTGAATTATTTGAAATTTAAGAAACAAAAAATTTGGCGAGTTTCGAGTTTTACAAAAAAAAAAAATGTACAGGAAAATGTGTTTGAAATATACTAATTTTTATTTTGAAAAATGCTAAACCATTTTTGGCACATTTATCGCCATTCGGACTACATTATTTTCAACGAAACATTTCTTGACATTAAACAGAAAATTGTGATCACTTTTCTGGTCTAAAAAAAAAATTTTATAGAACGAACTTGCAAAAATAATTTTTATAGAAGATATACATAAAAAAATTGATTTTTTGTTAAATAATAAATAAATAATAAATAAATAATAAATAATAAATAAATAATAAATAAATAATAAATAAATAATAAATAATAAATAAATAATAAATAAATAATAAATAAATAATAAATAAATAATAAATAATAAATAAATAATAAATAAATAATAAATAAATAATAAATAAATAATAAATAAATAATAAATAAATAATAAATAAATAATAAATAAATAATAAATAAATAGGAAGGTCAACCGGGGTACCAGGTTGAAGGAGTAAGTTTAGATGTAGGGTGACTTTGTTCAACGCGAACTATACTTTTGCCGAAAGGGAAAGGAAAAGACGCGGCTTCAATAGGGGGAGGGGGGGGGGGATTGGCGGTCGTTGCCGCCGTCGTCGTCGTCGTCGTCGTCGTATAGCGTTTCCCTTCGAGCAGCTTTGCAGGGTTGAACCGAATTCCGAGTGACCAGCAAAAGTAACAGAAACGAAATCGGCACTCCCCTCGCCGAGGGCTCTATAGCGGGCGGGGGAGGGGAAAAAAATTGTGAACTGGGGTAAAAGTCTACGCGCGGTGACGGATCAGACTGAGGGAGGGCAGAACAAAAAAGAAAAGAGGGGGGGAGTGAGAGATAGACATTTTTCTGTAGAGAAGTATTGGACTATGATGACCAGCGGTCAATACGGGTCACTTTTGTCATAAAATATTGAGAAATGTAATTTAAAAAATATATATATTCGTTAAATTCGCCAGTTTACTTAATGAATGAAAATTTGAACATTTTTTCTCATTACAATAAATCCGACATCGATCCCTTTACCACTGATAAAAAAATCGATGTTCCTTTAATGAAAAATATATTCTGACGTTCATAATTTATCATAGCACGTGAAAATGTTGTATCAACAATGTATATTAATTTGTCTAGTGAAAAGTACTATTTTTTTGGTTTCTGCTGTTCATCGAGATTTTTACATCTTTCTAAAAATTGAAATTGTTTTTTTTTTGCTGTTTTAGGCCTCATTAATTGTGTAAAACTTAATCGTTTCAAGCATAAAGAAAAAAAAAATAAAAAAATAAATTCGAGCAAGAAAAACTTCCAAAAAATGAATATAAGAATTCTTTTTCACATTTCGGTTCAATGAATCAAATCTACAATCTGATTTGAATTTTTCATAACAATAATAATTGGCTTTCCAATTTAAATCAATTTTATTGAAGTCGAAGAAAATTTCTTTGAATTAAATAACTCCAATTGGTAAGCCCATTAAATGCATTCCATCGATTTAAATTAAATAAATCTTCTTTTAATGCCAGCCTAATGCGATTTATTGAATTTCACAGAAAATATATTTTGTAAATAATACAATTTCCTGGTGATTTTTGAAAAAATAATTTTATTCAATAATTTTTATTGAAAAAATAAAGAAAAAAAAATGTATAAATCCATTTCGATCATCAAAAGCTCCGAAAACAAGAATTCCCCGTTAAATGACCCTGGTTGCCTCCTCAGAGCCACAACCCTCCACGACATTTCTCCCCGATATCGCTCTACCCGTCTTGGACCTATTTTTTTTTCTTTTTTTTTTTTACAGTTCGCGAAAGAAAGAGAAAGCGCGAACGCACGCGCACCGCCAGGTACACAACGCTGCGTGCGTGTGCGACGAATAGTCCGGAGTGTATATAGATAAAAAAGAGGGAAAGTTGTGCGCCCCCTAAGAGGCGGGGGAGGAAACAGGCAAGAGAGACCAGTGATGTCACGATATTTTTCAAGAACCCCAAGCACGTATTCTTCACCGAGTCTCCCTGCCAGCCACAACGAGGGCGGAAAAAAAAGGAACACATCGTGGTTTTCAACCCTCAAGTCGAGTCGGACCTGAGCTTCGAGACTCTCACTTTAAGGGTGGGAGGGTTGGCGCGTCGGAACTGACGGGGAGGGGTGGGAGAGGGGGGGGGGGGGCTGACTTAGGGGAGGTCGAATCAGCGCGGGGGTGGACGGAGGAATTAGTGGACGGCCTAGCGGACAATGTAGAGGGATACTTTCTCATATGAAGTATGGCCGCTATCGTGGCATGATGGCCAAAACAGTTGTAAGTACATTTTATGTGTATATACATATTTTTTGTATTTTTGTATTTTTTTTTTCATTTTTTTAAATATAATATAGACACGAAATATTAAATGCAATATTTTTCTTTTTTTTCTGTGTGATTACATATTTTAATATATATTTATTATTTGTTTTTGGGTATTTAAAATAGTTTTCTTTTTTAATTTTTTTTCTTTTATTGCTCTTTGCAGATTTATTATTGTTGTTGTTGTTTTTTTTTTTTTTTTTTTTTTTTTGAATCTATTGATTTGTACGTATTGTTGTTATGAAGAAATATTTGTTCGAGTGAGTTTCGAGACTGTGACTTTGGGTTTCGGCGAGCCGGCAATCGATTTAATAGAACTACCAAAGCACAAACAAATGGATATAAACGTGGAAAAAAAAAAAAAAAAGTGATTAGCAGGGTGGAAGTTTTATTTTAACAGTGTGGAGATAAAACTTGGCGCGTTTTGCCGGCAAAAGTTCTCTGCACGTGTACGCCGGCTTAACACGAGCCGGAGTTTTCGTAATTATAATCGAACGTTGGATTAAACTGAGCGTTAAAGTGACGGCAAACAGTGATTAAATATTCTGTGGAATGTGTCAGCGAGAGCAGTGAAGATTTTGTTTTTTTTTTTATGAACACACGAATTCGTTTTATGCACGATATATTTTTTTAATTTTTTTTTTATCGTTTTACCTTCGAACGAACCGAAGAGATTTAACTTTCAAAAGTTCGGCAAGATAAGACGAATGATAAATTACGTGAATAAAAACGGTTTCACGATTTTTATCTGAGTAATAAAATGATCGACGACGGTGATTGTTAAGCAATTATGAAAAATATTTATCGGACAATCTGTTTTTAATTCTAAAGAGATTGATATCTCTGTTGGAGAATGACGCACGAGCTCAGATTAAACATTTGATACTGAGATGTTAAAGTTGTAGAAAAAAAAATGTGCACTGAATTTTTTTTCACATGCCAACACTTTTTTTTTTACACTTTAGTAATGAAGAATTTTGGCTGTTGTCAAAATTATTAGAGTTGGGAATTAAAATGTATTTGGGAAAAACTACGTTAATTGCTTTTACGCATTTCTCAAATTAATTTTTTTATCAACGAGTGCTAATTTTTTTAAACTGTTGAAACGAAACCTTAATTTTTGTACTTTTAACACAAAAATCGGCGATTCTTTTTTTTGTTATTTAAAAAAAGAAATTACAAAATTCAAGCTTTGGTACATGAAAAAATACAAAAAAGGTTAAAAATGTGTATTTTTTATTTTTTCATATTTTTTTAATGCATGTAAAACCTGTTCGAGTATTTGAAGAACCCAAAAAAAAAAAGTTTAAACAAGTGTATTTTTATTTAGAAATATGTATTTTTGTTAAGAAATATTCTTTAACAATAATGTGTATTTTTTAATATTTTTTTAAAGCATGTAAAAGCTGTTCGAGTATTTGAAGATCCCAAATAAAAAAGTTTAAACAAGTGTATTTTTATTTAGAAATATGTATTATTGTTAAAAAATATTTTTTAACAAAAATGTGTATTTTTTAATATTTTTTTAACGCATGTAGAAGCTGTTCGAGTATTTGAAGATCCCAAAAAAAAAAGTTTAAACAAGTGTATTTTTATTTAGAAATATGTATTATTGTTAAAAAATATTTTTTAACAAAAATGTGTATTTTTTATTTCAAAATATTTTTTTTGACGCATGTAAAAGCTGTTCGAATATTCAAAGATCCCAAAAAAAAAAAAAAAAAGTTTAAAGTGTATTTTTATTTAGAAATATTTTTGTTAAAAACTATTTTTCGTCACTTTACCATAATATAACAAAAGAAAACCGCAATTTTTAAAAATAAACAAACATATTAGTTAGACAAAAAAAAAATTATTCCACGAGCACTCGAATTTTGCAAAAATGATTGTCAAACGTGTGAAAAAGGTGTTTGATCGAAACTGAATGAGCCGAGTAGTTGAATGGGTCCAGGTTGGGAGTCGACTAAGCCAATTTCCCGGTTGAACCTAACCCGGTGGCTCTTTTGCATGTGAAAGTGTAGTACACGTGGTTGATCTGCAGTAAAAGCAGGCAGGCGCGTTGCGCAGATACCACCGGGTTCTCTCGGCTCCTCCGGTTCCTCTCTCTCTTTCTCGCCTCATGACAATCTGATCCTCATTGGTTTGCACAGTCAGTGGAGACGCTCGTCCGAATGCAAAAATTGCGTCTGACACGTTGCTTTTTCCACTCCTCGAGTTTCATTCACGAGGTCGTTGCTATCTTGAATCAATTTTTCATTAGTTAATTTCCTGCCCTGGCCCGACGAATTCACTTGTATTATCAATTCCCAAAGGAAGAAGAAGCCTTAAAAAAAAAAAAAAAGACAATAAAAGTATATTTTGGGCTGCTACAGAAGCGCCGTATATAATAATATATAAAAAAGTATATAAGACGAACTCCCGTGGGAAATGCGTTTAGAAAGGGCGTGGCTGATGAGGACTAATTTATTTTTCATCCCTCTATATATAATTCATCGACCGTGCGAATTTTCGTCGTAACAATTGGTCACTTTGGCTGGTTGTGCGTGCACACTTTGGACAATTTTGTCAATCCTTTCGTAAGGCCTTGTTAAACCCCGGATTAGGAACCCCACGAGAGAGCGGTTTATGAGAAATTCAACACAACCCTCACAATTTTAGTATAAATTTATTCCATCCTGAGGAATAAATTTATTTATTTTCATATCTTTGTTTCATACTAAAAAAAAAAGGCTGCAATATTCACTTGAATTTTATTGTGGAATTTTGTTTTATTTCAGAAAATATTGCAAATTAAATTACACTGATAATATGTAAAAACGTTTTTATTAATAAAAATTTAAAAATTGACAAATTTGTCACTTTGTTAATTCAAATAAAAAATCGTAGAGGAAAGATGATTTGTTTTCGAAATAGAAAATTTACCAAAAATCATGTTTACGACCTTTTTTTTTGTACTGTTTCTTTTCGTCTTCAAGCTTTTTTCAATTTACGCTTTTTAGTCATTTTAAGAATCAGAAAGAAAAATTGTAAAATACAAGAAAAAATCATGTGAAACTGAAAAAAGGGGAAAAAAATGTTAGGATCCCCTAAAATATATTCTACACTTATTATTATTATTTATGCATTAACATTATTATTATTATTATTATTATTATTAAATTTCATAGTCCAAAAAAAAAAAAATTTTAGTGTCATAAATAAGTATCGACCATCAGTTACAAAAGTTTCCCAGTTGTCTAATGACACTTTTTTTTTTCTCCCATATTTTGGCATAAAAACAAATTGTTGTTGGCGAAAAAGGGAGAGTCCTTGGGTGTCAGAGGGCTGAAGTGGAGTCGCGTTACCCTCAGACGAGTAGAATTGTGATGTGGGCGTCACTGGTACTTACTTTCTTTCTCACTTTCCATCGCGCTATAGTTCTATGGACTTTCAGGAGAACTAAGAGGGGGGGAGGGGGGGGGCGGGGGTGTAGGGTAGAAGGAAAGTGAGACAGAGAAAGTGGAGACGGATTTGCAGGACTGGCGCGATGATATTTGTCTTGTTTACGGCAAGACTTATGCGCGTGTGCCGGCCACCGAACTGCGTCGCTCGATCAATAGGCCTCTACTGGAAATCTCCCACACACTCAGACGCAGTTTTACTACGTTCTCTACTCACCACGTTCAGACTCACCTACTCCTCGCCCTTCGTCCCTCTTTCTCTCTCTTTTGCTTTTCTTTCTTTCTCACTTTTGCTGGACTCTACAAGGAGGAGGGTGGGGAGGGGGGGGGGGGGGGGGGTTGAGGGTCTCCCCTGTACTTTCAAGAGTTCTGGAATCGAGAAGACGAAGCGTTTAACACGTCAGCTGGAAACACAGGTCCATCCAGCTTGATGAAATAATTTTTTTTTCCCCCGCAAATGACAAATTTTTGCCATTTGGGGGGAAAAAAAAATGATTACTAAGCAGTTTTTATTGTTGTGATTTATTTTTATTGACACTTTTATATTTAGTTTTATTATTTTTGAAATGTTAAAAAATCATAAAATCCTATTTTTGAGAATTAAAATAATGAAATACAAATAATAAATAATCTCAGGGGAGAGTCTCAAGGGGGTTGAGACTTTATAAAATAATTATTTTTTTTCCCCCGGAAATGACAAATTTTTGCCATTTGGGGGGAAAAAAATTATTACTAAGCAGTTTTTATTGTTTGTGATTTATTTTTATTGACACTTTTATATTTAGTTTCATTATTTTTCAAATGTTGAAAAATCATAAAATCCTATTTTTGAGAATTAAAATAATGAAATATAAATAATAAATAATCTCAGGGGAGAGTCTCAAGGGGGTTGAGACTTTATAAAATAATTATTTTTTTTTCCCCCGGAAATGACAAATTTTTGCCATTTGTGGGGAAAAAACATGATTACTAAGCAGTTTTTATTGTTGTGATTTATTTTTATTGACACTTTTATATTTAGTTTCATTATTTTTCAAATGTTGAAAAATCATAAAATCCTATTTTTGAGAATTAAAATAATGAAATACAAATAATAAATAATCTCAGGGGAGAGTCTCGAGGGGGTTGAGACTTTATAAAATAATTTTTTTTTCCCCCGGAAATGAGAAATTCTTGCCATTTGGGGGGAAAAAAAATGATTACTAAGCAGTTTTTATTGTTGTGATTTATTTTTATTGTCACTTTTACATTTGTCGACATTGCAAATGTAATCGATAAAAAATTGACTTTGGATTTATGATTTTTCAAATGTTAAAATATCATAAAATCCTACTTTTGAGAATGAATATTTTTTAAAATCTATACGATAATGTATTTGATTTTCGCTGAAAAATAAAAAATAGAACTTTAATCAAAAAATATCCTAAATCTGATTTATTATCTATCAGAGAATTAAAAAAAAAAACCGAAATAAAAATTGAGCACATATTGAAATCAAATTAAAAGTCGAGCTTCAATAAATGGCCACTGAAAAATAGAATGCACCCTATAAAAATTGAAAAATACCGAAATAAATAATAATTTCTCTGAATTTCCCTCAAAAAATCATATCAAAAAAATTTTTAAAAAACAAATTAAAATAAATTAAAATAAATAAATAAATCTAAAATAAATTGCTCTGCACAAAAACCTGAAAAAAAGTGAAAATACAATTGTCAATATACTGAAATTGAGTACAAAAGCGACGCGCTATAAACTGTTTCCAGAAACAAGTGAGAGCACCAGTAAAGGCAGCTATTTTCGACATAATGCTTCAGGAAGATATGCCCCAAAGACAAAAAGAAAGAAATAGATTTTTCCATAAAAAAAAAAACCGGGTCTCCATGAGCAAACATGTGTATTTGCAATTCATCGAGAAGACATTTTTTTTTTCAATACCAAAGAACGTGTCTTGTCGAACTCACGTTTGAGTTCTATTCGAAAAGAGGGGAAATAAAAGAGTGCGGGACAACGTTGAAAACGATTTGCATATGAGAATGTACGAAAGTGTCCGTGCGTGTGTGAGAGTGCGAGTGAGAGTGCGGCGCACTTATGAAGTACCTGTGAGCAAAGTACTGGGTACTAGGATACTCGTTAGTGGCCGATACCATATTATTGTCGCAGAGGCTCAGAGTCCCTCTCGGCATTGCGTGAAACACAATATACAACAGAGTAAAGAAAGACACAGGAGGTTGTAGCATAGAATAAAAAGGAATAAAAAGGATCGCGTGACGATCGGTACTCTTCTAGTGCTCACGACCAACAGCTGCTGCTGCTTCTGCTGCTGCTGCTGCTGCTGCTGCTGGCTAGATGACCGAGCGGCTCGCTGCGCTATACCGATAAATAGAGTGTAGAGTAGGAAGTTGGTTGACGCGCGCTTGCTCTAGGTCTCCTGATCCGGATCGTATCAAAAGGCCACGGACAGAAATTGTTACCTCCGCGTATCGCGAGATCGTTATTCTTTTCGGACCATATATTTTAGCCGCTAAACAGCTTAACAGCGAAGGAATAGGTGACGGTGAAAGCACTATCGGATCTTGTAGCGATATGGATTAAATTACTGATTGGAGCATCGTGCTCTAATCAGGAATTAAGTCACGGTTCATCGTCAACTTTATTCTGCTGCAGTAGAAAATTGATTTCCTTTTTTTTTTTTTTAGCCAGAGGCAGAATTGACTGACTTGGATAAAATATACGAGGCTTAAGATTTTTAAAAAAGCGTAAATGTAGTTTTTTAGTGAACCAATTTTTTTGATTAAACATCTTGCTTTAATTTATTTAAGAATTTTTTTTTTTTTTTTTGGGAATTCGAGCTATTTTCTAGAATCAATAGATTGCCTATTGATTTTTGAGTAAAACAATTTTTTTGGATTAAACATTTTTTTTTAAATATATTTTTGAAAATAGCTACAATTTTCAAAAAACATATTTTAAGAAAATGTTGATTCTAGAAAATAGCTGCAATTTTCTAAAAATATATTACAAAAAAATTCTTAAATAAATTTTAAATTAATGATTAATCAAAAAAATTGGTTTACTCAAAAATCAATAGGCAATCTATTGATTCTAGAAAATAGCTCTAATTGTCAAAAATATATTTTATAAAAATTCTTAAATAAATTTAAAAAAAAATGTTTAATAAAAAAAATTGGTTTACTGAAAAACTACATTTACCTATAAAATAATTTCCGGTAGAATGCTTGACAGGAGATTCTCACAGAAAAAGTACAATAAAAATGTAGTTTTTGAGTAAACCAATTTTTTTGATGAAACATTTTTTTTTTTAATTTATTTAAGAATTTTTTAAAATTTATTTTGGAAATTCGAGCTATTTTCTAGAATCAATAGATTGCCTATTGATTTTTGAGTAAACCAATTTTTTTTATTAAACCTTTTTTTTATTTATTTAAGAATTTTGTAAAATATATTTTTGAAAACTGGAGCTATTTTCAAGAACATATTTTAAGAAAATGTTGATTCTAGAAAATAGCTCCAATCTTCAAAAATATATTTTATAAAAATTCTTAAATAAATTTAAAAAAAAATGTTTAATAAAAAAAATCGGTTTTCTCAAAAACTACATTTACCTATAAAATAATTTCCGGTAGAATGCTTGACAGGAGATTCTCAAAGAAAAAGTACACTAAAAATGTAGTTTTTGAGTGAACCAATTTTCTTCATTAAACATTTTTCTTCAATTTATTTAACAATTTTTTTTTAAATATATTTTTGAAAATTCGAGCAATTTGCTAGAATCAATAGATTGCCTATAAAATAATTTTCGGCAGAATGCTTGACAGGAGATTCTCACAGAAGTACAATAAAAATTAGGCTATCGAAACGTAAAAAAAGAATGTAATCAAATCCTAATAGCAGAGGATTAAAAACACAGCAGCAAAAGTTTGGGCAATGAATAGTTGCGCTCTCTCGCAATTTCCGTGCTGCCATAAATTCAATATGAGACTCCTGTATGGTGATAGCTTAGGAGCTTGCGTGCATAGATGCGCTATATACATATGTAAGGAGCTAAAAGTTATGGCAAAAGCGTGTTGTCGACATAACGCACCGTTTTTATGTTACACACACGCATGTGCCAGGATCGCACAATTATAGGTCTCGATATGTTGGCAGGAAAAACTGAGAAACTTTTTCAAAGTAAGTTTCACGTGACATGTAGGAATATGAATTTTTAAAAAAAACCGATCATTTATTGAGCACCTATCGTGCTCTATCAAAAGGCCTGAAGAGAAAATTACGGCACGCTTTGATTCCTGGAAACTTTATCCTATTTCACACAAATATTGCATTTTGCATACCACATACGTTGCTGAAACAATTCAGAACGGATAGAATGTATTTTTTTTTTTTTTTTGTTGATTATACGCTTGCTTTGAAGAAAGAAGAAGAAGATGTATTCAAACCTTCTGAAACACGGATAAATTTCTATAAACACGCAATTTTCAGACATTTTATGTTAAACAATGCAAGACCTCAAAAATTCAAATGTCTTTAGAACTCAAAATATTTTTATTTTGTCTCACAGAATTTTTGGCGTATTTTTATTATTATTATCGTGAAATTGTCAAGAAATTATTTTCATTTTCAAAGTACCTAAGGAACTGCCTTTAAATTTTTATTTGAACTTGAAAGGGTTGCTAAAAAGGGTATTTGGAAAATATTTGTTTGTTAATGAATTATTAATTTTAAAAAAAAATGCGTTTCGATCTTCGGAAATTTATACACCAAAGCACGCGAGAATAATAAAATAATAATAAAAATAAATTTCAGAAGATTGAAAGGCATTTTTTTTTTAAATTAGTAGTTCATTAACAAACAAATATTTTCTAAATTCCCTTTTTAGTAACCCTTTCAAGTTTAAATAAAAATTTAAAGGCAGTTCCTCAGGTACTTTGAAAATGAAAATAATTTGTTGACCATTTCACATTAATAATAATAAAAATAATAATCTAATAAATGAAATTTTTGTTAATTTTGATAAAATTAATAAAACACACAGAAATTGTAGACAAGAAGTGCAAAAAAAAAATGAGAATTGGTTATTAGCAAAATTCCTACAATAAATTCTTTATTTCGTCTGGCTGAATGGATTTCCTTAAAAGCGGAAAACATGTTTGTCACGATCACCCTTTCGTTCGGTCATGAAAAATACCCCTTGTTGTGCCCCCAGAAACCACCCCACCCTCGGTACATCGTCGGGGGAACCCTCGTCAAATCAGCCTCACTCTCGTCCAATGGGATTTGCCGCACGCGCTCTCTTCCTCGGCTCTTTTCCACATTTCAGAATTTTTCGAACATACGGCTTCATATTTACGAGTATTTTTTTGAAAATCTGTCAAACCCCGAGCATTACTGTATACACACAGCCGGGGCACGAGCCGCCGTGACGGTGGTGGGGGTATTTGTTACCACACCTTCCAAAGGGTGCCCCTTCTGTTCGCCACCGACCCTCATACCGACGTAATCCAATTTTTGGAAAGCATAATTTTCTTTTCTCTCGAAACGTACGCGAATATATCTGACAGATCTGATGAAGCAGATAATATTATTTTGGGCTAAATAAATTCTATTTGTTTATTTATTCATTATTGGACAGGACAAGGCCTTGAAAAAATTAGTTATTGGCTTATAGGCTAGCCAAAATATAAATAATAATAATAATAATAAGAATCATGTAGCGTCAGTTAGGTCGACGTACTGATTAACCGAATGCAAAAAAAGAAGAGAAAAAGGGTGACAGAAAAAATCGACAAATGTTTATTAATATTAATATTTAAAAAAATCGAATAATGATGATTATTATTTTCAAGTTGATGAGCAAAAAAAAAACATAAGAATTTCGTGAAGAATTCTTTAATCTCGACCACTATTTTTGTTCGTATAAAAAAAATGTTATGCAACTCTTAACATATTTATATACAAATTAAAGAAAAAACTGCAATGAAACAGAAAAGCTTTTTTTTAAATAATTGAATGATTTTTTTATTAATGATTGTATCTATTAAAGAGACCAAAAAAAATGTGTCTTTTTTTTAACCCAATCATTTTTTTACGTAAAACTTACAAACTTCTTCTATTCTCTTCCTTCTTCTTTTTGATCGTTTTCAGTAAAGTGAAAAAAAAACAAAGGTTTATCAATTTTTAAAAATAAATTTACTATACAAGAGCAAAAAAAATTGAGCTCCAAAAAAAAAAGATCCAAAGTGAAACCAAGTTCAACGAAAGATTCTACAGTATAGCACGTGCCAAAAAAAAAACAAAAAAACACCTTGCAGTCTCGACCCTACTTTTCTTACTCTCCCTTCTTATATCATCCATGCTCTTGACTTCCCTTTCCAAAAAGGAAAAAAACACCCTTTCAAGATCTCTATACAAAAACTGCTAGGTTGTTGCGAAGAAACATTTTTTTTCATTTTTTTTTTCAAGATTGAAGAGTAAAAGGGACAACCCTTATTTTCTTCCCTTTTTTTTGGGGGTGAGGGGGGGGGGGGGGGGGGGGCTCTGCGGTATTATTTTCCAAGCCATCGAAAGTCCGCTTCCTCATTCCTTTGAACGAGCTGAGAGGACAAGTTCGAGGCTCAGAGGCCCTTCGTATATATAGAAAGACCTTCCTCATCCCTAGGGAAACGACCGAGGCGCACACTGACCATTGTCCACCAATCGGTGTGCCAGCTCGAGGCCGGGAACCCTACGAGCAAATTTAGATCCCCCCCCCTCCAACCCCTGCCCCTTTCCCTCTCCGCCAATATCCTTTTCCCCCCACTCCTCGTCCTTCACACTAGTCTCGTGCGTATACCCCTCAACGAAAATCGTGCCACGTGCCGATAACGCCCTTCCGCACGCCGTACGCCGACGACAGTTCACCATCACTTTTTCCACCGGCAATTCCTAGATTTTCCTCCGCGACAACGTGTCGCTTGCATCAGCAAAATATCATCCGCCGGCAAATCAGAAGTTTGTTTTTTTTTTTTTGTTTTTTTTTTGTTTTTTTTTTTAAATCGACGACAATGATCAGTGATGAATTAATAATTAATTGTAAAATTGTGATTTTTAAAAGTAATGGTGATTACTAGTGTGAGGCATGTGGATAGTTGCGAAAATTCAGGAGGAACGAGAAATCAATTTTATTGGAAATCGATGTTGACAATCGAAGGTGAGATTTTTGGTCTTGATTTTATTTGAGGGATTTAATAAATTTAATAAATGAGAATTTATTCCCATTAATAAATGGGAATTTCGGGGAAAAAATTATGGTGACTTGAAAGTTCAAGTGAAATTTATTCTTTTTTTTTTACATTTATTGGATACGTTTGTAACTTTATAATTAATTTAACTCACGAAAAAGAAAACTGTAATAAATCGCGTGAAATAATTTCCTACAATTGGAGTGGTATGGAAATTTATCATTTTCCTTTTTTTTTTCAAAATTTGGCAAAAGAAAGTAAATTTAGAAATTTTGCACACACGTTTAAAATAAAATATCTGTGATTTAAATAATTGTATTTAATTATTTGTAGAGCAAGAAATTTTGTATCAATATTTTTTTAATAATGTTCTACCATATTAGTAAGAAAACACAGAAACAGAAAATTAATAGCTCATTAATTTTTCAATTACTTTGATTTACTGCAATTTTTTAATTGATGGGAAATAAAAAATTTTTTAATAAAGTACTTATACATTTTATACTAATATGGAAAAAAATATTTTAAAGAAGTTTAAAAAATGGGTGTTACTTCTTTGGCACCAAATGACAATCCAACCACGTGACAGCTTTCTGTTTTTAAACATCAGCAGCGTCGTAGAGTTGTAATCTATTATTATTGCATTATAGTAGATTTATAATCTCGTAGAGATATTTTACAAAATTAAATTGCTGCAAATTTTTTTTTCAAAAGAAATTAATTAAAACTTATAAAATGTGCAATTAGATGTTTAAAAATTTCATTCATTTGATGACTTTAGTAATAAAAACGTCACTAAAACTACATTTTCAATTGCTCAGAAATGTGTTAATGTGAACTGTGAAATATCCTAGAAAAGCAATCGCAAGCTATAAAAATATTACAGCGTATAATTACGATGACATAGCATTCGTTGTAGAGTTGCCATCATCATATTAAGCCTTTTGTCCACCCGGAAGTGAGATTGCCATATTTTTGTTATCAAATAACGAGAAAAGAGACATCGTGGAGACGTTTTAGCGAATTAAATTGCTGTAAAGTTTTTTTTTTTCATTTTTTAAAGGCAAGTTAATCATAATTAATAATTATGGCAAATTTGTAATATATTACAAATGTACGAGAAAGTTTAAAAAAATACTCTTCATTTATATGTAACACTGTGAAATATCCCAAAAGGGCAGCTACAAGGAAGCTACAAAAAAATGACAGCGTATAATTACGATGACATAGCATAAGTCGCCATCGTCATAGCAGGCCTTTTGTCCACCCGGAAGTGACATTGTCAGAATTTTTTTTTTTTAATCAAATAACGAGAAAAGAAACATAGTAGACAGTTTTATAAGTTTCTTCGACCACCACCGATTCTCATGAAAAATTAGATCAATTTACAAAAGACTCGTCGCTTTTACGGTTTCCATTAAAACAAATACAGGGTTTTAAAGAATATATATCTCTCCCCTATTGTCATAGCAGACGTAGATTAATAATTATTGGCTCGAACCCTCATAAGCAGACCCTCCCAAAAAAAAATGATGTTCCAAAAAAATGCATATATCCACGAATTTCACGAATTCATCCCCAAAAGCAAAGGGCGATGTGGGCATATTATGAGTCATGTGCCACTGGTGTATGTGGGTATACAGAAAATAGACGTGAGCCCCAAAAATCGTCCACTATCGTCCCTCCCACAACGCCGCATGTCCATCGAACAAACGTTTCCGAAGGGTGTCCTGCTTTCGGGACAACTTTCGTTTTTCTTTTCGACGTAGAACGAAATGCTCGTTAGTTGTGTAGCCCATAGTGTGTGTGTGTGTGTGCAACATTTCGGCACCCTTCGTACTTTTTCACCCAATTTCGCGTCGCAGCGCCTGGAATCATTATAACATTCCAAATTAATGGCATCATGTGCATTAGCAGATCTGCTGTTGTTTCTATGTCTCACTTTTCCTTTTAACGTGGAGCTGAATTCAATGGTTCGAGAGTTTCGTCTCGTGAATTCATAAATATAATATAATATATAATAGGATATGGTATATGTGGCGCACTTCGATACACTCAAGAGCTGTAAGCTACGTATCGAATTCCTGATGGGGGTCAATTCCCTTTGGTCGCTATGCCTAATAGCTCAGTGACTTGAGATGAATCTCTGGATCTGACACATCTCGTCACGTATTTTCTTTTTCTCTCCCCTCATTTTTGTAATGTTTTTCGTATCGAATAATGTTGGGTATTTGTGAGAATAAATTTGATATTTTCTCGTTTTTTCTTAGTTAATTAAATGACTTATCTCATTTTGTATACACAATCACAGAATTTTACTGCTATTGATATTGAATAATTATCGTTACCTTAAAATGAAGAAAATAAAATCTAAGAAATGTGTAATACATTGAATGTTCGCAGGTGGCCACGATCTAAAGTGAGTGAGGTGTGGGGCCACGCGGTGGAACGTGCGTTGCACATAGAAAAGACTCATCGGAGTTGTGAAGGAAAGCACTTGGAGGAGTACAACAATGGCATCCACAGTGGCCCGAGAGCAGTCAAGTATGCTGATCGATCAGCAGCAACACACAAGTGAGATCGACAGCGAGAGTTCGAGCGGTTGTGATGATCGTGACGCAAGAAAGCGTTTGCGCGAGGATCATGACAACAACAGTACCGGTAGCAGTCCAAAAAAGCGTAGAAAACAAACGACACCAGTAAGATTTCCGACAACGTTGATGAGCAGCGGCGAGCGTGCTGAGTCAGACGCTGAAGATGACGAAAATGACGTTGACGAAGAACCTGGTGAGCCGGAAGACACACCAATGCTTCGACTCGACGAGGAATCTCATCTGCTGCTGGAAGGTAAGCCACGAACGCTATCGCCGCAGGCTTTTATCCGAAATATCCTGCAAACAGCGACAACGACAACGACAACGAAAGACGAGAATCTCAACAGCGAATTTCGTTGTCAATTTTGCGCTCTGTCGTTCGATGGCAGAGAAACATTGGTGCGTCATCTTGAATGCGAGCATGGTATTAATAAGAATTCGTTTCAACAATCGTCGTTACAAGTGGCGCCAAATGTCTCGCCGTTATCGGGTCAGGTCAGAGTTAAGGTTGAGCCTACGCAACAAACGTTAGACGAAGAATCCGTGAGTCCCGTTAATCTAACGGGTTTAGGTATCAAGAGTTTCGCCGCAACTTGGCTTAATTCACAAGCTCAGGCACATCAACAATTGCAATCGCACTCCCAATCGCAAAATCCTGACGAATGGCATTTGGCCAATCCCACAACTTCCGTCCCTAATCATCTTCAGGCACTGTCTTTCCCTGGGGCTTTGGCTCAGTATCTCCCACTGCCGGGTTTCTCACTCGGCGACGCTGGACAACTTCCACGTCCACCGGTTGGTCCAGCACCCGTAAGGATCTTCAATCCCGATGCCTACTGCGATCTCTGTAACAAGGAATTCTGCAACAAGTATTTTCTCAAAACGCACAAGGCCAACAAACACGGGATATACGTGGATCCACCGTCTCAGAATCCAGGTGATAGTAACATAGCTGGTAATTTGTTTGCTGGAGCATTTGCACCGGGAAACGTTAAAATGGAACAACCACCGCAGAGACTCGAAGTTCCAGCTCCGCTTGTTTCAGTACCACTGAATTACACGGTACCCTGTGAAATTTGCCAGAAACGATTTAAGAACGAGGATTCCCTGAGGAAACACAAGCAAAAAGTGCACAACGACTCGATTGATCATCAGGAATCGCATTCGTTGCCTGCAACCGGAAGCAGCGTTGACGAAGATCGTGATATGTCGAGAAATAGCCCGAGTGCCATGGAAGCTTTGTTCAAACAGGAATTTGGCGTTGAGCAGGAAGACTCGAAATTCATGCCAAGCCCACGACATCTCTCGCCGCAGTCAAGTCAACAAGCCAGAGATTCGGGTTTCAATGTTGATCGACTCAGAAGACTCGGCGTCATAAATCCTGAAGCGTTCTGTGAAATTTGTTGCAAAGAGTACTGCAACAAGTATTTTCTACGCACGCACAAGATGAAGCGACACGGTATATACATTCAGGACAACGAAAAGTCACCGAACAATCCTGGAACTGCCGCAAGTTGGCATCAGATACAGACGAGTCCACTGAATCTCATTGTTACGGACAGCAATGCCGGAAGCTCGTCGGAATCCGGTGATCGTCCTGCTGAAGAGTTCGAGTGCAAACCCTGCGGTATTCGCTTTCAGACACTAGGACTGCAAAAAGCCCATCACGCTAAAATACACGAGACTGAAGGTCAGAAATCACCGAAAAATGATTTTGACACCGAATCGACAGATCAACGAACTGATTCTATTTCGGAGGATCTGCAAAAATTGCAGACCATGATACTTCAACTGAATGGATTGAATACGACGAAAGCGTTGACATGCAATATCTGTGGTAAAGAGTGCGAAAACACAAATGTCCTAAGGAATCACATCACAATGGAACATGGTATGATAAATGAAGAGCTCTCGTCGCCAAATCAACCTAACGAAACAACATCACCCAATGGAACCTCAACTTTTTGTACTTTGTGCGAAAAAGAATTTCCGACCCTCGATGCATTAAGACAACATATCACGGAGGAACATCAACCCAGTACCAATAATACTCCAACATCAATTCCTCAGTTTACAAATACCCCAACATCAGTTCCTCAATTTAATAATACTTCGACAACAATTCCAGTAGTATCATCGGTGCTTTCAGCGCAACCACAAAATCCTGTTGTAACTGCATCGGTGACAATACCAACACCATCAACGGCCTCAGCAACACCCCAGACACCATCGCAACCTGAAAGAAAAGTCATTTCCATGACGCCAACGTCAAGCTATTGTGAGATATGCAACAAGGAACTGTGCAACAAGTATTTCATGAAAACACACATGCAGCGAATGCACAATATTGAGATTGAAAATGGTTCACAAATTGGTGGTGTCATATGCAATATATGCAACAAGGAGCTTTGCAGCAAATATTTCCTCAGAGTGCACAAACAAAATACTCATGGAATTGTCGACGAAGGCAGTACTGCGTCGAACAAACAGGAACCCTACGAATCCGCAAACAACGATGATTCTGCACTGAAGCCCGATCAACTCGGTGATCTGAGTCATCGTTACTTCACTCACTTTACGGAAGTCTGTCCAATTTGTAGCCGAAGATTCCGAAGTATAAAGTGGCTGAAGGCTCATCTTTTGGGTGAGCACGGAAGACCCGGTGTTGATAAATGGCGCGAGCTCGAGCTGCAGTATCAAAATTCATCGAGACCCGGCGTTAGATCGTCCGGATCATCTAGCAGAGCTGGCCAACCGAATCACAGCTTGAAAATTCCTAATGGATTGGATGTTATCCAACAAATCAAGAACAATGATTACGTGGGTCTTGGAAATCAAGTTTTGTCGAGTCTCTTTGGTTCGTCGGTTGAGGAACAACAAGCCAAAAATTATCGTTGCTCCTACTGCAGTTTCACCACAACTGTACTGCCGTTTTTGTTCCTTCACGAGAGGTCACACACGAGTCCACAGGAAAACAATCCTGGCATTGAGAATTCTCTGCAGTGTCCCATCTGCTCGCAAGCTTTTGGTCAACCCGAACAACTCCATCATCATCTGTTGACCCACCATCAATTCTCCGGCTTGTTGTCACAATTCCAAACGCCAATTATCAACAATCCCAGATTGGAGGAAGTGAATCCCAGTAGAAACAACGAGAGTTACGATAAAAGTGATATTGAGGGAAAGGACGAACGTCGTCAGGAAAGTCCACAGGTGTTAGGTAACGTGGAATCGTTGAAGAGCCAAAAGTCTGAGGAACAGGCGGTACAGGTGACACCACAAGGTGCCTTCAAGTGCGCTATGTGTGGTTACGCGACCGCCAATGTAAACAGGATAAGGAAACACATAAAAAAGGATCACAAGACACTGGGTGATCCGACGGAAAGTGTCATCGACGAATTAAGCAAAACACTGAGGGACGTGGCGAATAAACACAAATTACCAACTAGTTACGCAATGCCACAGGACATGAATTCCAATCCCGATGCCACTGTGATGCAACCGTTTTTCCTTGAGGAACGAGATATCATGAGAATCGGCGAAGATGCCATTGCGGAAAGACGATTTGCACCAGCTCTTGTTTATCTGCCAGTCAGAGCCAGAGTCAACAATGTCCTGACTGCGTCCTTCACTCTCAGCCCAGCTTGAGAAACGTCCTATCCTCGATCCCATCTCGACGCCAACTCGCAATCCCTTCTTCTGCGATTATCCGGACACGGAGCTAAAATTATTCAACAAAAAACACAACCACAAGATGTATGAAAAAGACAAATCAAAAACGGCGCCACTAAAAAAAAAAAACTTACAAACGCTGTCACAATATTCAACACGAGCACGTGCGGTATTGGTTCCTAATGAAACGAAAAATCGAGTACGAGACCAGTAGCGAGATAAATATTTTTTTAATGAATAAAATGAGAAGAGAGAAAAAAAAAGAAAGAACAAAGATTTTTATATAACAGTGATTTAGTTGTCGCGACAGATATTGTAGATTTATTCATTAATTTCTCGACAATGGTACACGTTTCTTCGATAGTTTACACGCCGAATAATAACTCATAGAATTATTGCTACCGTTAATTTGCTAATTTTTTTTTTTTGTTTCCCTTTTTTTTTTTCACCGGTTGACCAAACCACGAGAATTATAAAGCGAACATCTCGCATCTTGCCAAGGCTCACACGTTTAGAAACCTCGTTGTTATAAGTATATTCTAATCGCGATGTTATACTGTAAATATTAATTGTAACTATCTGATTATAATGGGTGATCGACAAAGTTCCTATTTTAAATGATGCGGGCCTTAAGCAAACGTCAAAGAGTCAACCGGATGGCAAATATCGTTATTTTTTCTTTTTTTTTTATCAAATCAACGAAAGTTCCTTGACATACATTCCGATGAAGACGGTTGCTCGAACCGAACGACCACCGTTTTACGACATATTTTTGTTTCTCCTAGTCAATACTTTAAGATAAAATGATAACAGAGATATAGTTAGACGGGAAGTTGTTAGAGAAGGGTATTCTATTACAAAAAAAAAAGAAGAAGAAGAAAACGAAAATCTAGTGTTCTACTTCACGCGATGAAGTAACGAAGAGAAAAAAAATCAAACCCAAAGATTCACGGTAGAGCGAGAAAACGCACAAAAACTCTGGGATCGCTTTATTGAAACGAGATTTTAATCAAGAATCTCTAGCAAATCGAACAAACTCAGGGTGGACAAGCAGATTGACCCCCTCCGTAACAAAGAGTACAATCGTATACACAGCCAACGCATAAAATGAAAATGACAAAATAGAGTTTAATAAAAAAAAATACGTTAAAAAAATACTATAATGATGATATTACGAGCGTTCGGTTCGGCGTTTTTTGATTATGTGATGAGAGGAACAAAGACCAATCTCGAACTGTATCGACTATCTCGATCTCACGAGTATGTAAGCATTAGTCATTAAAAAAAGAAAAAAAAAAAAAGAAACAAAACAATACATACATACTAGGTCTAATAACGCATTAAACAGAGGATTGGAAGCTGTTCATGTCCGTGCCTTGCAGCTTGATGAAAACTCAGAATCAAAATTTAACGAGATTACTTTAA
This sequence comes from Perithous albicinctus, assembly GCA_964016905.1. NCBI lineage: Eukaryota > Metazoa > Arthropoda > Insecta > Hymenoptera > Ichneumonidae > Perithous > Perithous albicinctus. The sequence goes on along the minus strand of OZ024688.1, from coordinate 36,895,451 downwards.
AAAAAAAAGAAGCCATCGTGGCTTATCGATCTGGACTTTCTTTTGTAAATAACGCGAACATTTCGACGAATTGGCTGTCTCTCGTGAATTCACGTATTCTCCCCTATATTATTAGGGTGGTTCATTTTCAACTTCATTTCTTAACTTTAATCTCACAACTCGAAAAGCTAAATACTGAAAAAAAAATCCTTTTAAATCATCCTGAACAAGATGAATGCATAAACGACGAAATTATTTTTTGGCTCGTTTGTTTTTTTAATTTCAGTGGCGAATTCTAAATTTTTTTTCATTTTAGGAAAATTTTATTTTCAGTATTTATCACCGTTGTTTTAGGTGTTAGACAAAAAACAAATTAAATTCAAACCAAACCACTCTGAACAAGAAAAATAAAACAATTAACTTTACTTTTTTTTTTCAAAAGCTTTTTTAAAAAGTGTTTCGCACTACTTTTTGCGTTGTGAGACCAAACAAAAATTGAAATTCAAAATGTACCACTCTAATATATACGCATATAATAATATATTGCAATGATCGTGCGTGACGTGAATCCTTCACAAAATGATCGGTACATCCCCGAGCGAGCAGACAAGAACAACGTGGGTATTACAATAATACTCCGTTATTCGTGAAATAATATTCCGTAACGCAGTTTTTCGCGTCAACGTGGAGGGTAAGAGGCTAAACTATCCTCGCAACTTTTACATATTCTATGCATAGCGCGGAAATATTATATTGAAAAAAAAAAAAAAAAGAGAGAAAAAAAAAAGACAGCTGTGCCAGCAGTGACCACTGCTGTGTGTCTGTGGAGGATATACAGCCGGCACGAGGGCCACGCGTAGAACGAACTGTAGCACTTAGCAGCGGTGAATTCGATGCAGCATGCGTGCACCGCTCGGTCCCAACGACGGACAGACGGATAGACCAAACACGGCATATTTCCGCCGCTTCACGCCCACGTACTCGTCCCATCGATCCACTGGGTCCCTCAATATCGATCACCTCTGTAGAATCATAAATTTCTGAGCGCCTTTTTTATGACCCAACATTTCTTTTTTTTATTACATTTTATTTAGTAGCTTTATAATGTGGATGTTTTTATGCCTTTTAAGGGATAAAAAGAAAAATTATTTTCAATTAGATTCAAGATCGAAAAATATTTTAATATTACAAAATTGTACGAAATTTGTTTGTTGTGCTGACTTAAATATTGTTACTATTATTGGATATTTGGAAGAATTTTTTTTCCGTTTTTTCTTAAAAATATGATTCGAAAAAAAAAAAGCGATTTTACACATTTTAAAATGGAATCTGAGTTTATGAATTTTTTATTGAAGTTCAAAAAATGTGTAATTAATTTACAATTTATATTATTTCACGCAGTTTTATAGTAAAAAGAAAAAATAATTTTTCTTTTGTAAAAATCCAGCAGAATTGCATTTGCGATAATCCAAGAATTCACGATTTTTAACGACTCGTATAGTCACACGTTGATTTATTACCACCGATTTCATATCAGAGTGTGAAGCAAGCATACGGCGCACACACGATTAGTTCAAAAAAGGTGACCTCCCCTCCCCCCGGAGGCATTTATGTTACATTGTCTAGAGTCCCATAAAAATTTATCTTTCCCTTCGAAAAAAGGAACAAATGCGTTTGCAGCGCTTACACTTGAGAGTCCAGTTATCTGTCTGTCGGTCGTTCGGGGTAACACGAACCAAGCGTGAATCATTGCTGGCAATGTGAGCCTCAAACCCCTCTACCCATGATGATCACCCCAAAGGGTCTTTTCCAAAAATTCGAATGAATTAGTATGCGCGCACGCATGCATTAACATATATTTTAGGGGAGAAAGTATCGGAACCATTACGTGAACGTCAAGAGAGACGGAGAAAGAGAGACAGACAAAAATACAGAGACAGAAATGCATATAGTAAAAGCATTGAAATCGGGAGGGGGGGGGGGGGGGGAAAGGGAGAAAAATCGAGATGAATGAGAAGCGGAGATGGAGAACACATTTTTCGCGGTATACCGGGCGAGGGGGTTGGGGGAGGAAGGGAGAAATCAAATTTCCACGATCGATTGTCCAGGGGGGTCGGCGGTAAAGAGATCGTCCACCAAAACGATCTGCATCTGGCATTGTCGCGTGGATAGATCGCTAGGGCCAAAGGTCATCACGCTGGCCTTGGCCCTAAAAACGAGGGGGAACGAAATTTTTAGGGAAAAATCATAGCCAACGCGTGTCTCCTTTGTCCAAAAAGTTGCTTCGTCTGACCCCTCCCCCCCCGAGCCCTTCAAACGCGAGAATCGAGCGAAGCAAAAAGGGACAATGAAATGCAGAAAAATGCATATATATATATATATATATATATATGTATATATCGACGAATGTAAATGGCCCGTTTTTAATTGCGCCACTAGTATGAGAAATGGGCTGAAACCATTGTCAGCTTAATGGCACACCCAAGAGGGCAAATCGTGCCATACATTTTATTTTAATTGTTATACCAAATTTTTGTTTGGTATTTATATAATGACGGGCAGAGTATGTGTGAGTGTGAGTCATTTCTGATGTGCACGACTGAAAGTTTTCTCACCTATTCACCATTTACATTCGTGAATGACACGTGAAAAAAAAAAAAAAAAAAAAGAAAAGAACCCTTCAATAAAACCAGGACAACTCTGTCAAAGTGGATTTTAAAAATTCATCGACTAGCGTAATTGACGTCGAATGAAAAAATGTCTGACTGGATAATTTTGTGTAATTTGAGGCGGAATGTGCAGTGAACATTACGTGAGAAAACACAAGAGGCGTGTACACCTGGCATCTAATTTTTTTTCTTTTTTTTTTTTTTAATTTTTTTTTTTTAAGTAATGTATAACCAACGAGCAGTTGGCACTCTGCGACGAACCTGAAACGCTAAAATTGCCTTTTCGTAAACGTAATTGAGCGCAAAATCAAATTAATCCGTAAATCAAAGAGAAATTGAGAAAGGAAGTAAATTATATTGAAATCATTGGTATATATTATTGATTATGTCTAAGTGCTAGATAAACTTAAGGCTACTTATATTAAAAATATATATATATATATATATACATATATATATCTAGGCATAGATATATATATTTCCTAGAGTTATTTATTCTAATTAAGTATATTGGGAAAGTGATTTTTCGTCGCGATAGAATCGACAGATGATTCTTATTTGTATTATATTGTAATGAGAGGACGAAAAAATGTTCGACGTAAGCGTGAGTGTCGTACGATTTATTAAGTACGAGTTGGCGATGAGAACGATGGCAAGTTAGTGTTAATCGATATTAATAGTATACACAGTGATTCAGAATCAGATTGCATTTTAAAAAAAATGTATACTTCAAAGCGTAATTTATTTTAAATTACAAAAAAAAAATCAATAACAAACTAATTGCAAAAAGTAGGTAATTTATTTTACAAAATGCCTTGATCCTGATTCACTCTGTGTATCTAGTCATTTTGGAGACGGTTTACAATTCCTAGTTAAGCTAGTCCAACATTGTAGTCAACAATTAATATTTATGAACATTATTATTATTATTTTAATTTCGAATTTATTTATTTATTTAAAGATACGAGAGAGACTTATAAGTTCCTATATGATTTACCGAAGAAAAAAAGAAACGGTTTTTCAATAAAATTATATTAATTTCATATTTATTGTTTCGTTATTTATTTGTCGCATGATTAAAATTATTTTCTCGCACGCTTCGACTTTTTATTTCCCGATTCATTTGTGTGTCAAAAAATTAGTGATTACGAAAATAATTTTTTTTTTTTTTTTTCGACAGTTATTTATTTAAACAGACGCTACGAGCGCGACTTTTTTTTAAAACTAATTTCATATTTACTGTTTCGTTATTAATTTATCGCATGACTGGACTTCTTTTTTCTCACAAAGCTTCAACTTTTTGTTTCTCTTTTTTTTTTTTTTTTATCAATACACACCCCACTAATTAGTGTGTCGTGTTTGACTAAGCGTTATATTTCGCAGTGTTTTATTACAGCAAACAAAATTGTTCGAGAAAATAGGGCGCTCGAACCCCTCGGACTTGAATTTTCAACGCTCCCACCTACAAAGGGGCGTTCAATGCTTCTTTGCTTTTTTTTTTTACTACATTTTTTAACAACCCGTCTCGGACAAACTAGTGTGTGCAAACACTTGAAAAGTGACAAATTTGTCGGCGATTGTAGAAACAGAGGGAGAGATCGATAGAACGTAACTGTTCAACGGCTCCTCGATGAATTGTGCATGACAAGAGTAAGAGACACTATTAAAGCCAAGCGGCGAGGGGGGTGGGGGGCAGAAGAAGGGAGGAAAGGAGGAAGGGACATATACGAGAGAGCGAGAGAGAATCGAGTCACGAACCGTAATCTACTTTGCAATTGGAATTACGGATGTGCCCGCAAGTTTATCGAACGCGAAACTTGGGAGCCACCAGGAAGAAGATATCGCGTGTGTGTGTACTTTTGCTTGGCTTGGAATCCCCCCTCAGTGGAAACGTAATCAATGTCACCCAACCCACGAACGCGAACCAAGAGTAAATAATTCGAGACTGAAAGTGCGGTTGAGGAGGGTTGAAGAAAAGAGAAAGAAAAGAGGAGAAAAAATGTCGGCTGAGGTGAAAAGACAGAGCTAGCAAAAGTTTCGATTGGACACGCAGATCGATTTAGTTTGAAGCCATCGATTGTATATATTTTTTTTCTTTTCCTTTCTTTTAAAGGATACTTTGTTTTCTCGACATTTCTTTTTTGTTCTTGTTAAGATTTTCATCTGAGGATACTCAAAATGCTCTAAAACGTCGAGAAAAATGGATTTGAAAAAATGTGTGTATGTATGTGTTTTCGGATTAAATCTGGCATGAATCGGTTAAGGGGTTCAAATTTTATGGCATTTTGAATTTTCTTTTTTAGAAAATTTTGTTTTTGGTATAATCTCCACAATTTTTTAGAGATTGAGCAGAAATTTGGCTGACAAGTAGACAAGATTTGAGTTTGAATCTGGCGTGAAATCTATGAAGGGGTTGAAATTTTATAGCGTTTTGAATTTTTTAAAAAAAGTTGGAGGATGGAAGTCGAAGCAAAAACAAACACACAATTAGAGAATAGCTGAAAACAAGGAAATTTCAAACAAATTTCCTCTCGATCGATTTGAATAATAATTTTTTTTATAATCAAAAATATATTTTTCGCGATTTCCCTTCATTTAGCTTCAAGAAGAATTTTCATTGATTGATCATAACGGAATTTTTATGAATAAAAGAAAGCATTCGGTAAGAAATTTAGCGAACTTTTGTTTTTTCGTCAGCACGGAAGAAAATAAAAGTGATGGTTTATTGGGAGGATGGAAAAGATTTTCGTTGTTTTCCAACTAACGATCGTACGAGTAAATGACACGAAAGACCCTCAATTCGTATGTTAGTGTAGGTTTAACGTGCATGTATATAAAAATTATATATATGTATGTGTGTGTGTGTGTTTTTGTGTGCGTCGCACGCACACGCGTACACGGAAACAGCCGTCCACCCACATCCTGCGGGTCCCTCTCTACGTTCCATCGTCCCCTTGTATAAAAATCAATAATATCTTGCGGTTTCCAAGAGCTCGGAAAAACTGCGGCTGTATGGAGTGCACGGGCTAGTCCAAGCGATTCCGATTGGAAAAGGGGAGGTGTGCGTTCGCTTTGTGGAGAAAAGAAATACTCAATGGATAAGCCATGTCATCGCTTTCGAAAGGCAAGGGGAAAAAAAAAATATATATATATATCGATCATGTTACAGGAAGATATGCCGGTGCGTTGATACTTTTTGCTCAAATGGACTATTTGATAAAGTCACTTTTTGCAATGAAGACTTTTTTTGGATATAAATTTGACTTCGGTTCGCAGATGAACAATGTTAAATAAACGATGAGGAGTTGCAGCTTTGGGCGGCCTTGGTAAAAAGAATCAAATCTTTTTTTTTTACGTTTCGACTCGGGTCTGAATCATCTTCAGAGATTATTTCAAGGCCGATAGCGTGACCGTTAATATTTTAGATGGAATATTGTGGAAGAGAATGTTGCTTTCCACTTTTGTCTTCTCCTCCGAAATTTTCGACCCTCATGGGGAAAACATTTGAAACCGTGTTCTCCTGTTGAAATGTCTTGAATGATGGTGGTAATATCTGAAAAATAAAAATTATCGAAAAATAATAAGCGTCCCCTAAAATTGCCATCTCTCTTCTTAATTACAAACGTTCATATTTCGGATCCTCTGGAAGAGATATCCCATCGAATAAAAACACACATACACTTGCTTTCCACGCTGTTCATCAGAACTTGGAGCCCTGAATTTTCCATCCCTTTCACTCTCATCGTCCAGCGAATGAGGAAGTAGATTGCAATTATCAAAGTCTCCCCTACGTCCACTTCGAGTATCCCATAGCTTCATCCCCTCCACCTATGGGTCACCTTTTTTTCGTCTTCTTCCCCTCCATTTATTTTTCGCAGTCCCTCGAATTCTCCCTTCCCCCCTCCCCCCCTCACTCCTCCCTTTTCTCAGATGGCTTCGACTCCGCATGCCTCACCGTCTCTCCCTTGTCATCTTACACCAACTTGGAAAATTTCATACAGCCGTAATAATTTTACCACCCCCGCAGGCCTCTCTCTCTCTCTCTCTCTCCCTTTCTCTCACTCTCATTAGGTTTTTATCTCCTTCTCTCAATTCCTTTCTTTTTCTATACGCGTTCACTCAGCAAAACAGGCAGGAGAAGTAAAACCACCAACACTCCTGCCTCGATTACTACAACCATCGCGCTCAGAGCGTTCGCCCCTCCCCCCCTTTTTTCCAGCTACGAAGCTCCGTGAGCTCTAACAACCACGATCAAAAGAAGCAGCTATAGGCCCACCCTTGGCTTGGACCCGGGCATTTCTACGACAACGAGGAAAACGTGCCTCTTCCTTGATCACCCCTCTTCTTAACGCCGTAGTGAGACCATGTGGCTTTAATTTCGCCTTCCTTTTTCGCCCTTCTCCCGCCAATCGATATTACACACACCCCGCCCCATCCGCAAATGACATTCAACGTTTTCGGACTTTTATTATATTTCAACATTATTTCTATAATTAATAGAAGAGGGTAAAGCCAAATTTAATAAATAGCTATGTATTAGTTATGCCTGTCAAATATTTTAATATTTGAAATTATTTGTACTGCGAATTATTTAAATTTTCGCGAATTTCATCAACCTTTCCATCTTTATGAACGGTTAACTAATATTAAAAAAAACAAAAAACGTATAATTCCGGCGTCCTGTATAAAGATTCCAATTTTAATTAAACACCGTAGAAAATGAGAGAATCGTCGTTCTTAGTTTATCACCCCTCGTCTTAACGGCAAGCACGTGGCTTTAATTTCGCCCTTCGTTCAGTCAATCAATATTATTTCCGTTCAAACTTCCCCCTATTCCCTCATTTCTATCTTTTCTTCTATTTACAATTTCATTGTGACGAATCGTAAATTTTGCAACACGTCATTGAATAGAATCTTTGGAAAAGTACAAAAGACGCAAGAAAGCAAGGGTTTAACTATGAAATCTCCCAAAAAAAAAAAAAAAAGCTACCAAAAAAAGGGGTTAAACCTCTTTATTTTTTTTTTTCACTTGATCCAAACAAATCCATACAATTTTTATAGTCGCCGTGAAAAAAAAAAGGATAAAAGTGTCGCGTGCGAAACAGTTTCGATAGTCACGAACAAAAGCTGATTTCTGATCAGTTCGTGAATTTAGGGAATTTCCGTAAATTCGGAATCCCGAATGAAAGGGGTGAGAAAATTGATTGTTGCATGTTGGGGTGCGTATGTACGAGATGCTTCCCTTAAAGTGCGGGAGCCAACCCTTTATTTGTACAGAGTGTAACACATCGGAGGGTTGAAAAATTGTGTCGCTCGAGGGTTGAATAAATACGTCGATTCAACGACGATTTCACCCTAAAATTTCAGCTGCTTTCCCTGGTTCGCTTCGACTTACGTTAAAATTCGTCTGCGCCCCGATTTACACAATATTTTGGAAATCCTTTATAAGGGAACTTATATTCCGGACCCTTCGTAGCCTAAAATGCACCGGCTTAGCGTTTCTTCTCTCATTTCTCTCCCTCATTGTACGTTTTTCGAGCCACGAAACGACAGATGGGGAAACCCGGGACAAGCACATTCGGCACATGCACGCGCCACACAAACACCGGCTTTTCATTCTCTCGCTCGCACTCGTAGAAACATTGGTGAAAAAAAAGATAAGCAAAAAAAACGTGGAATTTTAGTGAAAATAGAAAAATGTGAAATTAGGGTTGAATTTTTTGGGGTACGAGGGTTGAATTAACATGAGATCTTGAATGGATCTGCTCGTCTGGAAGGGGTGAATCAACCCCTTTTTACACTATTTTCTACAAACCCCGACAGATGAACGTCATTGGAATAAAATCTTTTTTTTTTTTTTGCATTTGCGGAAATTTTTCTGAATTATTTGTACAGCTGTCCAAAATTATTTTAATCTCCAGATGGACGAGATTTAATTTTTAAGTACAGTAGGAAGATTTGGAAAATTGTTTGTACACATTTTTCGAAATCTTTTTTTAAACTTAAAAAAAAATGGTAACTATCAATTCACGGAAAAAAAAATCAGCTTACGCCAAGAATCCATGAGACATTTTTTTTACATTTTTTTAAATGAACATGAAATTATTATATTTCTCTGAAAAAAATAAATAGTTTTCAGTCAACATTTTTTTACCCTCTATTGATTTTTTTTACCACAATCTACACATCACTTTTTTCAGACTATTTAAATTAATTTTTTCTTTTTGTTCCTGTAGTCAATAGTTGGACGCAATTCAAGTTCCTATTATTAATAATGTAACAATAACTCAGGTTCCTCGATTGAGTCGACGAACTTCTATATTATACTACCGATATTCAAAGGAAAATACAACAAAAAAAAACAACCTGACCAAGCATATGCCTATATACTACTATTATGAAACATTACAAATAGTCGCATACGTTAGGAAAAAAAATGTACGCGACCACCCGTATAAGACCTCCAATATTATACATAAATTCAGAACAAAATTGCATCGCAGTTGATATCGATAATAAAACAAAAATAAAAAAAAAAAAATTAAAATTGAGAGAGCGAAAACGTCAGTTTAGCGGTGTATGAGATATTGTAACGAAAATCAAAATTAGCACGTAAAAATCTTATTTAATTGCGTATTTAGGAGAATGTGTAGCCAAGATAAATCGTAAACGTTAAGCGACAGAGTTTATGTATTTCGAATGAAAAGGAAGAAAAAAAAAAAAAAAGAAAAAAAAACAATACATTCAAACAGAGTTTCTCGATTCAGGGTCCCAAAAGTCACTTTACGCGTAGATATTATATATATATATACATTATTATTATATATATATGATATATTAGTGCGAAAATTAGAGTGTAACTTTTCAGATTAAACTTATATATATATATATAATATACGCAAAAAAAAAAAAAAAATAAACGTCAAGTACAACTATTTAGAGAATGAGTGAAAGGTGATTATAAAGTATATTATATATATGTCGACGAAAATATAAGAATTAACGTAGATTATACGCAAGTGTACATTGGCCAGTGTACATACAAAAAAAAAAGAATACCTGTATAATCTACAATCCCAGAAAAAAAAATCAAAATAACTTTAAAATGGTCGTTCGAAAAAGTTCCAAAAAAAAAAAACAGCAATGTACATAAAGCCGAAAAAAATGAGAACTACTAAAAAAAGAAAGCAGATATAGAATCAATAACTAATTATTTTTCGAAAAAAGAAAAAAATTGTGTATCCGAAAAATCACTAAAAACGGAAATCAAAAATACTGATAAAAGAAGAAAAAAAAAACATCTGTGATTTTTATTTTCTCTTTAGACACCCTACGATGTTCCTTGATAATTCAGATGCATTAAAATTCCGTCGTTTGACGCACATTAAAGCGTGAATGAATCGCGGATGAATGAAAAATTATACGTTTTTTTTTTTTGTGTATTAACAGCTGTGCGATTTACTCCAAAATGAGCGAAAATGAAAATTACATTCTCGTAATTCCGATTTTTGTGGTCAACATTTTGCTTTACAATTATATTTATTAAAAACTATTATTATTATACGACGTTGTTTATAATTATTGTGCTATCGTGTACAAAATGATCGTTTACTTGCGTAATGAGTAATGATTTTTTTCATACGAATTTAGTTAAGTTTATCGAAGATGGCTGAGTGAGATTGAAGGAGCAATGTAAATCAAAAGATTGAGAATCAAAATTAATTGTAAGCAAAAAAAGAAAACTTAAAGCTACGGACTGTCGATGGACATTACTCGTTAGTTAATAAATTATTATTATTATTATTATTGAATACATTTTTTTTGTCGTTCGCGAACGTGTTGCGCTTAAAAAATGTTCGGATTCGTTGGATTTATCGATTCTGACTACGTTTCAACACACGATCATTTGCATTGCCATCGAATATTATAATTGTAGGGAAGCCGCAATTACGTCGTATATATTTAAGCCTATGTCGCTGATTGTTCGTGAGCGCATCGATGATAAATATGAACGATGATGAACTGTGACGAAGACATTTTATTATTATTATTATTACTTTTATTTTTTTTCGTCATTTTATTGTATTTGGTCTCTTAGCTACCTTTGTATTAATGAGACGTATATACTATATTACGAAATAATAAAAAAAAAACAAAAAGAATTGTATTTAATATTTCACGTGTTGAATTATTACCAAAATAATCGACGAAATTTTTGTTAAATTTCTGCACATCATGTTTCACACGAAGCAGGTAAGTTACGTAATTTATTTATTGGGTTTTTTTTTTCACGATAGAATTGAGCAATTATTGATTGATTCAGGATTTTCCTGATTATACAATAATAATCTCTGGGGAATTTCTTGATGCAACACAGAATCGATGCACCATGTATGAAATGTGTTCTTGACATTCGCTTGCTTGTCGTTGATTTAACCCATTTGATAATTTTTCGTCACTAAATAATATATCACGGTGAACACAGTGATCAAGATAAATATTTATTTTTAATTACTCGCCTCTGGAGTGATAAAGTTGCTAGATTGATTCCAATGTGAAACATTGTGGGCAACAATAAGCACAACTTGAAGTGCAACAGCTGAAACTCTTTTTTTTTATTCTTCAGAGCTGTGATTTCTTTTTACACAGTACTGAGATAATAATTCTGACCTTTAATAAGGCTTCATTAATGTATGGGAATTTAATTAACTTGTGTGATCAGTTGCAAAATTATTTCAAGGATTTATATTTTCTGACTTAAGAATGAGAAATTCAAATCTACAGAATTAAAAAAATATCTAAATCAAAAGATTCTGTTTACTAATTTGTGTTATGCTACATTTATCATTGAGAATACTTTGTAATGTGTAAAGAAAAATAAACTTTCGAATTTTTATCAGCGACACTCAAATGTCTCAAAATCCATCAATAAACAATTAGTTAATTTTTGATTTTCAATTAAATTTTAGCTATTTTGATATAAAAATCCTTTCAATGAAATCATAAAAAAAAAAATATTACTCAGATTACGGAGAAAAAAGTTGGAAGATATACCTTTTTTATTACGTATTTGTATTTTTAACAAGAAATAAAAGTTTTCAAAAATATCGGCAAAGTCTGCTTTTCAATTTCACAAAAATAAGATTGAGAGGTTTAATTATTACATTAAAAAATTACAAAAAGTATTTTAAAAAAATTATCTTACACTATATCTTGTCATTTTTAAATTCACTTCTTTTTCCAAAATCCGGCAAAATTTCAAAAATAATCCAATTTAACAAAAATATCGTAAGCTACAAGTAATTTTTTGTTAAAATAATGAAGAGGTTTCTTGACTTGTTCAATAAAATTACTTTTGTTAATAAAAATTCAAGAAATCGTCTGTGTAAAATCTTTATATTCGTACTTTCTACAGAATATATTCTTTTATTTTTCAACAACGTCCGAAAAAGTCTTCTGATTAAACTTACAAAATAAGTTTGAGCTTCAATTAAAAAAAAAAAAATTGTGAAACAATGAGACAATGGCAACAATTTTTTTCCAACCTGTTTTTCTGAAAATCCTAAGATACTGAGATAAGATGGAGTTTACTTTAAAATAACATTGACTCCCAATTTTTGCTAATAGATTATACTTTCTGTACTGATGTCCTAGAAATATACCGACTGCTACAGGGGAAGGAACATTAACGATATAAATTAATTGCGTTCTTTTTTTTGCGTTTTTCCGACCTTCGCGATATCTTATTTATGCCGAAATCAAGATATTCTATTGCGATGCTATACAACATCCGCATATTGATTTCCCAATAAATTGTGTTAGATTGTAAGTTTAAGATTGTGACAATTTTTCCTCGTGTGTATCATCGTGGCACTTGATTTGTGTGACCAGAGTAATCGATAGGCATCAATATATATTTCGTCAATCGTTAAGATAATTAGCAAGTGGAAACACGTGGTCGCGTGTATCGAATAATTTTTCATACTATAATACGCACTCTATAATAATTTAATATCATCAATGAGTTACCAAAAAAAAGTTTAGTTCCAAAAAAAAAATATCAGAATTTTTTCAAATTAAAATAAATGTATCGTTCAATCATTTCTTTAAAAAATTCGTACATAATTAAAAATGTGTAAAACTTTTTTTCTTTAAATTAGCCAAGTGGAATGCTCCTTAATATAATCAAGTAAAAATCCTCCAGATAATATAATCTCTTTAAAAATCAGTACGGCTTATTAAATATTATTTTTTAATATGACATTAAGAAATCATCCGTCATTTGAAATTCGGATAATCTTATCAATACATACAAGACGATCGATATCATCGTGACTCCATCGATCACCTTCTATCCAATGACCGTTGATGAACATGATTTTTCCTATTCTTAAGATACGAACGATACGCACTGAATGCTTCGTCTTAATCTAACTTTTAAGTGTGGTGTCAATAACCCTTTGAAAGAGGAAACCAATCGTCAAATGATTTTATGAAATCATTCAAACAATGTGTCATATAGTAGAATGAGCATTAACACACACAATAGATGTGATATCGTATGTGGCTCATCAATTATAACGTCTCGCAATGTCTTAATGCCATTGCACACGGTAAATTGTTCATAAAACCGAGCAAAACAGTTGTACCGAGATCTAAACCAGATGTGTATCACGATGTCTTTTTTATGCTGTCCATTAGGATTATCCATTTCGTTATCACTGTGCTAATAAAAATGTGTTTATCAATTTCACTGTAATTTTCAGAGATTTTCTCATAATTATACGCGGAAAGTGTTGGAATCGTTTTATTACTTTCACGCGCAGAAAGATTTACTTCAATGTAACTAAACTATCAATGTCAGGTCATATTCGAAGATGGATTTTAAATAACGAAAAGAATTGGAATTCTGTGCACAGTGTTTTTGGAAAATATTTCATAACACATTTTCTTATCGATGACAAATGTTATAACCGAAAGAAAATCATTTGAATTTCATCATTATTTATTTTCCAATTTGTAAAGTGTAAAAAAAGATTTTGCCGGTGGCGATTAAAACCAATTCTACAGCAGCATAAATTAGAAAATTTCCTACTGCACAATGTTGCGGATAAGAAAAATAAATAATTCCGTAAACTGATAATTCGTTAACTTAGCATAATTCTCATCTTGTTGAGAGACTCATCTCATCAATCAATAATCTCCGTAAGGTAAACGTGGCCCAATAGCCGGAAACGTAGCAATACCCAATCAGCAGCGCATATATTCCATCTAATTAAGAGTATATTTACCTAAAATGAATAATTGAACATTGAATTTGTATCTACGGTTCATTACGTATGCATAGGGAAACGATAAAAATATTACCCAAGTCGCTTGTAATTATTTTTCAGCAATACTTGGAAGAAGCACGCACTTCCTAGGTTGTCAAAGCATATCTTTAACTCGATTACCTAAGAAATGCTCGACTCTCGTTAAGCCCATGCAATTTCCTCTTTTTACTGTTTTCGAAAAGATTTATTTTTTTTGCTTCCTCATAGAGGGAAAAATGGGTTTGGAGTAATTCGCAACCGTCAATACCGGTGCGTTGGCAAGGGAGGGTCGATAGTATATCGATCCGCTCATGAGTTGAACATTGGACATTTTTTTTACAACGTTAAAAGTCCGTCCCCGGCAAAATTCCAAATCTACATACAAACTATAGGAAATGATTAAAGACATATATATGATGTTCACAAATATTATAAAAATTTTTATGTAAGAAACTGACAAATCGTTGGAGTCTGAAGAAGTGTATATTCATTGACAAAGTATAAGTATAATCGGCACAGTAATTAAACAAGTTGTGAGTTGCGAGTTGCGAGTCTTGAGTCTTGAGACGTGAGTCATGAGAGCGCGCGGCGCGCATATCGTTTCTCACCGATACTAAGATTCCACTATCAAATAAATCATTCCCCTCGGTGCATTATATTAAGACCACCTGCTGTGAAAAGGCAAGTACAGATGTCATATTACCATTTCGCTCTACACGCACCATCGCCAAAACCCAAACATTGAATGATACATTCAACAACTCTGCGAACGACGTGTTAAGATGCTACTGATTGTTGGGGTTCACTAGACAAGTTTGAAAAAATTCCAAACAGTGATGTTATCAGATGGATTGCATCGATTCAATAATGCACACAAAGTCATATGGCAAGAATCGGACACTCCGTGCCGATTAAAAATTACAATATTTATCCTATTTTGACTGAATTTCAACGAAAATCGAAAAATTTTCATGTTTCGAGTGACTTTCGAGTTTCGAGTCGAACGCTTCATCGTGGAAAATCCAAATTCAGAGATTGAATTTTCGTTGGCCTAAAATGATGAAAATGCACATTTTAATACACTTTGATATAATTTCAACGAAAATTGAGAAATTTTCGAGTTTTGAGTGACTTTAGTGGCTCTTCAGTTTGAAAAATTTCCAAACAGAGGTGTTATCAGATGGATTGCATCGATTCAATAATGCACACAAAGTCATATGGCTAGAATCGGACACTCCGTGCGCGTACATGTGTACCTATGCCGAGGATGTTGATGATCAAGCACTTCCTGAAACTTAAACAGATAACTTGTAAATAAGTATTCATCGCACATATTTCATGACGTACACCGATCATTCCCTATTTGGAATCGTGAATTTATTGTAGTATAACACAAATAAAATATACGTTAACGAACATTGACTCGCGTAAAAAAAAAAGAAAAAGTGATCATGCTCCGGGAACCCCAACGACAAGAGTCTGGTAGGCCATTTGTTTCTTTATTATACAGATAAGGAATTTCCTGTTGGCAAGACAAATGTCCAACAACGATTGCAATGCTCTTCACGCAACGACGGCGTCGTTCATCGAACAGTTAATTTTGTTCGCGATCAACGGTTTCGTCAGATAAATAATACAAAGGGGGAAGACCCCACAACAAATATATTCAGATAACAATCGATCTTTCAAAGTGATTATGTACAGAATGGAGGAGATCGCCGAGTGATCGACGTCGGTTCTCATGCCACTGTGCTTGTATGTACGTACTATAAGTAACAACTCACCCTGGGTGATACACTGGCACTATATTGTGGATATAGTAAACGTATTAATCCTTCAATGACAACACAAATTGCGCACTCATCGCAGTAGTCATGCAATGCACAAACGGTGGCGATTGAATAGCAGTTTATCGCGATCGAATGCTTCGCGCGACTTTCACGATAATTATTAAGAAAAATCCGAACTTATGTACAGGGCTTTTTTTTCTTTGGATTATCTAGACAAGTAGTTAGACAATGTTATTAACATTTGATTGCTCATATAGGGGGCATTATACACCGATCGGACGACCTTTTACCATGACCATCGTCGATATAGTTGATTATTTTTTTAATCATTCACCCCAATGAATTGAGGATGGTCCACTGTTTTTTTTTTTTTTTTTTTTTTTTTTTCAAATTTTTCATCGCATATTTCGCGCACTTGTGAATTTCTAAAAATTGCGTTTTAAAACTTTCGAATGCACGTATTTTCTTGGATATAAATCGTATCGTAAAAAAAACGTATATAGAATAGTTTTTCATTTTGAAATATACTTTCATGCCAATTTATTTTAAAAACTTCTCCAACACTTGCGAAGCATTGATTTTTAATTAATAAACCTAAAAATTGTTTTTTTCAAAAACTCGGGCATTTTTTATTTTTTCCGAAAGAAATTTCTAAAACACTACTAATAAAGACGAACATTTTAAGCCTAGTCGGGAAGTGGGATCATCTTTTTTCGAATAGTTATGAGTCTAAAAAAATAATAAAAAATGAAAACTCTCATAAAATTTCGGTAAAAAATTGTCCCACTTCGGGACAAAAAATTGGTAGTGGGACAATTTTTCAATGGCTTTTTTACGAGACTTTTAATTTTTTTCTAATTTTTCAAACTGTCATTACAAAAATTTAAAAATATATATATGCTCCACAGATGAACCTCTGTTTTCGTGAAAAATTTTTAGTGCTTGAGATTTTCATGAGAGTTGGCTTTGTGAAGAATCGAAATTAATGATGAAGCAATGTTCAAAATTCTGCATCGCAACGTTTTTTTTTCACACATATTAAGTAAAATCCCCTGAATTCATACCAACCTTTAGGAGATACCAGAAGATATCGAAAAGTTATTATTTTGACCGGATGACCCACTTATCTATAGACGTGTTGATTGTCGCGTACACGCATTAAAATGATTGATTATCGTATATATCATTTAATGAATCGCCATTGGATTTCGTGTTGATGAAAACCGAGAGACGGCGGCTCAAGCTCAACATCAGTCATTGATCTATGATCTAAGATATACCTTAAGATTATCCCTCGTATATCTGCCCTCTCTCTCTCTTTTCTGCTTTGATAACAGAGCCAAACGCCTATCTTGTGATAGGTGACACACGTGTCCCCGCTCAAGTTCTCTCTTCACGAATAGTCGTGTTGCTTAGGTACAAGACTCTAACCAGAAGTCAGTAGCTTAGCTACCGCCGAGAGAAGAGGCAACGTGAATTGTCCAAGTCGTCTTTTTCTTTTTTTTTTATCAGTCAAGTGCGGTCGCGTGCGAGAAACAATATCTCCTCGTTCAGGACGATTCAGTGAAGTTCTTCTCGGCTAGTTTTATGCTGTATATAATTACATATATATACATATATATATATACAGTGCAACGATCCAATATCAACTAAAGCCAACCGGATTATAAAGGATTAAAAAAAAATTAAACGTGCAACCACGATCGCGCCACGCGCGCTCTTTTATGGTTTTTTTCTTTATAATAATTATATAATTAAATTACGTCTACAAGATTAACAATTGTGATACAAGCTCCAGCAATAAAATTTAGAGGGTGTCTTTTGCAAATATGAGATTCGGAGAAAATTTCGAACTTCATGGGTTAAAAATTCGAAAATTTTTTTATTTCACTAATTTGTTAATAATATTATTGAATTATTATTATGCAAAATCAATCTTTTCAGCACCTTCCACACGCTTGATTTTTTTTCGGATTTTTAACTCATCGAGAAGTGTTCGAAATTCTCTTCGAATTTCCTCTATTTTAAAAAGTCATTTTGAATGTTATTGCTGGAGCTTACTTTTTGTAAACAGCTTTATCTAAATTATTTTTGCAATTATACTGCTAGGTCTCTTTGAGAGTCGAATTTTTTAGATCATAAGTTCGAACTCAAGATCGATCTTGAGATCAAACTTCTATAACTAAATATTTATTTCTTGTTATGCAAAAATTTAATATTCATAATTATCAAGAAAACGAAACAAAATTGTTTTGTAAATCATAAAAAAAAATGCTTTGAACGAAATAATCCTTTTATATTTAGATAAATTCGAGAAAGATCGTCGCCTTATTCGAACATTCGATCATTGCGCCGTTCACTGATAACGAAATAATAAAAGGAGAAAAAATTTTTAATGTTATGTGGCTAATTATCATCATTATTGGAATATTAACATTTTTGAGATACTCATCGTACAGTCTATATACATCCGCAGTGCTCCTTTGGTCACAAAAAAATATCTTCGGCTTAATTCTCCCTCAGTTCGGATATCTTCTGCGCTTATCCTTCTCCGATCGATAGAAAAATTCCTCTCCAAACTATTCGTCTCACTGGCCAATTCCGTGAGAAAGAATCTGAAATAATAGAAAAAAAGAAACCATGAGGCAGAAATCTAGAGAGAAGAGAGCGAACTAATTATCATTTCGTGGGCGGCCTCTTCGTCTTTTCACCACAATTTTCGCGACAAATTCACTGCTGTAGTGAAATTAGAGCCTTTCAAACGCGCGAGGATTTAAATTTCTTTTTACTCTCACACTTTGAACTTAAGGTGATCTTAAGATTGAATTTAAGTTCGAACTCATGTTAAAAAATTCGACGCTAAGTCAGATTTGATATTCGACGTAAAAAAGAAAAAGTATCAATGCAGAAATTTCATCCCAATCGCGTGTCTCACGAAAACGACGACCAACTACAGAACGAATAAAACGGGAAAAATGATTTGAGTTAGAAAAAAAAAAGCTCATGTTTTGAAATTATATTGTTACGTCAATGTTTTTTTTTTTTCTTCTTTAAGAAAGGATTATCTTGTCTAACTAGTCGAGAATTCAAAAATTTACGACGTCAACGCAGAACTTCGATCGTCGGACATTCATATCAAAGTACAAAAATTACCTTCACGAAGTCCGAATTGAAGGGCTTTGTGATTCAACTGCGAGAGTTTATCTACAAAAAAATCGACACGCTGGCGAACATTCAACGGGATGCACCTTCACTGTAAGTATTTATCAAGATATGTTCTTCGTTTTCAATAATCTTTCCGTGAAATAATTTGTTTTTGTAGTTGTAAGCAAAACAACAAAAAATTTGTCAACTCTAAAGTCATAAAAAAAGGAAATTTAACAAAATTAATGTATTATCAGTTTTATCATTTTTTTAAATATCAACGTCAATTTTCATTTGTCACAATGACAAATTTTTCGTGTTTAAAGTTAACGAAAAAATATGTTATCGTTTTCGTAGACAAAACATTTCCTTGTTGCAATTAATTGACGATAAAATATTAGCAAGCAAAATGCATATCGTTTGTAAACAAAACATTATTTCAAGATAATATCTTCAATATTTATCCAATAAAAAAAAATCTATATATAAAAGTGTGACTTAAAATGTCCCTAAACGATTCGATTTTCTTTGCAGTATTTTTAATACTTACTTTGAATAAATTTAAATCATTTTTCAATTTTATGTACAATTCTTTAATTGCATTAAAATAAACAATCTTATAATTAAATTTAAAAGAAAAAAATATTGACCATAATAATACTTTATTGAGAATTTTTTTTTTGGCACATTTCCTTATCGTGATTAATTGCCGACAAAATATTTGCAAGCAAAATACGTATCGTCTCTGAACAAAACTGTTTTCGTTGTATTATTTGAAGATAATCCTTTTAATATGCACGAGATTAAAAAATGTATACACAAAAGTGTGACTTAAAATTTCCATAAACATTCGATTTTTTTGCAATATTTTTAATAATTACGTTGAATAATTTTAAATCATTTGACAATTTTATGCACAATTCTTTAATTGCATTAAAATAAACAATCTTTTAATTAAATTTAAAAGAAAAAAATATTTACTGTAATAAAACTTTATTGAGAAATTTTTTTTTGCTACATTTCCTTATCGTGATTAATCAAAACTGTTTTCGTTGTATTATTTGAAGATAATCCTTTTTATATGCACGAAATTAAAAAATTTATACACAAAAGTGTGACTTAAAATTTTCATAGACATTCGATTTTTTTGCATTCAATTTTAATTATTTTATAATTAAAAAAAAAAAAAAAAAAAAAAACTTTCCCTCCTTCTTATATACCGTGAATTTTATCCGATTCGTAATCTCGATTTACTAACCGAAAGCAGAACGTTATTATATTGACATCGTTATCAAAATTCTTTCGTTTTTATCGTATGCTCAAAGTTTCTCTTCACAATCGCTTTCGTCATCGAGTTTAATGACTATAGATCCTCATGTAAAGTCTGGAGGTGTTTCATTTCGACGGAAATTCGACGTGTCTATTGACGCGTGTAAACGTAATTTTATTATGTGGAAATTACCAGAGTTATTCGCTCATTATTATTTTTTTTAAATACATAGCGACACTCCGCATCATTATTATTATTAATCAGAGGAAAATGAGAATTTAATGATTACAAGCTGCAATCAACTATTATCCGGAAATGTAAAAAAAATTAAAAAATAGCAGATGTGAGAAAAAAAATTAGTTGAAATTACGATGATTACGTTATTGGACACGTTATTCGCGGAATATAAAAATGAGTGACAATTGTCAGTAAATTGCACTCGAGATTTCAACAACCGGCTTATCTTAAAATCCTTCAACAGGTGTGTAACGTTTATCAGACCGAGGACTAAGCCTCAAAAGTCATTAAACCAAACGCGCTGGCTGTGACAATTATAATAGACAACCATAAAAGGCATTTTCATTATTTTTCATTAAAGGCTTATATAATAATTTTTTTTTTGTTTTTTACCCTCAGCGAAGATAAATAATTAAGATTTCATTTTAATTAAATGTTAACTTTACAATTGTGACTCACAAAAAATTCATTTTTTTTAAATATATAATTCCTCCCGATGATTATAAATTATTAAACAATTATCATGAAGAAAAATTCATTCATTCATTATTGCAGTTTTTTAATAGAACAATATTATTATTTTTTTTTCTTTATTATTATTATTATTATTATTGAAGTACAGAATCCTTATATATAATGAAAATAAAAATATTTTCAGTGAACTACTTTTTTTTAAATATTTCTTGATGCTAATTATAAATTATGAAACTAAAAAAAAAAAATATTTGTGCCATATCTCGGAAATTGCACAAATATGTGAAATTGAAGATTTAGTCATTTTTGCTGTAAAATTATGACTGTCCATTTAAAGTCAAATTTGAAAAAAAAAAAAAAAACTTATTTCCTGTTACTAAATATTAATTATCTTTAAAAGAAATGATTAAACAAAATAATCTTTATATATTATAGAGATTAAAAAATTATAAAATGAATAATCATAAAAAAAATTAAACGACTTAATAATTATATATTACAGCATATAGTTTAAAAAAGGGCTGCACAGTATAACCTTGCACATTACTCCCTCATTAATTTCCATTTTCCCCAAAGCCACTTCTATGAGGAAGCTTATTCATCAATTTTGGCTTCCCCATAGAGGAAGCTTTGTGTAAAATTTGTGATTTGCAACAAAACGTTAATTTTTTTAAAAAATTCAAAATCACGTAAAATTCGAACCGCAAAATGAAAACAAAGCTTTCTCAACCCAGAACTTCGATTGTCGGACATTCATATCAAAGTACAACATTTTTTTCGAAATATTCAAAATTTAATAAAAAATAATCTTGTTTGAATTTTTTTTTAAGTTATCAAAAACAAAGGTATCTTTGTTAAAAAGGTATCCGACCACACACGCGCATGCGCACACATTTTTTCTTAACGGTTTTCTCGACAAAAGTCACGAAAACAAAGCTTTCTCTATGAGGAAGCAAAAATAATAATATTTTACTGCATCTTATTTGCAAAAAAAAAAAATAAAACTAAAATACGAGAACTTCCCCGTAGGTCCGTCCGTCTAATTATGTTATTTTTTTTCACGACGTGATAGTCACAACTCGTCTTTATATATAGACCGCACTATCGTAATTTAATATACGATCATCGCTGCAGAGAGTAATAATAATAAACACAACACGTTGATACACACGCGCCGCTTTTTTTTTGTATATACGATGCGAGTCTAAGCCCGTATACATATAATTATCACAGATATACTACCGTAATATCGTAAAGGACTCCTGGCAGTGTCCCTTTGTCTTTCCATCTGCCTCTCGAGCGATGATACACACTGATACAGCGAGGTGTCCGATACTAAGAATCTTTTTGCTGATTCTACATGGGCGCTATAACGGTGTTGAGTTACCAAGAAAATTTTGCTGGCCGATGCTACTGCGGGTTTCGTGATCAGAGGAGAGTGAGAGAACAGAGTCTAAGGTGGCGTCTCCGCGGCTCGAATCTCACTATCTCGGACAATGACACACGGATAGCGACTCAACGGGAATAAACGTGAATGATGATGCCTGCGGAAATCCGCGAATTAGAGTCAAATTCTGCTGCTCTCTGCTGTTGCAAACACGTGTGTCCCTACGCAGGCATAAAATTCCACGTGTTTGCGCTTAAGAGGCAGCGTTACTTCCTCCCCCCCCTCTCACTTCGAAAACTTTGAAATCTATTTTCTTCCAAATAACTCGACAGATTGGGCTCAAATTTTGAGAGAATGCACGGAAAAACGGTATAATTGGGCTAACTTGTGGCAATCCGCAATACTCAATAACCGTTTTTTCAAGACAGTCGAACAACGAAAATGAGCGTTCGGTGCGAGAGGGACAGCCTCTGCCTTCGAAATTTTAAAGTGCTTTATTTGTTGTGGAATATTTTAGGTTACTAATGAGACAATGATCAAAATGATAAGAAATTGTTTTTTTATTTTAATAGAAGTGAATGAATGTAAATAAAAACAAATAAAAGAAAATAAATGTAAATCAAGATATGAGGGGGAGGGGTAGTGTCACGTGGTTGCTTATAAAAATCGACGCCTGAAGGTCGCGACAAAATAAACAGCTATCTTCTATTGAACTAAAAAATTAATTATGCAAATCCGGAAAACCTAAATTCCTCATAAATGACTCACAAAATAGGAAAGCTCAAGTTCGTCTGTAATACAGCTCGAAAAAAACGGTGTTTCAGCATTTTTTCGGATTTGTAGAATTGTAAAAAAAATATCAAGAGAAATTAAGAATCAAGGAACATGCGCAGAGGTCGAAACCACGTGACATGCCTACATTTCATCCATTCTTCTTTTCATTCATTTCTCAAATTACCTCCACACTTTTCGATCTCAAAAATTCTTTCGTTTTCACACCTTAACTACAATTTTGAACAATACTTGTCGAAAAAATGTTTTTTTTTCTTACATCCTGTGATTACAACACTCTCGCGGCTTCGGCTCGTGCCGCAAACTCACAATCGTCGGAAAAAGCGTTACGTATCATAATAATATTTTTACTAATTATTTCACCATACCTGTCAATGACTTTATTTCCACAAACGCGTGTGATAATCAAAGGATAGTGCTCTCGAGTGGAAATAACGATATCGCGTACAAATCCAACGGAATACCGAAGACGATAACAAAAGACACAGAAATTTATTTATTTTTTTTTCCTCCAGTGTCTGTTATCAAGCGTGAGCTACGCGATCTCGAGGCTGAATGCGGCATTCCTCGCTCTGTATTCAAGCGCGAGGGTGCTCGAAGTTTTCATTTTAACGATCAGACGATTACGATCTTCTTTGTTTTCGTCTTTTATTCGTTCGTCACGCGTAGCAATTTTTAATAGATGGAGAGAAATAAATAATAATAAGATATAAATAAATAAATAAATGATTAAATAAAAGTAGTGAAAAGTGTGTATTTATGTGTATTACGTTTTCAAAGTCGTAATCAACCCCCTCAGCGAGACCACCTGTGGCGTTAACGAATCCAATTGAGGACTTTTTTTTTTTTTTTTTTTTTTTTTTCATATTCTTCGTTGAGAAGAAAAATAACACCAATTATCCTTGGAAATTCTGACGAATTACAATTGAGTGGTTTTTTATATTATATATATAAAATAATCTGATGAATAAAACGTATGTTATAGTTGCTCTATTTTTTTTGTTTCAATTAGGTGCTACGTTACGAAATTAAGGGAAATAATTTTTTTTTTTTTTTTTTTTTCAGTTTTTGCAGATTAAGGCTGGCAGGAATCGGAAGGTCGGAGAGCAAATTGCCGCAGGTCGATCCTGGACGAGTGCCTTCACCTCGAAGAGCACAAATCGCCAGACTGCGCGAGCATCGACCTCGGTATTATTATTATATGTGATGATATATCGATGTTTTTTTATTTGGAATTTTTTTTTTCGGAATCGCAACTAGGGTAAACGTTAATGCATTTTTAAATCAAATAATTACGTTACGAAATGAAATTACTTTTTACATTAAAAATAATTTAAATAATAATAATAATTTTTTTTAAATACGAATTATTTTTCATTAATTGCAATAAATTTAATTAAAATAAAATATCGATTTTTCTTTTAATTTGACAATTTTTTAAAATCACAACTAGACACTGTAAATTTTCATTTATTTTTCAAATCAGATTATAAAATTACGGGAATTTTTTTTAATGCTAATGATTCCAATTCAAATAGTCTATTAATTTTTATTATTTGAGCAAAATTTTGTATTTAAAAAATGTTATCGCTAGATTTTTGTTTTGTTTTTAAAAAATAGACAAAAAAAATTGACCCTGCAACTTTTTCAGTTCTTGCAGATTCTGTGCAATAGCAAAATCGTCGTCGAAATTCCCTCAGGTCGATCCTTGAGGAAGTTCCCGGTGGCGTCCGTGAAGAGGATCTTCAGAAACTTTGACGCGATAAAGCCAAGGTTTGTTACAAAAAAATGAGTGCCCACTAAATAAATTTATTGCCCGCACTTTAAATAATAAAAGATAAAAAAAATGAATACCGATACTTCCGTCATATTGGAGCGTTGCGTGAGAATTAGCTCGTAACACATGCATTTTATTTGCGTCGAACGAAGCGACGTTTATGTACAGGCTCTACCAAAAACGGACCCAACTTTTTATTATCGTTTCACAATAAAATTAATGAAAAATCAATCAATTCCTAAGAATATATTTTTTAATATTCTCTAATTTATGAGCAGTAAAAAGAAAAATTAAAACTTAAAAAAAAATGTAATCTCCCAAAATGTCATTTTAAACTTAAATCTTAATTTTTCGAAAATTATTATTATTATTATTTAACAATAAGATTTTTCTACACAAGAATAAATGTTAATTTTCAAAAATTTGAGATTTTTCTAACAGCTATAAAATTATTTAAAAAAGAGGCGTTCTTTACCTCGAAAATTTCACAGACATACAAAAAATAAACGAGGCATAAAAAAAATCTGAAAAAATTAAATTTGATAGAACGATCGAAATGCAAATAAATATATATTAATTTTTATTACTATTAAAAAGAATATTAATGCAATACCGGTTTTTGGCCGATCCTGTATAAAAAGCTGGAGAAGCATATAAATTCAAGAGTAATAACATTGTCTTTGAGTGAACGAAAATGTAACATTGAACTCGTACAGAGAAACTCCAAGAGGGCGAGCTTGGCGGCTCGTGTTCGGTTGCGAATACTTAATCATTAAAGGCACAGGTAGACGCCAGTTGCGACCGCAGTTACGTGAACGGAAATAGCAATTTTTTTTTTCTTTTTTTTTTTTTTATTCCCTCCAATCTTCTTATTCTTCGTCGTTCTTCTTACAGTCGTCTCCGTTTTTTTTTTTTTTTCTTCTTCTTCTTGAACAAATGGCGCGGCCAAGTGGCCCCGTAGCGCAGAGATTCATTTAAATTTTTCATAGCCGAACGGCCAATTTGTTTCGTTCCTTTTGCCTTTTGTTTTGTTTCCTTTTCCCTCTTATGTACGTAATCGCGTGCGCTCGACACTGATAATACTTGAAATAGAACATAGCATGCGACATTCGCGATACTTTATTTTTTCCTTTTTTTTATAGACATGTGTGGCGTACCGCTGCCGAGCAACGACCCGAAGGCGAAGCTACAGAGCGACAATGAAACAGAAACAGATCCACAGGAAGTACAGGAAAATCCAATAAAAATCACAGTAAATGGACAGACACTTGAGAATAAATTTATCATACCGAGACTCACTGTCACACCTGGCAAGGAAAAATTTCCATTGGCTTTCAATGACTTTGAAAAGAATGATATTGAAAGTGGTCCCAAGAGGCCGATCGACCGATTAAAGGCTGGAAACCAACCGGTCGTAAATCCTGCAGGTATTATTGAATTATTATTCATTTTAGTTTTCAGAATATTTTTGTATATATTTTATTGTTTAGTAAAAATATTCACCGACTCTATTTTTTTTTTTTGCTTAAGTCGAGTGGAGAACGAACATGTTCATACGTAATTTTAACAATCACAATTCATAATGACTGTAATTATTCGTTTATCTAAAGAAAAAAGTAATTTCGCAACAAGTAGTAATTACAACTCGATTAGTGTAATTTACTTCACAAATTACATACATAATAACAAGAAAAAAAAACCAACGTTTTTCATTAATATTTCTTTGGAAAATATTTGATAATAAATTCTTCATGTAAAAAAAAATTATACAAAGTACAATCAACGAGCGCACAAGGAAGTACGAACTTGAAGTTGGCCTAAAAAAAGGAAGCGATAATATACAAAATTCGAAGCGATAATATACAAAATATCGTTTGTTCGGTTCGAGCAATAATTATTCGTTAGACCAGTGACTCAGAAGAAATGGAAAATTTGAGTGATAACACTCGACGCGCAGCAGCGATAATTGGTCATTCGCCCCTCAGACCCCTTTGAAGTCGCATTTAACGTTAAGCAAGCTCGTGCAATTCTTACTATTGAAAATATTAAAATTCTCAGTACAAAAACAGACGCAAAGCGTTCAGAACAGCTTTCTGTAAAATAAATTTTTTTTTAAAAACCACAACAACAACGCTAACAAACTGGCGAATTCAACTCAAGTTCACAACATTTATGGAACATGTGGGAGGCACGATTTTATATAATTTAATTTAAAAATCTTGTGAGGCACTAAAAAGAAAGATAAAAAAATTATTTTCTGTTTGATGACTAATATTTAAGGCGGTGGTGGTGGGAACGGATCATTATCGAGCGGAAGTTCAATAGTGACAATTTCGTCGGTGACGAATTCAGACTCAGGACCGGAAACACCATCCGGATCGCCTGGCAATAATCCCAATGAAAAGAAGAGGCCACTCGGACACGAAGAGAGATGGCAACATACGGCTCTTCAAGTATCAGTGCCTTTCTTGATCGCTGGTATCGGCACGATCGGCGCTGGACTCGTCCTTCAAAATGTCGAGGTAACAGAGACCGCCTTGAATCAAACACGAGAATGATTTTCATTTTAATTGATAATTTCAGGCTAATTAGAATACTGGAGGAATAGATCTTGTTGAACTTGTTATGCTTATTTGTTGGCATTTTTTTTTTTAAGTTCTTTCATTATAATTCCGATAGGTTGCAACATATAGAATTAGAGAAGTGTGGTTTAAGAAATCAAATCAAACGAGTTTTATATGAGAGTTTCGTAAATAGAAAATCTATTTTTATATCTTTATCGGTTATTGCAAAGAATTTTTTTTTCTTCTTAAAATTTAAATAAAGATGGAATTTATTCTCGGGCCACTCTCGAGCTATGATAGAAATACCTTGATTTTAGTCTTAGATTTTATGAAAAAAAAACCTGGTGAAAATTCGTTTTTACTCAAAAGTTATGGAAAAAAAAAATTATTTTATAGAGTAAAATAAGTGATAAAAATCTGAAATAAAAGAATCCTCTTTTTTTGGACTTAAATATGGCCAAAAAAATCGTCGACTGATCTCGAGGGGGGCAGGTCAAATTGTAACTAATATAAAAATACTTTAACATTGCTTTGCAATTGTAAAACATTTGATGCGTAAAAACTTTCGCTAAAAGTACATTTTTTCCTGATTTTTTTTTTTTAACACTGACGACTTTATCAATGAGTAACGAGCAACGACCTACGGTAATTTCCGTCTGTATCTTTGCTCCGTTTTTTTCCAACAGTGTAAAGGTCTCTTTTATTGATCGACGTGTCGTGCAAGATCCGCGAGCTTAGCGTCGATATCGCTTTAAACAAATTTTTTTCTTGCGCCATAACACGCCGTCGTAAATAAAATATTTCAGATAAAGGTGTTGCTATTTATTCAATGGACCGAATGCCTTCCAGACAGCAAAATGAAAAAAAAAAAAAGAAATGAAATAAAATCATTATTGCAGCTTTTGTTGCAAGAAAATATGCTGTACAATTTAAACTTTTGAGTGATCCTTAAAATATATTCATATTAAAGTCTAAAATTGAGCTTTTCCGTCTTCGTGTATGTATACGCAATCGTAAAAACGCTGCTATCTGCTGTTGAGCGTTGTGTAATACAATATCCAGACTTACATGTGCAATCAACAGTAAACCACAATGCATTTAACGTTTGCCGATTGATTTTGTATCTACTATTTTACAAATAATCGCCTACGTGTCTCGATGATCAATGATTATTACCACAAAGTCAGACGGCAAGTGTTAAGAAGAAAAAAAAATGTTAAATTCCGCAGGCTTGAAGTGTTTTCCGATAAGTTAGTCGGATAAGTGGAAAATATTCTTCGTATACTTTTTTTTTTACCAAGCTTTATGTGGATTATATGACCATTGTGAATGGTGATTTTTATTACATCATTTACAAAAAATTTCACATTCTTTTGCTTCCTCAAAAGTGTTGTACAAATAATTCTACAAAAATTAATATTTGCAATAATTATTGCAGTTTATAAAGATTTTTTTTCTCTTGAAGAACAGAAGCAATTTTTAAATAATTAATTTTGTCAAAAAGAAAAATGTATTATCAATTTTACACGAAAATTGAAAATTTGGCAAATGAACTCTTTTTTTCGTTACTTTTCTAGTAAAAAAAAAACCTCACAATAAAATCGTTTGGTTTAATGCTGATATATGATTTAAAAAAAAAAGTAGTTTCGCTCGTATTTTATTCGTAAACAAAATTGTCAGACGCTGATCGATAAAAACAAGTAAATTTTAATTTATATTGCAGAAATGGCCGGTGTTCCAAAACGTCTCGCAAATATTGATTCTGGTACCGTCGCTGCTTGGACTGAAGGGCAATTTGGATATGTGCCTGGCATCGAGACTCTGCACCCAAGCCAATCTCGGCAACATGACCGCCTTTCGTGAGATCATGAAAATGATTATCGGCAATTTGGCCCTGGTTCAGATACAGGCAATTGTCGCTGCGATTATCGTTGCGCTCTTTGCAACGTCAGTTTACGCCGCGATGGAGGGCGTTTTTGTTTGGAATCATGCACTCCTGTTAATCGCTTCAAGCGTCGCCACTGCCACATGTTCTTGCTTCGTTTTAGGTACAATTCTCATTACTATTCCATATTTTCTCTTCGATAAATTGCATCCAACCTATTTTCATGTTAAAAAAAAATCAAATTTTTTTCACCGCCATTTGAATTGTTTCGAGGCATTTTTTTTTAAATCTGCAAAAAAATGTACAAAATATGATTTTTAATGGGATCTCAATATTTACTATTTTTATTTTCGTGAATTTTTTGTTTTTTTTTTTTTTAACGTCAGAATTGGAATTTTTATTTTCTTGATCGGTCACAACTTTTTCAGGTATCAATATATTCACAAAAAAAATTAAATAAAAAACCTAAATTTAATATTTTACTTCGTTGTATCGAATTATTGTTTTTACTTTTTTTTTAATCGGCCGATTAAATGATCAAAGTTTATAAAAAAAATCGTATTTCATCTACATTACAACATTTTAATTGTTTTCCGTTCTTTTTTTTTGTTTTCTGGCAGATATCATCATGATTATTGTGATTATGGTGTCTTATCGTTTTAAAATGAATCCGGATAATCTGGCGACTCCGTTGGCGGCGTCCTTCGGCGACGTTGTGTCCGTGAGCGTATTGTCGGCTATCGCGTCCGGACTTTACGTCACACTCGACACACAAATCTGGATACCCTACCTGATAGTCGGTATCTATCTCATGCTTTTGCCGATATGGATCTGCGTTGTTCTTAAAAACCATTACACCCGTAACGTATTAACTTCTGGATGGGTGCCGGTACTCTCTGCCCTATTCATTAGCGGGTGCGTAATATATAGCCACGAAGTTCAATTTTTCTAAAATTAAAAAAAAAAAAAATTAATAATTGTATGCATTTTGATTTTATGATTTTCTTTTTTAGACTCGGTGGATTAGTCTTGAGCGAGGCAGTCGACGTGCTTAAGGGCTTTCTCATATTCCAGCCTATAATCAACGGAATTGGTGGTAATTTGGTGTCCGTTCAGGCATCAAGAATCTCGACGACTCTGCATCAGACATCGCTAATGGGCATTTTGCCACCGCACTCGAAAATGTTTGTTTCACCGTGGAAAGCGCTCTTCAATGGAGGTGCGTTAAGATGAAAAAAAAAAAAAAAATCGTTCTGTGAGAAAAAAGCAACAAATTAATTAATCGTGCTTTCTATGTTTTATCCTTTATTTTTATACTATGATTTTATACATTTTTTTTTAGTACCTTATGCCAAATCCGCGAGGATACTCATTGGTATGGCTCTTCCTGGTCAACTAATTTTCATATTTGTGGCGGATTATATACAACAACAGGAATCAACGCTAAATATATACTTCGTACTTTCGTATTTAACCGTCGCCGTATTACAAGTGAGTTCATCTTTCTGTTAACTTGATTTTTTAAGACACGAGACGCGAATAAAGGCAGAAAAAGTAAAATATTAATTAGTGTATTTAAAAAAATCGCTTTAATTTATCAATTCGTTTCCTTTAAAAGACCAATATCTCAAAAATTAACAAAATGCCGTAACTCTTAATTTTTCTTTTCGGGAAATATCAAATTATTCTGAAAAAAAAAAAATATTCAGACCTTTCAAATGAGGCAAACATATTGGAATTAATTTTTTTTAATACAAATGTTGGATTTAAAAAAACGTAAGAAAAAACAGAGCTTTTCTTTGAGCAGATATAACTTTATTATTATTATTAAAAATAATTTACAGAAAGTCATGCACTTGTAAAAATCTGCATCTTATGCACATTTTTACATTTAATATTCCATTTTAATTTTAAACTAATTTTACTTTATTTCTTTTCATTTCTAGGTGATGCTGTTGCTGTACATTGCGCACATAATGATCCACGCTATGTGGAGGTTCAAGATCGATCCCGACAATTCGGCAATTCCGTATTTAACGGCTCTCGGCGATTTGTCGGGTACCCTTCTCCTGGGCGGAGCTTTGTGGTTCCTGAAGGAAATCGACTACGAGTACGGAAAATGAAGAACCACATCGAAATGATGCGTTTAGACTTAAACATTTTACACCAGCTTTTTCCGAGCGATTGAGAGTGCATCGCAAAATTCCTAGAGTGGCTTTTTTTGTACAGTCTTTGTGTACAAAAAGCCAAAAAAAAAAAAAGAATATCGCCAGAACGCCACCAGACGGAGTAAAACTCCAAAAGTAAATTGAATCTGTATGCGATGAGCGCGCGAAAGAAAAAAAAAAGACTCGAGTTATTTTGACTTAGTTAGAAAGAAAAGAAATTATGCCATTCTAAGATAGAAGACGAGCAAAAAATCGTAAGATTCTTTGCGCGCATAAAATTGTTGAAGAAGCAGGAAAAACTTTCATACCAAATAGAATACTCATCAAGGAGGCAACGCATTTTTAATCACATATTTTTTAGACCAGAGATGAGTGTCATTTTAATGAAAATAATTGTTTTATCATTTTTTTGTTGTCTGACTAAATAATTATGGATTATTATATTAATGAAAATTGTTCAGTGTAAAAAAGAATAATTACTTTAAGCTATTTATATAATTAATGCAAAAGCATGAAAGTTTTTATTCCTGCATAATAATTAATAATAATTATTTATTTTAACAAAAAAGTATTTGAATTTTTTGTTTTTTTGTTTTTTTTTTTTCATTAAAATGATGGTCATTCCTGTTTTAGACAGAAAAATCAAATGCAAGATGTACAGGAAAAATCGTAAATATTGTTTTCTGTGAGAAAAGAAAAAAAGTGAACCAATATTTGTACCATATAGTATATTTATTACAATTCTACTGTTATATATATATTAGGGCGCTTCATTTTAAGTGAACTTTTTTTTTTTTTTGGTGACACATCAAAATATTATTGTTCACGTAAAAAGAGAAGTTCGTTTAAAATTTGAGCCCTTAATATTAATTTTTAGTACTTCCTTTTTCAGTTTCAATTTTTGCCATTTAAAATGCATGTAAATTGAATGACTTTTTTTTTTTATTTTTATAACTTAGCCGGATTTGTAGTTATCGTTTCGAAATCAGTGGTTATTTGTTGAGTATCACATGCTTTTCGAAAGAGTTTACAACGACTTTGCTCTAACTTCATCCATTGCGATTGTGTCAGCTGTGAAACTCATTTTTTCACTTTTTTTCATGTATTTTCATTGATAGCGACAAAACGGTTCATCCTACAAAAAAACTGAATAAGACAATGTTTCAGGAAATTTTGTGCTCTACAAAAATGTTCCTCTTGGTTATGTCGTTAAACTGCATTGTTCATGAGATACGCGCAGTTAAACATTTCACAACCAAAAAAAAATACCCTGCCGAAGTGTACTTCCATAAAAAATCTATTAATATAGGGCAATAATTTTTTTTTTTTAATATTTGGATCACTTATTATTGTATATCATATAGTATATATTGTACATATATATATAGTATATAGTATAAAAACAAAATAATCAAGCGAAAATCTATTAATATAAAGTAATGATTTTTTTTTTAAAACATTTTTAAATATTTCATGCAAAAATTGAAGCAAAACAAAGGTTTTATGTTTAACGTATAATTTATTTTTCAATATCTATCACAATTCACTTTTTCGACAATTTGGATATTTTTTTCTGTGTTCATGAACTATTTTTAGGATATGTTGCTTCTGATCCTCGTCGTGCGTCAGGCGTTCGTTGTATTGCGTAATTAACGCCACTCCTCTCTCCGCACAATCATTCACAACTTTTAATTGAGAAAAGGTCTCGAAACACTGCTGATAGTCGGGATCCGATTCCCAACTGTCAGGATCATTAAAAATGAATTTGAATGGCAATTCGAATGTTTCAAAAATGGAAACTGATTTCTCGCTCACAAAATCACAAATTTCTTTTGTTGCCAATGTATAAAATTCATTTTTTTTAATCGTTAAACGTTTATCTTTAATATTGAAAGACATGTTATAATTCATCGAATTTACGATTTTAAGTTTTTGTGCTCGGGTTACGTTACGATCAAAAAGAGCTAAGCAGACTATTTGTTCATGCAAATACCAAAGATGTTTCGATAATTTGACAAGGGCAGCGTTTGCAATTTTTTCATTATTTTTTCTATAATTCAAAAGACTTTTAAATAATTCTAAGTCATTGTTGGGAGCCTCAATTGCACAGGGCGCTTTGAACCAAGCCTCTACATAAAATGAAACCAGAAAAATACAAATTTCGCGTAGAGCAGAAACGTCGGAAGTTCGCATCGGAAATTGGCTTCGGAACAAATACATTTTTAAACTATACAGGGCTTTTGCCATCCACCTGGCATGATGCATTGCGCCAGGAGTACGAAATTTCACATCGGTGCTTGGTACACCACCTAAGAAAATTTTGCACAACACCAATAACTCCTTGTAATCATCTCGTGGATGATGGACCTGACAAAAAATCAAATTGGATTGAACCATTTATTTATTTCTTTTTTATATATTCATTTTCAAAAAATGATTAATTTTTTTGTAAATGTACCTTGAACTGATTTTCAATAAAAATAAGTTTTTCATCTTTTATCTCAATCAAGATTGTTTTGATTAATTCGTCCTCCACACCGATTTCATATTTCGTCTGGTCAATGCCACCCCAAGCATCGTGGAAACGTTTAAAAATTTGGACATTTGGTCCATTCGTGATAGGCCACGCGGTTTCGATAACGTTTCTCAATATTATTTCGTGGATGTGATGACGACAAGCGAAATATATCAAATCTTTGTCCAATTTTTTCGTTAACCAAGTGCATGTGCCATTCAAAATACCTGTGAATTTTTTAATTGAAAAATATTCAAATGAATGAATGTGTTAAATAATAAAACGAATCGTAATATTAAATTGAGTAAGCTGTATACAATAAAAGAAAATTTTTTGTTTCTATAAATTTTTGGATTAGTAAAAAGAAAGTGAGTACTAGATAATTGAAGAAAGGATGTTAAGTTACCTGTATTAACGCTGGGTGTGTCGCAGCACATCGCTTTGATTTTTTTTTCTAATTTCCATTGCTTCAAAATGTCGAAAATTATTTCAGCTTGATTGACACCGGTCGCTTCATCAAGCAATGGCACGCCAAGCAATTTTTCGACATTCACGCCTGTAACTAATATAGGAAGTCTCTCCACTTTTGATGTTGCAGAAAATGAAGAGAGCAACTTCCCATCCCAATGAACCGTCAGACATTTCAAATGATCGAAATCGTTTTGTATGGATGCAGCAATTTTTTCTCGGAATTTTATGCGACGATTACGTATTGTTGAATAGCTCAAGTTGTAATCCTTGATATTCAACCCAAGACTATTAAGAATAGCAGAAGTAAAAAACATTGCGTCTCTGTCACTGATCTGCGTTCTATCCAATGTTGAAACTACTTCTGGAGTGATTAAATCAATTTTTCTCACTTTTGGTTTCGGTAGTTCATCTTCAAAGTTTGAATTAACCCGCTTTATACTATTCAAATTTGAAGACAGGCTACTCGTTGATAATGAGCTGATACTCGTTGATAATTGGCTCAACTTTTGGCTCAAGTCTGAAAAATATCAATTGAAAATTATAAAGCAATTGACTGGTCTCAAGAACAGATGATAAACAGAAAATTATTGAACACAAGTATTATTCACAATTTTTAAATGGAAAAAAAGTCGAGATTTACTGGGAAATCTTAGACATAAATGAATTTTAAATAATTTTATCTTAATTCTCGTTCGAAATAAAAATTTGTAATACATGAATTACTCACTCATTTCATCGCTATCTCCTTTATTAATGATGTTTTCTTCTTCTTCTTTCTGTTGTTCAACAGGCTCACGATTTCCACTAGTGTCTAAGGGTACGCATCTATAGCCCCCTTTTTCTTTACTTTTTAATAAAAATAATTTTGTTCCTGCATCTAAATTTTCAATTTCACTTGATTTTGATACGTCAAATAATGTATCTAATTTTATTTCAAAATTTTTTATTTTTGTGAGATGCAGTGGTGTCTTCTTCCCTTTTGAATTTTTTTTTAAATTTTGATAATCTTTATAAAAAGCTTCAAACATTTCAATGCCACATTGTGACCGGGTCGTAGGAATTGAAAATTTTCTCCAGATATCATCCACTTCGTTGATAACTTCTTTTGAACTGTGTCGTATAGTCAATTTCAATGTCTGATGTTTATACATAAAAAAATTCATCAGCTCTCGATACGTTGGCAATTTATTACTATTCAATTTGGTTGTCGAAAAACCAATCAAATAATTGAATGTTTTATTACCAACTTTTTCACACATTATAAAAATAATTTTTGGGATAAAAAAATTTCAAATAAAAAAAAAAGCAACAATAATAAATATGAAAAAAATCGAAATAAATAAATTCACTTGATAATATTTACACTATCGTATATATTATTGTAATAAATGAACAACAAAAGTATTTAATTATTAAAACACAACAAGAGTAAAACAAACACAAGAAAAATAATTTATGATTGAAACACTCCAAAATTAATTAAATATTTAAACACACCAAAAGTAATTAATTATTAAAACACCAAAAAATTATTTAAAGATTATACAAAATAATTGTAATATGTTATCAATTATTTTTCAATTTTTTTATTATTCGCTCAACACGATATGAACTGTAGTTTTCAAATCATAATCGTACATATAATGACAAGTGTATGTTTGTAATATGGTAACCTTACGGCGTGACTTGGTACTACTTTCTCCAAGCGGCGGGAAATTTGAAAATGTCACGTGGTGATATTCGCGGTTGTTTTGAAAAATTTTTCGTACTGTAGATAGAAAAATTGGAGGGCTTTAATTTTTTTTTGTGAGGTATTCAAAAAATGTTTACCATGATAATTATCATATTTTCGTGCTAAATAATATAAATATAACGATACATATTGTATACTTTATGATATACAATAATAAGTGATCCATATATTAAAAAAAAAAAATTATTGCCCTATACTAATAGATTTTTTATGGAAGTACACTTCGGCAGGGTATTTTTTTTTGGTTGTGAAATGTTTAACTGCGCGTATCTCATGAACAATGCAGTTTAACGACATAACCAAAAGGAACATTTTTGTAGAGCACAAAATTTCCTGAAACATTGTCTTATTCAGTTTTTTTGTAAGATGAACCGTTTTGTCGCTATCAATGAAAATACATGAAAAAAAGTGAAAAAATGAGTTTCACAGCTGACACAATCGCAATGGATGAAGTTAGAGCAAAGTCGTTGTAAACTCTTTCGAAAAGCATGTGATACTCAACAAATAACCACTGATTTCGAAACGATAACTACAAATCCGGCTAAGTTATAAAAATAAAAAAAAAAAGTCATTCAATTTACATGCATTTTAAATGGCAAAAATTGAAACTGAAAAAGGAAGTACTAAAAATTAATATTAAGGGCTCAAATTTTAAACGAACTTCTCTTTTTACGTGAACAATAATATTTTGATGTGTCACCAAAAAAAAAAAAAGTTCACTTAAAATGAAGCGCCCTAATATATATCTTATCAAACTGTTTTAGTGACATTTTATAGTATTGAGAAATTATTACCAGATTGATTGGTTTTCGTGCCAAGTATGTTTTTGAGGTATATTTGCCAATTTGCATTGAAATATGTATTTCAGCGCTGGACGCATTGATTTATCAATTTTGTACAGATTAAACTGATGATGAGAGAGAAATGAAGAAATTGTTGTTTACACTATAATCTGTTATTACATTTTATTAAATCCTTTTATTTCTTCGTTTTATAAGAGTGACTAAGCATATAATTTCTTTATATAACTGGCAAACCTCATTGAACTAATAACAGACGTGATGCAATGCAAAAATGTCTTCTCAGAGTGGAAGAAAAAATAACAATTTACGCATCGTTACAATGCCTGTAATTATTGTGATGTTGTTTGTGCGACAGAGTTTTAGTATCTACAAGACTTTTGTCAACAGCGAATATGCAGAAAATGTCTTTACAATCTTCTGGGACGAGCTCAGAATGTCCAGAACACTCTTCTTAAAAAAAAATCACAGTATTAAAAAAATTGTCGGTTAATTTGAGTAAAAAAAAAAGTCGAATACTTAAAAATTTACCGACCTTAATTATATTTTTTATTTATTAAAAAATTAATTATATATTGGTAGAAGAAGGTACATTTAAATTTTTTAAAATCATTATTGTTTCTTTTTTATTATTAATAATAATAATACACTTTTTTTTCAACACCCAAATTTTAAAATGCTTTTCACTCAAAAATCGAGTTGACTCATAAAATTATATTATTAAATTTAATTATTTTTATTTCTTTATTAAAACGATATTTCTCAAAATCGCATTTCTTTTTTTTTTCGCTCAATTTCATTTTTACATACATTTTTTTATAATGTGGCTATTTAATCTGACTGATTTGTTACATAGATTTACCCGCCATTTTTTAAAATTTAAATCACTCAGTGAGGATAACGTAGAAAAATTCAACTGTTACCCTCAGTGGGTAACAAAAACTGTAACTCATCTTTTTAAGGGTTCCGGAAGCTTCCGGATGAAACAAAAGTTTTACCGCATGCAGGCTTATGAAACGAATGATGTAAGACTTGACTTTTATTGAAAAACGTTCGCAAACCTTTACAAAGATGGGTTACAGTTTTTGTTACCGACTGAGTCAGTTTCGTCGTCTTTTAAGCTCATCTTCAAACATCATCTAAGTAAAAAAAAACAGCTGGTTACGACAATTAATTAAACAAAATCTTAATTACAAAAAAAACTTTAATATTACCGGTCACGATCTATCTTGATTTCGATCACCGGTAACTTTTCTTTTTCTGACGGTAAATTTACTCAAATAAATTCCCACCGATATATTTTTGCAACTAGATAGAGGGATTTTACCGATTTTTACAATAAATTATCACAAAATATTGTGACCGTAATTTCGCAACACAAGATTGCAAGAAAAATCGTCAAATTACGGGTATCTTTATAGTAATTTTACTAGATTGGAATTTTACGGTATTTTTACACATCTCCAGTGTGGCGCTAGTGTTTGTTATTAAATGTTCTTAACCTGACAAAAGAATTTCCCGCGCATACACAACCAAAAATAAAAAAAGAAAAGAACGACCACGCGTGGGCTTCGTACGCAATAATCTCCCGGCGTTTCTCGACAAGAAGAATACAAGTGATTGATAAACGATAGTAATTCAAGTTACACAAGCTTTGTTTATCAAAATTTGCTTAATCGAAAAGTCAAACGAATCGAAAATGTGGTCCGCCGATAATAGTATGCAAGGAGCAGGAGGTTTCCTCGATCAGACTTACAATGGTCAGTCGAATCAGCAGTCAAATAAATCAGACCCGGTGCGAGGAAATGCCGTTGTTCCGTTGATGATTGGACATCTTCTCGACGATAACACGGACAGCCTTAATCTTTGGGGAACGCCGATAAAGCTGATAAGCCTCGTTGGTTATGTACGAAAATTCGAGCGAGTAACCACAAAAGTTTCTTATGAACTTGCAGATGAAACAGGTATAAACACGCAACTATGAGCTTTCATGTTTATCTATGCCATTTATATGGGGCATTTCATACCATATCGAACCTGGTCATTTTTTATATTGTTCCAATTCCATGAAAAAAAAAAAAAAATCCTAGATTTGACAGTTATGATTTTTCAAAACTGACACGTTGTTTACCCAGAATAGATAAATCTGAAAAAAATTCGCAAAAATTGAAATATAATTTTTGAGCATATATTTCTATGAAAAAAAATTTAGATAAAAACCAGTCCAGAGAATTTTCAGAAGTGGCTTTTTTTTTTTTTTAACAAAATTGGTTCTGAAAATTCTGAGAAAATTCTCAAAAATTTTGTGTTATATATTTTAAAAAATCAGTCTATTCGTAATTATAATTGTTTATTGATAATTCTAACTGTGTATTTCGAATAAAGTGAATATTACAAAATCGCAGTTAAAATTTAGAATAACAACAAAATAGCTTTGACCGTTGACGGATAATTTAGTTTGATACTAAAGCTCTACATTAAATTTGCAAAATTGACCTTCGACAGAAAAAAAAACCATTTTTTTTTTCATTGATAAAGAATAATTTGACCAAAGTGATACAATGTTTTCATTAAAAAATGGCCAGGTTTTAAAAAATTGTAGGAACAATGCCAATAACAAAAAATACCTGCAAATATTTTTAAAGAATATTTTTTCCACAGCTCTGCCAGAAAAATGCAAATAGGAAAATTTAATTATACAAAACAATGATTTTTTTACCTTAAAAAAAGCACTATTTTTATTTTTGCAATGTGCTGAAACCTACATTTTTTTCTCAGGTTAAAAAAAAATTTCTTTTTAAAAACCGTTAATTAATTGACAAATGGAAATTATTCTAATTTACAGGCACTATGATGGCTTATCAGTGGGTGGAGGACGACAGTTCACCGAATCTTGTAACAGTGCCAGCCGGTACTTACGCCAGAGTCGTCGGTTCACCGAGAGAGCAAGGAGACAGTCGTCACGTGTTTATACTAAAGATCGAGCCGGTGGAGCAGCTTGCCGAAATTTTTGAGCATCTGTTGGAAGTCACATACGCGTGTCTGAAAGGGGAGGAACTATTTGGCGAAGCAGAGCCCGGAAAGTCGATAACAATGATGGATGAAACGGACAACGATGGTTGTCACGGTATGAATAAGGAACAAGCGATGGTCTTCAAGATAATCCAATCGGAGAACGACACCGAAAGTGGAATCGAACGAGGCCAATTAAGATCAAAAATACCTGGAAGCCTTCGCGACAAACTCAACGAAATATTGGAATTTCTCGTTTGCGAGGGTCACATATACACAACATGCACTGACGATCATTTCAAAACAACTTGAATTGTTTAATTGCAAAAAGGAATTTTTCCTTCTTTTTTTTCTCTCAAATATGCCGAGTTACTCAATTAGTACGTTAAGACTTTATTTCTAGTTTCCAGTTACTCTATAAATACTTTAATTTGAATTACAAAAATATTTCTTTTTCGCATGTATTTTTGTACATTAACTGCGCTGGTCCGCAATTTCAGCGTGTAAGTACATGTGTAACAATAAATTTACATGGAAACTCGATATACTTCGAATAAGGATACGCTAATTTACGTCCCCGCGGTACTGCATTTTATCCATTTAACTAACTCCGAAACTCATGTATGTGGCTTTTCACGTCAGTTCTGTTAAGTAAAAAAAAAAAAAAAAAAAGCTTCCTCTATGAGGAAGCAAAAGTTGGAATATTTATGAAAAATCAAATTGTTTGGTTTGGATTTTTATTTTTTTACAATTTTTTAAACATTTTGTTTCCTCATAAAGGAAGCTTTACCTTTTTTTTTAATTTTCATGTCAGAATATGAATGATCCAAAAATTCGAGAAAAGTTTGTTTATATCTTTTCGAAATTTTTCAAAAAAGGGCCGCGGTTGCTCTAACTTTTGTAAATGTTGGCTATTGTGCCAAATATTTTTGTTTGCTATTGAATTTGGCCGAAATCGGCGAAGAAGTTCAAATTTTCTAAGGCTTTGAAATTTTTGAAAATTTTACTAAAATTTTATTTATCACTGGTTCAATTTTCGAAAATGTTGAGACCGCGAAATCAGAATTTGCGTTAACACTCAATACTTAAAAAAAAAAGTTTGGGTACAGCATGTAGCTATGATTAATAGAGTATTTATAACTTATCAAGTTTTTGATTCTTATTTCAATTTTTGTTTCCAAAAATTTAGCTTCCTCTATAAGAAAAGATATAATTGATTTTTTTTTTCGTTCCAACAGTAAAATTTCGAACCGTGGAACTCTCTAAAAGACGAAAATAAAATTGTAACACAGTGAATTTGTTGTAATCGTAAAACATAATTTTTTGGAAATAAACTATGAGGAAACTTTTTTTTTTGGTGGCTAAATTGACATGGAATGGCTTGTATGTATCTATATAGCGACGGCTTCTACGCACTTTAGGTATTTATATTCGTCTATGCAAACGTACAAAAATAAAACTTTTTCGATATTGAACCAATATTGAAAAATTCTTCATACTAATTTACAGCTAATTGAAAAATCATTTTTCTAAAACTGCAAATTGCAGCAAAAGTAAATAACTTTCACAATTAAAGTATTTTAAAAAAATGGCTTCTAATCATAATTACGTGAAATCTCAAAAAAAAATCACAAAAAATAAATCTTTATCATGAACTAATATAAAAAAATTCTTCGTAGTGATTCCAAAAATAATACCAAAATATTCATCTCATGTATGAAATATTTTTTCAAAATTATTATTAATATGGTTATTGATCACTAATGCATAAAATCTCGAAAAAAAATCCACAAAATTATAAATCTCTATCACGAAGAAATTTTTAAAAATTCGTACTAATTTGCCACTAATAAAAAAAACCCTGCAAATTAAATGGTTCATTCTACTTTGGTACAAAAATAAAATATTAACCAATTTCCAAAATCTTCTCATCCGAAAATATCAGTCAATATCTATAACGAAGATCCCTTTAAAAAATAAAAAAAAATTCCATAACGCTTAAAAGCCAATCGTTCGATTACTGGAGCATCGCCTTAATCTACAATCGAACTTCCGTTCGCCATATAGTCTCTATATTCTATATATATAACATACAGGCATATATCTATATTTATTAAAACCGTGTCAGCTGTGCGCCATCAGGGCCGTGCTTATATATGTAAGTACCGTTGTATCAGAGTTCGACCTCCACGCCAGTTACGTCGTTAATAAGCTCAAACAATTGCTAATTACGTACGGTACAATCTGCAGCAACGCAACATGCATATCGTAACTTCTAAATCACGTCCTACCGTTATTCGCTACTCAAAATCCTTCTCAAGCCCGCTTAAAGATACAAAAAAAAACAACAAAAAGACACAAAAATTTTAATCTCCTGGTTACGAAAAAATGGTGTTACGCCACTGTCGTCATTGGCTCTCTCGAACGTGTGCGAGTCTCTTGGATGAAAAAACGGCTCGCAGTTGACTTGAAAGTGACGCCTATATAGACATGTGCTTTCAGAAGTTGAAAATACATGTTTCACGGTGTGTGCGTAGAAAACGCTAAAAGGTGCCTCGGACAGTCCGTGGATTGCAGCTGCAGGCTGCACCCGAAAAACTTTGCAAGTGCATCGTTAAAAAGTGGCGAGAAAAAAAGAAAAAAAAAAACTTTCTTTATATACCGGATCGACTGTATAGTTCCACCAATTCACCACCCTGGAAGTTGCTCTAGTGCGCGAGTTTTCTTTACGGCTCGATTCAGGTGTCACAGTATTCTATATATATATATATATATGTGTGTGTGTGCATATAGATATACATGTATATGTAAGCTACAGAGTTCCACACACAGGCGACACAGCATAAAACACGCAGTGTTAAAGTACGGAGTGCATGGCCAACCTTTATCCTGAAAATAAGTGGGCAATCGTTGGGACTCTATTGCGCTCGTACTATATCCCGAGCTTATAATTATGCCAGCGATAATAATACGAGCTAAAACGCTGCAGCTCCAGTACTCGACGGATATCCCCGAAAAAGGTAATAATTATTACGTTGACATTTTGTTTGTCTTCTTGTCGGACTAAACGAGGAACCGGTTGACGACGATGTGTGTATGCTAATTTTGTTGACATGCTTTTTTTTTTTTCGAAGTTTTGAGCCTCGCCCACGCAATCAAGTTTTTCGTACTTTTGTTATTAATATTCGTAGCAATGGAACCAGCTTTTTTCCTCTCCAATGCTACTTCTTTGTGGATAATTTTTTCTTGAAATTACGAGAAAAAGGATTTGAGCACGTTTCGGAGAATTTGTGGCTTGTGCAATGAACATTTTTATCGTTGTGTGGTTTCACTGATTTTTTACTATTTTACATATTTTTAGCTTTTTTCCAGTATTTTTTCAGTTTGAAAAATGAAAAGGGGAAGAGCAGGAAAAGTGCGTTGAATTTTTTTTTTTTTCTATGATTTTCGGTTTATAAATATCGAGAAACGAAAGAATTTCTTTTTCCTCAACGGAAATACGGTGCAAAAGCTAATGGAAGAAAATGGAGCGAGAATTTTGAAAAAATTCTGCAGGAGCTTTATGGATTTTTGAACCAATAGCAGGTTTTTAAAAACTGCTTGGAATTTTAGATTAAAACTGATAGAAACCAATTAAATGGACAAAATTCTGATAAAAAATGGATTGGTTTTAAAAAGGTTTCGATCGGATTTTTTTTTGTTTTATTGGTTTTATTGGAATTTTATTATCTATGGCAATGAACAAACAATATTATTTTATATTTTTTATGTATGCTGCCTAATTTATCAAAGCAAACATTTGTTTAGTTAAAAATCAGTTTTTATTGATTTCCACTTCATTGCTAAACATCCGTTAGTTTAACTTTAAATGCCCAAAATATTAGAGAAAAAATTAAATCATCAAATGTTTAGTAATTTCCTTAGCGTTCCACAATTTTTTAATCCATTCTCATGTTTTTAGGATTTTTTTGAATTTTTTATTGATTCTTATTCTGTTCTCTTTTATTGGCTTTTGCTTCATATCTAAAAAAAAGTGTAAAGACAAATTAAATTCTTGTTAGCAAAAAAAAAACTCAAATATCAGAAAAAGTCTGCATAATTGTTAAAATATTGGTTGTATCAAATATTGTTCAAATATTGTTCGTTAACAATCAGAAATTGAATGGTTTTCACTTAACAGTTTTGTAAATAGTACTCAGAATTAATATTATTATTTTTGAGTACCCCATAAAATTCTTTCTGTGTTAATGCACATATTTATAGACTTGTATGAATCATTTTATAGCAGACAATCAAATACAAATTATTAGAGCGAATTGGTCCAATAAATGAAACTTCCAGAAAACTTATTCAGTTTCCTA
The DNA here is from genome assembly GCA_964016905.1 of Perithous albicinctus. NCBI lineage: Eukaryota > Metazoa > Arthropoda > Insecta > Hymenoptera > Ichneumonidae > Perithous > Perithous albicinctus. The sequence continues at coordinate 36,851,091 of OZ024688.1, read as the reverse complement.
TATCGGAGAATAAATTTTTTTTCCTGAGGATTCTTGCAGCTAGCTAAAAAAAAAAAAAAAGTCTTGCTGTAGTCATAATATTCAAGGTAACAATATTTGCATGTCATGAATGTAGTCTGATTACTAATTATAAAACTGAGCAGATATAGCAAAACTTCTTCATTACTACACTGGAATTTTTTCTACTAGAATGCATAAAAAATCACATATTTAATATTTTAAGTACTTTTTTTAAAATTAATTTCATCACAATAAAAAATAATGCTCAACTGAACATTCAATTATAGTATCAAAAATTGTGAATAAAAGATGATTTAAAAAAAACTATATTTCAATTATATTTCCTCTTTACAAATTGCTGAATGTATTTTCTAATAAAAAAATATTGCTGAAAAAAAATGTATCTTTATCAACAAAATTTTTTTAAAACTTGAATCTGCTTAATTGAGAATTGAGAATTTTTTCTAATTGTCTTTTGAATAATTTACATCAGGATGCAGCGAGGTCAGTTGAGGGACATCTCGTCCTGGATGGCCCGTCTGCTGCCGGAGCCCTTCGAAGCTTTCAACAAGCCCGATTCATTCAAGATGTTCAGCTCGAAATCAGCGACAACCGCGACCAGCACTTTTTACACGGATCTCGAAGTGACGACAACGCAGAGCGAGGAAACGATACTACAGGAGTTTGGGAATGCGAGTCAAAGCTCGAGAGATTCACAATCGTTGGAGAGACATAGCGCAACGAGCGAAGATGGAAATTCGCAGGATTCGGATTCAGTCGTCGGTGCTGAAGAGCAACAGCAACAGCAGCAGCAGCAACAACAGCAGCAGCAGCAGCAGCAGCAGCAGCAGGAACATCAACAAAATGAACAACAACAACAACAGTATACCAGTCATTCCTTCCATAGAATCGCCAGCTATGGCGGTTTCCCGAGATTCCAGCCTTTCGTCATGTCCGCATCAAGCCCCGCGGAATGCACGACCGGTACAACAAGATTCGAGGAAACTTCAACCTCGATCGTTCAAATGTCCCACAGCGTTTTGGAGTACAGGAGTAGTAGGTGGGTTTACGTATAATTTTGCTTCCTCATTGAGGTAGCTTTGTTTTCGTGAAAAAAAAAAAATAATAATTTTCGAGATTTTCATTTCAGGACACTCACAAGGAAAGTCACTTTAGTGAACCCCTGCGAAACTAAATTATTTCTCATGAGAAACAACGAAAAGACTATTAAGTTTTAGAAAAAGAAAATTGTGGGGATGAACCATTCCTCGATTTTTAGATTTTTTTCACGCTAGACAAAATTTTTTTTTATGTGGGGTTAAAAAAAGTACAAATTTGATGAAAATCGGTCAAGTGGTTCAAATTTTATAACATTTTTCATTTTTCTTAAATGTAAAATTTTTCATTTCTTTTTTAAATGTCTTTCAAGCTCAAACAAGCCCGCAAAGTAAAAACTTGCAAATTGCTTCCTCATTATTTTGTATCTCTGACAACGTTTTTTTTTTTTTACAAAGTCTCCTCTATGAAAAAATACATTTATTAATTTGGACTTAATTTCCCTGAACGTCTATGGCCACAATATTAAAACTACATAATTATAAATTTAATCTTTACTGCGTAATAACTATAAAAATGACCATAGACTGACAGAGATGTATTAAGATAACTTGCGAATAATTTCGAAAATAGTTATCAGTGTTATCACTAAGATTAGTCACATGTGTTCAAGACACGCGTCACTAAGCTGCGGCTTTGGCGGTTGCCTGATGCTTCCTTATCCAACCCGTTTAAAAAATCAAGGAGTACAATTTAGAAGAAAAAAAAATGATGCCAACAATTGATTGACTCTAGCCTAAACTGATACGTACCCTCCGGTTACTCATTGTCGAGCAACCGAGAGTTAAACACGACATTGAGTGTAATTACTTCGCATCTATAAATTAGCCATGAAACTTGTTACATTTAGCTTCGAGCATAAATACATTATTCTCTCATTCTATATATTTCCTTGCATTTATCATCACTTTGTATGATATACATCCGTTCTCGAACCGGGGATTAAAGTAGCTGCGGAACCGATAAAAATAAAGATAAGCTTGGTATCTCATATGCACGATTAAAAACATAGATAAAAGCGTATATCGAAGTCGTCAACGTAAATCCGACAGCGCATGTTCGAACGGTGTCATCGTTAACGCCGCTAGAAAATGTTATCGGTAACATTATTGAATGTTTTGCAATTCGTAAATGAGAATGTAGCAAAGACTCTTGTAGAGAAAAGAAGTTTTAATAAGAACATTTTGCATGGTAAATGATATGCCAGAGACAAAAAAAATCGATGGTGTTCATCCTCTTAAAATGAAAATTTTGCTTTTAGTTATTTTCGTGAAATTCTCTTTTTCCTTCAGATTAACGACACATTTTTTTTAATGCATTAAAAAAAAAAAAAAAAAATACAGCTGCCTTAATTATCAATTTTTCGCGAACATTTTTAATAGAATAAATTTGACGAACTTTCTTCACGAGTTTAAAGAAGTCTTGATTAATTTTTTTCTTCTTTAAAATTAATAAATTTTCTTCTCATATGTTTAAACCAGATATACAGCAACAGAGAGAAGTTCAAATCAGTATACATTGGATTCATACGCGGTAAGCGAGTCCGAGAGCGAAGACGACGAATCCGAAGAGACTCGTTCATCCGAAACAGATTCGGCAATAATCCCTCACGACAAAGACTCGAAAACAGTATTATCGGAGTCCAAAGCGACAAGCAAAAAGGAAACATCAGACGCTCGAAGGAAGCGAGCTCATCGAGTTGCCGAGGAGCTGCTGGCGACTGAGAAGAAATATGTAAATATATTGCACCTGATCGATCAAGTATTTCAATTTCGAGTCGATCAGGAGAATCGGGCTCATCCAATGTTCCCACCGGAAACCGTGCAACACATGTTCTCCAATATTAAATCTATCTATAAGTTTCACAATGACTTCCTTTTGCCGCAACTTGAGGAACGTATGATGTGCTGGGACACCAATCCCCGTATTGGCGATATTATGAAGAATTTTGCTCCATTTCTCAAGATGTACACGGAATACGTGAAAAATTTTGACTACGCGATGAATCTTATTAACACACTACAGCACAAAGTCACGAGATTTGCCGCTATCATAAATGAGATACAAAAACTCGAGGAATGCGCCAAATTGTCACTCCCCCATCACATGCTCAGTCCAATACAAAGGCTACCGAGGTACGAACTTCTTCTCAAAGATTATCTGAAGAATCTTACCGACGACAATCCCGACTATGAGGACACTAAGAGTAAGCAACATATTTTCAAATATCAACGAAAAATAGTATAACTTTTTTTTTTTGTAAATTCGACAGAAAATTGTTTAAAATAATTTTTTTCTAAATCAAGTCATTAAATATTCAGTAAAACAGGTACCAATATTTTTTTTGTATTTTAAACAAAATGTTTGGAAAAAAAATTGGGAAATTTCCAAAGATTGGTAAAAGTTTGTAATTTTATTTTGGATTTTTTCTGGTCTCTGATAATTTAATATAAAAAAAAAAAAACGTAAAATATAAACGATATTTTGGCAAAATACAAAATGTTAATAAACATTTATATTATTAATTTAAACAAAAATTTCTACGCACTTGAATATAATTTTATAAGCACTGCAAGTTCTAATTATGGAAGAAAATAATACCATAAATGTTCATAAGTAATAGGAAATATAAATAGGTGAATAAAAAGAAAAAATCTTTATTTTTGCAGAAGCTCTGGAACTCGTGTCAACGGCGGCAAATCATACAAACGAAGCAATGAAAAAGATCGATAAGTTTAAGAAATTATTAGAGATACAAGAAAGTATTTACGACGCGACAGACCTAGTCAGTGCGACTCGCGAGCTCATAAAAGAGGGACGAATAGTTAAGATATCAGCGAGAAGCGGTGATCATCAAGAGAGATACTTATTTTTGGTACGCAAAACGTCACTTCAAACCAGCTTTTTCATTTTTTTAATTATATTTTTTTTTTTTTTCGATTTACTTTTTTCTTTAACACTAATCTTCTTACAGTTTAGCGACATGCTGCTACTTTGTTCCATAAGACTGATACCGGGACCGTTGTATCGGTTACGAGCCAAATTCTTTATCGAAAATATTGAACTTGTCGAGGGCGACAATTTGGAGACTGCAAACACGTTCTACATAAGAGACGATAACAAGAGCGTCGAGCTGTACACGCACGCGGCGTCGGAAAAAGCCGCCTGGATTGATGCGCTACTCCAGACAATGCAGGAAATAATGAGGAGAAAGGCCAGCCTGAAAACTAGCAATTCTAAGACGACTTTAGTCAAGGCTGACGAGGTCACTAGATGTATGGTTTGCGAAGCTATTTTCTCCGTTATGAAGAGAAAACACAACTGCAGGGCTTGCGGCATTGTGAGTTTCGATATACAATTTAATATTATTTATCAAACATTTTAATTACAGGGAGACGCAAGCAAATTTCGTCAATACAATTTTAAATAACCAAAATAATTTTTTTCCCTCAAGATTAAGAACTTGAAAAAAATTATCGACACTCCGGATTTTTCGTACCGATGATAGTAAACCTAAAAAAAATTATGGCAGAAAAAAATTGAGAATGGAATACCAATTTTTCAAAAAATGTAGTTCTATAGAGAAATGACGGATTTAGCGAAGTTGCGTCTCCCTTTAATTTTACAACTACCGGGAATTTTGAAGAACAAACAATCTTGGCTTTTTATTTCAATTTATTTTTTATTTCTTTTATTTATATTCAGACCTGAGAATTTTTTTACGCAAACGAAACGCTGTTACGGACAATCAATAGCATGAAATTTTAGACACAATTTTTTTTCAACCAAAAAAAAAAAAAATAAAACATGGCGTATTTGCTTGAAATCGACCTTAAAATTATTTCGCCAATAATATAATAAAACATTCAGAAATGTTGGGAATAATTGAAATATAACAATAGAAAAAAAAATTGCGTCACAGAATTTTTACAATACTACAAAATTCAATAACATTCAATATTTTTCTTATATCGTTTAAATTTTATAGCCTTGATTTCTGTATTTTATCGAAATCGATTGCGAAAGATTTTTACTTAAAAAAATATTAAATCCAAAGATTGCTGTTAAATTCAGGTCGTCTGCAGCAAATGTTCAAATCAAAAATTACTCTTCGAGGACAACAAACACATGAGAGTCTGCAGGCTGTGTTACGCTGCGCTGACGCAACCGCTAACAAAGTCACCAACCTCGCCTGCCGGTCCTGTGCCGAGTTTGCTTCAAGTATCGGCTGACTCGCCATGCGTGCTCTCGGGATATTTATATCTGAAGACACAGGCGAGCAAACCCTGGACCAGAAGATGGTTCGCGCTTCACGCTGACTTTGTACTTTACACGTTCAAATCCGACAACGACAATCTCGCACTTACAGCGACACCGATGCCCGGTTTTAGGCTTACCGAAGGGACAAAACTTCCGGAAGACGATCCGCTAAATATCAGGGACCGTAAGGGTACATTCAAGATTCATCATTCCAGAAAGTGTTATTATCTACAGTCGAGTTCGCAGGAAGAGACGGACATGTAAGTCAGTCAATTTTATCACGAATTTATTTTTTAGTTTTTTTTTTACACATTTTTAATTATCTACAATTTTTTTAAAACAAATTATCGAACGAAACATTTTTTTAAACGTAAATAAATTCTGAAACACCTTTTTTTCGAATATAATAATTTTTGGTATTTCTTTTGGCCTTTTTTTCAATAAAACAAGAATGAAGAATATTAGATAAAAATAGTAATTCTGCGATGAACAGTAACTAGAATATTTTTGTAGCCAATACATGAGTTTTTACGATTTTTTCACAACATAAAAACTCTATTTTAAAAAATGGGAATTTCTGCGAAACGTACCATTCAAAAATTCTTCAAAATAATAAATATAAGCCACTGTGGATAATCGTGAATTTTTATACAATTTCAGGTGGATGCACGCTCTCGAGTTAGCAACGAAAGCCGAACTACCTCATGCGGATCGCGAGGAGGAAGACTTAGACGCACAAGAAGGTCAATCCGTAGCTCACGTAAACTAAAAGAAAGAAAATTAAAAAAAAAAAAATCTTTTGTACCTTCGTGATTAACCGAACTAGCTAATTTTTATCAAACTTGGGGTACGAGAAAAAGAGAGACAGAGAGAGAGTGAGACAGACAGAATGACGAAAGAGTAAGAAAGAAACATAATCGTAGTAAGTAGCTGTAATATATTAAAGCCAAGTTAAATTATGTTATCGATACCGTATCTGTTGTACGAGAATCAAGTCAATTGACTAATGCAACCGAAGCGCTTGTTGTTTTGTAATATTGTGTTATAGTATATTTAAAAAGTATATATATATATATGTAAATTATATTTCGACGTTCGAACGTCGTACATGCCGAACTGCCCTTCACACATTTGCACAAGAAAACGTAAAAAGAGGAAAAAAAAAGATCGAAAGAAAAAACAAAACAAAAAAAAAAACAAAAAAATGTTAAAGCTAAATCGATGTTTGGATACAATTTTTTAAATTTATGCTTCGATGCTCTATATTAATGATAAACATATGGTAGCTAGTTTACTAGCCAAATTGTTGAATTTATTCGCAATCATGTCGGCGGTAATGCAATAAATTCGTTACGTCTTTCACGCTGAATACGACTTCTCGTTTTTGTCGATTTTATTTTTACTGTTTTTTTTTACACTCTTTTTTTCATACGCAAAGGAATACCGTGAACTGCGGTTGTGAAAATCGTTTCGGTCTTCAGTTCGCGATCCGCTGATTTTTTGCCGACAAGCGTGTATTTTCGGAGAATCTTGACAAGCGCGACTTTCGATATCACGAGTCCGAGACGCTGACCTATGGAAAAAATAACGCTCTGTTTTAGGTATTTCGCGTATCTGATTCGTAGAATTTCATGCGAATTAAAGATTAAACGAGACGCGAAATAATTGAGCAAGATTAGATTTGAAAAATGGAAAATCATGACTGCGGAATATGAGACTGCAAATTTGGTAGTTTTCTTTTTTACCTATACACGTTCTTGGTCCAATACCGAAAGACATATGCGCCGCGGAAAAACCCAAACCCTCGCTGTCGGTTCTCAGAGGATCGAACTTTTCGGGATCCTTGAAAAATCGCGGATCCTTATTCGAGCCTACGGAAGCGACGTAAACTGCCGAGCCTTTTTCCAGTATTATATCCATTCCTGGAATCTAATAATAATTGTTACACATTTTTTTCCTATGCAGAATTTTTTTTAATTCGATAAATCGATAATTTACGGGGAATTTGGTACATTTTTGCTTCTTCGGAGAAGGAACTTTGTTTTGGTGAGGATTTGATTTTTTTTTTTTCGAGATGTTCGTGTCAATGTGTTTACAATATGCCAAAAAAAGATTTAAAATTGTGCAGTAAATTTGGTGAGAATCGATACAAATTTTATGAAATTTTGAATTTTTTGAAGTGCTGAATTTATGTTAACTTTCATCAGATAAATTCATTTTTTAAGAATCGAACTATTAGTCAGTTAAATATTGAATTTAGTAAAAATTGGTAGAAAAGTACAGATTTTTTAGAAATATTAATTTTTCAATTATTACATTAAACATTGAATTTTTATATTCGCGATTGTCGAGACGTTAAACAAAAATATAAAACAATCTAAAATTGCTCACATTAAGTCACTAAGTAATTTCCCATTTTTGTAATATTCGTTAAAATATTTGTAAAGCGATAAGTTTTTATATCTTTAAATTTATAATTTCTTCACCACTAAAAATTTATTAAACTTAACTTCCTCGAATTCTTAAAAAAAAAAAAAAAGAATGCAAAGTAGAATCTATTTTCATTGCTTCCTCATTAATTTCCATTTTTTGCACAGCTTCCTCAATAAAGAAGTGAAAATTGATAAACATATTTCCTCAAAGACGTGAATTTGTGTAAACTATAAAATAATAAGGAAGCAATTTCCAAAAAAAAAAAACACAGAAATATAATAATACATTTTTATTAAATATGAATTTTTGTTTTGAATCAATGAAGAATTAAGCTTTTTTTTTTACCTTGTATTCTTGAACGGAAATTCTGTCGTTCATTGGCAAAGGTGGATGAAGTCTTAGACTTTCGTTGATACACTTTTCCAGAAACGTTAATTCGCTCAATTTCTCCATTGTCAATTCACCCGTACCGACGACTTTCATAATTTCATCATAAACTCGAGCCTCGTGTTCAGGATTTTCGGCTATTTCGCTAAGCGCAAAAGCAATTCCTGTCGATGTAGCCTCAAATCCAGCGACGAAAAATGCAACTGCCTGGGCGACCAAATTGTCGCCTTCGAATTCTAAAAAAAAAAAAAAAAAATTTGGAATATGTTATTAATTCATGGTTTTATCGATTAGAGCAGATTGATCGCAAAACGCGTACCAAAGTCCGGATTCTGTTCTCCATTTTTCAGAACAATCATAGAGTCAATAAGATCGCCGCGTTTATTACCAACCCGCTCTCGTGTATTATACGAATCCCAGAAAATATCACGAAAATATTTGCCCGGTCCTCTTGATATAAGAGCCGTTAAATGTATCAATTCAGGGATAAAAAAGTTGGTTAGAAGAATGGCACCTCTTTTCCAGCCAGCTAACACTTTTTGTCCTAAAGAAGTAAATGATCAATCGCTTATAAAACCAATTTAAAGCAATTAAAAAAGTATTTATCATTTTGTATTATTATATTATTATCTGTTTTATTTGTATTAAATGTACTATTTTTTTTTTTCAGGTTCAAAAATTTTATATTGTGGTAGTGCAGCCACTTTTTTCGGAGTCTTTTGGATATTTTTTGACGATCAGCCAGACTTGATTCACTATTTACGAGCACTCTGTGATTTTTTTCCGCTCCTTTTTTCTCCAGAAATTAAGACTGCATTTTTTTGTCTTAATTGACAAAATATTATGAGCTAAAATTAGAATCCAAAATTCCAACTATAAACAAAATTTTTGTTATTCACAGTAGCCAAATTTTTGTATACCGGCATCCCAAAATTCGGTGTTATTCCTATCGAATGAATTGGTAGTAACACCAAATGCGGTGGATGCAAAAACGTCAGTGCAATATTTTCCAGCAGTCTCCTTGAGCTCGAAGCACTTAAGATTTTCATCATTGGCATTTTCGCTCTCGATATAATCCATGAGTTTCGTGCTGCATTCGAGCACGAGTGGAAACATATTTCGTAATTTTTGTCCAGTGAGACAGGGCGTCATTTTGCTCCGAACATATTTCCATCTGGGATTTCTCATGGAGAGCAAATTAACGTAACCGAGAGGATCAGTTTCGAGGACACCGCCGAATCCACGATTTGGAAAAATTTCGGAGTCTCGTATGAACATCCGTTTCAATAAATCAAGACTGCGAATAATGAGCAAAGGCTTGTGAAAGAGATAACATCCAACTACTGGCTCGTCAGGATCAACACTGTTATAAATATCCTGGAGAACGTCGCCCGCAGGACGACGAAAAAATATGACGTCCTTCATATTTCCAAAGATAATATGAGCTGGCGGTGATTTCACTCCTTTTCTACTCCAGTACGATAATTTGTACTTTGCGTACAGATAAAAGATGCTCAAAAAAATTGCAAATGCTGTCGCGGCGTAAGCAATGCAATTCAACATCGATGAAACCATGGTGAGAATTTTTTTTTAAATTTAATTCAATTTGTAGAAAAATTATTTGTAATTTTAATTTATTTAATTTAATTTAATTACTAATAATTATTCAATGAAATTAACGTTTAATTTTGTATTTTCAGAGTCGAATACTTGCACAGACTGAGTTTCTTTACTGGCATGTGTCCTACTAACGTTTAGATCAGCACTGATACGTGTCTTGTGTTTCGCCACAAAAATCTTATCTATAAAAGATTGTGTGTTTGGAGAATCTACAATAAACTTCCGTCGATTGCATTCGGATTTTCAACAATGATAAATTAATTAAACACCTGTGTTGGTCTATGAACACAAGTGGTTGCGGAAAATGAGGTAATATGATAAAAAAAGTATTACTGCTTATCGAGTATTCTAGGCAGTAATCGACAAGGTCGAACCTCGTATTTTTAAAAATAAACTCGGCAGCATTTTTAAAAAAATATTTTTGAAAATTTAATTGATATAAACACTAAAAATGTTTATTAGAAAAAAAACAATTAGGGGATAGTTTTATTTTATTTCACCATAAAAATATTTCACCTATAATTCTTTTTTAAAAAGACAAGATCGAGACGACGAGGAAGTTTTTTTAATGAATAATAATACTTGGCGCGTCTCTTGATAATTTAAAAAATACTTGATAAATCCATAAATGACAAACAAATGGAAATTCTAAATTCACTCGTTGGTCAAAAAGATTGTATTGTTGCAGACTATTTTTGGCAAGAAATTAAAAGAAAAAATGCCTTGAAATATTGATTTTCTATTACAAAAATTATTTTTCTTATTGAGAATTTCTTTTTTTTTTTACGTGAATTCATAACGAAAATAAACTCTTGTATAATTTTTGATACGATTAACCAAACCCGAGGCATATTTTTTCGAAAAAAGTATGATTCGAAAAATTACGAAACTTCAAAGATGAACATCTGCAAACGTGCTCCAAAAAAATCTAAAAAAAAATTTACTCAGCTCCTGTAAAGTTATGCGGAAAATTTATATTTTAGAAAAATCATGAAAACTAGAAAACAATTAAAAATTTCTTTTTCATTTTCACGCTCTTCTTTTCATACGCAGAGGAATTCCGTGGACCGCGGTTGTGAAAATTGTTCCTCCTCTAAGCTCGCGTTCCGTAGACGTCCCACAGATGAGGGTGTACTTTTTAAGAATCTGGATTAGTGCCACTTTAGTTATTACGATTCCGTATCGCTGACCTGCGGTAAAAAAGGTGATTCTTTTTTAGTAAGAATTGAACGACTAATGAAACGAAAGATTTAGATCTTTCTTTTCATTACTGAAATAAATATTTAAAAAATTTCTCAAATTAATTAAAAATTTTTTTTTAGCAAACATAATAAATTAGTTACCTATACACGATCTCGGGCCGATCCCAAAGGACATATGAGCCGCCGACAATCCCAGTTTCTCGCTGTCTGTTCTCATCGGATTGTATTTCTCTGGATCCTTGAAATACTTCGGATCTTTATTAGTTGCTAAGGAAGCCACGTAAACTGTCGAGCCTTTCTCCAATATTACATCCGTTCCTGGAATCTATTATTTATTTATTTTTTCGGGTTGAAATCTATTTTTCGAAATTTAATTCAGGTGTAAGTTCGGGTAATATTATTATTATTTTAAAACAAAATTATTGAGGAAAACTGTAGTCATAAAATTGTGATCACAAGATAGAAATTGAAAATTGAATTTAAATTTTTAATCAATTATAAATTATACCTTGTAATCTCGACTGCAAATTCTGTCGTTCATGGGTAGAGGTGGATGCAGTCTTAAGCTTTCGTTGATGCACTTTTCCATGAAAGTCATTTCGTTCAATTTTTCCATGGTCAATTCATCGTCTCCTACGACTCTCATGATTTCCTCGTAGGCTTGACCCTCGAATTCAGGATTATAGGAGAGATCGTAGAGGGCAAAAGCGATTACCGTCGACGCGGCTTCGTATCCAGCGACGTAAAATGAGACAGCCTGGGACACCAAATTGTCGCCATCGAATACTAAAATATTGAATGTTCGTTCATTAATCGTCTTGTTGATTGAAGCAGGTCGATTCGAAGCATACCAAAATCCGGATTCTGTTCGCCGTTTCTCAGGCCAATCATGGAGTCAATAAGATCGCCACGTTTATTGCCAACACGCTCTCGTGTATTGTACGAGTCCCAAAATATTGCACGGAATATTTTTCCTGGTCCTCTTGATATGAGAGCCGTCAAACGTATCAATTCAGGGAGAAAGAAGTTGGTAAGCAAAATTGCACCTCTTTTCATTCCAACTAGCACTTTTTGTCCTAAAAAAAAAAACATTAAATCTCAATCTAAAAAAATTAAATATCAAACAATTTTTTAATCGTCTTCTATTTTGACATATTTTTTTAGATAAATTAAATATTTCTGAAAATTTTTGTCAATCAATTATAATTCGTATTCTTTCAGAAAAACGTACCGGCATCCCAAAATTCAGTGTTGTTCTTATCAAAAGAATTCGTCGTGATACCAAAAGCCGTGGACGCAAAAACGTCAGTGCAATATTTTCCAGCCGTTTCTTTGAGCTCGAGATATATGATATTTTCACGATCGGATTTTTCGTTCTCGATAAAATCCATGAGTTTTGCGCTGCATTCGACGATGAGCGGAAACATATTTCGTAATTTTTGTCCAGTGAGACAGGGCGTCATTTTTGTACGAAGATACTTCCATCTGGGTTTTCGAATGGTTAGCAAATTCACATAACCGAGCGGATCGGTCTCGAGAACACCGCCAAAGCCACGATTTGTAAAAACATCAAAATCGCGGATTATTATCTGTTTCAATAAATCGATGCTGCGAATTATAAGCAATGGTTTGTGAAAGAGATAACAGCCAACGAAAGGCTCGTCCGGATCAACGCTGTTGTAAATTTCTTGAAGTACTTCACCCGGTGTACGGCGTAAAAGTACAATGTCCTTCATGTTACCGAAGAAAATATGTGCTGGTGGGGATTTTACGCCTTTTCTTCTCCAGTAGGACAGTTTGTGTTTTGCGTAAAAATAGAAAATGCTCAGAAAGATCGCAAGTACAGTTACAGCGTAGGAAACATAATCCAATAGTGGTAAAGCCATCGTGACTGTAAAATAAAAAATTAATTCAAAGAAAATGCAAAGTTAAATTTTGTACATTTTTTCTTCATTTTTTTACATTGAAAATATGATAAGTTTATGAGTTATTGTGACACTTTTGGTTTAACAGAATTCTTTTTATTAGTATGACATTTTTTTTTGTACATCCGACAAATTTAGATCATTTTTGTGTCCATTTCTAATTTTGGATTTTCGTCGGTGTTTCTAAATCTCGAAATCTGATTTTACACATTAATTTTTTTACCGAACGTGTGCAATATTTATGAAAAAATTTGTTTTCATAATTTATTTTATTTATACGAATTTTTTTGGGCTTGTGATTTGTAATTCGATTAAATTTAATTACTATTTTTATTTGTCAACAGTAATTTAAGTTTTACCTTCACTTTGTATTGTCGTCGCACAAGTTGTTTTCGTTACCGATTGCAATTGTATAGACGGACTGAACTTCCTCACAGGTAACTAGAAGATTATATAATGTAGATTTTTGCTTTGCAACAATGAATCGACTTCAGTATACGCATGGCATGCTGCAGGAATCTTATCGATACATAATTGCGTCCTGTAGAATCCATAATAAGCTACACGTTAACGCTTTTTCACAACGATAATATTACCGCGGTCGAAACGACACCAATGCATAAACAACCGCGCTGGTGGGGAGAAATTAAGTCGTTTAATTAAAAAAACACTGACGCATATATTTAAATTAGCCTTATTTCCTGATAAAGATACAACAAAAAAATGTTTCTGCTAAAGTTATACTTCATGAGGGTGTATATTTGTATGTTGTTGATTTCCATGAATTTTTAGGAAAGAAAATACACCTTAAATAAATTTTTGGAAGTGGATGAAGAGGATGAAGAAGAGGATGAAGGGGATGAAGAGGATGAAGAAGAGGATGAAGAAGAGGATGAAGAGGATGAAGAGGATGAAGAGGATAAAGAGGATGAAGAGGAGGCCGAAGAGGATGAAGAGGATGAAGAAGAGGATGAAGAAGAGGATGAAGAGGAAGAAGAGGAAGAAGAAGAGGATGAAGAAGAGGATGAAGAAGAGGATGAAGAGGAAGAAGAGGAAGAAGAAGAGGATGAAGAGGATGAAGAAGAGGATGAAGAGGATGAAGAGCAAGAAGAGAATGAAGATGCTGAAGAAGATGATCCTCTTCATGAGGGAGAGGGTGTAAAACAAAAATTAAGTCATATAATGAAAAACACTGACGCATAAATTTTTATTGGCCGTATTTACCAGCAAGATATTAGATATAATTACAGAAAATTATTAAGCCTTTAAATTCCAAACGCGTTGCTGATGCACGGATGGAATTCCAGTATTCCTCAAGCTGTTATTACAAAATAAAAATAAATGCTAATATAAGCAAACAGTTGCGATAAACAGAGTCACGAAAATGAAATAAATCCCTTACGTCTTTTACACCTAATACGAATTTCTATTTTGTCTTCACACTTATTGTATATAAGTGTAATGCTAAAAAATAAAAAATAAAATCATACTTTAAAATTTTTTTAGGCATTTAGGTCTTGATCCCTTATAATTCCAATTTTTTTTAATTAAAAAATGCCATCCTGTAAAGTTTGTAGGCAACCTAATAATTCGACGAAAAATTCAGGTAAATAATTGATAGAACGATCTATTTATATGAAAACCTTTTATTAAGATTCATTTAGTTATATTTAAATCAAAATAATTAATTTTCACAAGTTTGAAACAAAATTTACAATCATTTCGGAGCTCAATAATTGCGTCTTTGAATGTATAAACAGTTGCTCAAAACAGTCATGCGTAGAAAATCATTTTTCCCAGTGTCGTCATCCAATAGCAGACGAGTATTCCACTCGTGTTTGTATGTAAGAGAATACACAATGCTCACATGCATTTCACGATCACTTATAATGCTAAATTTTTTTTTAGTTTCAGACTGTAACATATTTTCGACATTTAGATCTTGATCCCTTAGAATGCCGATTTAAAAAAAAATTAAAATATGTCATCCTGTAAAATTTGTAAGCAACCTAAAAACACTCGACGAAAACTGTAGGTTAGAATAATTGCCAGAACGATCTATATAAAAAACCTTTTATTAAATTTAAAACTTATAAAAATAATTAATTTACTTGTATTTAAGTAAAAATAACGAAATCGTACAAGTTTAAAGCAAAAATTACAATCGCATTTCGAAGCTCAATAATTGCGTTTTTCAAAGTATAAACATTCGCTCAAAACAGTCATGCGTGGAAAATCATTTTTCCCACGTCGTCATCCAATAGCAGACGAGTATTCCACTCGTGTTGTTTGTACGTAAGAGAGTCCGATGCTCACATGGATACCACAACAATACAGCAAAACACACTTGTGTAGAAATGCGCTCCCCGATGCCGTCAACGAATAACCAAAGCGTAACCTCAAACTTCGATGCCTACATATAGTAAACGCGAATTTTGCTGAAAAAAAAAAGAGAGAAAAAAAAAAAATCTTACAAAAAATCACACAGATTAAATAGACGCGAAATTGTCCGTTAATTGCGTTGCACTGACGCAACCAGAACATGCGTGATTTGTGGACAAATGCCTGAATGCCCGTAATCGCGTACTTGACACGGTAAAAGGGATGAGCAATAAAAAGTCGGACGCTTCATCACAATGAAGTGCACAAAGAGGATAGAGAGAAAAACGATGAATTAGTTATGCTTCCGTCGACCGGTTACTTCAAAACTATTATTTGCCCGTTCTACGAGACTGGCTGCTGCGAGAGGCCTTACTGCCATTTCAAACACTTACGACGAGGTAATTATTATTCGAATTAAACCCGATAAACGTATTCAATCACTTGTCAAAGAGATAACCTTAAAGTTATCAAGTTTTTCGTAATAACAGGACCAAAAACGCGTTTCTGCGAAGTTGGGATAGATTTTGCTTTTATTGTTGTAAATATCGAAAATTGTTGTTAGTGTAGATTTATTATTATTATTGGAAATTAATTATGAATTTATAACTTGGTGGGATGCGCATCGAAGTACATAATTCCACTTAAGAACTCGTTATTGGCTCAGCTGAAATGTTCTTGACATGGAAAGTCCTCTATAAGTTGTTTAATAAGCTCATCCGCCACTTTTGTAATTAAAAAAAAAAACTCAAATCCATCCCATAAATTCACTTTTCTAGGCGTGGATAAAAGAAAATGTTGCGTGATTTATATTTATTATTGTTGGTATTAATGGATTAACAATATGAAAACCACCTGTGATTTTAATTATCACACTTTTAGTCTAGAACTGAGTATCGGCTCACCCAAAAGTCTCTTGACATAGAAAATCCTCTACAAACTGTTCAACAACCTCTTCTGCAAGATTTCTAATCAAAGACTCAAATGCATACCATAAATTTACTTTTCTGTGACTAAATAAAAATATTTTGTGTAATTTACACTTATTATTGTTATTACTAATGGATTACCAATTTATAACCACCTGCGATTTTAATTAGAGCACTTTTAGTAAAGAACTGAGTTTCGACTCACTTAAAAGTCCCTTCGCATAGAAATTCGACTATAAATTATTCTACAATCTTATTGTAAAGAAAAACTCAAACATGTCCCATAAATTCACTTTTCTATGCATAAAAAAACGAAAATTCAGTGTGATTTAAACTTATTATTGTTAGTACTAATGAATTACCAATTTGCAACACCCTATGATTTAAATTGGAGCACTTTTATATAATAACGTAATTTGTATGTACAACTGTGCATAATAATCAATTTTTGCATTCTTAAAAAATAGAAAACTTTGGCAACTTAAAAGGCTGTCTGAATTAAACAAACGCGAAACAGTCTTTATTTCAGGCATTAAGTTTCTCTCTTAAAGTTTCTCACCAAAGCCCCTCTATTTGTAGGAAATAGTGATTAATTAATTGCAATTACACTTAAAGAGTTGGAGACATTTTTCTTTAATAAAATTTTTTGTTGAATTTTTAAAAATTTGTAAAACATTACACGTTGCACATATTTTATTTCTTTGCTGTTTGCCCAGAGAATACTCTTCTCACTGAATTGGTCTTTCAGATGACGCAGCAACCTCATCGGCAGCTTTGCCGGTGGCTCAGGCTCCGTTACCGGAATCTGAGACAAACGTTGGAACCTCCACCGTGGCCACCGCCGCCGACACAAACGCCGAAATTCACGATCTCGTGAACGAAGCTGTAAAAAAATTGCTCGCGAATCAAGATGTGACCGACACAAAGTCAATGAGGGATCAGATAGTAGCGCAAGTTGTTGAGCAGCTACAGCCTACGATAGCTGTTGCAAATGCTCCTGTGCTACCGATAAAGCCAGCTCCGGCTGTAATAGGCAAACACGTTGGTGTACCGAGTTGCGTTACAAAGCCCGCACCATGCGTTTACAAACCCACCCCAATAGCCGAGCTGCAAAAGCGTCACATACCCGTTTATATGCCAACGCGCGAGAGCAAAGTAGCGGCAAAGCGTAAATACTCAACGGAAACGGCAAAACCGTACACAAGCATGCTAAGAGAATCGACAAATTCGCGAATCGAATTACCGTACAAACCTACGGCAATAGTCGCTTCGCAAGATTCCGAGGCAACGAAGAGTTACGTTCCCACGGTGCGATCTGATAATTCATCGTCGAATTCATATGACGACGGCAACTCAAACGACTATGTGCCTAAAACAAAGAAAGAAGCGTATTATCCAAAAGCGAAAAAGAGACGCGAGGAGTATGTGCCGAAAAAGGTGAAAGCACCGTTGAAAAGTGCAACTTTCTCGGACTACGATATTATGGACGAGATTGTAATATCATCGAGCGGAAATACCGAACCGGCCAATGATGATTCACAGGATATTTATGATATTGAACCGAAATTTTCGGACGACGAGGAGGAGGATGTTAACGTTACGTCGAAGAAAGAGGAGAAAATAGAGAAATGCGAAGTTGACGAAGAACGACTCGAAGAGAAGGAGAATGAGAGCGATTGCGTTGAAGTGGAAATTAAAGAGAAATCACACAGAAGTTCGCAGAACGATAGCAATAGCGGTGGTAGTAAAGAAAAATCGAGAAGGGATTCTACGACTGATAAGGATAAGGAAAAGGAGAAGAGAAAGGAGAGGCGAAATTCGAGCAAAAGTGATACGAAAAAAGAGAGCGAACATCGGAAAAAAGATCACAAGAAAGACAGCAGGGATAAGAGTAAGAAAGATGCCGAGGTGAAGCACGTTTGTAAAGATAAAGATACGAGTAAAAGTAACACGAGGGACAAGCATCGTTCCTCATCTTCCAATAAAGATAGAGATAGGAGTAAAGATAGTCATAGTAGCGACGGTAAAAAGGAACACAGGAGCAAGGACACGACAAAATCACACAGAGACAAAGACAAAGTGCCTAGCTCGAAGAACAACGAGGGAAAATCGAGAAGCAGCAAATCGAAACACGTGAAACATTCCTCGAGCTCGTCCAAATCCAAGTCTGAAAGGAAAGGAGATTCGGGCAAAGAGTCGAGCGAAAAACGTAGCTCACGCTCGAGTTCGCACAAAGACAGCAGGTCGGAGAAAAAATCGAGCAGAAAGGAATCCAGCAGCGAGAGAAGCTGCGTCGAAATGGAAGAACGGTCGAACAGTCCGTTTGAAAGCAGCTTTGTCGATGAAGAACTCATGCAGACTTCGGATTCTGATCATGATGTCGAAGAGGAATGCCTAAAAATTTTTCAGGTATCGATTTATGAGAAGAAATGCAGCCAAAGAACGTACATTAGTTCTGATACTGAAAAGAATAAAATTCGTAAAATGAAAAAAAAACGATTTCATTATTTCCGAGTATTTTTTTCATGAAAGTCGCTTTGCAATGATTGCAATGTCGCTTGCATTTACAAAAAAGTTTATCATACGTATTTGAACGGAAAAATTGAAAAAGAATTATATGGGGTAAAACGCGTCAAGTCGGCCACCCCAATTTTTCATGTCAACTAAACGTCCTCACATTTCTTCAGGATGTTGGTCTGGTTGAAGAAAAAACGTAGGAGTTTTTTCAGATTTTTTATTGCATATTCCAGCCATTGAAAATAATCATTGTTTATTTTTTAACGCCAGTAAAAAATAAACAGAGCTCGCAAAAAAAAAATCATAAGAACATCAATTTTTGGGTTTTCAGCGCACATTTGAACAATATTTTTTGTAAAATTCTCCGATTTCATTTTATGCTATTTTTCAATTAAATAAAGTTGCCACTTTTTTTCCCTCCGAAACGGCATTTCCGATTTAGTTGAAATTTTCACATTTTGTTCGTTGAAATGCCTAGAATCTTAGAAAAAATTGGCGAGATGTGCGGCAATTTCGATCCAGAATTAGCAGGATGGCCGATTTGACGTTTTTTTGTCTCATGTATAAAATAAACTTTTATTTTTATTAAAGAAATATTAAAGGCAAAAGCATGGAAAATACAAATCTCTCGTCTCGCTGTTGCGCAAATTGCTGTATTTCTCGTGTTTGTTTAGGAATACGAGCCCGCGGAACATCCGAAAGGTGTAACGATGAAGGAGGCACCAAAGGAAGAGCCCGACGATGTAGAGGATGTCGGGAGAAAGAGAGTGGCACATCCATCGGCTGCGTCGTCAATAGTACGAGCGCACGGACCCAGTAAACCGGCGAAAAAGATGAAGGATCCTCAGCAACTAATGTACGATCGATGGCGAATGATGAAGGAAGCAGCTGCCGAGAAAGCGGCGGAAACTAAAGCTGCCGCGGTCTCTTCGAAGCCACCGATTTCAACGGAAACGGAAAAGACGACTGTACAAAAGCAGGCACCTCCGAGAGTTCAGGAATTGAAAATTCGGCCGGGCGATGCTAGTTCACAAAAAAACGATCCAAAGCTCAATGGCAATGGTAACGAAAACTCAAAATACAGTTAGTTTGAAACATAATCTGTTTTTTTTTTTCTTCTAATTTATCTCTATTAAATTGTAATTTTTTTCAAAATGAAAATTACAATTATAGCATTTACGAATAATTATTAAAATTTAAAGCACGATTGTAATTTTTTATTTTTTTATTTTTGCATATTAATAAAAAAAATGCAAAGATTATTAGAACGAAAATATATTTGTAAAAGCATGAATTTGTTCGAATTGAGTAATGAGGAAAGTAGATTCCGACGATTGTCGCGTTAATGACGCGGTAATTGAAACTCTCCAGGATATGTCACTCTTAACAAGGTCGGATTGTTTGGCCCACAGGTCGAATCAGAATCGCTCACGTGCCGTATGCAATGTCGCTTGCATTGGAGAAGAAAAAGGTCCAAGAGACGATAGCTAAAGCGGCGGCTGTTGAAGCAAAGACCGCAGCTCAAACAGCGAAAGGATCACGCGTTGCTCACATACCTCAAGTGGTAGGTATTAAAAAAAGAGAATTACTTAGCGATCTCCTCCACCAAAATTTTAATTTTCGGCATATTATGCTTTTTAAATTAATCGAAAGTTTCTCAATTTTTATTTGAACTAATTTTTTTTCGAAAATTCATTTTATTCCTATTTTTTTAGTCTGATTAAATCCTAAGTCACAATAATTAATTTCCAAAAAATCATAGCTTCGGAAATATGCATCGAAACACTTAACATTATAGGACCTATTTTCCATTAAATTAACTGCAATTTACAAAAAAAAAAAAAAAAAAAAAAAAAATAGTGGTACCCAAAAATAAAAATCGCCCTCGATTCCAAAAACATGTATCTCCTGTTACAATTTTTAATATACCAACCTGTAATTTTTTTTTTGCGCTTTGGACACTATTCTCAACATCAATTGTATCAGATTTTTCATATAATTTTTTTGACTTAATCTAAAAAATCGACAGCGTTGAAAAATTGATATTTAAGAGTTAAATTCCCTAGATCAATGAGTCATTCGCGCGACTCTTTGCCAATCGTTTGATTATGTTTCGTATGTTTACGAGTGACTGATAAAATATCGCGTAGCCTCAACAGTCTAGCTCGACGGTAGATAAACTATGACGTTACACCTGCGGCATGCAATCGACAGCGTATTTATAACAATAACTAAATACGTCTCAATTTTTCTTATTTTGTTTTAAATACACACAAAGCCAATAATAATCAGTATTGAGCTATATAAACCGTAATATCAGCCTCGTGATTTACCACGTATTCAACGCAATCTCTTATTTCGTGTCTTTTGAGAAAACTGTAACGCCCGTTACTCGGACTCGAACAATGTGTTAGGTACCGCAGCTCGTTGCACCGGAGCCACTGCAGTCGGCGACGCAGAAGTTTCCTCTCAACGTTCGACAGCACTACGTCAATCTGATGCACGTTATATGCGTGCAAATATACACAAACGGCGAGGATGCTGCACAACGTGCGCTGAAGGAAGAGCTCGCTTGTCACGACCGTTGCAAAGCCCTAACGGTCTATAAGAATTCTTGTATGCTAGCCGCGCACAGATTAAGAAAGGAGGTGGAACAAGGATCGAACGGCGGTGACGCTTTACCATCGGCGAGCGGTGTTGTCTCGCACAATGTTGTTTTAACTGGCAAGTCGAAGGGCTCGTGGAGCGTTGAAAAGAGCAAAAAATCCGTCGTGGATTTCAAAGGTAACGCGTTGTACGAGAGGCTCAAAAAGTGGATTATGTCGGAGCAACAGTTGAGGGACAATGGCTTTCCACGATCTCATCCTGATGGACCGAAAGTGAGTTTTTTCTTTTAAATGTGTAACAATGTAAGGCGAAGCTGCTATTGACGGTGTATATTAAAGAGGATATTACATTTGGCGCTAGAAACATTTTTATAAAGTGCGGAGGTAAAATTCTTGAATTATTTGTTTTTGCGGTAAATTATTATTCTCTTTTTTTTGCTGATTATTAACGGTTGCATTGAATTTGAAATTTACACACTGATAATGAAATTATTTTAAAATGTGTGGTCTTTAATAATGACACTTTCTATATTTAAATAAATGAGACTTTAAATATCTCAATCAAATAAAAATTTCAGATTCGATATCGAGCGCCAATTTTCGTCAATTCTGGAAAAAGGAATTTTTTAAAATATGAGTAAAAACACGTCAAGTCGGCCACCGACTTAACGTGTTTTTAAACTGCAATAAAAAAATCTGAAAAAATTCCTACGTTTTTTCTTCAACTAGACCAACATCCTGAAGTAATGTGAGAACGTTTAGTTGACATGAAAAATTGGGGTGGCCGAATTGACTGATATTACCGCAAATTATACAATTTTTTTTTTTTAAATTCGTATATTAAAAATAATAATAAACTATTTTCGAAACTGTCTACTTAACGTTTATGAATCGTGTAATTTGCTTCATTTATCTTTTCTTATCTTTATAAAGGGGCGTGCCAAAGTGTACAATACCAACACGCGGAATCAGTCGATTCTTTCGAAAGTGCCTAACGAGAGATACTGCTGTCGGTGCAATAAGCCGTACATGGTAAACAAGCACGGTGTCGCCGTTCAACAGCAGAATTGTATTTATCATTGGGGAAGGAAGTTCACATCGAGAGGCGAATCCAAGTACATGTGCTGCCAGCAATACGGATTTGCTTCCGGTTGTGCGGACGCGAAGAATCATGTTTGGGAGTACGTTGACTACGATAATCTGCGTGGATATGTTAAAACTTTACCAAAAGGTGATTCTGATAAATGTTTTGTTTTTTGTGACTTGTAAAATTAACGATGCAGAGTCCGCCCATTTGTTTCAGTAATTTGTTGATGACATTTTAGAATTATTATCATGCAAATTCAATCTTTTCAATTTTTTGAAAATTCGATATGCTTGATTTTTTTTACAAAATTCTCTCCTTAATTCCTAATTTATTTGTGTCTAAAATTCAATTGTTATTTTGAAGATATTCCTGCCGAAGAGCAGGGCGTTTATGCGCTCGATTGTGAAATGAGTTACACCACCCAAGGCCTGGAATTGACGAGGGTGACAGTCATTAACGAGGACTGCAATACGATTTACGAAACGCTGGTTATGCCGGAAAATCCAATCATTGACTATAACACAAGGTATTTCTTTTTTAATTTCAAGGAGATTGATGTGTGTAATTATTCATTATAAAAATATTCTTTTCATTGATTCTTCATTTATTATTTTAGGAATTACATACAGTTTTATGTTAAATGTATCTTTTAATACCGAAATAACGGAGTCAACTTTTCGCTGCAAAATTGTATTATTAAATTTAGAGTACTAACTTTTTTTTGTAATTTAAAAGAGTATACTCGAAAATCGTGTTTATTAGGATTTTTTTACGCAGTTTACTGTTTTTCTTCATAGTTGCAACGAACATACAAAATCGCACTTTTCAATTTTTTTAGTACAAAAATAATTTGAATCCTTCACAGAATTACAAATAAAAATAGATTTTGTTTGGGCTTCGAGCATGTAAAATAAAAATTAGATAAAATAGAAAAAAAATAATTTTTCAATTACTTTGTACAATAATAAATTAATATTTTACAGAATTAAAAAAAGAATCTTTTTTCGTATTCCAACCAGTTGTAATCCAAATTTCCGTTGCATTTTCATAACTGAAATGAACATACTCAAATAAAGCTTCAAAATTACAAATAAAAAATTATACTTTCCTTTTGTTGTGTGTTTGAACGGGTTAAAAATCGAAAATTTCCGTTGCGCAGATTCTCAGGGATTACAGAAGAGAATATGAAGGGTGTAAAGACGACGTTGCTCGAGGTGCAAGCGACATTACTGACAATGTTCTCGGAGCGCACTATATTAGTGGGTCACAGTCTCGAGAGCGATTTCAAAGCATTGAAGCTTATACATGACACAGTGGTGGACACGAGTATGATGTTTCCGCACAAGAACGGTCCGCCATTCAAGCGAGCACTACGAAATCTTTGCTCCGAGTATCTTCGTAAAATTATACAGAACGAGGGTGAGTTTTGTCGAACTTTGTTGTTTTAATTGTTTATAAGAGCTCTCTCTCCCTTTCGTTGAGAGCCTCCATGAAAATTTTCCCGACACGGCAAATTGTCGCGTTCATTTTAAATGTAAATTGACGTTGTTTCTGCGCTTTATTGTTTTAAGTCGGTGGTCACGACAGTGCGGAGGATGCGATTGCCTGCATGGATCTCATACACTGGAAAGTTAAGGAGGAAGCGAAAATCCAGTGAAGAAAAAAAACGAAGAACCAGTGAGAAAATAAAATTTCACCAATACGATCGTCAAAATTCACTCTTTTCTATCATTCTCGTGCTTGTCCATCCAGAGTTGAGCCATTTTTCCCTTTCCCCCCTCGGCATGAGCAATAACATTTTTTTTTAAATAAAAATAAAAAATTTTCAAATCTCGAATAATTATTTAGTCAGTCGAATTATGTGTTATTTCGATAATTCGGTATTTAGAATAATCATCAACGTGACGATTTACAGATTTTTCTGATCGTTAAATAGTTCTTTAATTTTTATAATTATTGTATAAAGAAAGAAACTACTTTTTTATTTTATTATTTTTTATCTTTTTTTTTTTTTTTAAATACTATTTGATGATTGTTTGTATTAAATAGCTTTATTCGATAATTTCTGAGATTGAAATAATAGATAAGACGAATTGCGATTAAATTGTTATTCGAAAAAGGAGAATTTTTTGTTTTTTCGCACGACGCTCGACTCTGATATGTTTCCTTGAAATGTGCATCGAGAAATCAGTAAAATAGTATTACACTATCGTACTGCCGTATGTATAATAGGTTTTCTCTTGTATAAATGTGTAATATACGCGATTGTAATGTAACGACAATTGTTTATTGCAGGATAATCGTATTTTGTCTTTCGTAGTCGCGTAGGATTTTACAGGAAGCGTCGAACGATACGCATTTTTTTTTCTTTTCTTTTTTTTTCTTCTTTTTTTTTAATTCATGTGCTATTTCTCATCATCGAAAGTTACACAACAGACATACAAAGAGATATAGAAAGAAAAAAAAAACAAAAAACGGCAGCTAAACGAGTCGAATAACCGATCAATCGCTAGGAATCACCGATGCCTCGTTACTCCTCTTTCAATACTTCAATTAATATTTTTGTACTTCGTTACCTATTTATATTTTAGACCATTAAAATTACAACATAATTTACATGTGTCGTACATTTTAATTGACAAAAAAACCTACCTCTTGCAGATAGTTTTTTTTTCGAGAGATTTTCGTGTCCGGATACTCAGAATGGTCCAAAAACGTCGAAAAAAGTGTTTTGACATTTTTTAAATTTTTGAAAAAAAAAATCATTTTACACTAAAATTCGTAAATCACGAGAAATCGAAATCGGAACAAAATGTTATCGTAATTACCGATAATAATGATATATTTAAGGGAAGAGAGATTAAAAAAAAAATATGTACATAATTTTCTTACCTGCATATCTTGACAAATAATCGATAAAAAAAATGTTTTAAGCGCTTTTGAGTCCAAAAGTTAGTATTTTCGACCAAAAAGGCCAAGAAAAAAAATGAGAATAAATTTCCATTCTGTACACTGATTTATTGTACACGTAATTATAAAAGTTCATCAACTCCCCTCACATTCTCGTTGCAGGATTTTTCGCTATGGCTTCTCGCGTGTGTGTGACACACGTTTTCGTTTTTTACATTTTTTATTTCATTAACAAAAAATATAGACTTTATGGCTTCGACGTCGATATAACTTCTGTCTAATATATATATATGTATATATATATGTATACTAAAGCTGGCGTTGCTGATCGCATATTTTCGACGACGTCCTGTTGTGATTTATCTGAGTATATATATATATTTTCGCAGAAAAAAAAAAAATAAAATTAAAAGTTGATTGTTCGCTGTGGGACTGCTAAAACAGTTCGATGACAAACAAAAAATTTTGCCTATCTACAATTGAAACATCTATCTTACACATTTTTTTTTTTTCACGGAGAGACGCTCTCTTCGTCTGGAAACTGTAAAAAATATATATCCTCTCCTCAATGAGTTTACGCATTTTGCCGTTTAATTAAAAAAAAAAAAAGTAATAATCAAATAGAAACAGCTAATTTATAGCTATTTAATCTATTGTCTTTGGTTCAATGGAAATTTTCCCAAAAAACGCGATAAATACTCGAGACACCGCGTCCAGAAGTCAGAGAGAACCGAGGGACAAGATTTAGCTCCAAGAAATGCTATTTGCAGCCTCATTGTTTGCAAAAAAAAAAAAGAAAAAAAAAAAAACAAAAGCTTTCTCGATTAATTATCGAAATGTACATTCGACTTAGTACTTCATTATACAAACGACAAAACAAAGTTGTGTGTATATATATATATATATGTATATTAATATATGAGGCAAAACACTTCAAGTCGGCCACCCCAACTTTTCATCTCAACAAAACGTCCTCAAATTTATTCAGGATGTTGGTTTGGTTGAAGAAAAAATGTCGGAATTTTTTCCGATTTTTTATCGCATATTCCAGCTGTTAAGAATTTCGGAAAATAATCATTGTTTATTTTTTAATGCCAATACTACGGCTCATGATTATTTTCAGCGATTTTCAATCGCTGAAATATCGAATAAAAAAAATCTGAAAAAATTCCAACGGTTTTTCTTCAACTAGACCAACATCCTGAAGAAATGTGAGGACGTTTTGTTGACGTGAAAAATTAGGATGGCCGACGTGACGTGTTTGCCCCATATATATACTCGATCCGTAGTTTCAGAGCGACGACTCCTCTCTATTTCCTTTAATACTGACACCGTTTTACGTATCTCATATCAGTCAAGCAGACTAAATATTAGTCTCTCAAATTGTGACGTGTTAACTCGGTGTATATTAATAATATATGTACATTTCGATATAACAACCTCTTCTTTACAAAATAGATTTTTTTATACATTGGCAGCCGAAACGTCGCGCGGAATCTCCGCGAGATTCTTCGACGCATAGAAAAAATAAGGATCCCCCTCCGAATTCTCGTGCTATTTATTTTAATTTAAACATTTTTTTTATTTAATTCACGGGGGAAATTTTATCCTCGATGCACTTGCCTGAGTCTCAGCATTTCGCACTTTTTTTGTTTGTTTGTTTTCAAAATAAATTAAATTCCTCGGCTGAAGAAAATTGATAATTAAAAAAAGAAATAAAGTGTTTTACAGAAAACGATTTTGCACTTTGAAATTTAATCTGAACCTGATAAATCTGGATTCTTATCATCGTTTCTTTCTCCATCGGCAATTCACGAGATTCCAATGTCTTTTAATATCTTGTAATATATATATATATTTTTTTTTTTAAATGTACGCAAATACGTCTCGACGTAAAATTAATTATGACCTATCGCAAGCATACTGGCACTATTATGCAAAGGATCATCCTAAACGCAACCCCTAAACACTGTCATGCAAAAGAAAAAAATTATGTACTTTTTTTCCTTTTACTCCGAGCGCGGGATTTTTTTCATCCTAGAGCATCTAAAAAATATGTTTTTTTTTCAGTTGGAACTATTTTTTTTTTTCTCTACAAAACCTATCAGCAAGCAGAAATGAACATCGAATGAATGAAAATATTTCGAATTATTATTTCGATGAAATAATTACGAAGCACTATTTAAAAAAAAAAAAAGCTATGTGTTCTTAAAATTGAACTATTATTTTTTCGTGAGAATATTCAGTTAAGTGATTTTTTGCTTTCGATGTTCATTCCTGCTTGCTAAGTTCGTCGAGTGTACCAAGGCAACTATTCGAAGACACATACGCGTTGGTGGATGTTTGGTTTTTTTTTCTTTTTTTTTGCTTTGTTTTACCTATGGAACTGCTCGTTTTTAGACGTCGATCGAAGGCCGTGTTGCAAAGTCTTAAGGCCGATCTCTCAATGTCAAATTATTGAACGCTCTTGCGCGATTGACTATATAATTGAACAACCACGAACTCTTCAGTCTGGCTCGTGTAATTTTTCACAAATTTCTTCTGTCTTTTTTTTTTTTTGTTTTTTTGCTTTCTTGCAGCGCGTTAGTCTTTAAGGCTGTATAGGATGATCGTAATCCTGATCGCCGACCAAATACAAAAATTGGAAGGCTATCGCGAGCAAACTTATCCCGAGAAGATCACCCATCGCCGTCAAGTACGGAATCGCAGAATTGTCCGGATCAATTTTTCGCTTCCACATCCAGTGTATCATAATGTAGGCGATATAGAGTAACGCGGCGACTTGAAGCATCGCCGCGCAGAGATAGACGAACACGAAGAGTGGTGTTAGTGCCGTGTCACCGTCCTTCATGTATTTTATCATGTAGATGAATATCATGTGGCCGGGTATCACCATCGCCATTAGGACACGTGTCGTTCTTGCATGCAGACCTGGTGAAAAAAAAAAAAACAAAAAACAATGTTCAATTTTCTATTTCTTTTATCCTGTATTTGTACACAAAATTTTGAATAATGAAAAGCATGTTTTTTTAGAAAAAATGATTATCTTATTTTCTGAAAAGTTAATCTTTGAGTTTCCTTTTTGCCAAAAATATTTCGTAATATTTCTTGAAACCGATCGTAACGCGAGAAGGGTCAATTATTTTTTTCGTAAAATGATCTGTAAATTAGGCATCTTTATTACCAGGAGATTTAAAAAAAATTAGCTCCACTTTGACTAACACAAAACGCATTAAATTCATCTCTCCAACTCCTTTTTTTCTCCATCAAACTAATCGTACTTTAAGCTCATTTTAGCCTAAACATTTTATTTTTCTATCGCCGCGTCGATACTCGAGGCTATAAAAAAAAGAAAAAATTGTGTCAATCAGCTAAATCTCACCTTTCCCAAAGAAACTGGCAATAGGGGTGATAAATATAACTGGATGCGTGTGACCAGGTGGAATGAGCAGAGTTCCAAGGTCAGCCTGTTTATGAAGAGCCGTGGAAATTCTGCTGGCTTGTACAGCAACGAGATTGCCACCAACGCCATTGATAACCGGTTGAAAAACCGTGAGATTCTCAAACCTTGATACCATGAATTCGAGAATAAGACCGCCGCAGCTGCTGATAAGCATCGCAACGACAACCGGCGTCCAGCCGGAGTAAAGTACCGCATTTGTGTATTTATTCTTCTTGGCTATCCAGACCCAAAGTGGCGTTACGAGAATGTAACATGCTATAATAAGTGGCGCCAACCAGTCCTGCTTGTCGATCGCCTCGTAGAGCATCGTCGAGATCCAGGATAACAATGCGAGGGAAGTGATGTCACCGAGACTCGCGGCAATTGGCGTTGCCACGTTGTCCGGATTGATGTTACAGTGACGAGAGAAGACTATTACACCGGCTGTTATCAAGCCGAGCACGAAAGATGCCAAGGAAGCTGTTACGAGACTACTCGCGCACAATAGATACGTGTGATCCAGGGAAACTGTACCGTATCTAAGTGCTCCCATTACTATCGCCATCACCGAGCCCAAGAAACCCACGACAATTGCTTGACACTGAAAAAACAATAAA
This sequence comes from Perithous albicinctus, assembly GCA_964016905.1. NCBI lineage: Eukaryota > Metazoa > Arthropoda > Insecta > Hymenoptera > Ichneumonidae > Perithous > Perithous albicinctus. The sequence goes on along the minus strand of OZ024688.1, from coordinate 36,821,661 downwards.
TAAAATTAACAAATATATTACAGGCACAGCTTAGATTGACTACGTAATTTTTTATACGAAAGTATGTGTCGAAAAACGCGTGCCAAATTTTTTTTAGATTTTTTTAATACTTTTCACCTGAGATTTAATTCTTCGAAAGTTTTTTTGTCTGAGGTAAAAAGTGTTAAAAAAAAATCATTAAAAAATTTGGCACGAGTTTTTCGAAATGTAGATACTTTTTTATAACATAAAAATAAATATCTATTTAAAGTTGAATATTTAAAAAACGTGTTCTATTTTTTTTTATTGCGTTGGAATATTTTTAATAAAATGTATAAAATAAAAAATATTGGCTTTGTAAGCTTTACAGATGTACGGTAGAAAAAAAAAAAAGTGTTGAATGAAAACCAGGTCATTCCCAGATCGTTTTGGATCAATTAAGGTAGGATCTAGGTAGCGGAAGTAGGCTCTGCCGCATCAAGTGGGTAGACAGTGAACTCGGCGCGGCATCGTTTACGAACCATATTCCAAGGCTACCTTATTTCTCTATCTCGCTTATATAGTATATTTTAGTTCTCTTTCTCTCGAGCGCTGTCTCAATTAAAATTATACAGCCCTGACACGACCTTTTATCGTGTAATCGTAGCGTCATAAAATGTTTAACTCTCGTATTGTACGCTGAAATTTTATCTAAATATTCGTACCTGGAAATTTTTCTTTTCAACTTGCAGTAAATGTTTGTTTTTTTTTTAACGTAATTATCGGCTGACAGGTATGAGAGGCACTGACTTGTCGTGACGATAGGAAAATTCTTTTGGGGGTATATATGGGGCATCCCAAGTCAATTCACTTGGCTATCGGTCTGACCTTCTCGGATTGAGTTGACGAATTTTTTTTTTTTTGGCATATTTTGGTCGAAAAAAAGAGGATACTTTTTTCAGATTTTTATCAATTGTTTTATACTTTAAAATAATTTTCTTCCATAACTTTTGAGTAAAAATTAATTTAGAACAGGTTTTAAATTCTGAATTTTTTTTTCATGAAATCTAGAACTGAAAACAAGTATTTCCACCGTTGTTCAAGAGCGGGCCGAGAATAAGTTCTATTTTTTTTTTAATTTAAGAAAGAAAAAAAAAATTTCGATATTTTGAAACTCTTCGAAATTTATTTTTACTCAAAAAATATGGAAAAAATTGTTTTGTAGGGTAAAACAAGTGCTAAAAATCTGAAAAAAAAAATCCTCTTTTTTTGGATCGAAATATGCCAAAAAAAAATTCGTCAACTGAATCCGAGAGGCTCAGCCCGATGGCCAAGTGAAATGACTTGGAATGCTCCATATTTATTCGTCTCGTGAAGTTTTAATAATCGATCAAACACAGCCGAAGCTGAAAATATTCTGCAAACGTGTGCGTGGTTCGTCGCAGATAATATCAAACACGAGGAAGGTCACAAAAGCGTCACCAACAGCTTGACAAGCGTTGGGGCCAGGATAAGACATAATGAAATATGAAATCGTGCGGCGCCGTGCGATAAGGAAATAATTAAAATTGTGAGTCTCTCTCTCTAATGTTGGGATTCCTAAAAAAAATCCCAAAAGATTCATTAAAACAGGAATAGAAAATTTAAAAAATATGCTCTGAAAAACCGGATATTAAAGGCCATATCTGAGATAAAAACCTGATAGTCATGATTATTTACGTTGATCAAGGAGACCTAAAAATTAAAATTTTCTGTATAATATTTTTCTTCCAGCCAACTATTAAATATTGTAAAAAAATTTTCTATTTTATTATTTTTTTTTTTAATGCGTGATCCAGAAAAAAAGGTTCCATTTAATTCTATGACGTCTCATTTTTTATGTGAATGACATTCTACACCTGTTGAAAGAGGAAAATTGTTGTCAAGGTCAAAGATATTTCCAGTTTATTGCTTATTTAATAAGTTTGCACGAATATACCTGTATAAGAACTAAATTTCCGACGATCATGGACCATTGTTGCTTAGGGGCGTCCATGTGGCCAAGATTCGCTTGGGTCGAGAGCCTCGAGGCGAGGGTCATCTCCAGATTGCCCTTTAGACCCAGCAAAGCTGGCACGAGGATCATCAGCTCTTTTACACTGTCAAATACGACCCAATGCTGTAAATCAAAAAGTTAAGGATTAGTAAATTGTTCAACAGGAGAATTCCCAGCGAAAACTACATACGCAACATTTTTTTTAAAAATCGTAGATTTTTTTTTTCAATGGAAAATATATGAACGAATTTAACTATTACATTTTGTCTTATTCGAATTTGGACATTTTTTTTTTACATGAACAGAACATCTTTTAAAAAAAGTCGCATATACAAAATAAAAAATATGAAACACAATAGAAAAGAAATATTTTTGAATATAAAAAAACAAGACATATTCTTTTTTTTCTCAATTCTTTTAGAATCATTGTAAATAACTTAAAAAAATTGAAAAGATATTTTTTTTACAATACAAAAATGAATAAATAAATTTCAATACGCAAAGTGAATTTAAAGTTGAATGTTTAAAAAAATGGACCCTACTTTTTTTTTTTTTTTTTTTTTCTATCCGTGCAATATTTTCCTCTGGCTCAGGGCTAAGACTCTGTCGAATTGTGACGAAGGGGTAATGAAGAACTCACTTGAACCTCGTCGAGAACTAGGCCAGCGCCGACCATACCGAGACCGGCAACGAGAAATGGTATGAAGACCTGAATGGTTATAGCTAAGTAGGACTCGACGGGTTCCTCCTCGTCGCCGGCGCTGCAGAGCTTACTCTCGGCAACGACGTCGGGCAAACGTCCACCGTCACCAGCAGCATCGTCGAGAATCGTCACCTCGAGATACTCGTCCGCAGCCAGACCGGACAAGGTCGAGGTCAGCGGTGTCGACGCCGGCCCCGTTTCGGAGACGGTACGCGACCGGCCACCGGTCGGTGTCATCCTGCACGAGTTCCGCTTGCTGCTCGGCAGCAAAGCTTCCTTACATGGCCCACTGTCAACAAACACCAATATTATTAGTTTTTTTTTTTTTTTTTTTTTAAACAAGTTTTTTATTTCTTCATATATTGGAAAACATTTTTGGTCATATTAATATTTTTGAAAAAAATATATAATTAATATTTGTAATCGATTGATAATTAATTTAATATAATAATAAAATTTCATTATTTTTTAATGATTAATGAAAATAATTTTATTGGATTAATGACGAATTTAATTAAATTCAATTAATGTAGATAAGTTTCTAACGATTAATAAAAATAATTCTATTGGATTAATGGCGAATTTAATTAAATTCAATTAATGTAGATAATTTTCTAACGATTAATGAATATAATTTTATTGTATTAATGAGGAATTTAATTAAATTAATTCGATGTAGATAATTTTCTAACGATTAATAAAAATAATTCTATTGGATTAATTAGTTCTATTAATACACATAATTTTTTTTTTATGTTTATGCTGAAAATCTATTTATCACATTTTTAATTGTTTTTATGTTGAGTCTTCTGGATGAAAAAAAAAAAGTAGTCATTTCAGCCTAAATTACAAGAAATACATCAAAAATCGATCCAATTAATATAATAATTATTTTTTAAAAATCAATACAATAATTTTTGTTAAGTGAACATTTTGGCACTCAACATTTTGTATAAATCACATTTAACGAAAAACAAAAATTCTCAATGAAATTTCGGTCCAATATGCTCAAAAAAAGTGCCACTGTATCAGGATGTGAAAATACGAGTTTATGTCGAACCAAATTAAATTCATTTACTATGAATAACTTTGTTTTATTATTTTTTTTAATGTTGATCCTGAGAATCTTGTAATTAATCAAATTTTTTATTACTTTTATATTTAGTCTTTTGGATGAAAAAAAAAAAATTTAGTCATATCATCCTGAATTTCAAGAAACACATTTTAAAAAATCAAAATTAAATTAAATCCAATTAATATCACAATAATTAAAAAAAGAAGATAACTAAAAATTTTGTTGTATCAACACTTTAGCACCCAACATTTTTTTTAAATCACATTTAAAAAAAAAAAATTATCACACATTACATTTAGCGTAAAAAAAAAAAAAATTCTCAATGAAATTTCAGTCCAATATATAAAAAAAAAAAAAACAAAAAAATGCCACTGCATCAGAGTGTGAAATACGTGTTTATTAATGTCATTCTCACGATTTTGCATTAAAACATACTCCTCGAATTTGACGCTCCACGTTTGCTGAAGTTCTTTATGCGCGGAAACTTTTGCATTATTATTGCTATTAATATTATTATCCGGAAGCTGTTGATGGTTGGTCTGACCGTTCAACATTCTATTATCATACTGAAAGTTTCGCGTCTCTCCTCGTTATCAATATATAGAAGCAGTAATTCACTCTCTTTATTGAACATCAAAAAAAAAAAATTAAAAAAAAAAAAAAACAAAAAAAATATGATAACGAAAACCCGTGACGACGACGCGATTTGCTGGTTATTTAAGAATCTTCGCAAACAGGTGGAACGTATTGCGTAAGAGCTGAATGAAACGTGAGAGGGGGGGGGGGACTGCCTATCTTAAATACGATCTTTCTCGCTCGCGTTGCCTTTAAATTGATTGTAAATCACAGTTGAATACGACGAATACCTGATTCTCCGTTGGGGCTGCAACGATCGATCGAATCGTATATAGGAAAAACTTGCACTTGTTCACCAGTTATAAGTATCTAAAACCGACTGCAGTATCGCATTTCGTCCCACTGACCATGAATCAGCGCAGCACGTGGCAAGGTTTGCACTAGCTCTCGCAATCGCTCGATCAATATCCGAGCCCTTTTTTTTAAGCATGCTGCACTGAATGCAATATCGCTGAGTGCATTGTTGCATATATTTGAGAATCGATCGGTTATAATTTTCGTGGTAGAAATCAATTCGATTGAAAATGATATTCAATTGGGAGAAGGTCTTCTGGGGTATTTTTAGCTCAGTTGTAAATTAAAATAAAGGTTTTTAAAAATTTTTCTTTAAATTTAATTAAATTATATTTTCTAACAATTTTTTTTTAATTTAATTAAATTGCATTTTCTGAAAACTTTCTTTAAATTTAATTTTCTAAAAATTTTCTTTAAATTAAATTTTTTAAAAAATTTTCTTTAAATTAAATTTTCTAAAAATTTTCTTTAAATTAAATTTTCTAAAAATTTTCTTTAAATTAAATTTTCTAAAAATTTTCTTTAAATTAAATTTTCTAAAAATTTTCTTTAAATTAAATTTTCTAAATTTTTCTTTAAATTAAATTTTCTAAATTTTTCTTTAGATTAAATTTTTTTTTAAATTTTCTTTAAATTAAATTTTCTAAATTTTTTCTTTAAATTTAATAAAATAAAATTTAAAATTCGTGTTAGGAATCAATTCAATTGAAAATTCTCGTCTTATTAGAAAAAGCTTCTGGATTTTTTTTTAGCTAACCAGTTTATGTGTACAAGCTTCCATTAATTGTAATCAAATTAATTATTAATTAATTAATTTCTAATATCACTATAAATTAAATTGTATATATCAGTTTGGGTGTAAAAATGTTCATTAACTGTAATTGTCAATATATTTGAGAATGGCCACAATTTCAACAAAATTGAATACAAATTTTTTTTGTAGTGCAAAATTACAGTATTAAAAATATTTAAAAATTTGAAAAATTGTATTCATTAGCTGGTATGAAATTTAATATTTATAATGACAAAGCAATACGCAAAGTTTTTACAAGAAATTTTTAAAAAAATTATAAATGCTCCAAAATACTATTATACTCCAATATTTTTAATTCGTAGCGAATATACGAGAAATTTCTGGTGTAACTGGTGTCACAAACTTTTAAATCATTTGCTGAATACAAAAATGCATTGTTGTATAAAATTTAAAAGCCTGCGCCAATTTTCACAACATTCAATAACAAATTTCGTTGAACAAGTTATTAATTATTTAAAATTCAAATCGCTATAAAATCTAATAGTTTTGTGGATTTTTTCAAACAAAATTTTTCACAAAATCCAAAACATCATAAAATACCACTTCGTGAATCAATCTTTAGCACCAAAAAAAAAAGACTGAAAACGAAGCTTTCATTATAAAGAAACAATAATAAAAGAAATATTTATACAATAATTAAAATAATAATAATTCACGATGAATAATCAAAAAAAAAAAAAGAAACAATAATAGAACAAAAATTTATACAATAATTAAAATAATAATAATTCAAGTCGAATAATTGAAATAAAAAAAATCCTTAAAAAATTATAAATTACTGAGTCACAACTGCCCTAAAAAAATATATTTCAAACAAAAAAATATTTTTATTTAAATTAATTATACTTAAAATAGTGACTTCTCATCTCTACGAACCTCCGCAAAATGCTTCAACCCCGTCTGGATTTAGTGTTTTCCTCTTTTTTTTTTTTTAATTTTTCTTCGACTCGAAAAAAGCACTCGCTAGAATTTTCGTGACAGTGTCAACAGGCGTTCGTTTACCAAAATTCGTAAAGTCGCCTCAGTGTTCCAACGGATGATCCTGCCTTCGCTCCGGTTATCATTATTTTTTTTTTTTTTTTTTTTTTAATTGTTCACGATAGCCGAGGTCGAGCATCGATGTTGAATCTCCGCGGAGGCCACGTGCGAGGCCGACTCCTTTTGCGGTTACATCGCGACTGAAACGCGGACGAAACGTTTTCTCGTATCGACACCGTTATTCAGCAGACACAACCTGCAGCGGGTTAAGAGTTGCACCCCCGACAGTTCGGCGGGTCGTCAGCTCGCAGGCGCGAGCTTATCGATTATACGCTCGTGACGTTCGCTATGGGGAATATATATATGTATATAAGGCATTCCAAACGAAGTGCCCCCCACACCCCTATTTCGTGATGTCACAAAAAAAAAAAAAAGTTTCTAATTATTTTTCTACGATGATCTAGAATATCTGGGACATGTCGAAATTTTTCAAGATTTTTGTTATTTCATATTTTATCGAAAATTATAATCGATTTTTGATTTTAGTGTTTTTTTTTGTATTCGATTTGCTGCATTTAAAAAAATAAATAAAAAAATGTTGAAACATTAAAATGTAGATGTGATGTTACAGAAAAAAAAAATTTCTAATTTATTTCTACGATGATCTGGAATATCTGGAACATGTCGAAATTTTTCAAGATTTTTGTTATTTCATATTTTATCGAAAATTATAAATGATTTTTGATTTTAGTGTTTTTTTTGTATTCGATTTGCTGCATTTAAAAAAAAACTAAAAAAATGTTGAAACATTAAAATGTAGATGTGATGTCACAGAAAAAAAAATTTTCTAATTTTTTTCTACGATGATTTAGAATATCTGGGACATGTCGAAATTTTTCAAGATTTTTGTTATTTCATATTTTATCGAAAATTATAAAAGATTTTTGATGTTAGTGTTTTTTTTTGTATTCGACTTGCTGCATTTAAAAAAAAAAAAAATGTTGAAACATTAAAATGTAGATGTAATGTTACAGAAAAAAAAAAATTTCTAATTTTTTTCTATGATCTAGAATATCTAGAACATGTCGAAATTTTTCAAGATTTTTGTTGTCTCACATTTCATCAGGAAAATTCGTAACATCGATTTATGGAAATTTTCTATATTTTCAAACATTTCATCAAGAATAAATTTCTGATAATTTTTAATAAGAATAAAAAAAAATGTGTGGTAAAAATATTGTCAGTCTATTGATTTAAATTATTCGTGTAATAATAATAATAAAAATTGTTGAATTTTTAAAATCGTTTCACTACTTCTGTAATCCTGTGAAAAAAAAAAATGCATTTCGAAGAGATTTAGAAAATTTCGTATTGTCAACTATTGGAGCTGATAAATTTTACCGTTTAAATAAACAGTTTAATAAAATTTAATTGAATGAAAATTGCTTTGAACGAGGAAGCGGTTTTCCACAGATTCGAGAATACGTGCGTCATCGAGAGATTTACTTAAAACAGTGTGGGAGAGAAAAGCTCGGGCACGTGTACTAAACGTGGGTTTACTCTCAGCATAATACGAAATGTATTGTTTCGTGTTTCAATAGCTTTCAGTATTGTAACCGATACATTTATTCGATGAGAAAGCAAAATGGCCATTTAACCTTATCAAATGCTTCTCAATGGACAACATTTATAACGTTAATATCTGCAATAAAAAGGACTATAAAGTTTATGTAACTTAAGGAGGGTAAAAGTTGACTAAAGTATTTTTCAATTATTCAGCATAATATTTTTAGGTTCTTAATTATAATTTCAACAAAAAAATGTAAAAGCTGGTCTTCATTAATAAAAAATAGTATATTACGATACGAGTGCGAAAAAAATTTTAACTGGCGAGCGTGAATTTGCAGCACAAGCCAAAGGCGAGTGTCGCAATGACACGAGTTGAGAAAAAATTGTAGCGTGCGAGAAGTAGATACTCTTCTCGCACGCTTCACTTTGCCCAGCGTGCGAGAAGTCGCACTTATCGCACTAGTGACATAAAGTTGTATACAAAATTGAGAAACTTTTTCCCGACTCGTTGGAATCACACGATTTGGGAAAAAGTTTCATCGCACTCGTATCGTAATGTACTATTATTTCACGAGTGCGAGAAGCAGGCATTTCTCGCACCGCGTGGCATAATAATAGATTACGATACGACTTCGATCAAACTTCGTTTAGACGATTGTTGCAATTACACCAGATGAGAAAAAGTTTATCGCACGAGTTTCGCACACTATTTTATTTCACGAGTGCGCGAAGTAAGCACTTCTCGCACCGCGTGGCATAATAGTACATTACGATACGACTTTGATCGAAAAACTTTTTTGTTTACGAGTGTTGCAATCACACCAGTTGAGAAAAAGTTTCTCGCACGAGTTTCGCATACTATTTTATTTCACGAGTGCGAGAAGTAAGCACTTCTCGCACCGCGTGGCATAAAGATAATTTTACACACATATTAAAAAAAAAAAAAAATGATTTCCTCACAATTTGAGATATTTTAAACACTCAGGCATAAAAATAAATAGAACATTTTGTTCCTTTCGACATTAAAAAGCATTCTCTATAAGAAGCAAAAAAATTACAGAGACGTTATTTATTAAACTCTAATGCTTTGAAACTTACAGAATGTCGAGGAAATATGAGAATTTGTAATTTATCGAAGGCAACACTCTTTTTTTTGTTTTTTACAGCTCTAAACCGCAGTCCATTTTATCGAATTACATACAGTCGTGTATGTACTATGACTCGTCTTTAAACTAACCGCAATTCGAAATTCTATCCTTGTATTGAAACTCACGTGTCGGTGATAGGATATCGAAAAGTGTGAATAAAATTAGCTTGAAAAGCCGCGATTCGTAACTAATGTACTAAACGCTGACCTCCGGCTTGTAATTTCCTACATCCGCTTGTTATTTATTATTCACACCTCGTGTAGAATACGAACTCTACTATGGCTTCAAAAGCAGAATTAAAAAAAATCATTTCTCATAAAGACCAAGATTGTGCAACAGAAACCTCATGTCAATGACACTTAAGATAATAAGATTAAAGATACTATTTTAAGTTCATAACTGTCTTCTGATTTCGCCCACATAAAAAAAATAAAAGGAAACATATTTATATATGCGTAATTCCCTGTCAAATTCCCAAAGATTTTTCACAATTAATCAGATTTTCTTCCAAGATTAAATATTTTGTGGAAATTTTTAAATCCATCATTTTCGAAAAACTTTTTTTTAAATAAATACAAAATATATCGAGAATGAAAAGTCACCGAAAATAAAAAAAAATTGCTTATAATATTGAAATTTTAAATTGGCTTTTTATTTCAATTTTAATTCATTTTTTTTACGAAGAAAAAAAAATGTTGCGAAGTAAAACTTTGCACATTGCTTCTTCATATAGAATTTCTTAAAATTGTAAAAGTTGTCAAGAACTTTGAGCTTTTTCATTTTTCACAAAACGACCCTCCAAATGAGCAAGATTTTTTTTTTATCAATATTGGCTTTCTGAGATAAAAATCTAAAAAAAAAAAGGAAACATTTGTATATGCGTCATTCTCTGTCAAATTCTCAGCTTTTTTTTCTAACCCTCCCAAAATTTTTTCACAATTAATCAGATTTTCTTCCAAGATGAAATAGTTCCTGGAAATGTTTAAATCCATCATTTTCGAAAAACTCTTTTTTTTAATAAATAAAAAATATATCGAGAATCAAAAGTCACCGAAAATAAAAAAATTGCTTAAAACATTGAAATTTTAAATTAGCTTTTTATTTCAATTTTAATTAATTTTTACCAAAAAAATTAAAATGTTACAAAGTAAAACTTTGCACATTGCTTCTTCCCATAAAAGTTCCTAAAATTATAAAAGTTGTCAAGAACTTTGAGCATTTTCATTTTTCACAAAACGACCCTCCTAATGAGCAAGATGTTTTTTTTTATCAATATTGGCTTTCTCATAGAGGAAGCTTTCTGACATAAAAATTTAAAAAAAAAATTCTTCAAGCCAAAGCTTTTTAATATCCACGAGGAAAGAAAATAAAAATCGATCCTCGACTTATCGTTGCCTGAATGTGACCTAGATCACCGAATCCTTGTACGCATTTGAGAATTATCCAACAATCAAATAACATAATATCAAAATGGATCGACTGACACAATATACACTCGGAGAGTTGGGGCTATATAGATATTCACAAATGTATCCACGTTATATACGTTCTCCAGAGTGTGTGTATGTGTGTGTGTCTGTATAAAACTAGCGGTTGGATATTAAGCTCAGTGTGACGGTGGTGTGACGACCGCGGCACCGGAGCAATTTGTATTCTGGTAACTTCTGGACTAGGTCACATCTATGGAGGCCCACTTTTCTGATTACACGCGGTTAAACGTTTGCATTTCGCTATCGCGAGTGTGTGTCAGAGAACGGAACGGACACGTTCACTATACGGGATCCGAATTGAGCTTGCGGGAGATCAAAAACGTCATAAGAGCGCAGATTTTATATTCCACTGCACCTAGTTCAAGCTAATATACCTATATTAAGGTCTGTTGAAATTAAACTTTCGTAAAAAAAAAAAAAAAAAAAAAAAACATACACACAAAAAGTCCTCTTCCAGCTCTTAAAATTTTAGTTTTCGACTTAAAGACATTCCCAGCAGAAGTAGAGAAAAATTTTCTATGATTCATATGTGTGGGGAAAAAAAAAACGAATTTTTGGCTAAAAAAAATGATAAGCAGGCCAATAGTAAAGGAATTTTTGCTTAAATAATCTCAAATTAGGCCTTTTTATTAATGGTTATTTAAAGAGTATTATGAAATAAATTATGTATACATTGGAACTTTTTTGCTTTTAATTCTAAAAATCGTGTGTTGCATACTAAAATTTTCTAGCTGCTGCCCATCGTAAAATTACTATTTTTTTTATATTTTTTATATTTTTTTTTTTTTTGTTGAAGAAGGTCGAAAAAAATAGAAGGGAACGCAGGTCCACTTTAGCTCGGTTACCAAAAATTTTTATTTTTGAGAAAAGGTTTTTCAGAATTTTTGCAAATTTTTTTAATGTGTCGTTCAGTAATTAAAAAAAAAATCGTAGATAATTAAAAATGTGTAAATTTTGTTTTTTTTTAAATTAGTGCTTTTTAGTGTTTTGTCAATGATATACAAAATTGCGGACCCAATCGGAAGGGTCGAGGGTCCAGACCCAGATCGAAACCAGGTGGAATCCCCCAAAATTTTCTAGTGACTCCATTTCAGAATCCAGACTTTTATTTAGTAATCGTCTCTGTAACGTGCAAAGCACATGACTTATTTTTTTTAAACACATGACTAAGCAAATTGTGCTTTTTAAAAAAATCATTTGAACGCTATTATTTTTTTCAGATAATTTTAAATCAGATAAAAAAATATTTATTTTCTCCAAAGGAATGTATTTTTTTTTTTAGTTAAAAAAAAAAACCAGAAATAATACAAAATACAAAAATTCGAAATACACTTTGTTTTTTAAGCTGTATTTCGAAAATATAAAAAAATAAATTTTTTTGCTTGACTTGAAAAACGTAGGAATTTTTTCACATTTTTTGTTATTCCATATTCCAGTCATTGAAAATCCCTAAAAATCAAATCGGAGTATTTTAGAAAAAATCTTGTTGAAAAGTGTGCTCAAAATCCAAAATTTCATGTTGTTACGATTTTTTTTTAATCAGCCGTAGTATTACCGTTAAAAAATAAACAATGATTATTTTGAGAAATGTTTAATAGCTGTAATATCGAAATAAAAAAATCTGAAAAAAGATTCCTGAACCAAACCAAAATCCTAAATAAATTTGAGGACGTTTTGTTCACATACAAAATTGGGGTGGGTGGATTTTATCTTACAATATTAATTTAATTTTATTGAAAAATGTCGTTTAGAAAAAATTAAAAAAAAAAAACGAAAATTCCATCTCTGAATTTTTTTTATAAAATCTACATTTTTTTATCAATGTTAAAAAAAATAATAATTTAATGGAATTGACGAATTTAATGGAATGAGTGCAACTTAAGTTTTTTTTTTTTTTTATTTGAGTACTTATGTAAATTTTTTAAGTTTTTATTTTTAAATGTATTTTGCATCCTCCCTTAAAGTATGGAATTTCAAAGGGAGGGTGTTGAAAGTGAGCACAACCAAACTTACCGGTCTCAGTGACGAGATCAGATCTTGGTGTGTATTCGAAATAAATACAAAGAGGATTCTCGAACGAATTGGTTTTCTATTGTTTCTACGAGAGCAGCATCAAGTGCACAACGAGTGACACTCTTTTAGACAGCGAGCTGCCAACATGCCGCACAAGCACGTGGTGTGTCGGCCCCTCGACATAGCTCACGCTGTAACGCCACCGTTGTGCAATTGGCAATCGTTTATTTTTAGTTCGAACATTCTTTGCTTTGAGAACGAACACACCAAGAGAAAAAAAAAATAATATGTGGTCGTTAAGAGATTAACGAAAAAACCATAACGATTTTTTTTTTCAGCTACCGTTGCTACATAATAATTTATAAAATTTAATTAGCGGTACTTTTTTTAAGGGACTTTACAGAACGTGTCAAATATTTTACTCGTTACAAAATTTTACAGAACGTTACATTATAAACGAATGGTACGTAGAAAAAAAAAAAAATTATCAAAATCAAAAATGAAATTAAAAAATTTGTAAACTTGTATTTTTCTTTGGCAAAATATTTGTTCTTGCTTTTGCAAAAAAATGTTAATTTGAGAACTTTCGCGAAATATTTTGTTTTATTCGTAGGAAAGAAAAAATTAAATTTGAGAAATTTTACAAAATATAGTTTTTTTTCTATTTGTAAAAAAAAATAGTTTGCATCCTTTTTTCATTCCTTTTTCTCGCTAAAAAAATCACAACATGGAATACATTTCTTTTTAAATCCATATTTTTTCAAATTTAAAGCACAGAAAAAAGGAAACTGCAATTATATTCAAAAATCTTTCTTTTAAATGCATCACTACTCGTCAATATTTCCCAAAATCTTTACATTAAAATTTGACAAAAAATTGACAAATTTCCAAATTTGGTCACTAAAGTTTAAAAAATAAGATTCTCAGTCTCACATTCTCTAAAAAAATATAAAAAAGAGATTAAGACTAAAAAAAAAAAATCGAATATTTCTACCAATCTCATAAAACCCACAAACCCCAATTGCATAATTTTAACAGCAATCCAATCATCGATAATATAACATAAAAAACAGATAGGAAAACATGAGACAGACGACAAAATCATCATCCTAATCATCATCATCGACGTTGGCCACAGATGCGAACTTGACCCTTGCGAGAGATCGCCCATACAACCGACACACACACACACACACACACACACACTGCTCGCTTAACTTTGACATTGACTGCACCGCGACGTCCGCATCCGTATATGAGCAAGCTTTGACCACTGCGTTTAAATGGAATTGTGTAACTAAAAGGCGCATATTCCACGTTTATTCAAATTCACGACAATTTACTCTGCCGGTAATTGTAACGATAAACGAGGGCGTCAGCCACGTGTGCGTCAGACAGAGAATAGAAAAAGCGTACAATAAAACTTTGCTCGCTTTTAAACATTGTCATCTCGTCTCTGAAGAAATCACAATCCCATTTTTTTTTCTTTTTTTTTCTTTTTTTTTTTTCTTTTTTTTTTTTTTTGTCAACCATCCAACACGCGATATTATCGTCGTTCTCTCGCGTCGAGAGACGAACGTGCGAGAGAACGACCGCTCGCTGAGACATTTAAACCGGGAAGCGGGAGTATGCCAAGCCGGCTGATCCGTTCCTGCCGCTACTACTGATTGCTTAAATGCCTAATATGCGAAGCAAACGCTCCGGTAACACGCGTCGTTGACGAAAGACAACGATGTACCGAGAGGATTGTGCGACTCTCTGTGTGTGTACTGGTGTTGCAAAAGCATATCGTCTCGTGCGCCTCTCGTTTAGACTTAGAGGCTCACTTTTGAGTGCACATATACTCGTGTAATTGACATTGCTACTGGTGTTTCAGGGCCGTTTCCAGACAAACTCGAGCCGAGCTGAACGTGGCGAACGCTACCACTACGTGTGCAAGCACGTGGAAGTTCAGCTCAGCGAGAGTTCCGGAGGTAAAATGCACAGTCAATGAACAGGTGATTAATTTTGCTTTTGCTTTTTTTTTTTTTTGCAGACGGATCTTTTTTTTTATGGTGTCGAATTTTTTTTTAACCAAAAATATTTATTTTCTATTTGTTTGTATTTTTTTTATTGTTTTTTGGATGTATAAATTATTGAGACAGGCAAGTTAAGTTTGAGAAGTTTTGCTTTTTTGATTTTCAATTCTTGACTCGTCCAATTTGTTTCAATGCGTTGGCAATATTTTTTTTTTTTCTATGTGTAATTTTGTCGAAAAGTGGTTTTTTCATTTTTTTTTTTTTTTGGTAGACGAATCTTTTTTTGTCGCATTAAATGATAGCTATGCTGTCGAATTTTTTTTTTTAAACAAAAATATTTATTTTCTTATGAAAAAGAAATGGTTTATCGAAAAATATCGACGTATTTGTTGGTTTTTTTTTTTTTTTCTATGTATAATTTTGTCAAAAAGTGGTTTTTTCATTTTTTTTTTTGGTAGACGGATCTTTTTTTTATCGCACAAAATGATAATTATGGTGTCGGATTTTTTTTTTAACCAAAAATATTTATTTTTTTACGAATAAATAAAATTAGGTAATTAAAAAAAAAAAAATACAGCTAGAAAACATTTTTTTTTTAAACTATTTTTTGTCAACCTACAAAAATTTAAGTACATATATAAATCTTAGTTAGATTTTTTGTTAACTATCGAAAAATCGATGTAAACGTTTTCACAATTTTTCTTGTTAATGTCAAAATATTTCAAGAGTCTAATAATCGCGGTACTAAATTTTACATCGAACTTTTCGCGAAGACTCATTTGCATAAGTAAACAGGTGTGAAAAATTGAAGGCGCACATGACTCCGGCGAAAAATCCAGTTTCTATCAGATTTTAATGAGCGCAAAAAAAAAGAGCGTGGAAAGGAATTAAAAAAAAATATTGAAATTAATTTTTCGATACTAGAAGCTATTGTGCAACGAATGCTCTATTATCCGCAATATATATAAGCGCACTTTAAACACACAAACATTGCAATCTTCAGTGCCATATATATTTCATTTCGTAGACGTAGAAAATTTATGATTATTCCTCGTGATCCTTATTTTACGTCGATCTTCGAATTATCAGAAAATTTTCCAACAGGAAAAAAAAATACCAAAAATTTGTTAAATTAACAAATAACGCCAATTTGTCGTTAAATATGACATTAACTTATGTCAAACAAAAAATATCTAATCAAAAGTAATTTTTTTAAATATATTTTTTAATAATTTTTTTATATATATTTTTTAATAATTTTTTTAAATATATTTTTTAATAATTTTTATTAAAATAATTTTTAAAAACTTGGAGTCTAAAGCAATTAAATTGTATAATTATTAATTACATTTCTAATTGTCTTCGGTTTTACATTTTTATTCGAAGAAAAAAAAAAATGATAGCTTTTGCACTCAACACAAAAAGGCACAAAATTGGGGTACAAATTAGAAAAAAAAAATGAGTTCTTCAAATACTGATTTTTAAAAGATGAATTAAAAACTTTTTACAAAAATTAAATTTACTGAATTTTCAATTTATATTAAAATTAATTTAAATAAAAAAATGATTATTAAAAGTAAAATTGATGTAAGATATTATTTAATTTAAATAAAAAATGAAAAAATGATTATTAAAAGAAAAGATTGATGTGGTAAATATTATTTACTGACCGTAAGGACCTTAAGGACGTGCTGGTAATCCGCGAATTCATATTAGATCCTTTCTCAATAATCTGACGATTATCCATATTTTATTTTCTCTCGTCTCTTTTTAATTTTAACTAAACGTTCACGATTATTCCAATGTTTGTTTGTTTAAAATTATAGATCACTGCCAAAAGATACAGTAAAAATGTTTGTCAGTTTCAGGAATTAATTGCGTCTGCCCTAACCGGACCTTTACTACTTGCATTTCCACTTGCACCGAACGTCCTATACATTTCTGTATTAATAATATATATATATATATATATATATTAAAATCACATGAATTTTACCGTTACGTGCGACAGATGTAAAGAGCAAGAAGTGACTGATAGGCGGGTCTATGATATTATTTCAATATCGCGGTGAGATTATTTGATTTCTCTGGAACGGAATTCAAGATCAGATGTTTGAGTTACGATACGGAATTGTAAAGGCGAGACTATACGCAATACACAGCCTGAGAATCATATATGCATACACAGTACGTCTATCACGCACCGTACTCTTGATCACAGTACGCTAATAAATGCCACTTATATTTGGACAACGTATGAACACATCCTTTTCAATTTTTTTATTTTTTATATGGGGTATTCCATATAAACTATATTCGCCTTTTTATTGACATTTAAAAAAATTCTTTCATTTGGCCTAAAAATGAAAAAAATTGAATAACAATGAAATGAAGAATAAAAGCGATTTATTTTTTTTTGTGTAAGATATATGGGGTATTCCATATAGACTGTATTCCCCTTTTTATTGACATTTAAAAAAATTCTGTAATTTGGTCTAAAAATGAAAAAAAATTGAATAACAATTAAATGAAGAATAAAAGCAACTTATTTTTTTTATGTAGGATATATGGGGTATTCCATATAGACTGTATTCCCCTTTTTATTGACATTTAAAAAAATTCTTTCATTTGGTCTAAAAATGAAAAAAATTGAATAACAGTGAAATGAAGAATAAAAGCGACTCATTTTTGTTATGTAAGATATATGGGGTATTCCATATAGACTGTATTTTCCTTTTTATTGAGATTACAAAAAATTCTGTAATTTGGTCTAAAAATGGAAAAAATTGAATAACAATGAAATGAAGAATAAAAGCGACTTATTTTTTTTATGTAAGATATATGGGGTATTCCATATAGACTGTATTCCCCTTTTTAGTGATATTTAAAAAAATTCTTTTATTTGGTCTAAAAATGAAAAAAATTGAATAACAATGAAATGAAGAATAAAAGCAACTTATTTTTTTATGTAGGATATATGGGGTATTCCATATAGACTGTATTCCCCTTTTTATTGTTTAAAAAAAATTCTTTTATTTGGTCTAAAAATGAAAAAAATTGAATAACAATGAAATGAAGAATAAAAGCGATTTGTTTTTTTTTTTAGTAAGATATATGGGGTATTCCATATAAACTGTATTCTTCCCTTTTTATTGAATTTAAAAAAAATTCTTTTATTTGCATCACCTGCAATGGATTCAGAAGCATCGAGAGGAAGTGCAAAAAAACTTGGAAATTTAGAAAAATTATATTTTTAAGATAAATCGATGTTTGTATTTTATAATTTAAAAAAAAAATTAGGCTTCAAATTAATTTTAAAGACAATTAAACAAAAAATTGAAGTCATCATTAAAACGCTTTCTCATAATTAAAAAAAAAAAAAATGTTAAAAAGCTATTTTCGGCAAAAAAGATGACATTTTTATGAAAATAAACGCAAATTCGGCCTGAAAATGAGTTTCGTTTGTATGAAATACCCCATATGTACCCCAAGGCAACGTCGATTTTTTTATAATGATTATATTAATTTTATGTAATAATTGTGAAGCAGATTAAACGATAAAATGCCACAAGGAAATGCGTCTGATCAATTTAAGTAGATAATGCCACTCATAAATACACAGACACATATATACATATATATATATAAATCAATATATACCAATTGATCCGTTATCCGATCTTCGCTTATCTGCGCGTTCTAGTTCGCATAGATTTACACGTGCGCAACATTTTGCATTAATTACGTTATTATGATGAGGTCGCCGGGCTCGTGTATAAAGCAATGGCATCCATTACAACTCGTCAGGTTGACGGAAAATTTTTCCAAGTTAATACACGCTAAATATTGCTTCTATTTTTAGATGACGTTCGAGAGAGTTTGCACAAATGCCATATATTCGCGGACACTGAAAAAAAAACCCGATATCCAACCTTCACGACTTTAATCAAGACTTCGTTTTTTCTTTTTTTAATTCGATTTCATTGACTCATTCCTGTTAAATTTGTTTGGTTATCGATGATCTTTTTTATCGATCTGTAATTAAAAAAAAAACTTTCCAATGATTAAAATGAAAAAAATTCATCATAAAATCTCGTGATCCGTTACTGAACGGGTCGTTGAACTCTAATTACAGATTTTTCCAAAATCCTAAACTATTTGTATTTCGTAAAGTTTCTTTGTGGATTGTTTTTTATTATTCTTCGATACAATTTTTTAAATAAAAATATAATATAATATTGTTCATTTTTTTTTACTAATTTATTTTTATTTTTATTATTATTATTATTTTTATTATTATTATTATTCAAAATCAATGATCACCAACGACGTTTTTTTTTTAGGTTCATTTTTTATTTTCGTATCTTCAGATAAAAAAAAATATAAACAAAAGCCTGTTATTTTTAAGCAATAATTGTTTAAAAGTTTATCGGTGAATTCATAGCGCATTTTTCAACAAACAAAACGAGCTCTCACTCGTCAAGATCGACCAAAAATTACAGATTTTACTTTTCTAAAACTGCATAAAAACATGTCTCGACGTAAATTCAGTTTCTTTTGTTTTTTTTTTTTTTGTAAATTGTTACATTATTGAAACTTCAATCCACAAATTCGGCTTCCACCTGCTTTAATACTTAGTTACTTTTGGTAAATATGTCAAATTCTCGAAATTATGGCTACTCGACTGAGCTGGACAGCTGAAAAATCTTCTTAAAAAAATATACGAAAAAGATAGTGTTTGAAGGGTTGACAGCACTGATTGCGAAATAAAATACTCACACTGACCGTTAGTCAGCTGCAGCTCACTTTCCTCGGTCCGTGCGGTTTCATGGCTCTTTTTTAAAATTTATTTATTATACACACGTCTCGCAATAATGTTTTCTTTTTTTTTTTTTAGTGTTTCGGCATCGCGCACATTGACAAAAGAAAAAAAAACAAAACAAGACAAAAAACAGACGCCCTTAGCGTTGCACAAAACGTGAGAAATTTCGTAACAGCTTCGACGCGATTATCACTCGCAAAAAACCGTTACAAATCTCATAGACACAACAACAATAACACAATAACAACAACAACAAAAAAGGTCTTTAGACGAACGTCCGATACGACGTAAAATTCGTAACTCTCACACTCTCGTAAGCCCAGCCACAATAAATCACAGCATAAACTTGTACGTTGGGCATAATGACGAGTTGCAAAGTCTACGAGTCCGTGAAAAATCTCGCTTATTATTATTATATTCCATTCCACTGCACCGCGTCGAATGAATTCTTTTACTCTGTACAATCTCTTTACTGTAAATAAACAACAACAACAACAACAACAACAATAACAACAACGACAACAACAAAGTGATGTTTCACTCTCTCACAACCGCACAGAGTGAAAATAATCCTCAGCTTTCTGTTATTATCTCGTGAAAAATCGTCACCTCGAGAAAAACCGGCAGGAAAGCTTCGCAATTTAAAAAAAAAAACGTTACAGTTTGACCGCGAATTTAATTGGTCGGAGGGAAAATGAGTTTTGCGCGGGAAATTTTTTTCTTTGAATGAGAGGGGAAAGAGAGAAGGAGAGAGAGACAGAGGGAGAGAGAGAGAGAGAGAGAGATAAGAAATAGAGATAGAAAGATTCGTGTAGAGGTAACAAAATGACTGCGCGTCGAGGACACGAAGAGTTGGCACTGACAGTTGAAACTATTTCATTGACTGGTTTGTATATTGCTCTGGTGGTGGTGGTGGTGGTGGTTTGTGGTTGTGGTGGTGGTGGTGGTGGTTGTGTCGAGTTTGTGGGGCTGACTTAAAGCTTTATAGTGATCCGTGAGGTGATGGTGCTGCCTTGTGCTTTGCCTCTGTGGCTCTTCGGACAAATATACATGGCAAAGGATATATATATATATATATATATAGAGTAGCTCTCCATCGCGCATTGGTACGTACAGCAACGCTATGAATGGGGCACGTATTACACGTTCTGTTATTACGGGAGGTGAACGGGGGGGAGGTGTCGCTAAAGAGCGAGAGAGTGAGAGAGATTATGCGGCGCGATTACGAGGAACAGATAGAGAGAGAGAGAGGGAGACAGAGAGAGAGAGAGAAAGAACAAGAGGAACATGCATGGAAATGGAAAGATTGCGAGCGAGATGAGACACTCGAGTTTTATGTTACACGAGCGCAGGAGTCCCGCGATTTTATGCTTATATCATACATAGTATTTTTTGCTTCCTTGCAGGGAAAAAGTTTTTAAAAGATAAAAAGAAAGGAAAAAGAAATCGACATTTTATGTCAGGATAATTTTTTCGTTTAAGTTTCAAGGTAGAAGTGTGCGCGTTAATTCCGCATTTTTTTAAACCCTCGGAACATAGAGTCGACTATGAGAAACTATGAAAATTCGTGTAGATTTTTTTTATATAACAATTAGTATTAACAAATTTGTGCCTGTATGAATATTTCCCATTTTTGTTGAATAATTCTGTAAATATATCTCTGTTTAGTTGACAAAGGAAATACAGCGACTCTACAGAATCCGACTCTACACATCGCTGGTTCTACCCACCACCCGATTCTACACAGTACTGACTCTACACATCACCGACTCTACCGATTACTAACTCTGCCAATAATTGACTCTACACACCACCGACTCTATCTATCACTAACTCTGCCAATAATTGACTCTACACACCACCGACTCTACCGATCATTAACTCTGCCAATAATTGACTCTACACACCACCGACTCTACCGATCACTAACTCTGCCAATAACTGACTCTACCAATAATTGACTCTACACACCACCGACTCTACCGATCACTGACTCTACACACCACCGACTCTACCAATAACTGACTCTACACACCACCGACTCTACCGATCACTGACTCTACACACCACCGACTCTACCAATAACTGACTCTACACACCACCGACTCTACCAATAACTGACTCTACACATGTTTTAATTCAACGCATCTGCAACTCTACACATCCATCGATTCTCCGCTGCAACATTGTCACGAGGAAAATTCGTCTTGGTAATGCTCTACACAAATCGAAACTCTCCACGACGAAACTGTACAACTTAAATTACAATTTTTAACAGCTAAAACACGTGCAGCATTAATAGAGTTTCGCTTACCGTATTTTTTACAACATCTACATCCGCTGAGCGAATGTAGATTTTCTGGTATCCGAGAATATGGTTTTTTTTTACTGTTATGTATGAAACATCGGTAGGGTTTCATGGATCTATCACGGAGGGCACGATGTCGTTCGAGCGATCTTTCGTGATATTTCTAGTAATTTTATGTTTTTGTTATCTTATCTTGCGGATACATAGCCAATACCCTAAAAAAAAAAAATAAAAATAATTTTTCCGCGATAGTTGCGTGAAAAAAAAAACCTTAAATTTCTGGTATTCTTAATTCCCGTCCAGGGAATCCTATAATTTTTATAGTCTTCAGAGGGAGCAAAAATCGTTTTATCGATTTTTTTTTTTTTTTTTCGAAATAGACAGAAGAAATCGTAGTTTTAAGTATCAAAAAATTACATTTACGAAATTTTTTTTTCCGGCCTCTACAACCGCCCCTTTTCAGTTATTTACAACAAGAATCGAAACTCTTGCAGAAAAATCGTATTCCAAAAAAAAATGTCTAAAAATGTATAAATATTTTGGAATCAATAACCGAATGAATGAATTTAGGCGAATTGTGTACAGTCGTGAAATCATGTTGTAGAGTCTCGAGGATGTACGAGGGAGGCCCGAGAGGGAGATACACGGCTCTGAAACTGCGCCATACACGAGCACTTTGCTAGGTGTTAAAAGCCTTTACGCCTAAGCTGATATCACTCTATTAAACAGTTGAAAGACTATTGTGTATAATAATAGAGGGTTTACAGGGCGTGTAACGATCCTGTCGCGCATTTATCATAATAATATATCGCCCGCGCATATGCGTCATAATCCAACAATTCTCCAATCCAATACACGCGCAAATTCAAATTGTTTATCGTCGGCGAAAAAGCGCGCAATCGGATTATTTAAATTCGATTGGCAAGCAAATTTGTGGATGGGCGAATTTTCGCTTGAGAAACGGACACAAGCTATAATGGTAAAAATGTATTTTCCAATTGTTCGTCTTCTTTTTTTGTTTGTCGTTTCTTTTTTTTTTCGTTCTTGCTTACGGACTATTTATGTACATTATACATATTAGAAAATATTGGTTCCCCTCGACGATTCGCCAGCTTAATGGCATCACGCTATTAAGTATTCACACGATTTTTTTTAACATGTATAGATAAATCACAGCAAATATCAATGTTAAACTCCCTAAGACTATACAGTGTGGGTGTGCTGAAAGCTCGAGCGAGATGATTACGATTAGAGAGATAAAAAAAAAAAGACGCTTTATTTTGTTTGTTCAGCTGCTCGAGACTTTTGTTCTCTTGTTAAGATAAACTAAAAAATTGGCAGCATTGAAGTTGTACGAACACATTATTGGATACGTTGCTGAATTTTTTTTAACATTTTTTTTTATGTGTTCCATCGTACGGGATTGTTCCCCTATTACTGTCTCCAAATTCTCCTATTTTGCTTCTAAAACCCATTTTTTTTTTGTTTAAATAGTACAAATAATTTTCAGAGGAGTATATTTGTAAAAATTCAACTATGATTATCGGCTATTTGAATAAAATAAATGAAAAGTCGGCAGGATTAGCAGTTTCTTATTAAATGATTCGGAGATTTTTAATACGAAATTTGAACTTTTTTGTTGTCGATGAAAAATAAACAGAAAAAAAACCGGAGCAACTTTAGATTCTTTATAAACAAATTTTGTTAAATCATTTCTGCCTTTAATAATTGACGGAAATCTTTGTTTCAAAAATTTCGACGATCAGCTCAACCAAAAAGAAAGCGTTTTTTTTTTTAATCCATCCTAATAGAAGTTCAAATATTTACAATGGAACTTAGCAGGGCACCGTTCGAATGACTCTATTCTCACAAAATAATTTTCTCATAATTATTGTACAAAACATTTTACTTTCATAATGAAAAATAATTTTATATTAACATTTTTTTTTGATAAAAAAAAAACTCTATGACAGTATCAGAACGAAAATTTCAATATTTTTACATTCGTGTTTTGGTGCCCTTTTGGATATCCTAGTTACGTACTTTAAGTACCAATAACTATAACACAAAAAAAAAGGAGAAGAAAAAAAAGATGCTAGAACGCAATAATTAATTAAATATTCGTTGATTTTGATTTTGCAGCAAAAACATTTTTTCATCTACAGCAAATTAATTAAGTATTAAATATGATTAAATAAACTGGCACTTTTTTTTCTATGCATAAAGACTAAACTAAATTCCGCGAATACTGACTTGATATTTTTTTCGCTTTTCACATTATTGGATGGCATTGTTATTCGAAGAAAGGCAACAGCTCTTTTTTTCGTACGATTTTGAGAGTAGGAAAACAGAGAAAAAGGAAAAAAAAAGGTTTTTTGGTCCTAGGACATTCGACGCAGCGTCAGGTACAAAAGTGCTTCTACAGGTGCGTCAAAAGTGAGCAGAGTAAATTCTATTGGCTCTCGGGAATTTGACGCTCGATCAATTTTTCACTGAAATTAATACGATTAAATCGCTATATGGATCGTTGATCTCTCTCTCTAGAGAATTTTATCTAATGACGTGTATAAAGAGCGTGTGACGCGAATTTCGCGGTGCAAATAGATTGTAAATATTTTTGATGGGATGCTTTTGGGCGTGTTTCAATCGCCCACGTCGGAATCACCGTCGCCGATCGCGTACAAAATATGAAAAGCGATACCGAGCAACGCCGTACCTAGAAGATCACCTGCGGCGGTTAAGTAAGGAATCGCTGAACTGTCGGGATCCATTCCTTGAGTCCACATCCATACGACCATTAGCTGAGCGATGTAAAGCAGCAAAATTACCTAAAAATCCAAATATATTTGATATTTTCAAATTATGGAACAACAGATTTTAATTACGGTAGATGAAACTTAGGCAACTTATTATTTTTTTAAATTTTGTATTCAGGCATTCTCTGCCAATTTAGTAACTTTATTTATGTCTAATTGAGAGTACTTTTCGTGTTTTTTTTATAGATTGTTGAATCCAATGTTTTCCAAAATACGGTATTTTTTTTAAGCAACATATCTCCAAAATTGTTAGATATACAAAAAAAATCATTAGCAGAAAAATTGTAGTTTGGTCGTATTTTAGAAAAAAAAAAAATTTGTGAAATGATTCGATATCGTTGATTTTTTTAACAGTAAAAAGAAACAAGTAACGCTTTAAAATTATGTAGACTTTGTGATTAAATAAAAGTGGAGATTGTGGAAAAATATTTGTTTACAATGTTTGGCGAAAAATCAACGTTATTGGATTAATAAAATTATTCACAAAATTTAATTGGAATACCAATATAAAACTGCGAGTTTTATGGTGAAATATTTATTTCTGTAATTTCTAGTCATCGAGATTCGTTGATTTAAAAATATACATAATTTTTTGTAATATTGGATTTGATTTGAAGGGGAGGAAGTCAGGTCAAATTTACGGATATTCCACGACTAATATCTCATTTATTGGCTAATATTATTTAAATTTTAAAAAAATTGGATAATTAATAACTGGATAATTGGATAATTAATAATTTACCTGAAGAAGCGCTGCAAACAAGTAAACCACGATAAACGTGGCTGTGAAGGAAGTGTGGCCAGCCTGAAGATAACTGATAGTGTAACTAAATATCAAGTGGCCTGGAATGACCATCATGAGCAAAACCCTCGCAGTTCTCGCATGCCCACCTGAAATAATGAGTGACAAAGCAAAATTTCATTGAATTGCCAATAATTACAATTTTTTTTTACAGTTGTAAAGATCAAAAGATCAAGTGATATTTTACCTGGAGCCAAAAATGCATGAAACGGACTGACGCATACCGTCAACGGCTGATGCTGGACTCTGTTGTTTTGATCTTTGTGGAGAGAGGTAGAAATTCTACTGGCTTGCACGGCAGCCAAATTTCCACCCACGCCATTGATCACTAATTGAAATACCGCTATACCCTTGTAACTCGATATCGTGTAATCGAGTATCAAGCCACCGATACTGCTTATAAGCATCGCCGATATAACTGGCGACCATCCGTAATCGAGCACTTCCTTGGTAAAGGGATTTCTCGCTGCTATATAACCCCATATTGGAGTCGCGAGGATACAGAAAACTATAAGAGTCGGCGCTATCCAAGGTCGGCCACCTGAAAGTATTATTTTTAATTTTCAAATGAGTTTATCAATTTTTTTTTGTCTATTTATCGTAACTTTATAAAGAGCCTCACAAAAATAATATGTGAGGCTTAATTTGTTCTGAGTGTTTCTTAAAGAATTGATTTCGAGAAATAATAATTTTCTCATAATTGTCGTTTTTTAATTTCAATTTTTGTCTTTGAGAAACTATTGAAAAATCGCGAATTTTTAAATATATTTTCAAAAGAATGTTTTACATTACAAATAAGAATTTTAAACACTTTTACCGTTTTATAAAAACAGTCCTAAATAATTTTAAAAGCCGGAAGTTTCAAAATTGAGGGAAACTACTAAAAGAAAAAAAAATTAGATTTAAAAAAAAATCATACGTTTCATTTATATTTCATTATAAAATCTTTTTAAATCTATCGATTTTGTTAAACGATTTTTTTTCTACTAATTCACTAAATACTTTTCGCCATTATTAGAAATTTAATGAAATTAAATTAAATTTCACTTATTACAATTTTTCTCTTGTCTCAACTTCGAATCAATTTCTATCAAGAAAAAATATTTCTCGTGCAAATTAAAAGAAAAAGAAAAATTGCCTACAAAAATGCAGTATTAAGTTTAAAAAAAGCTTTTCTTTAAATGCAAGAATTTTATAATTTAACGTATATAAAAAAAAACAGAAAAAGAATTTTTTTTTACCTATGAAACTGTACAAAAGCGAAGCGATCCAGGAGAGTAAAGCCAGAGTCGTGAGATCTCCGAGTGAGGCTGCAATCGGAGTCGCGACATTGTCAGGATTGATGTTCATACGTCTCGACAAGAGGATAACAGCAACCATGATAAGGCCGAGTAGAAAACTAGCTACAGAGGCGGTGACCAAGGCGCTGGCGCAAAGCAAAAGTCCATGATGAATGTCGAAGTGAGCTTCGGGAACCCAACCGAGTATAACGGCTGCCAATGACGCCAATAATCCAACGACCATCGCTTGACACTGTATCAGAGCGAGATTTCCTATAATAAGTGTCCACTGCTGTTTCGGCGTGTCCATATGGCCGAGATTTGCTTGGGTCGACAGACGCGACGCCAACGTCATTTCTAAATTTCCTTTGAGGCCAAGAAGGGCAGGAACTAGAATATAAACCTCCGATACGACCTGATAAACTGGCCAGTGCTGAAAAAAAAAAAATGTCAAAATTTATTTGAAATCTGTAATTTTACAATTATTTTTTAGTCTCCGAAAAATAATAGTAAAATTCTTAAATGTTTCTTTCAAAATAATGTTAAATAAATGTAGGCAGAATTTACAGGAAAATAAGAGGTATTATTAATTCATGAATTTCAATTTGTTTCAAGAGATTTAAGACTTTATCGAATTTACAGAAAAAAAAAAGATGTGTTTTTTTTCTCACAGCGGTTTTTCTGATAAGGTAAACAAATCTTCATATCAGAATGTAAGAAATTGTAGAATTAAGATAGTCGTCCCGGTACAGTTCGGCTAAAAAATTAGAGAAAATTCTGCAAAAAAATTCAGCACCTTTCATATGCCTAATAAATAAAATAAATAAAATAAATAAAATAAATAAAATAAATAAAATAAATAAAATAAATAAAATAAATAAAATAAATAAAATAAATAAAATAAATAAAATAAATAAAATAAATAAAATAAATAAAATAAATAAAATAAATAAAATAAATAAAATAAATAAAATAAATAAAATAAATAAAATTAATAAAATAAATAAAATTAATAAAATAAAATTCTGGCACTCACTTGAACAACGTCCAGAAGTAGGCTAGCGGCTACCATTCCAAATCCGGCGAGTAGAAAAGGTATAAACATCTGCACCGATATCGTCCAGACATTTTCATCGTCCTCGGTCTCGATTTCGTCGCCGTGTTTGCCAATCTTTTTACTGTCATTATTGTTAATACCCTCGACTGATATCCTCGGTAATGCCGATGGAATTAGCCTGCTCGTATCCTCGTTACCGCTATCCTCTTCCGCCGAATCCATGTCGAGTTCCATCGTGGCAACGTCCTCGACGACGTCCTTGCCGATAAATTCACCGCTACCGGAACCCACCATTCTGCTCGAATAAAGGCTCCCCGATTTTCTGTAACGTATTCCTGTAGTGTCGTCGATCGGGCCCGAGTCAGGCACATTGGTATCCGCATTGCTCATTCTCGTTGACAAGGTACTTATAGATCACCACGAAACACTATACAAAATAAACGTGCAGGCATTCCCAGTTTTAGACACGTGCTGCGATGATAAGCTTCGTTAACTTTTAAATACAATTGGAGAGCATTTTTTTCAATGGCAATTATGCAGCTTTTGTTTGTTAATCGCGAGATAAGAATTCTAATAAATCGTTTAGTCGTTCGGTTGCAATTCTTAAAAGTTAAAAAAAAAAAAAATTTTAATGTACAAAAAAAGTTACGAATTTTTTTAAACAATTTACTGTAGACTTCTATGCAATACTTTTTCACGTGCAAAAGCCGCCGATCGAAAGAGGCCCGTTTAGTGCGACGGTTTATTCAGCAATGATCGAAACGGCAGACAAAAATAAATTATCCAACGAATGTACAATAATAGACACTACAGTCTGTTTCAGGTACTACAGCGGAATGGTTCAAAAAAGGTTTGTATTTTTAGATTGTGTTGCTAATCAAGATTCTTAAGAGTCACTACTTCCTTCGAATCGGCCAAGGCAAATTTTTGAAAAAAAAAAAAAGCATTTTTCAATACTTCAATCAATTAACATATGAAGGAACAGTTTCTTTTTTTTTCTAATGAAAATAAAAAATGTTGTACATTGCCAAGAAAATGTGATTTTTTTTCTAGCACAGTTTTCTTGAAATGAAAATATTTCAAATTTTGGCTTTTTGAATCAAAGAACAAGAATCTCAATGAGCAGCATTTAAAAATAAAGCTTTTTTGCAAAACAATGTAATCTATGCATTTGCTACTTTCTTCCTGTATATCTTTTTTTTTTCCTGAAAGTAGAACTTTGAGCAAAAAGGTAAAAAGTAAAAAATAAAAATAGAGTAAAAAATGGCTGATACTTGCAGCAAACAGATAAAATAAATATATCTCCAACTTTGCTTTGTTAGTCCACTCACCATTTTTATTAAGCGTTGCCACGTTATCATTGTCTGGATAAATAAGAGAAATGCCCGATTAAAATTGAATTGCCGGTGGTGGGGAATGAGCAGTGCAATGACTCAATGAATGATATGAAATTTCAGTTAAAATAAATATTTAAAAAAATGCAAGAAATTATTATTTTTTTTTGCTTTTCCCTGAAATAATCCCATCTAACTATGCAGCATCATCAGTAATTATGAGAGTGAGAAGATTATTTTTTTTTGGATACATAAGATGAGCTACAATGCCAATGCAGCAGTTCTAACATGCAATGAGTAGCTCGTTAGTAGTCATTTTTTATTGACCTGATGACTCTGTTACAAGCAATTATACTTAATTTACACAATAAAATCATATCAAAACTGTGGGTATTAAATATGTAAAAAAAAAGGTATTTCAACATTTTTGCTTCCTTACAGAGGAAGCTTCGTTTTCATGAAATTTTTTTTAAAGATTTTTATGTCAAAACGCTCAGAATGATCTAAAAATGTTAAGTATAAATTTTCTAAAAATTGCTTCACACATTTTTACAAGATTTTAAAGATTTTGATAAGTGTCTGTAAATGCTCGAATAAATTTAGCCAGCGGGCTGAAGTTATCTATTAAAATTAAAAAGAATGATATGAACTTTGGTATTATATTTAAATATTATATATTATAATAAAAATATATATTTGCTTTATAGAAATTCATTTATTTATTTTTATAGTAGTTCAATAATAAAAACTTAAATTCTTGATTTTGGCAAATTATATAATCACCACTCCAGAATTTTTTTTTTTTTTTTCTTTTATAGACAGACCTCATTTCTATATTGACGTCATACGTAAAATTTTATTTTCCTCAACTTGCGCAGTCTGATTAATACATAAAACATATCGTAGAAAGTGTAAAAAAAAGTTTACGCAAAAAATGCTGCAATGTATACAAAATATCATTTTATTATCATTATTATTATTATTATTATTATTAGTCGATATTCGTAAATTTATGATTTTCTAAATATCGTAAATATTTATAATAATAATAATGATTCGTAAATTTCGTAAAACTCTCTGCTATGGACATTTCATAACAGCCCGAAAAAAAATCGTAAAAAAATGCTGTCGTACAAAAAAAGCGACCAGAATATAATGAGAATGACAAAATCTCCGAAATTTCCAATCACGAATGTGATTAAAACATTGTAAAACAGTCCTAAAGAGTGCAGCGAATCATGTGACACGTAACCTAAAAAAAAAGACGATTGGAAAGAGAACTTACCTCAACCCTGTTTGTTTAGTTCTTCTCATGCTCGAATTATAATTAGTCATTGATTTAATTTCTCTTAGACTTAGTAAATACGATAAATTAGTGTGATATTTCGGACTTTCAGAATTAGTTACGTTGACAGTCTCTCTGACAATCGTGTGCTCTCTCGAGAGATACGCGGCGACCCGGCCCACGTCAATTAAAACAAAATCCGAGGCGCATGCGCAGTGCGCTTTTTTTTCCTCCTCCGAGCCAATCAGAAGCGCTCATTTGCCTCTTCATACGCGTGCGCGCGGATATCAAAATGTATATCAATTTAATTTACCATTTTTCATGTACGATAAGAGAGCAAAATTACTTCATAATTTCAGTGCAATTGTGCATGCACCTGATAATATTCGGGATGCAGCCGATTGAAACTGGAACTTTGATGCAATTATATGATGACTAATAATATAGTTAAAGGCCTCCTTCTGAATATACATTCGAAAGATAACAAGTATATATATATATATATATGTATATATAACTCTCTCTGGAATTCGTTAGATAAGGGTATCAAAAATATAATGTTATGTGAGCGCGGAAGCGTTAAAATAGTATGAAAATTAAACTACTTGAGGACATTTTATCAGGCTCGTTATCTGAACAATTTTTTTTTTATTATTAATTCTTTTTCTCAGGACACTTGAACGGCGAAATAATAAAAATTGTGTGCTATAATTTATACTATAAACTTTTTTTTTTAATGAATATTAAGAGTTCATTTTTTGAAAAGTGCAAAAAAAAAAAATTATTATTACAATTGGTAATATGTTTATTTATTTTCTAATTGCTATTAATTCTGATCTTTGTGGATATTATAATATTTTCTTTATTAGTAACTTTTTTTTTTTTCAAGAAATTGTCATTACAAAAGTTAAACTGTAAACTTTTTTTTATAAATAATAAGAGACTAATTTTTAAATTTATTTTCGCTAAACGTTCCTTTTAATATATGCCGGAGAAAATTACAAAAATACAAAATAATTTGTTATTACATTTTCAAAATTATTTATTATCATTTTTATTTAAAAAAAAAATTCTTATTAACTCTGAAAATTTGTGAATATTGTTTATACAACAATTTTGATTATAAAAATGAGAAATACTTAAAAAATGTAAAAATAAATAAATAATAATCGAAAAATAAGAAACATAAAATTAATAAATTAAAAATTATTTAAAAAAAATAACCAATTTTAAAAAATGTGTATTACAAATTCTAATTAATTACACAAAATTAAATTTAAAAAATGTACTAATGCATTTTTATACATCGAATAAATTACCTCGTGTTAAAAATCTTATTCAAATAGAGAAATAATTGAAATGCTTCACACATCTGTAATTTTGACGAGTACTTGTCGTAATTCGTTAACGACTGTATAACATCGACCTTAACACCTTTAGGATTAGGCTTGCGGACTGTCAATTGACTGTGACCTGAATATCGAGTGGAACCAGCATATAGCATGGATATAATACAGAGGCTGCAATAAACGCGGAGCCTCGTATCGAATTGACGATTGAAGGATAAGCGAAACGAATGACATAGAGGATAATTGGAAGTTTCTTTGCTTGTAATAAATTCTTAACTCCTCATACGTATATCCTCGTTAACAGGAAGTCATGACTATTTAAACGCATTTAGAGATCGTATCTGCGTACGTAGTATCACTACAAACGCTTGTACGATACGATAATACTGTTATGGCAATTATATTGTAACGGAGTAACGGTGATATATAGCAATGCCTGTAATTGTATGTATTGTATGTAAAATTGTAAAAGACAAATTTTTCAAAAATTCGAGAGAATATTTTGAATAAAATTATAAATAACGAATGGAAAATTATAAATTTATGAGAAAAATTTTAATAAATAAGAAAATGTGGATTATTAATTCTAATTAATTAAACAAAATTATTTAATTCTAAATTTTATTTTAAAAGATGGATTTAAATAAAGAATTAAAAAAAAAAATGGATTTAAATAAAGAATTAAAAAAAAAAAACAAAATTATTTAACACCTTTAGGTTTATCATTTTTTTTTGTTTCAAATATTTACAATTTTGAATTTCGAGAGAATATTTCGAATAGAATATAAATTATAAATTTATATCAAAAATTTAAATAAATAAGAAAATGTGGATTATTAATTCTAATTAATTAAACAAAATTATTTCATTCTAAATTTTATTTTTAAAGAATCGATAATAAATAATTAAAAAAAAAAAACAAAATTATTTAACAACTTTAGGTTTATCATTTTTTTTTGTTTCAAATATTTACAATTTTGAATTTCGAGAGAATATTTCGAATAGAATATAAATTATAAATTTATATAAAAAATGTAAACAAATAAGAAAATGGGTATTATTAATTCTAATTAATTAAACAAAATTATCTCATTCTAAATTTTATTTTTAAAGAATGGATAATAAATAATTTAAAAAAAAACAAAATTATTTAACACCTTTAGGTTTATCGTTTTTTTTTGTTTCAAATATTTACAATTTTGAATTTCGAGAGAATATTTCGAATAGAATATAAATTATAAATTCATATAATAAATTATAATATATATATTTAAAAAAAAATTCTAATCAACATCTTTATTATACGTTTGAAAGAACTTTTAGAAGAAGAAAAAGCAGAAAATTACACATTTATTAAAAACAAAAAGTAATGAAAAAAATGTTGCTTACAATTTTTTTCATACCTTTTGAAAATTTAGATTAAAAAAAAATTAAATATTTAAATAAAAAAAAGTATAAAAAATTAATTTTGCAAAATATTTTAAACAAAAAAAAAAAATTTTTAAAACGCTTTTGTTGTTATGGCATTTTTAAAAAACCGAAACCTGTTAAAAGGGATAATAAAAAAAAAATTCTCTACCACAATAGAAAATTATGTAATACAATGTGCAAGTCTCCGGCAGTGAATATAATAATAGAATAGAATTAGAAAGAGCCTGATAGATGAACTCGGACACGTGTGATATACAAACGCGCCTGCATTGGCATGTGAAGCTGCAGGTCCGGAAATATACCTTCGAACCGGGCATTGTGCCCGTAACATCTCGGCAGTTGAACTGCGCATGTGAAGACAGCCCTTTTCTCTTTGTACCCGCTCCTTATAATACACTTCAACTGTACAGCGAAAGTCCAAGAAAGCTCTCCTGAACATGAGCTTCCTCTTCCATTCAGTTTCAAACAATCCACGAGGCA
Source organism: Perithous albicinctus (assembly GCA_964016905.1). NCBI lineage: Eukaryota > Metazoa > Arthropoda > Insecta > Hymenoptera > Ichneumonidae > Perithous > Perithous albicinctus. The sequence goes on along the minus strand of OZ024688.1, from coordinate 36,787,966 downwards.
CCGCTTTTCTAATTCTTCGGACCTTTAATTTTTAGAGGTAAAGGGACTGGGATTCATTAAAATTTGAATTTATTGTCGTGGCAACAAAAATTATAGTGATTGCAATTTAAAGACCATGAAAGAATATTAATATTATTGTATTTGTAAAATTTCTAGTGAACGGATTTTTTTGTACTTTTGTTCTCCAAGTGAATTTAATTTTATAAAATTCATGTGTATTTTGATAGAATTTTTTTTTTTTATAAATATCTCGATTTCAATTTAAACATCATGAAAGATTATTAATATGAATTTTTTTAATTTGTAGTGAAAATATTTATTTTTTAATTTTTTTTCTACAAGTGAATTTAATTTTATAAAATTCATGTGTATGTTGATAGAATTTTTTTTTTTTATAAATATCTCGATTTCAATTTAAACGTCATGGAAGATTATTAATTTGAATTTTTTAAATTTGTAGTGAAAATATTTATTTTTTAATTTTTGTTCTACAAGTGAATTAAATTTGATAAAGTTCATGTGTATGTTGATATAAAAAATAAATTTGTGAAGATCTCGATTTCAATTTAAACATCATGAAGGATTGTTAATTGGAATTTTTTAAATTTGTAGTGAACATTTTTTTTTATATTTTTGTTCTCCAAGTGAATTAAATTTGATAAAATTCATGTGTATGTTGATATAAAAAATACATTTGTAAAGATCTCGATTTCAATTTAAACATCATGAAAGATTATCAATTTGAATTTTTTAAATTTGTAGTGAAAATATTTTTTTTATTTATTTTTGTTCTCCAAGTGAATTAAATTTGATAAAATTCAAAAATTATATATTTCGAAATTTAAATAAATTATAAAATTTGTATGTTGATATAAAAAATTAATTTTTCAAAATTTCGATCGACGCAAACATATGATTTTTTTGTTATTATGATCAATTATGCTGATTATAATTTAAACACCATAAAAAAAAATTATTTTATATTTATGAAATTAAAATTTGTAACAAATATATTTAAAAAAAAATATTTTCGTTACTTTCTGTGTCAACCGAATATAATAAAATTTATTTGTGTGAAAAGCGATTGAAATCATAATTTAATAACTAAAAAAAAAATCTGGCTAATAAATTAATCTCTAGTGAAATTTAATTTAATCTTTTTTTTCTGGGATGATTGAATTTTCATAAAATTGTGAAGTGTCGATACATCTAATAGATTTTTTTTTTGGCCAAGCGATTTTATTTGCAGTGATAATAGTGAAGAATAAATGACATTGTATCTTGTGATCGATAATTTCGAGTGCATTTTATTTTACGATAGTGCTTGGAGCTCGTTGATTCTGGTCAAGGACAATAATACGAACGGGAAGCTATCGATAAAAGTGTAATCGACCCTTGTCGAGCTTCTACATAACAATGACATAACAGTATTATTTTTTTTTTTTCAAAAATATTTGCAAAAACAAAAGACACATAGATGATAAATTTTCAAAAGTTATTTTTTAAATGTCTTTTTGAATGAAAATAATTTACGATTTTTATTGTACAGAAGCATATATCTTCAATATATAATAATGATAATAGCAATTTAATTTTTAACAATATTTATTTATTTATTTTATTTATTTTATTTATTTTATTTATTTTATTTATTTTATTTATTTTATTTATTTTATTTATTTTATTTATTTTATTTATTTTATTTATTTTATTTATTTTATTTATTTTATTTTATTTATTTTATTTATTTTATTTATTTTATTTATTTTATTTATTTTATTTATTTTATTTATTTTATTTATTTTATTTATTTTATTTATTTTATTTATTTTATTTATTTTATTTATTTTATTTATTTTATTTATTTTATTTATTTTATTTATTTTATTTATTTTATTTATTTTATTTATTTTATTTATTTTATTTATTTTATTTATTTTATTTATTTTATTTATTTTATTTATTTTATTTATTTTATTTATTTTATTTATTTTATTTATTTTATTTATTTTATTTATTTTATTTATTTTATTTATTTTATTTATTTTATTTATTTTATTTATTTTATTTATTTTATTTATTTTATTTATTTTATTTATTTTATTTATTTTATTTATTTTATTTATTTTATTTATTTTATTTATTTTATTTATTTTATTTATTTTATTTATTTTATTTATTTTATTTATTTTATTTATTTTATTTATTTTATTTATTTTATTTATTTTATTTATTTTATTTATTTTATTTATTTTATTTATTTTATTTATTTTATTTATTTTATTTATTTTATTTATTTTATTTATTTTATTTATTTTATTTATTTTATTTATTTTATTTATTTATGATTAATAAATAATTTATTAAGTCGCTGTTTTTTAATCGACGAAATTTTTTTAACAGACAGAATTGTCCTTAAAAAAAATACGAGCCATTTTTTTTAGGCAGAAAATGAAAAAATAATGTTTTTTCTTTTTTTTTGCTTTTCAAATTTTGTTTAATGAAAATTATCTGGTAATTTTGTTTGTCTATTCATAAATTATTTATCCGGCTTTAATTTAAATAAATTATTTCGTGTTAATTATACAACGTGTGGTTTTCATATTTTACATGCATTGTAGATATACTGAACGACGTCATCGTATAAATCGAGACGATATGCTAGACTGTCTGTGGGCAGCCGTATTTAACTATTTGTCAGTTTAGAGATATACGCTGGCGTTAACGAGAGTCCGGAATTAGACGAGTGTACCGAGCACGAATTTCTTGAGCCGAAAACACGCGTTCTCATTAACTAGTTGCTAGCAATAATTTGCAGACGAGAAATTGACTATGTGGATCAATTTATATTCGTTAATTCCACTAAAGTTTAATACTGCTTGAATTGTATTTATTTTTTTCCATAGTGGACATTTTTTTTTTTTTTTCATAAAATTCATCTGAAATCATTGCAAATTAAATATTAACAAGAAATATTTTTTTATACTCATTTTTAAATTTATGTAATAAATTTTCATGTGAATTATAGTTAATACACATTTATCGATTTTTTAAAAATAAAATTCATCTGAAATAATTGAAAATGAAATATTAATAAGAAATATTTTTTTTATACTGATTTTTAAATTTATGTAATAAATTTTCATGTGAATTATAGTTAATACACATTTTTCGATTTTTAAAAAATAAAATTCATCTGAAATCATTGAAAATGAAATATTGATAAGAAATATTTTTTTTATACTGATTTTTAAATTTATGTAATAAATTTTCATGCGAATTAAAGTTAATGTACATTTTTCAATACTTTTTTTTCCATGGAGGGAATTTTTATTTTTACATAAAAATCACCTAAAATCATGTATAATGATTGTTGATAGAAATAGAAATTTTTTAAATTATATTAAGCATGTAAATTAATTACGATTAACTTTTACTTTGACTTTTGTCTGCAAAATATGATTAAAATAAAAAAGTATTTCAATGACATTTAAAACAAAATGCCTATTTTTTCACAAAAATACATTTCATAATTAAATCACATTTTCCATCCAAAATTCAAAACAAAAAGTGAATAATAATAAATCAACATGTTCAATAAAATGAAATCCATAATTCATAAATGTTCAACATATTTTTCCAGCGCAGACAAAATAAAAAATTTCATCATAAAATTCATGCCAAAACCACGAAAATTAGTCGTCAATCAAAAAGCCAACATTTTAAAATACTGAAAAAATTTGCATAAAATTCCAGATCAAAAATCATGGGCCGAAGAAAAAAGAGCATCAAGTCGGATCAATCCAAGAGATCCGACGTAAAGACATCAACTTCAAATCAGACTCTATCAGCATCAACCACAGAAACATCGGAGAAAACAAGCAAAACATCATCACCATCAAGATTGCTGAGCGTCCACACTCGCCTGGCGCTTCCTCTCTTGGAGCTAAATGAAAATAATTTATTGACCGACAGCGACGACGAGGAGACCTTGGAATTTGAGATAAGGCCTCGTTTCGTTTATGCCTGCAGCATGTGTCTCGTTTGCATGGACGTGAGTGAAGTAATTTGTGAAAAATGCAAAATGGTATCGTACTGTTCGATCAAACACAGAGAGGAGAATCTCGAGGATCACGCTGGGCTGTGCGAAGTCCTGACGGTGGATTGTTCGGGGATCGATGGATTTAGATTCGCGAAAGACATACCAGCGGATCTCTACCGTTCATTCAGGATCAAGATAATCGATTTGATAGAGGATCGAATAAAGCGACGCCTTGATCTTTGGGAAAGAGAGATAATCCTGTATCCGCGTGTCTGTCGATCATGCCGAAAGATTGGTCAACATTTGAAATGCTGTACCGATTGCATGATCGATTTTTATTGCCAAGATCATCGGGAGGATCATCTCAAGTGGTGCAAGGATTTTCAAGTATTTCGTCGAATTTTGTGGATGCAACATCGTCACGGTTACGTAAATCCAAATTTTCCTGACGTGCCACAAAAGAAATGCACCAAATTGCCGGACAATTTTGATGCCCTGTTGCTCGAGCTCTTCAGCAACAATGTGAATTATCGTAGGATCGATTGCTACACATACGCGAGCATGTCGTTGTCAGCAACTGCACCGTTAACTGCATTATTTGCGTTGCAAAAAACGTGCGACGATTGGAGAACGAGAGAGTCGTTGAGTGTACACATCGTCGGAGCTGAATTTCAGTTTGAATGCTCGAGCATTAGAGTTTGGGAAAAATTGTTCATTCATTATCTTCCAAGATTGAAGAGATTGAGCATTGAATTCACCGGACCTGAGCTTTATCTCCCAAACGCGCCTCCAGAACTTTTGGGAAAGGTTCAGATGTGCAGAAGATGCAAATCGGAGAACCGCGAAATTCGCGTGAGCTTTAATCCGGGAATTTTGTATCATGAAATTGAGGCCGATGAGAGAGCTGATCTTATATGCCTCTTCAATCCTGGATTGTACAGGGAAACTGGGTTCGATGGCACCGACACGTGGCCCTTGACCATCGAACGATTCTGCGATGCTGGAGTCCCTGTGGTTGTTACCTCTTACACGGAGATTGAAATCCCCAGGGATCTGCAGAGAATTCAGTCCATTCGCAGGGTTGAGATTCTCATGGAACCACAGAAAAATCCATTTGCTTCTGTGAAGCCTGACAGGAATTTTGTTAGCGACGATATTGCTCCGCTTATGTACAAAAATTACTGTCTCAGTGTTGTCAAAGGGCTGGAAAAATAATAATTTCAATTAGCGAAAGAGGATTTTCAGTTGAAAAATATAATTCCATTTATGTGTACCGTTGATTATTCATTAGAAAGATTAATTAATGTTCTGTTTGAGAATAAGATCAGAATTCAAATGAGGGACGAAGCTCACAGACAGAATTTTTTTATTCATTTGCAAAAAAAAATGTTTGCTGCTGTCAAAGCTGGAAGAACATGTTGTTAGGGATCATACTGTTCCACTAATGTTACAAAATTACTGGCTCAACGTTGTCTGAAGTCTGTCAAAAAATTGGAATTAGTAAAACAGAATTTTGTAGTAAAAAAAAACATTTAAATATAGCATTAATGACTGATTGCAAAGATTAATTAATGTTCTATTTGAGAATAAAATTAGAATTAAAATGAGGGACGAAGTTCACAGACAGAATTTTTTTAATTGATTTGCAAAAAAAAGATCAAATTTTTTAGTGAAATAAAAACCCCATTTAAATACAGTTTTAATTACTGATTAATATGATTAATTAATGTTCTATTTAAAAATGAGATTGAGAAATAATATTCATTTTCTATAAAACAGAATAGACATTTTTTTTATCGATAATATATCACTGATATATAAAAATTACTGCCTGATCATTTTCAAAGATCCTTTAAAAAAAAAGGGTCATTATCAAAAACAAATTTTTGTGCGTAAAAATGTGTTAAATAAAAAAATTAATTTATGTCCAAATACAAAGATTATAATAATTGTATTAGAAAGAATATTTAAAAAAGGCACAAAATTGACTACAGAAAATAAAATTCTATTCTTTCGGCGGTAATTAAAAAAATTGGGATCAATTAAATATAATTGAAGAAAAAAAAAAGAGGTGATATGTTTGCATTTCATCGCATTTATTTGTACACGGACAGGTGGCGCGTTTATTTCGTTTCATCGCGCATATAATTACGTACATATCGTGTAGAAGACGCTTAATGTATAAACGGTGAATTAAAATTTATACTATCGTGAGGAACACGCATATAAATTAAGAGGTGTAGTAGTAATAATAACAATAATTGGATTAATCATTCACTCATTCATGCTTCGACACAAACTGTTGTCATTTTTTTTTTTTTTTCAATTCCTCTTTTTTTCCACTTTCGAACTAACACATTTAAAATATGGAATGTACAAAATTTACATGAGCAAAAAAAAAAAAAGATTTGCCGCACTTTTCTACGACGTATAAATAGTATTGAGAATTTATTTCAAATCTATTTGACACCTTTATATTGCGACGTTTTTTTTTTTTTTTTTTTTTAATTCGCTATCGATGATTCGCAAACGAATACCATTTTCATATATGCAACTTTTAATCACGTAATTAATACACTTTTTAAATAGCTTGACGTCAATTTTTTTCGCGCTCGTGAATTCTAAAAGTATTTTTTTTTTTTTTTTAGTTAAAAAAAAATCAAGTACTCTAAGAATTTTACATTTTTGGTGCAATTAATTTCATGATTATTGTTTAATAATAATAACCTGCAGTGCTTATAAAAAAAAATTCATGTCTTCGATGATTGGAGAGAAAATTCATTTTCATTGAAATATCGCTGAAAATTGCGAGCAAAAAATACATTTATTTTTCAATGCATTGAGTATATTTCCATTTAATAAAAAAACAAAAAAAAAAAATTTCGTGAAAATGTACGAAAATGTTATTTTCTTAGGAATAATTTGTGAAAAAAAATGAAAATTTATAAAAGCTGTCAATAACTGTTAGAAACTCATAACATTGAAATGAAAAGTGCACAAAAATTTCTCCAAAATAATGGAGTCTCAGTGTAGGTCAGATTAATTTTTTTGTCTTGATATCCATACGCATTCTTATATGATAAAAATAAATTATTCTTCACCCAGAAATTCGAATGCAAGAAAATACGATTTAAATAAATGTCCATATTTGATTTACTTAAATCAGATAAGATTTATTTGAAAGAAATAAAATATAGCTGGATTAAATAATTCCTATTAGCCCGGCACTTTAGCAAATAATTTTATTAAAATTCAATAGACACCTTGATTTAATGACCGGTCTAATAGGATTTATTTACTCAACAATATTTCGTTTAATTAAAATAAACCTTCATACTTCATTCAATTAAATCTATTTCCCTCCTTTCTCTGAGTGTTTTACCAGTTTTTTTTTTCTTTTTCTCTTTTTTTTTTCGTGATTACGTATTAAAATTTAAGCACTGTGCGTTAAGACAGGCCCTGAAAACACGAGTGGCAATCGATCTACTCTCGAGAGTACGCTTGTCGACGTCCAAGAGATACGAATCGTGTCTCGTGTCTCGATCATTGGCTAGTTACTAGCGATTTATCGCACGCTCAGCTCGGACTTTTTGAAATTACCTACTTGGTACGTGTGCAATTTTCCACGACCTTGGAAAGCACGGCAACGAAGGAACGAATTGACCGGCCGATCAGGTGAATCGTAAAGTCGCAAACAGGCAGAGAAATAACGAGACGAGTATGGCAGAGGATTGTGAGGATGCGACGATTCCACCGGAACCGGTACGAGCCAATTCGTAAAAATATCTATTATACGCCCTGTCGCAGTGGGATGGCCAGTCTTTCAGACAACCGGCGTAAGCCATCACATGAGCTATGTAATTTTGCTCAAAAGTCCCTCTAAAAAGATGAGACCATGGTCCTGTAACAAAAAATAAAGAGAAAAAAATGTAAAAATAAACATGTGAAGCCAACGACTCAAATAAATTTTTTTTATTTTTTTATAGCAAATTTAAATAATTTCCTTTGCACATTAAAGTTGTGTTTAGAAATGACTGGATTTAATTTTGAGGAAAGAAGATTTGAGATGTTACGAGATTTTTTATTTTTCGAATGATAAATTCGATTTATGCAATTTTTGTGGATATCCTTTTTTTTGTATTTAAAATTATTTTTTTTTTCGATTTTGCTAAATTCCGTTGCAGTGAAAGTGGAGAAATAATGAATTTGAAAGATTTGTGATAGAATATTTGCTGAAGAATTGATGGAATTGTTACAATTTTGTGGAATGAATTTTTTTTTAATTCGTCATTGCTAAGGTTTGTAACATTGAAGCTACTGCAATTTGTCAATTACTTGAGAAATTGATAAAATCTCAACAAAAAAATCTAAACCATTTTTCTCGTCATTTTGTACCATTCTGAGTGTCCTGAAATTAAAATCTCAACAAAAAAAAATCTAAATCATTTTTCTCGTCATTTTGTACCATTCTGAGTGTCCTGAAATTAAAATCTCAAAAAAAAAAAATCTAAATAATTTTTCTCGTCATTTTGTACCATTCTGAGTGTCCTGGCATTAAAATCTCAAAAAACAAAAAATTCTAAATAATTTTTCTCGTCATTTTGTACCATTCTGAGTGTCCTGACATGAAAATCTCAAAAAAAAAAAATCTAAATCATTTTTCTCGTCATTTTGTACCATTCTGAGTGTCCTGAAATTAAAATCTCAAAAAAAAAAATCTAAATCATTTTTCTCGTCATTTTGTACCATTCTGAGTGTCCTGAAATTAAAATCTCAAAAAAAAAAAATCTAAATAATTTTTCTCGTCATTTTGTACCATTCTGAGTGTCCTGACATTAAAATCTCAAAAAAAAAAATCTAAACCATTTTTCTCGTCATTTTGTACCATTCTGAGTGTCCTGAAATTAAAATCTCAAAAAAAAAAAAATTCTAAACCATTTTTCTCGTCATTTCGTACCATTCTGAGTGTCCTGAAATTAAAATCTCAAAAAAAAAAAAATCTAAACCATTTTTCTCGTCATTTCGTACCATTCTGAGTGTCCTGAAATTAAAATCTCAAAAAAAAAGAATCTAAACCATTTTTCTCGTCATTTTGTACCATTCTGAGTGTCCTGACATTAAAATCTCAAAAAAAAAAAATCTAAACCATTTTTCTCGTCATTTCGTACCATTCTAAGTGTCCTGACATGAAAATCTCGAAAAAAAGAAAAATTTTCCCAAAAACAAAGCTTCCTCTATCAGGAAGCAATAAATAAGAAAATAATTTTGTTAATCTTACCAATTGCATAGACACCAACATCCTCACCACCGTGAGTCTCATCCTTGAGATAAAAAGTCGCGAGATTTTGGTAGAAGGGCTCATCGCGATTCTTGTCCTCTTCGACTGGTCTCCAAGTTTTATTGACGTTATCGCTGTCATTGATACGATGATAAAAAAAGCCAGGGCCATTGGCGTAGGTCAGGGTCTCGTAGGGTTTAGTTTGGGGTGTGTAGTGATCATTTGCAAAGCCCAGAATGTCGTTTCCTCTTGTTGGATATCCGTTCATCGTAAAAGCGTGGGAATGATCAGCGGTGACGATAATCAGTGTCTCCTCGATGTCAACCAGGTTCAACGCAACTTGAACCGCTTCCTCGAGTGCCGTGACTTCGCGCAACGCGAGCTTTGCGTAATTCTTGTGATGAGCAATGTCAATCTTACCGCTTTCAACCTGAAACATGCGGGCAATTATTATTATTAAGACGATGATCATTAAAGAGTCGAGTTTCTTTCGCTTAAAAGGCAAAACAGTGTAAGAGACAATTACATTTTTTTTTTAATTAAACAAATCGAGTTTGTACAGTCTCGTGAAAAAAAAAAATTTATTATCATCATTTAGTCAGAGTAAAATTTTTTTTTTTTAGAAAGGTGTTGATTATATCTAGGATTTTATTTTCAGGTACTTCTGCAACTTTTCTCAACCAAAAAACTTTTTTTTTTTCAGAATAAAGTACCTTAATTAAAAAATGGACATACGATTTTTTTTCAGTAAAAGAAAAATAACGTGAAAAAATAAAAATTTCGAAAATTTTGAGTAGTGCCAAGGATTTTATTTTTAGATGCTTCTGCAACTTTTCTCAACCAAAGGAAAGCTTCATTTTTGGTTGAGCTGTTCATCGAAAGGTTTTTTTTTTTTTCAAAAAAAAGTACCTTAATTAAATAATGGACATACGATTTTTTTTTAAATAAAAAAAACATAAAAACGTGTTGTATTTATTATGTTTTAAATGCATAAGTGGTCGAAATGTTCACTTTTTTTTTGAGATATAAAAAAAAATCTAAATCTAAAAAAAGAAAATAAAAAATGAAGAAGATATATATAAAAAAAAATAATTTAGCTTTTGCATAAATATTATTTTTCTGGTGTTTGTATTAAATATTTGAAAATTAGTGACATACAAAAGTTTTGTAATTTAATTATAATTCTGTATTAAATAAAAAATACCAAATAATGAATTAAAAAAATTGACAATGAAATTTTTTTTTTTCAACAATGTTTAAAAAAGACTGTACCGACGGATTATCCCAAATTATAGTCGTGCGATATTTCAGCGACGCCTGGCTCACAATATGCAAGAATAAAGCACTAACAAGCATCTTAAGTTACGCATATAAAATTGCACGGAATTAATGTTGAATTATGTAGCGTCGGAGACCTTGACGTGTATCCCGTTAATTACGAAATTCCAACCATAGCTTGATCAACGTGTACCTGCCATTTGCCTATAATAGCGAAAATTAAAAATGAAAAAATTGAAATTAAAAAAAAAAACTATAAATTTTTTCGTGCTTAATATTCGTCGAAATTGTTATTTGATGTTGACAGCTGAAACACGCGACTAATTTTACACGTGCGAAGCTAACCGGTTCTTTGCCAGGAAAACGATTAGCTTCGAATCGTGCAACATGATTACGAATAATAATAATGACCCTCTGTAAAAAAAAAAAAAAAAAAAAAAAAAAAAAACAAGCTGGTTTTAAAAAATACACGTTTTAAGAATTTAAATTCCGAAACAAAAATATATCCGAAAATTGCTGTTTGATGAATCTTAAATAATCATTTTGCAAAATCTTGATAAGAAGTAATTTAGTTTTTGAGCAATAAATGACCAACAAATTAGCTTCAAATGGAATTTTTTTTTTAGACTGTCCAGAACAGAATCCAGAACAAAAATCAAGTCAAATGAAAGAAATTTTTTTTAAACCTGGTTTCACCTGGTTTCGGTTTGGGACTGACCCTTGACCCTTCAGATTGGGTCCGCAATTTTTTACTTTTTTTATTGGCATTAATTCTAAAAAGCACTAAATTAAAAAAAAAAAATGTGCACATTTTTAATTATCTATAATTTATTATATCTATTTTTTAAATCTGAAAAACCATTTTTGGAAAGTAAAAACTTTTGCCCATTGTAAAGTTACAATATTCTCTGATGTTTTTTCCATTCTTTTTCACAAACAATTTTTTGTTGTGTATCATTTTTCAAAACAATTTATCGAACGACACTTTTGAAAAATCTCAAAAAAAAAATCTGAAAAAGCATTTTCGGAAAATAAACATTTTTGCCCATTGTAAAGTTACAATTTTTTCTGATTTTTTTTTTTCATGCTATTTCTCAAAAAAATGTTGAGTCCCCAAATTTGTTTTTTCACTATATTTGTTTCGCCAATTTTTTTTTTTCAAAATAAAAAATAATCGTGCAATAATATTTTCACAGCACCGGTTGAAAAACGCGAATAAATCGTATAGACAAAAAATGCAATTTCAACTTGCCATCAAGAAAAATCCTTTCTTGTTCTTTCGCAGCAGTTTTATCGCCTGTGTCGTCATATTGGCGAGTGTCGGCGTTTCGGCGGTTCTCACGGCATGATAGGGCATGTGACTTTGCGAAAATATCCCTAAAACGCTCGTCGTGTTTTCAACGTCAATTGACATTAATTCGGACGTGCTCTTGACGACTTTTCCGGTTGGATTGCTTTTCAACCATATATTTGCAAGATTCTTCTTGTCCTGGCGAACACAAGATTCACCGTCGATCGGTTCGTCCATCGGGACTCCAAGATTTTGACCACCACCGCCCATCATCACCTGTGAAAAATCGATTATTATTCAAAATTACTGTAATCAAACAGCTCTTATTTGGGTTTCACGAAATTTTATATTATACTCTTTTTATATTGCATTCAAAAAATTATATTTTCCAGTGATAAAAATTAAATCTTCAGTAATAAAATCAGGTTTCAATGTATAATTTGTAAAAAAAAATAAATAATAATAATGGTTAAAGACAGTATTTTTGGTTTTAAAGTAAAGTGTAAGATATTCAACAAAAAGCAAGGAAATTTAGATTAGAGTATCGGAAAATCTCGAAAAATTGTTCATTCAGAGAAATTTTCAGAGAAATTTTCAGGGAAATTTTCACAGAAATGTATAGAGAAATTTTTAGGGAAATTTTCACAGAAATGTATAGAGAAATTTTTAGGGAAACTTTCACAGAAATTTATAGAGAAATTTTTAGGGAAATTTTTAGAGAAATTTTTAGAGAAATTTTCAGATTAATTTTCAAAGAAATTTTCAAAGAAATTTTCAGAGAAATTTTCAAAGAAATTTTCAGAGAAATTTTCAAAGAAATTTTCAGAGAAATTTTCAAAGAAATTTTCAGAGAAATTTTCAAAGAAATTTTCAGAGAAATTTTCAACGAAATTTTCAAAGAAATTTTCAGAGAAATTTTCAAAGAAATTTTCAAAGAAATTTTCAGATAAATTTTCAGGGAAATTCTCAGAGAAATTTTCTGGGAAATTCTCAGAGAAATTTTCAGGGAAATTCTCAGAGAAATTCTCAGAGAAATTTTCAGAGAAATTATGAAAGAAATTTTCATAGAAATTTTCAGGGAAATTATGAAAGAAATTTTCAGAGAAATTATGAAAGAAATTTTTAGGGAAACTTTCACAGAAATTTATAGAGAAATTTTTAGGGAAATTTTTAGAGAAATTTTCAGATTAATTTTCAAAGAAATTTTCATAGAAATTTTCATAGAAATTTTCATAGAAATCTTCATAGAAATTTTCATAGAAATCTTCATAGAAATTTTCATAGAAATTTTCACAGAAATCTTCATAGAAATTTTCATAGAAATCTTCATAGAAATTTTCATAGAAATCTTCATAGAAATTTTCATAGAAATTTTCATAGAAATTTTCATAGAAATTTTCATAGAAATTTTCATAGAAATTTTCATAGAAATTTTCATAGAAATTTTCATAGAAATTTTCATAGAAATTTTCATAGAAATTTTCATAGAAATTTTCATAGAAATTTTCATAGAAATTTTCACAGAAATTATCATACAAATCTTCATAGAAATTATCATACAAATCTTCATAGAAATTATCATAGAAATCTTCATAGAAATTATCATAGAAATCTTCATAGAAATTATCAAAGAAATCTTCATATAGAAATTGTCCAAAAAATTATCTAAAAAATGGCCCAGAAATGATGAAAAAAGTTCTAAGTGACAGAAGAACTGCGACGCGTATCAGGAAAAATATCCCATCGATGTGATAAGTCTTAATCAAAGCTTCTTCATTGCTAAATGCTATCCGTTATATTTGTAGTAACATAGTGTGTATAAAAAATGTGATCTGTATTCACGCAAGAGTCAACGAACTAAATGGCCGGTCGAGAAGAAAATACACAATAGCGGACAAGCAACCGGATATCTCAACACACTGCTAGATAATGAAAAGTGTCATCGTTCAATTAGCCTTGAACTTTGTTTCTTCGAATGGTCGTTAGTCCGCGGGGTGAGAGAGACGATTGGATGGAAAAATTATATGGTAGAAAAATATTCGCGATGAACATATACATATATTTTACCTTGAAGCGATTTCCCGGAGCATCCTCGACGAGCTGCCGGGCAATGTCTTTCACGCAGTCCCGATACTTTGGTGGAATAGCTGAATCGCACTCCCAGTCACGATTGTTCACGTGAGCGTAAAGTGCCGCTGGTGTTGCGTGCGTTATTCTCGTAGTCGTGACAAAACCTGATTGACAAACATAAATAGAGGAAAGGAAAAAAAAAAATTACAATTAATTCGTGATAATCACGCGCGAAATCGTCTTCACGCGAACGTGACAATTATGACAATTTTTTTTGCCTTTTTCTACACTATTCGATATTTCTCGCATCAAACTCGCAATTTTAGAAGAATAATTCAAAATTTCGGCAATTTTTTATTTAAGTAAAAAAATATTAAGTTGGGATTTTATTATTTAAAAAAAAAAAATTAATTATATTTAAAAATGTGATTTTTAGATAATCTCTCAGATTTCGATTTTTAAGCTCGTGATTCAGGTGATAAAAATTCTGTCGAAATCATTTTTTTTTTTTCGTAACATTTTTCAAAACGCTTCGTAAATGTCGAATATATTTTTTTTTTTAAATACAAAATTTTCGATTTTCTTGATTTTTTTTTGAACTTTGGATGAAACATTTTGTTTTTCTTTTGAATTAAAAAAAAAAAATTGGCAAACAATATTTGTCAATGAATATATCATTGATTACAACCTGACTTCCTCTTCCTAATCACTAAAACGAGAATAGAGTCATGGATAAGCGTGTGTAAATGTATTTAATAGATGTATTAGAGATCATAGACTCTGGTGCGGCGGCCTCGACACAGCAGAAGGTCGTCCAGGGCTCTCGCGGCCTCCCCGCTCATTGAATTTATTTTTCACTATGTATAACTCTAACAAGCTCCACTCAGCACAGTGATTCTTAATTGAGCGTTTTGCTGCCGCGGTCCTCTGTCTCGTTGCGCTGATGCGCTTCGGGATTCGCGTTACACGCGCTGCATGCATTAATATATTGCATATATATGTATATTTTTTTTTTTAATTTTGGCAAAAAAAAAAATTAAATTGAATGCAAGATTGAAGACATATTTGAAACTTTTATGGTTTCATTTTTTAATTTATTTAAATTTGAAAGAAATTGAAAACGATTTTTTTTTTAAATCTTGGTAAAAAAATGTTGATTCAATGCAACATTGAAGGCATATTTGAAACTTTTATGGTTTCATTTTTTAATTTATTTAAATTTTTTAAAAATTGAAAACGATTTTTTTTAAATCTTGGTAAAAAAAATTTTAATTCAATGCAACATTGAAGGCATATTTGAAACTTTTGTGGTTTCATTTTTTAATTTATTTAAATTTTTTAAAAATTGAAAACTTTTTTTTGTAAATCTTGGTAAAAAAAATTTTAATTCAATGCAACATTGAAGGCATATTTGAAATTTTTGTGGTTTCATTTTTTAATTTATTTAAATTTTAAACAGAATCCAAAATTGGCAGTAAAAATTAAATGAAAATTATAAAATTTATATATATATAATATATATATTTTTACTGCCAATTTTGGATTCCGTTTAAAATTTAAATGAACTAAAAAATGAAACCTTACAAATTTCAAATATGCCTTCAATGTGGCAATAAATAAAAAAATTTTTTACCAAGATTTAAAAAAAAAAGTTTTCAATTTTAAAAAAACATTTATTTCTATTTTTTAAATACTTTTTATAATCCATGTATTAGCCAGAATTAAATACCGATTTTTTAAAAGTTCCTTTACGATTCGTTGAAAATTCAGGTAGATCCAATGTAGAAAAAAAAAATATATGTATATATATATAGTATATATTGCAAGGAGCAACTGATTAGCCACCTTTTGTACAGTGACACGTGCGTAGATTTCAGATCATTAAATTGTCATTCTGCTTAATTTGCTTCGCCATTGACTCGCGAGGACATAAATCTTTTTTTTTTTTTTTCTCTCCTTCCGATCTCGCGAAACGGTTCAATAAACCTGAGAAACTTGTTGAGTAATTGCTACCGATTCGAAACAGCTTAACGGCGAAGTTTTATTGATCCAAAGTCACGATCATTGCGAGGATCATTATTATTATTACGACTATTGTGACGAAATGAGAAAAGGCTGTAAAATGATGGTTGATGGTTTTATATTGATCATGTCATTTAAACCGGTTACTTTTGTATCAGAAACAGTTAATAAACTGTATTCGTGTAACGAGGAACCGGCTTTTTTTTTTTAAGACCGATCGCTGAATTCGTGTTAATTAAAAAAAAAAATTCTATTTTTAATTCTCGGCTGCGTCTGTTAATTTTTTTTTTTTGCGGGCTCAATTAATTGGATAAATCAATTAGGCGATTTATAACTTTATTATTCGTTTCTATATACGATGAATTAATTTATCGCGATTTATTTTTGAAAAAATTCGTCACTTCTGCATTAAAATTTTTTTTTTAGGATGTATTTATTTTTTTTATGGTTTTTATAACCCATCATTTAAATAAACTAAAAAATGAAACCATAAAAGTTTCAAATATGCCTTCAATGTTGCATTCAATTTTTGCCCAACATTTAAAAAAAAAAAATTTTTAATTTTTCAAAATTGTAGTGACAATTAAAAAATCGATAAACAATTAATAAAATTTCCGTTGTTTCGCAATGAATTCTAGAGATTCAAGAAAAATTGTAGAAAAAGTTTTCAAGTTTTAATTTCTTTTATCGCGAAGAGCAGTAATTTAAGCTCCGGTGTTATCACAAAAATCCAGACATTTTATCAGCTGTTTATGTTTAATTATTGCAGTTGCTTTGTATTTTTTTTTTTTTTTTTTACACGCGTGTAAAAAAAAAGCCGGATATCTCGTGTGACCTCGTATATATATGTGTGTCTTAAAGCGCAGAGCACTAAGCGTTCATAAATAAATAATCGCGTTATAAAAATGTCATAAAAAATTATGAGACTGCTTGGAAAGGACGTAATATAACTTTGGTGACTTTTCTGTCAAGTGAGGTCGAGGTGTACAGTGAACATTCCAGTTTAATGATTTCCTATCATATGCATACGGTTCACACTCAAGGACCGTACCCAGTGATAATAATAATAATTATTATTATTATTATTATCATGTCACAGTCGAGCACTGATCCGTGGTATCAATTAGTCGAACAATTATTCGCCCATAAAAAAGAAAACAAACAGAAAAAAAAAAAAAAATAACTTCCGGTTTGATTTACAGTCCATGAAGCAAGAAAAGTGAAACTACAAAAGTTTGTTTTGTCTTCATTTTCAATTTTTATAAAGAAATTTTTATTTGATTGAGGACGAAGGATATTTCAAGATTTATAGGATTCTGTAAATAAAAATTTTCTGATCTTCTGAAAAATGTTCGAAGGAAGCCCAAAATTAATTTCATGAATTTTCGAAGGGAGTAAATTATTATTATTTTTTTATTGCAAAGGTATAATTTTGAAAATATTTTCATTTTTCCTATAAATTACTATTAATTTGAATTTTACAGACAAAAAAATCTCAATAATTGCAAAAAAAAAAAATTAACCTTTCTAGGTCGATGAAATCATTTACAAAATCACTGTAATTTTGTAAGCAAATTTTTTTGATGACTCACAGCTTTCGAATACGTTGACTTCAAAAAAAAAAAAGAAAAAATATACAGCATTTTGGTCACATTTTTTAAATCCTAAGAAATTAAAAAAAAAAAATTACTCCAAACTGATTCTCAAATTTGTTTCATTATGAAACAAAATCTACTGACAAAAAAAAACTGATTACATTGACAAAGAATGACCCATATATAAAAGTGCAACAATGTATATAAAAAAAATTTTGCAACGCAATTTTTGGTGGAATTTATAAAATTGTTTTTTTTTTTGCATGCAGTGATGTAATTGTCAGGGAATAACGACGTTATTATTATTATTATTATTATTATTTTATTTAACGCATCGTTGACCCCGATAAGCGATTTTAATCTCATTGCCAGCCGAGAAATTGCCGGTCAAACGTGGTAGTCAACTTGTCCGTCGTTATAATCGCGATGATCCGTAGTGGGGGGGGGGGGGGGGGGGGCACAAACGCAGCGAGCTCAATTATATTCGATAATAAGATCCGCGATCTTTCCGCAATTCGAATAATACGTCGGGTGAAGGATCTTTTGTCCCCAAGTCTCGTCTCATAACTCTCATATGATATATATATATATATATATATATACATATATATATAATAATTCAGGCATGTATAGATGTATGCGAATATCAGAAAGAAGCAAACGGGCGCCAGTACGCTCGTTCATATTTGATAATAAGCTACCGCAATTTTCCTCGGTACCATAATTCTATAATTATTATCGTCGGCGACTCTGTCTTGCATCGTTTGTGAATTTCCGGCGGCACGTAAAAGACAAAACATTTCAACATTAATCGCTTATGACGCATAAAAACACTCTGCAACGACACAGATTAATTGATTTTTCAAAAAAATGTCAACATTTATTTTTATTTATTTTTATTTATTTTTATTTATTTTTATTTATTTTTATTTATTTTTATTTATTTTTATTTATTTTTATTTATTTTTATTTATTTTTATTTATTTTTATTTATTTTTATTTATTTTTATTTATTTTTATTTATTTTTATTTATTTTTATTTATTTTTATTTGTTTTTATTTGTTTTTATTTATTTTTATTTATTTTTATTTGATTTTTATTGATTTTTATTGATTTTTATTTATTTTTATTTGTTTTTATTTATTTTTATTTATTTTTATTTATTTTTATTTATTTTTTATTGATTTTTATTTATTTTTATTTATTTATATTTATTTTTATTTATTTTTTATTGATTTTTATTTATTTTTATTTATTTTTATTTATTTATATTTATTTTTATTTATTTTTATTTATTTTTATTTATTTTTATTTATTTTTATTTATTTTTATTTATTTTTATTTATTTTTATTTATTTTTATTTATTTTTATTGATTTTTATTTATTATTATTTATTTTTATTTATTATTTTATTACTTTATTTATTTATTCGAAAAAATATAATTTTGAAAAGAAAAAGAAAAGCCATTTTAAGCTAAAAATTCAGGATAATAAAACGTAGTATTTTGAAAAAAGAAGTAAAAATTTGAAAAAAAGGAAATTGTCTGCAAAAAAGTTGCTGAAGTAAATTGTGTAGCAAAAGAAATATCTGCTGTAAAATTATTCACAGTAAAATTATTGGCAAAATACATTTGCTTAGATTATCCAAATAATTTCTCTCCGAACATCAACGGAGGTTTAAAAAATTTGTCGACACAATTATCTATTTTCCGTGTGATTTGTACAATTTTAATTATCATTTAAATCACCGACATCTGATTTATTTAACAAACGTGCCTTGAAATATTGTATTATTTAAATTTAAAAAAAAATGTATACATGAAAATTTGTATTATATATATATTTTTTTTTTAATTTTGATGGAGTAATAAATGCCCATTGCACACAGTTACTGCGGAGAAAAGCGATTTCCTGTGTTTCTGCGCAAAAAGAACATGACCAGGTGAATTGTCACGAAGCGTGACAATCGTAAAAAAAAAAAATAAAAATTGCAAGATAAATATTTTTAAGGCAACGTAACTTTTGTATATACGAGCTCGGGAAATTTTTGTTTTTGCTTTTGTTTTTAATAGACCTTCTTACCTGTATCCATTCCCGTGGCCTGAGCCCAGTTGGCCACGGTTGAAAGTTTTCTCGCTTCGTTGAGTTCCTTGTCGCACGAATTGTATTCCACTTTGGCATCAAGACCGATAGTCTTGAATCGATTCTTTACTCCTGAAAACATCGCGGTTGCTGTGGCTGCCGAATCTGGCACCTGTTTGTCCACATTGTAAGTCTGAAAAAAAAAAAAAAAAAAAAACGAGTCATATAATGATGAAAAAGACTGATTAATTATTAAAAAAGTTCAGTCATAAAATGATGAGAAAGACTGATTAATTTTAAAAAAATAAAGTTCAGTCATAAATTGGTGAGAAAGACTTTGATTAATTTAAAAAAAAAATTCAGTCATAAAATTATGAGAAAGACTTTGATTACATTTAAAAAAAATCAGTCATAAAATGATGAGAAAGACTGATTACATTAAAAAAAAAATTCAGTCATAAAATGATGAGAAAGACTGATTAATTTTTAAAAAATAAAGTTCAGTCATAAATTGGTGAGAAAGACTTTGATTAATTTTTTTTAAAAATTCAGTCATAAAATGATGAGAAAGACTTTGATTAATTTTAAAAAAAATTCAGTCATAAAATTATGAGAAAAACTTTAATTACATTTTTAAAAAATCTGTCATAAAATGATGAGAAAGACTGATTACATTAAAAAAAAAATTCAGTCATAAAATGATGAGAAAAAATTTTAATTACATTTTTAAAAAATCATTCATAAAATGATGAGAAAGATTTTCTTTACATTTTTAAAAAAAGGGTTTGAAAGCTATAATTACCTTGGAAAATGCGGTATTTGGAAAAGTTTCAAATGCCAGTTTGTACTCTTCGCCAGTTTCGCCCTTCATCTGGCCCGTAAAAATTCGACCCGTCGTTACACTCGCCAATCCCATTCCATCACCGATAAAAATTATTATATTTTTCGCACGATTCTCGTTGTTACTCATTGACAATACCCTCTGGAGATTTTCCTGTCCGGCTCTCAGCCAAAAAGACGAATCTGCAAAGCAAGAAATTTTATCGTTATTAAATGATGGAATTTTCGTCGATATATGGTCGTTCCAATTTTTTATCAAATTTACAAAATTGACAAAATAAGATTATTACATAATTTATTTTATTATTTTTAATATATTATTATTATTTAATATATTGAAACAAAAGTTAATTTGTAGATAGTTAAAATTTACAATGTTTTGACAACAAAATTCAATTTTGTTAAACTAAAAAAATGACAAAAAAGTCACAATTTTTAATATTTATGATAACAAATATTTTCTAAAAAAAAAAAAAAATTTAATAACAATAAAATGAATGTAAAATAAAAATGCTAATTTATCACAATTTCTTTTCTTCCCTGTTTTTAGTAAAATAAAACAAAAACACAAGAATTACAAGCAAAAAAAAATCGAGCTTTCTATGTCGATGAAATTATTTACAAAATCACTGTAATTTTATAAGCAAATTTTTATTCGAATACAACTTAAAAAAAAAAAAAAAAAAGATACAGCATTTTGGTCACATTTTTAAATCCGAAGAAATTACGAAAAAAATGACTCGAAAAAAGACCGAATTTTTTAAATTTATGACAACAAATATTTTCTCAAAAAAATAATTTTAATAACAATGAAATGAATGCAAAATAAAAATGCTGATTTATCACAATTTATTTTTTGCCCCCCTTTTTTTTAGTAAAATAAAAAAAAAGTAGCGGACGTTTTCGTCATATAAAAATGTTATTTTCGTTTTATTTTAAATTTACAGAATTGCGTTATTGCACAAAAAATGAATAATGTTATTGTTATGACTGCATTTAAGATATGAAATTAGCGGTTGACTTTAATTTTCGACACTAAAGCGGTATAAGAATGAATAAAATATGAGTGCAATAAACGCCATTCGATGATAATTATAGCCTTGATAACTGTCGAAGCAATTGACCGCAGTATAATTATAGTGCAGATATGACCACACAGCTAATTGGAGCTTTTAACAACACATTTTAATTGTCATATAAATCACATCAGATTTACAGAATATATACATAATACACTAAAAATTTTGAAAAAAAAAAAAAAAAAAAAAAAAAAATTTGTACCGTTAATTAAATCGAAAATAAATTGGTGCGTGCA
Source organism: Perithous albicinctus (assembly GCA_964016905.1). Taxonomy (NCBI): domain Eukaryota; kingdom Metazoa; phylum Arthropoda; class Insecta; order Hymenoptera; family Ichneumonidae; genus Perithous; species Perithous albicinctus. The sequence goes on along the minus strand of OZ024688.1, from coordinate 36,766,151 downwards.
AGCAGAAATCAGTTTAACAAAGTTAACACGATTCGGAGCACGTGACAATAACCATAAATACGAACACGCGTCAGCAGAGAAAAAAAAAAATGAACAGACATAAGAAATGTCGAAATTCCACTTCATATTTCCTCAAGACCTAACCGATCTCGTTTTCCTGGGGTCATAAATAATCTTTTAATAGCATATGGGGCATTCCAAGTCAATTCACTTGGCCATAGGCCTGACTCTTTCGAATTCAACGAATTTTTTTTTTGGTACATTTTGGTTCAAAAAAGAGGTTTTTTTTTTTTTAGATTTTTAACACTTGTCTTAATCTTTAAAATAATTTTTTTCCATAACTTCTGAGTAAACATTAATTTCAACCAGGTTTAAAATTCTGAAATTTTTTCTATAAAATCTAGGACTAAGAACAAGTATTTCCATCGTATTTCGATTTTCTATTTTTTTTTTTTTAATTTTAAGAAAATTTCAATAATGGTTTCTTGTAGGAAAAAAAAGAAAAATAAAATATTTTCATTGTAAAAAAATTTTTTTTTTTTCTTAAAATAAAAAAAAATGTAAATTATTTTCGGCCCACTCTCGCACTACGATGGAAATACTTGTTTTTAGTCCTAAATTTTATGGGGAAAAAAATGAGAATTTTAAAACTGGTAGAAATTTATTTTTACTCAAAAGTTATGGGAAAAAAATTATTTTATAGGATAAAACAAGTGATAGAAATGTGATTTAAAAAAATCCTCTTTTTTGACTTGGAATGCCCCGTACATATGGACGTTGCAATAAAACCCTGGATGCTCGATTATCGTTACGTAGATTTTATTAAATTTCCATCGTCATAAGACGCGTCCGACGATTCGATTGCACATACAAACTCTTTATCATTGTACAGTGCAATCGGACGTCAAGTCAGTTGCACTTTAACGATAAATCATTGATGGAAAAAAAAAATAATAATAATTAGATTACAGTGACTTGGCTTCTACACAAGTGTTTACATTCAAGTTTCAATATCTTTGAGTGCTTAATCATTATTATTAAACTCAAGTGTACTCCAAAAAAAAAAAAAAAAAAATTAAACTGAAGCTCAAGTAATTTATTTTTGTATCTAATAAATCCAAGTACAATTATTATCTTTAGCTTGATTTTTTTTCTTAAGTATGATCAATAAAAAAAAAAATCTAATAAAACATTTTGTCTTTTATGATTTAACTGTTATTTTTATATTTTCTGCCTTTTTTTTAAATAATAGAAAAGATAAAATACAATTTTTATTTTATGACGAGAATACAAAAAAAAATTGCTAATTGACTAATTGACGATTTTAAAAAATGATAAATTTGAAAAAAGAATATATTTTTACGACTTTTTTTTTGTCGTTTCAGGTTGGTTTACCTTCGTAATCGGTGGAGCCTTGAGGAAGTGCCGATGATCTCTGCAGGCTCGTGACTACCAGGAGGCAAATTGTGATGAACAACGAGTCACATGGAGCCATGATTGTTGCTTGTTTTTCTGTAAAAAAAAAATAAAATCCGTGTCACAAATACAAATAATTATTTTTGTGACAATTTAAAAAATCTTACTGACTGGCCTTTTGATTTTAATTAATTAAAAAAAAAAAGTCATCTGCTTCTATAAAATTGCAGTAAGAACAAGGAGAAGAAGTAAAACTTGTTTACGACGAAGCGAGCCTTATCGGTCAAGATTAACACAAGGAGATTGCAATCATACACTGCCTACTTTTGCAACATTTTTTTTTTTTTAATTCAACAATATTATGATTTTTCTTTCTCTTGGTAAAAAATCCTTATTTATATTACGCAGCTAAAGTGGTGAATAATTTTTTAAATTAAATTTTGTATTTTTTATTTATTTTTTGACTTGAAGATTTTTACTAATTTCCAAATTATTTTACTAAAATTATTATTCTTATAAATTGTCAACACTAAATGAAAAAAAAAAAATTCAAAATAGAATTTATTAATGAAATCACAATATTGAAGTTACTATTTTTATAATATTTCTAGAAAATAATATTTCCAAAATATAATTTCTCAATCAAAAATCACCATTTAGACGATATCAGAAATAATTTCACTGCTGTCGATATTTTTTTAAACTTATTAATACTTTACAAAGAGGAACAAAATGAAGAGAAAATTGAAGCATATTTCAATGGAATTTATTTGCTACATATATATTTGATATTTCTGTAAAATTACGCTGTTACTAAACAGCGTTATTCCTTCGTTAATAATTAAAAAAAAAGGAGTTCGGTCGATCGGGTTGAAATTTAAAAAAATAAAAAAAATAAATATCTCTCATTTCTAAAACGACGTGTTTTTTTGCTTTTATTAAAGTCACCTGACGTCCGCAAGAAATTGCGACAAAAATGATAAAACCGAGTGATAAAACTGAGTGTAAAACCGACTACGTTTGAACTGTCGAACGACTTTGTGCAGTTTAATATTTGTAAACGCTAGACCTGTTATTTATGTAGCAAATATATTTCGTCGACGCACCCTTTTAATTTTTTTTTCTTTTTTTTTTTTTTTTAATCGAATCTCAATGAATAGAAGTGTCGATGATCATTACTGTTCTTCAAACAGACCTTTGAACGAAATTTTCCACCCTCAACAAAATAATCTTTACTGCTACACAATGAGCAGTTTATAATTTTTTCAAATATTGTTTATAATTACTAGCTGTTAAGAATTTAAGCAGAGAAACTGTTTCCTCACTTACTTTTCAGCTAGTATGTGTTTTTTTTTAATAATAATAATTTTTACGGGTAATGGGAGTCATCAAATTTTTTTCGTTGATTATACAGTCTATTAATTATTACGGTATTAAAAGAGAACTGATAGGCAAAATATTCTCAAATAATTTTCAGTTGTGCTTGAAATAAGTGTTTTCGAAATGTGTACAACGATTTGAGATAGAGGCAAAATTGTAAGAAGGACGTGTGTTTGAATGGATAATTAAAAATTTTTTTTTTTATATAAATTATAATTTTGTAAAATTATTACGAAAATAAAAATAAAATACAAAGTTATACTCATACCGTGAAGGTTTATCTCAAGTTTAATTGAGAATTATTTGAAAATACTTGACCTATTTTTAATGTCTGCAATCCTTTTTTTAATGTGTCAAAACGAATTTAAAAAAAAGTTGTAGGTGACCCACATTGCCCGTATGTTTTTGCGACATGCTAAAAATTCTTTGCTTTGGAAGTCAATAGCACACCTTTTTTTTGCAATTTCCTGCAAAATTGACAGATTTCAAAAATTGTTTGTTATCTGAATTAAGTTTATATTTTTTTTTATCTTGACATTGACATTAAATAATTAAATAATAATAATGATAAATATCGAAATTGCAGGAAGCAATTTTTTGGAAATTTCAATGAAAACTAAAAATCAATTTTTGTCCATATTTTTGTTGTATATTTGTACTTTATTTTTTGAACAAATTGGAATGCTAAATTAAACAATTATGATTCATAATGTCTTTCCTGGATTTACTGCTAACAAGACGCGCGAAGCCTATGAAACGAGAATACTGGGGATAAAACTATTTTAAGCTGCATGCATATAGCTGCGATTCTTACCGCGACTCAATAATTGTTTTGTCATGTTACTTGATATGTTTTAAAAAAAGAAAGCATGTATGAGACATTTTTGTTAAAATTTTGTCAGTTCAATAATTAAATTTTTTTTTTTTCGTGAAGTATTTTAAAAACTAATTTTACTTTTTTATTTTGTGGACTGCAGAACAAATTATTTTTAAAAAATTGAATTTCTGGTATCTCTATCTATTTAAAAATTATTATGAAAATGAACGTTTCTATCGAAAAATATTTAGGATAAAATTTATTCGAATTGAAAGAAGTTACATAATCTATATAATTTTTTTTCAAAACTTTTTGTTTCATTATGTTGAAAAGCAAAATATACATTTTTTTAAATATGCCATTTTTTGAATTGTTTAAAAGAAACTTACACAAAAATTCTGTTGAAAATTGCGAAATTTTTTATGTTATATTTCTATTAAAAAATATATATATATGATATTAATCTGCTAGTATTCGATTTAAAAAAAAAATGTTAGTCCGCGAAATGCTAAATTTAGCATTTTATTACCACAAGATTTGTAATATTGCAAAACATCTCAAAAAAATTCCTGCAAATTTTTTGTAATTTTCAACAGAATTTTTGTACAAGTTTTTAAAAATAATTTAAAAAATGGCATATTTAAAAAGAAATGTATATTTTGCTTTTCGTCGAAAAATAAAAATGGCAAATTTTATTCCCTGCAAATTTTTCGTAATTTTCAACAGAATTTTTGTGCAATATTTTTAAAATAATTAAAAAATTGGCATATTTAAAAAAAAATGTATATTTTGCTTTTCGTCGAAAAATAAAAATGGCAAATTTTATTCAAGCAAAAAAATGGCAAACTTTATTCCCTGCAAATTTTTCGTAATTTTCAACAGAATTTTTGTGCAATTTTTTTAAAATAATTTAAAAATTGGCATATTTAAAAGAAAAATGTATATTTTGCTTTTCATCGAAAAATAAAAATGGCAAATTTTATTCAAGCAAAAAATGGCAAATTTTATTCCCTGCAAATTTTTCGTAATTTTCAACAGAATTTTTGTGCAAGTTTTCAAAAATAATTTAAAAAATGGCATATTTTTAAAAAAAATGTATATTTTGCTTTTCATCGAAAAATAAAAATGGCAAATTTTATTCAAGCAAAAAATGGCAAATTTTATTCCCTGCAAATTTTTCGTAATTTTCAACAGAATTTTTGTGCAAGTTTTCAAAAATAATTTAAAAAATGGCATATTTAAAAAAAAAATGTATATTTTGCTTTTCGTCGAAAAATAAAAATGGCAAATTTTATTCAAGCAAAAAATGGCAAATTTTATTTCCTGCAAATTTTTCGTAATTTTCAACAGAATTTTTGTGCAATTTTTCAAAAATAATTTCAAAAATGGCATATTTAAAAAAAAAATGTCTATTTTTCTTTTCGTCGAAAAAAAAAAAATGGCAAATTGTATTGAAGCAGTTTCATGAAACTTGACGTTGTCGCGTATACGCAGTGCCTGTAGAGTCCCCTCGTCCCCAATTCATGTTACGAGAGCAACTACGTAGTCATATATCCCTGAAGAGGGTTCACGCCGCGTGGAAGTGACCGCGCGCCTGTTTCACAGTCCACCTCTTCCTCCTTCTTCCCACTTCACTAACTCAGTCTCTCCCTCTCTGCGCGATGCATATATAGCCCACATTTGACACACCCCCGTGCAACAATGATCGAGATGATCCCCGACATAGAGCCTCGTTGCACTCTCACTATATACTCATATATCGTTTGACCCGATGACCGACATACTCGTGTTCCTGTCTGACAGCAAATGGGACAAAAGTCACCCTCTAAGTTTCCACTTTTTTATGCCAATTTTTTTTTTTTAAATTCAATTACAAATTTTATGAAATAAAAAAAAATTTCATCCCCCACATTCGAGTATAATTATAAATAATTAGCCATCGATTCTTACAAAAAAAAACGGGATCTTTCAATCAAGTTTAAAAACTCGACATTTTTTTTTATGTAAAAAAAAATTTCATCCCCCACACTCGAGTATAATTGTAAATAATTTGCCATCGATTTTTACAAAAAAAAAATCTTTTTATCAATTTTAAAGACTCGAAATTTTTTTTTCAATGTAAAAAAATTTCATTAGATTACATTTCTTCTTTTGAATTTTATTTAATAACATTGAGTTTTTTAATTTTTTTGGAAACTCTATTTTTTAATTCCTCGAAGAAATGAAATGTCATCCTTCACCCTTGAATTTAATTACAAATTTATTTGCCGCCAATAAAAAAAAGGGATCCGGCAATCAAATTTAAGCTTCCGACACTTTTTTTTGTTTACATTCATGTGAAATTAATTTTTTATTATTCTTAACCGAAATTTGCAATTTATTAGAATTCGAGTAACTTTCGGATATGAAAAGTTCAAGAATATTGAATAATAATAATAATAATAATGCCAAAAAATAAAAAATAAAAATAAATAAATTAGTAAAGAAAAATCTTTGTTTAACAAAATTTCCCGAAATTTTCATTATCGAGACTCTTTATGTATAACAAAACCTTCCTTCGAAAAAAATATTAAAAAGTTCACGATGTTTCAGCAATTGCTATTTCAAAAAATCTTAATCATAAGAAAAAAAAAAAAAAAAAAAAAAAAAGAATTCGAAAAAATCGAAGAATTGATTTCATCCAAAAAGCTATTATTATTATTATTATTCAAAATCAATATTTCGAGTATCTCCAATAAATATCATTTTCCTCATATTTTTTTTCGACCCAAAGTATAGAAATAAAAAAAAATGCACAAGCAAAAAATGTAGCCAGGATATAAAAAAAAAATTAAATTCGAGGGTACAAGACGAAATAAAAAAAACTACAGCACAATTTAAAAATTAAAAAAAAAAAAATTGCTTCAAATACAAAACGCTATGCAAGAGTATACATAAATAAATACCTAAATAATTAATAATTTATTCAAATCTAAAAAAAAAAAAAAAAAAAAAAAAAAAAATGATTGAAATCCTCGTTGCACCTTAACTGTTTAGCACCTGTTGCACCGGTTCCACCCTCGCGAATGGCCCTTAATTAGTCCGGCAGGTTTTGGCCTCGACCCTCAGGATTCACTTGCGTCCGAGCAGTCCGTTGACTCGTATCACTTAGAACGAACGAACGAACGAACGCGCGCGGATACGAATCTGAAGATGGCAAAGTCGTGATTAAACGAGGAATCCCGGAGAGGCTCTCTTTATACGAAAGCAGCAAGGCAGAACTGCCTTCGTGTTACCGTCGCGACGACTAGTACGGCTGAACATGCAAGTTTGTCACTTTATATAGCGCGGGCTTCGGGCGGCCAGGCAAAGGCCGGAGAGCCGCGCCGCCCGCGACCGCCTCACACAAATCGTCTCTCTGTGAATAAAACCGGAGCGCGTGTGTATAGTTGCTGAGTTTGCTTGTGTATGCAACTTTGCCGCTTTTATGTATCAGTCAATTCCTCCTCTGTGTCACGACGTTCTATGGTATTGTAGCGTTTTGTACGGGACGTTCCAGATGGAGTCAGAGTGGATTCGTGTTTTTTTGTTTCTTCTTTTATTTTATTTTTTTATTTTATTTTTTAATTTTATTTTTTTATTTTTTTTTTAATTTTATTTTTTTATTTTATTTTTTTATTTTATTTTTTTATTTGATTTTTTTATTTTATTTTCTTATTTTATTTTTTTATTTTATTTTTTTATTTTATTTTTTTATTTTATTTTTTTATTTTATTTTTTTATTTTATTTTTTTATTTATTTTTTTATTTTATTTTTTTATTTTCAAGCCGCAGGAGAAATTGGAGCAAACGTGTTTTAAACCACAGAGATCGAATAAAAATTGATTTAAAAAAAAAAGGGACACTTTAATTGGGGGACCTTAACCCTGGCTTGGGTAAATTGGGTCAAATGCGGTTGAAGGTAAATTTAAAGTCTCGCTCTTGAATTAGCAGAATTTTTTTTTTTTTTTTTTAGTTGTTCGAAGGCATTTTAATTTGATATTTTTGGGATTGGATTTATTGGTATGTCTTGAGTATTGAGTATTTTAGGTAATAAAAGGGAAACTTATTTTTTTTTTGGATTGTTATTTTTTTGTCATTTTTTATTTAAAAAAAAAATTGTTTTTATATGTTAAAAGAAATTTTTTAGAGACTATAGAAGTTTTACAGAAAAAATTTTTTATAATAAAATGATTTTTTGAAAATTAAAATAGCTAATGGATTTTATTTTTTTAAATAAAATTATTTCGATGGAACTTTGCATTTTTTTACATTTTTTGAGTGACTACGAATTAAACTGAAAGAGTTTTTTTTTGTGCAATGGTTTATTTTTGTAGATGATTTTGATTTTTCTACTAAAATTGATAAATGTAATCTATCATTACGTGAAGGTTTCTAAATATGTACAAAAGTAGAAAAAAAATTGTTGCTCCATTTGTAATGGAGTAAATGTTCTAAAATTTGATAAATTCACAAATTCTTTCAGTACTTTCCTACTTTAACAAAAAATAATTTTTAATTTGACAAAAAAATACAAAAGCACAACAAAAAATGGTCTCCCAATTTTTCACAATATTTCTTGTCAAATAACAAAAAATAATTCTAAATTTATATAAATTTACAAATTATTCTATTAGCTCACTGATTCTACAATTTATTTTTTTTTTTGACTTTTTACAAATTGCACAAATCGGTCGAAAAATAACGCCATTATTTGAATTCTTGAGCCACATAATCGGTAGATTTTTTATTCCTTGTACTAAATCAGCGCTATCTGCGGCAAGCAGTTATTTTAATGTTCATAGCATGAACTGTCGGCCATGTATCATGTTGCATAAAAGGAAAAAAAATCTATTAAATCATTATAAGAAACGTGTTCGGTATTATAAATCTATATCTACGAGAAATTCATTAAAGGAAATTACAAATTATTTCACTGCGTCTCAATCGGACAATCATCGCATACAAAGTACAGCGTTTCGTCAGCTGTGCACAAGTATAAAATTAAGAAAGAAAAGAATAAGAAAAAAAAAAATTGGCATACGGTACAAAAATTTATCAGCTAATAAAGAAAATAAAAAAAAATTATTTTCACTTTTATAAAGTTGTAAAAATTATTTTTTACCACTATAGCAGAATTGTAATTCGGAATTCTGTTTCAGCTGTGCAGAAGTATAAAATCAAGAAAAAAGAATAAGAAAAAAAAAATTATCAGCTAATAAAGAAAATTAAAAAAAAAAATTATTTTCATTTTTATAAAGTTGTAAAAATTATTTTTTACTACTGTAGCAGAATTGTAATTCGGAATTCTACTCAATTTACAAATTACTCTCAAAATAATTTATATAATTTTTTAAATAATTCCCCACCACATTAATAAAAAAAATTAACATTTTATTAACAACAACAAAAGTAACGATTCTATGCTTTGATTTTCGTGTAATTTTTACATCAATTTTTGTGGCAAAATATTTTTATTTTAAATTTAATAAAATGTTCACATATCTTTTTTTTGTACAAAAAAAATATTAATGAATTATTTATGAAACAAATTTTAAAAATACAATAAACTAGTTAAAAAAGAATAAATAAAATAAAATAGTTTTATATAGAATTAAGAGCTAAATAAAAAGTGTCGAATTTGTGAGAAAAAAAATATAAATAAAAAAAAGTGGTTCAGCTGACGAAGGATGTTATGAAATACCCCATATCTGGGTATCAATTGGCTGAACTAGTGCAAGTCTGTTCATCAGTTGTACGAGTGCTGATATGCATTTTATGAATTTCCTCAATTTGCTTATTTCTTCCCCAAATAATTTAACATCATTACATTTTTTTTTAGAATTCTCTACCATGTTCATCTGAACCACTTTTTTTTTTCATAAATCTACAACATTTTAATAGTTGTAACCATCCACTTGTGAGATTATTAATTTTTTTAAAATTGTTTCATAAACAATTAATTAATCATCTCGAATTTTCTACTACATTTAAAAAAAAAAATGTATACACATTTTATTAACAACAAAAAATAACTATTCTATATTTTGATTTTTCGTGTAATTTTTTAATGAACTGCGTAAATATTTTAATAAAATATTTATAATTTTTTTTTTTTACAAATTTAGTAGAAAATTCTAAAAAAAAATTATTATTGAATTGTTTATGAAACAATTTTAAAAAATAAATAAACTCACAAGTGGATGGTTACAACTATTAAAAAGTTGCAGATTTATGAAAAAAAAAAGTGATTCAGCCGAACGTTAAATGCCTCAGTCATGGAATGCCCCATATATCGGCATATATATATATATAAGAGTTGGCTGAACTAGTGCGAGTCTGTTCATGAGGTGGGACTAGTGTCGATATGCAAGGGACACTGCTGGAGCAAATCCGCAGGTCGTCACTACCGCTTGGAAGGGATTATGGTTGCTATATTTTTTTGCAGCATCCATATATGCAGCGTATCTGGCTTTGCAGTCAGTGTAGGGGTCCATCAAAGATCGAGATAGAGAGAGAAGAGCCCCTTCGTCAACATTGTTACTCCACAGTTGATGGAATGCGGGGAATTTTTTTTTTTTATGTCTCAGGCTTATCCCTCGATTAACTCATTTTGAATTCGCTGATAACAGTTTTTTAAAAACTATATAAGAATGAGGAAAACTTGTACGAGGAAAACTTTAAACGAAATAATAAAAGTATCATATTTCAAGTACATTTCGATGAGAGAAGAATATAAAAAAAAAAAAAAGTCAAACATTTTAAAAATATTTAAAACATTATTTTAAAATAATAATAATAATTCTGAAAAGTTGTTAATAAAATAGTAGAAATTATAGTTCAATTTTAAGCGGAAATCAATTTTTTTAGAATACAAACAGTTTTTTTAATAGATTTTTTTTTTTCCTTTTTTTGTATTTAGAAATGGTTGGAATTTTTTTTGCAGAATAATTTAATTGACTTGATAGAAAAACATTTTGTTTGTTTTATTATGGAATTTTCACTCACAAGAAACGAAATTAATTTTTCTCCGCAAGAAATCACGGAAACATTTTTTTTTTTTTTTGGTTTTTGGCAAAATTTTGTCTCATAATGTTATTTTAATTAATTTTTTAAAAATCTAATATCATTTTAATTCCTAATTTTATTTTGAATTTATTAGACATTTTTGGCTCGACAATCAACAGCAATTTTTTTTTTAATGTACGAATTTTAAAATTTACGTCGGAAATCTTCATTTTTTTTCGACGGAGAATAAATAAGACACAACTAAAATTATTTTACGTAATTCGCTGCAATCTGCTTAGAAATATATTTCGCTTCGCGCGAGCTCGAGATGTGCGGCGTAGGATTTGCAACCGATATTGGGAACCGTGAATAGCATCGTGAACAGAGATGCAGGCATGATTCGTTATCGGGGATCAGCTTCAGCTTCAGATTATCCGCTGAAAGTAACATCGAACCTTGCGGAAGTTATTAAAAGCCGTGTGCAATGATTGTACATCAATAGACAGAAGGTTCGCATTATTTGTATCGAGATAATCTGAATATTGAAAAAATTAAAAAATTTGCATAATCGAAGTACTATTTTTTATTAAAAAAAAAAAAATAAATAAATCCGTTTGTTATTTTAACAAAAATATATTTTATTTACGATATTTTTCTCAAACTCGAGAATTGATAAAAAAATTAAATTATAAAAGGAAAAAAAAACCAAGTTTTTATCCAAATTATTGTAAAATAAAAATAGAAAATTAAAACTTTTTTTTTAATTACCAAAAAAAAAAATTGTGAATTTTTGTGGACATAAGAATATTGTTAATAGCATAAATATTTTATGTAATTTAATAAACTCGAAAAGTGATTAAAAAAAAAATTATGAAAGGAAAAAAATCCAAGTTTTTATTCAAATTATTGTAAAACGAAAATACAAAATCACAACTTTTTTTTTTAATTACCAAAAAAAAAATTGTGAATTTTTGTGGACATAAGAATATTGTTAATAACATAAATATTTGATGTAATTTATTAAACTCGAAAAGTGATTAAAAAAAAAATTATAAAAAGAAAAAAGAACCAATTTTTTATTCAAATTATTGTAAAATAAAAATACAAAATTACAACTTTTTTTTTAATTACCAAAAAAAAAAATTGTGAATTTTTGTGGACATAAAAATATTATTAATAGCATAAATATTTGATGTAATTTAATAAACTCGAAAAGTGATTAAAAAAAAAATTATAAAAAGAAAAAAGAACCAATTTTTTATTCAAATTATTGTAAAATAAAAATACAAAATTACAACGTTTTTTTTTAATTACCAAAAAAAAAAATTGTGAATTTTTGTGGACATAAGAATATTGTTAGTAACATAAATATTTGATGTAATTTAATAAACTCGAAAAGTGATTAAAAAAAAATTATGAAAGGAAAAAAATCCAAGTTTTTATTCAAATTATTGTAAAATGAAAATACAAAATCACAACTTTTTTTTTTAATTACCAAAAAAAAAAAAATTGTGAATTTTTGTGGACATAAGAATTTGATGTAATTTAATGAACTCGAAAAGTGATTAAAAAAAAAACTTATAAAAAGAAAAAAGAACCAATTTTTTATTCAAATTATTGTAAAATAAAAATACAAAATTACAACTTTTTTTTTAATTACCAAAAAAAAAAATTGTGAATTTTTGTGGACATAAAAATATTATTAATAGCATAAATATTTGATGTAATTTAATAAACTCGAAAAGTGATTAAAAAAAAAATTATAAAAAGAAAAAAGAACCAATTTTTTATTCAAATTATTGTAAAATAAAAATACAAAATTACAACTTTTTTTTTAATTACCAAAAAAAAAATTGTGAATTTTTGTGGACGTAAAAATATTATTAATTGCATAAATATTTGATTTTTGTACGTGTGCGTTAAACACAGTAAAAAAATCAAACATTTTTTAGATCGACATTTTTAACGATTTATCGACACCGATTTCACAGCCAATTTCTACTTGAAATTGTGACACAATTTTTCATCACGGCTCTCTTTCTCTCTCCCTCTTTTTCTTTTGCCTTTTGATAATAATAATAATCAGAGGTAATCTTCAGCATCATCTTATCATCGCGCAGCTCAATAGATTTTGCGCGCAAGTAATCCAATGAGCTCTCCAGCGAAACGACCACGGATGTTAGTCGTGCTGTTATAATCCATCACAGCTTACAACAAGTAGCACTGATAGATTAGTCCAATTTAACTATCGCCGACCTTTGAACAGACTCCTCTAGGAAAAAACGTCACGATTCGTATCACTGAAGCTGTAACGAAAAAGAACATATATATATATATATATATATAACTTATTTGAAGCACAAAAAAGAATAGTCATCGCTTCAAAGCAAAAAAATTCAATAAAAACGCTAAGAACCAATTTTTTTTCAAAATTCTTTGAAAAAAAATTGACAAACTTAATTAAAAAACTTAAATTTAAAAAAAATTGTGTTTATAAATTGTAATTAAAATAAATATTTTTCTGTAAAAAATTTTCGTTTCTGAAAATACGTTATAAATCACCTAACAAATTTTGCAAAAAATTCGTATTATTAGAACCAAAAAAAAATATAAATATAAAAATAAAATATATATATATATATATATATATATATATAACTGCTTTGCAGCACAAAAAAAATCATCGCTTCAAAGCAAAAAAATTCAATAAAAACGCTAAAAACCAATTTTTTTTTCAAAATTCTTTGAAAAAAAATTGACAAACTTCATTAAAAAACTTAAATTTAAAAAAAAAGTTGTGTTTATAAATTGTAATTAAAATAAGTATTTTTTTGTAAAAAATTTTCGTCTCTGAAAATACGTTATAAAACACCTAACAAATTTTGCAAAAAATTCGTTTTATTAGAGCCAAAAAAAAAAAATAAATATATATATATATACAACTGTTTTGCAGCACAAAAAAAAATCATGGCTTCAAAGCAAAAAATAAAATAAAAGCTCTAAGAACCAATTTTTTTTCAAAATTCTTTGAAATAAAATTGTCAAAATTAATTTAAAAAAAAATTGTGTTTCTAAATTGTAATAAAAATAAATATTTTTCAGTAAAAATTTTTCATTTCTCAAAATACGTGTCAAATTTTGCAAAAAATTCGTTTTATAAGATCCAAAAAAAAAAAAAAATAAAAAAATTGTAAAATTTTCCTCTTAAAATATGTCTCGCTATTATCATCAATAAAACCATTAAAAAAAAAAAAATTCAATTTGCCATTTAAAAAATTGTCTGCTTTCTCTCTTTTTTTTTTTTTTTTATAAATTTTCGAGAAAAACAATGATCAGTGGAATCCGGAGTCTGAGGACGCACACGTGATAAGCCTCTTATCCTAATAAAGCACGAGTCGACAAAGCTGCCTGATAAGCTGGCACACAGAGATGACGATTGGGAATCCTCAGCACATGTAAAGTGTCGTGTCGGGATTGGTTAAAGCAAACGTTGGCCCACGTGAAGTCAAGCCAATGTGGAGTTTGCCAGAGTGTGATATTCATCGCATTATATATACATCGACTGATGTATTACATATCCATTTATATAGTGTAAAAGGCGGTGCTTTTAAGCCATGTCATCCATAAACTGATAATAATGTGGACGTAGAATTGACGATACTGTCTCTCACTCTATTTAACTACAGTGAACAGTACAACGGCCAAACGAGACTCGATCGAATCGAGAAGCCATAAGTACCACTCGTGTTGCTTCTCTGACACTCGCACGTGATTATTTGAGAGCACGTTTCAACGATAATGCGAACGTGATCGCTCGATGATAAATATTCTACGAAAGCGTGTGGCCGTTCAAACACCTGTTGGTGGATAATTTCCCATATACATTGAGCGCTCAATTGATAATACATTAAAACAACAACAAAAATCTATGCTATGTATATTTATATATATATATATATATTGACGGGGAGAGATCATATGCAATAAAAGTGAACATATACCTGTTCTTAATCGGTTGATTATTATTACCACCATTTCAGCCTACCGCGATTACCTCTTGTCTCTCGTGGATTAAATTTATTCCACGAGACTCGATTGCTCGCGTTCACTGTACGACCACGTGTGAGAAAAAAGCCAGCGAGATGTTTGCATGAACAACAACAAAAAAAAAAAAACGAAGAAACGGAGAATAAAAAATAGCGGTCATTAAAATTCATTGTAAACACAAGATTTCGTCATTTTTCTCGAATCCCATAAATTTTCTTAAAATTATTTTCTTCGGCGATTCGTAAATTTCGAATCATTGAATTGCCAATAGAGCGACTCTACCCAAGTTCCGACTCTACCCAAGTTCCGACTCTACCCAAGTTCCGACTCTACCCAAGTTCCGACTCTACCCAAGTTCCGACTCTACCCAAGTTCCGACTCTACACATGTCTGGACTCTACACATGTCTGGACTCTACACATGTATTGACTCTACACATGTCCCGACTCTACCCATGTTCCGACTCTACCCATGTCCCGACTCTACCCATGTCTCGACTCTACCCATGTCTCGACTCTACCCATGTCCCGACTCTACCCATGTCCCGACTCTACCCATGTCTCGACTCTACCCATGTCTCGACTCTACACATGTCCCGACTCTACCCATGTCTCGACTCTACCCATGTCTCGACTCTACCCATCTCTCGACTCTACCCATCTCTCGACTCTACCCATGTCTCGACTCTACACATGTCCCAACTCTACCCATGTCCCGACTCTACCCATGTCTCGACTCTACCCATGTCTCGACTCTACCCATGTCTCGACTCTACACATGTCTCGACTCTACCCATGTCCCGACTCTACACATGTCCCGACTCTACCCATGTCCCGACTCTACCCATGTCCCGATTCTACACAAGCACAAGTTCAACAAGAGCGAAAGTCTTCATAACAAAACTCTACACAGGCAGAATTCCAAGAAAAAATAAAAATCGATAATCAATAAAAATCAGTCAGCGCTGAACAAAGTTATGAACCACGAGAAACAAATGTAACAGACATATATTCGCTTTAAATAAATATTTTCCAAGCTCGAGGCGAGAGCATAAAGAAAAAAAATACAATGTTTAAAATACCAGTTGCGGGTGTAGCTATTAATGAACCCAATAGATATATGTCTGACGCATGTAAAGTGTAATTACAAATGCAGTGATTGGTTTCCATAAGCGCCCGGGGTAAAGATAACCGGAGCGAATAAGTAAAACCAGTGAGTTGCGGGAAATTTACACACGTTGTGAGTATTAAGTTTATGCATAGCTACGTGATTTATATATTCAACATCGCAGTAATTTCATCTCTGGCAGTAATCGCGTCATCCGGTAATACAGCGGCGGGATTATGCAGCGAATTACCACCTCAATATACATATGCAACCAGCACACGGCGATGACACTCAAAGCGGAGTGCCACTGACGCTCGGATAACGAAGACTTATATATCCCAGTGAACGGGCGATAAGAGATATGAATTTAGTCAGGGTAACACGCGACATCTGCGGCAAAGACACTCGTTTATTTTTATTTTTTTTTTTTTGTAATATAACACCTCGCTGTTAATGCAGCGATTGGTAATTCAGAAAATTGGAATATCGATGGTCGGTAATGTAGATTTGCACCTTGCCGACTGTAGGTAATGCGATATTTTCCTTTTTCGTATCATTTGTGGCAAAAATTAAACTATCAGTCGCCACAGATGAATGGCTTAATCATCCTCTGCACTAATTTACTTTCGTTACGTGACACATTTTGCTGTTAATGCAGCGCTCGATAATTCAGAACATCGGAATATCGACAGTCGGTAATGTAGATTTGCGCCTTACCGACTGTGGGCAATGCTGTATTCTCCTTTTTGTATTAATGTAGCGTAAATTATAGTATCTGTGGCGACCTATAGATTACGCCATTCTACCTAGTCAGCTTTTATACTAGAGTCGTGCAATAAATACGAGAAAAACTGTTTTACCTTCATGATTATTATTAAGTAAAAAGATGTCTTACTGCAAAATTGGTCGATGCAATTGGTATTAGATTTGCAATTCTGTATTATATTCGCTGCCTAAATAATTTTTTGCATATTACAGAAAATGTAAAATTCAGATATATGTATTTTTAAAATTTTATTCATTGTCGAAGGTTGAATATGAGTTCGTTCGTTCGAACACCTTTAAAACTTAAGTCTGAATATTTGACTAATGCAAAAATCGAACGCAACGAAATATTTAAATATAAATTTGAGTTTAAAAAAAAATGTTTATATTTTTCAATAATTTTCAAATTTTTGTTATATATTGATATGTTGAAGTCATCGAAGTTTATTCATTATTTATGTCAGAATAATTAACTAGGATTAATTGTTTATTTTTATTTAAGGCTATTTTTTAATTTAATAATTTTTTTATGACAATTCTCAGATTTCAAGATTTTTTCGTTAATCCCTTTTAGATTTAAGAATTCAGAAATTAAAATCTTGACAAAAATACAAATACAAAATTCAGTTCAGAAAAATACAAAAATACGAATTTCAGTTCTTTTTTTAAACCCAAAAAAAAAATGTTACGACAATTCACAAATACCAAAATATTTATTATCATTATTTATATCTCACAATGTCCGACATTAAAATCTTAACGAAAAATTAAATATAACCACAGCTTCGTCCAAAACGAAGAGAACAAAGTATTTAGATACAAATTTCAGCTGGATATTTCCAAAATCATTTTTTTTGTCAATATTTATTGTTATCTCCTTTAGATTTAACAATTATGACATTAAAATCTTTCGAAAAATGAAACACGCATCAGCTTTCACCGAAACGAACGATAATACCCACAATATTTGAATACAAATTACAGTTCTTTTTTTAAATCCAACAAAAAATTTCCAACGAAAATATTTATTACTCATCGCCCTTTAGATATCGTACACCGATAAAGCATTTTCAAACGCCGGTCTCTGCGAACTATTTCATATTACGCGCATGCGCGTAGCGTCTCTCTATCTCTCTCTCTCTCTCTCACTCATATACAGAAACGCAGCGCTGAATGGACGGAGTGTTGGGTTCGGTAGAGTACCTATATATCCTATACATACATACATACATATATACATCGCTCGAATGGGGTGTTAGCGGAGTCCCTGAACTGGTTGGACGCGGCCCCCGAGAGGGCCAAGATGGCGAGTGCGCTGCTTAGTTGTGTACGCGGCGTGACTCGTGACTCTCCGGCATCATCGTCGCGTTAAAAATCCGTGGTTCTTTTTTTTTCTGTGTGACACTCGCGTCATAATGTGCTCGCGTGAAATCCCGAGTGTCCACGCTGTTGGTGAATCGTGCGAGACGCGACAACGTTCGCGAATCTCGATGTAGAAATTCGCACATCTTTTGTTTTTAATTTCGTGGAAACAAAAAGCGGTTACAAATAAGGAAGAGAGAAAGAAAAAACGTGGAATTTTGCTTGTCGTTTTTTTTTCTTCTTTTGTTTCGATTATTCGGCCGCTGAGCGACGGAACGTTTGTATATATATATATATAAATTTTTAATTCGACAGTTGGCGAAAAGGGTAAAAGAGAGAGAGAGAAGAAAAAACGTTTTTGGTGTAAAAACGGATAAGTGAATTTGAGTGAACGAGGTGTGCGCGCGGTTTAGTCCCAAAGGGTATTTTATATATATATATATATATAAGCAGTGAAAGTAAACAAACCGAGAGAGGATGAGCGCCCCGGCGCCGAGCGTCGTCGTCGAGCCGGGCGGTCTTCTCGCACCATCTGAAGCCGATCTCGAGGCCATTATCGAAGAAAAAAATCGTCTTATTGCACGACAATACAGTGAGATCGAGAGACTACAGCGCGAGCTTGCCGATGTTATCGGTGAGCGCGATGCCCTCGTGTGCGAGGTGTCGAAATTCAAGTTCGAGCTCGAGATGAACGATCTTAAACGTCTTCACGATGACAGGTACGTGATACGTTAATTTTCATCATTCAGCCGAGTTTTCGATGCTTCTTCATTTTAGCAGGCCTTGAGAATTTTTTTTTTTTCCTCGTAAAAAGGAAGCTTTTGTTACTCATGAAATTGTATTTTTTGTCATTTTCGTAATGCTTAAATATGAAGGTTTTATGGTTTTCTATTAAAAGGAATTATTGTTATTATTTTTTATACTTTTTCATCGAACGAATTTTTTCGTACCTGATTTCACAGATGAGTGCACAAAGTAGGAAATAATATGTAGAAAAAGCCATAATTTGAGGAATTAAAAAAAACTAATAAGTTTGTGTTAATAATTAGCGTCATTTATTTTTTTTTTATATATTTTTATTTTCGATGTATTTACTTTCAATGTGGATGAAAAAAAATGCATCAGAGATTATGTGACTTTAAAACATTTTTAATAATAATAATAATAATAATAGTAATGCTGAGATTTTCATAATTCGGAAATGTGAGCATTTTAAGCTTTCGATGAAAAATAATTATAGTTTCTTTTTTTTTTCGAGAATTATTTTAACTACGTTTTGTTTGAATTAATGTGTTCATCCCTAATATCAATAATAATAATAATAACAGTAATGCTGAGATTTTCGTAATTCTGAAATGTGAATATTAAAAATTTTCTCTGGAAAATAATTACAGCTTTTTTCTCAAAAATTATTTTAACTACATTTCGTGTGAATTAATGTGTTCATCCCTAATTTCAGTAATAATAATAACAGTAATGCTGAGATTTTGGTAATTCTGAAATGTGAATATTACAAATTTTCTCTGAAAAGTAATTATAGCTTTTTTTTCAAAAATTATTTTAACTATATTTTGTGTTCATCCCTGATTTATCATATTTCTGTGGATAAATATCAAATGAAAATATTTTGAAAAATCCATAATTCGAATTTTTTTTTTTCGACTTAATACACGATTGACTTTACTGTACCGCGAGAACTACCTTAAATGCATTTGTGTATGATTTCCAGCCGCAAAGACTTATTCGACAAGTGTTCGTGATACAAGGAATAGATAATTCTTATCTAATCTAAAGCATTATTTTGAAGGCTTACATATTACTAGCCTTTCGATATAAACATCGGTGTGTTTTGTGACATTCATGAAAAAGTAATGTGTCTAAAAATATATACACAAAACTTTTTCATTTTTTTTTTAATTACGAAAATATATATAAGAACAAAGAGAGCATAGATTTAATTAGAAACCACATTTTAAAACATAAAATCTTGAAAAAAGGATTATCAACTTTAAAAAAAAAAAAAAGTTATTTTCTAAAAAAAAAGTCAATATAATTAATAATATTCTAATATAATTCTTTATTCACAAAAATTAGCATTCAGATTTAATAAAAATAATTTTTTTTCCTACACACACATACTTTCGCTTCTCCATTAAACATTTTGAAGCATAAAAAAGCTTTTAAAACAAAAATGACAAACTAATTCCTCTAATCAGGAAGCAAAAAAAAAAAATTCTATATTATAGTCAAAGCGTGGCTATCTCGGGTTTCAAATCAATATTGTAAACCGAAGACGCTCAAATGCGCGATGAGGTAAATATGATAACGGGCTGATTATAGCACCTCAGTTGTATAGATTAGTGCGGATAATGATAGCGTGTGATACATCGATGGACACGCGATCACGACGAGTGATTATAACGCAGAGAATCCGCTCTCAGTTGCTCAAGGACTTCAATGCCTGGCATGCCAAGAGCATCTCTCTGCGCTCTGCATTAGCACTAAAACATCAAAAAATAATCTGTGATGAAAATTTTGTACCAACGCATTCAACGAAATAATTTCGGCATTTTCGCGAAATATTTCTGCCAGAAATTAAGAGATGTGGATGCCGACGATTGTATCAACGTGTTCATTTATAAGTGTAATATTTATGAACATAAAATATGCTCTTAAATACTTCCTTCGAATTTTTTTTTTTAGGCGACTCAGCATTGGATTTTTTTTCTCGCGTTATTTTTGCGACGTGAAATTAATTTTATAGAGCTACATTTTTTGTTTTTGCTTTTAGAAGAAAATTTGTTTAAAAAAAAAAAAACAGAGATTTGCATGTCAGGACACTTTAAAAAAAAAAAATTTTGTCAGTTTAGACAAAAGAAAATTGGTACCAAATTTGGTGACGATCGGTAAAGAGGATTTTATAGCAATTTTCATTTTTTTTTTTTTCGAAATTATATTTTTATTTCAAAGATATAAGAAATAGTAAACTTTTTATTTAAAAAAAAAAAAAAGATTGTGAAAAATTTCAAGTTTTCTTAAAATAAGAATACAAAATTCTAATCTATTATACTTTGAACAGATGATTTATATTCTTTCTAAAAAAAAACTCGACAAAAAATCGCATTAATTCGAGAATCTCTGTTGTGGAATTAATTAATTTCATATACGTAAATACCCAACATTCAAAATCATACGATTATTATGTTAAAAAAATAATTGCTGCCATTATCATTTGAAAATATTATAAATAACTTTCCACAGCTTAGCTGAATATTAATTGGAATCAATTAACATTCAAGTGATGCACATTCAAAGCACAAACGACTAATTAATTATTTCTGAATTTAATTACCAGATTTGTAATTAGCAATTTAAATTTAGTAAACTGTGTATTTTGCAGTTCAAACGCAATGCTCGATGTATTGAAATATGTTTGAAATCAAAATTATAATTATTTCAAATATTTTTTTCTTTTTTACAAATTCAATGAAAGATTTATTAAAATCTTTTTAGAAAAATTCGAAAATTGAGGAAATTGCCTTTTAAGTGTAAAAAAAACACGTTATTCAATTTTTAAAAAATTCTTTTTATTTATTTTTATATATTTAAAAAAAATATACAATATTTTATGCGGAGAATAATTTTCAATCGAATTAGTATTTAATAAAACGACGATATCCCACACGTTTTTATTTTTTTTTTTTTTACAAGCCCTTCTAATTCTAATATAGTGCTTTGGAATATTCCAAAGCAAAGGACCCACGTTTTATTATAACGTGTAACAGGAATGCGTCTATAACACACTAACTAGATATATATAACTATAGCGTTAGCTCTTCTAACTGACACCGCCAGTACAGCGGTTACACGTTGAGTAATAAATCTCAAACTAGGCCGACGGAGAGAGAGATGTACCGATTTCATATACAATTTAATGTGCCCCATCATAAGCTCGTTATACATGCGCGCGATGCTCTAATTCGCTCTCACTCAATTCCATTCAGCGCTGAACGTGTGGTGCATTAGAAAAAAAAAAAAAAAAAAAAAAAAAAATTGCTCGCAACTGTACGAAACGACGGAAAGTATCGTAACACGAAAGAAAGCAAAGGTATAATGGGGATCATTGACTGGAACGAAAAGTTAAGCACTGGAAAATTTGCAAACAATCAACGCCATTTTTGTATGGAAAAAAAAACAAATTTCTGTTAAAAGTCGAAATGCATGTGAATTAAAATAATTGCAGAGCTTTTTTTTTTATAAATTCTCTTCCAAAGGTATTGAGTTAAAAAAAATATTACAAATATTTTTTTTTTACATAAGAAAAAAGACGAGATTTTTTTGAAATTTTCTGAAAAATAATTTTTTTTAATTCTTAAGGAATAAAATTGAAAGAAAAATTCAATTAAATACATGTTAATAAAAATTGAAAACAGCTTTTCAAACTTTATGAGAGATTTTTTTTTTAATGTCTATGAAAAGTCGAAATTCATATAAAATAAAATAATAAAATAGTTAAATATAAAAGCAAATGAAATGTCTGCAGATTAAAGTAAAAATACATTTTTCTCATATTTTCTGATAGATTTTTTTTTAAATGTCAATGCAACGTCGAAATCTATAATGAAATAAAAAACAATGGAATACCTACAGAAAAATAAATGACCATTCTTTGAAAAGTGATAAAAATTGAAGTATAAAAGCAAAAGAAATGAACTTAAATGTGGATAAAAATCGAAAACTGCTTCTCTGGCTTTACGAAAGAGGTTTTATTTATTTTTTTCTTTTTTTTTTTTTTTTATCGATAATCGAACCCTATTGCGTGTTTCTTGATGCGTGTGGCTGACGTTCGGCATCACCGTCGCTGGGTTCGAAACAGTTATTATCGCGTGCTTACCCGCTCGCAGTATGACGATGGGATGAAAAGCGTTCCGGGCCATTACCAACACACAATTAACTACGCGGCGAATAACCCCTGTGGGTGCGGTCAAAATAATTAATATAGTACATCTCTGTTGGCGCCGCGGGTTTCTATGGGCTTTACTACCCGTGCTTTCACGCTCTTCCTATTGTATACAAAACGTGAACCAACATCGCCCGGCACCTACTTTACGCCCCCCCGAACAATAACAATAATAATTAGTGTTAGTGAAAATAATTCCGTGATTTTTGGTCTGCTGTATGAATTATTCATCGGTGATATACGATATTTGTTGTTTGTAACAATAGGACGTCCGATTGGCAACTCGTGATAACATGGACCATTTTTTTTTTATTCTAAACATTACATGATTCTAAAAAGGAGAGCCTTTTTTAGAATCTGTTAAAAAAAAATTCATTTTTTTGGGTAAATCACTGAAAATGATTTGATTTTAATAAAATGTTTATACACTTTTTTTTATAAACATAGTTTTTATTCATAGAAAATAAAATTCGTGAAACAAGAATTTTTAGTGATTTCAAAAGTAACGAATTTCATTCATTTGTTATTGATTTAAATAATAATGATAATGAAAAAAAAAAAAAGTTCTAATTCATTTTATTTTCGTGGTATTTTGTTATGAATTTTTTTTTTTTACATTTTCATGATTCCAGAAAAATGTTTACACATTTTCTTATTTTTAAAAACCACCACAGTTTTCATTAAAAAAAGAAAATAAAATAAAATGTTTATTTTTTTGTGGAAATCGCTAATAATGTTGATTTCAATAAAATGTTTATACACTTCTTTACCAACACAGCTTTTATTCAATAAAAAATATATATATTAATGTATCGAATAAAAAAAAATGCCAATTTACTTTATTTTCGTGGCACGTTGCTATGAAATTTTGTAAAACATTTGTATGACTTCAAAAAAATGTTTGGACATTTTATTATTTTTAAAAACAGCCACACTTCCCATAAAAAAAAATAAAATAAAATAGAAATAAAGGAATCACGTAATAAACAAGACAATTGTAATAATCTTATTTAATTATTTATTATTATACCCAATTATAAATATATACACTATATATAAGCAAAATGAAAGGTAAAAAAGAAATGTTGCTGTAATTTTGACAGTAAAGATATATTTTAAAATATTTCCTCAAAAAAAAAAAGCATAAAACGAGGCACGTGGATGAGACAACAAAAAATGATTCCTTTTCTTATTTTCGTTGCATTTCACTTATGACGAATTCCCACAATTCGCAGCACAAAGACACTTGTCTACACACACACACACACACACGTCTGTCTGTCCTCTGTTATATCATTACTTATTAATGCCACGTGTGTCTCTCTCTGCGGTGAAGTAATGAGTATGCCTTTGCAGCATACAAAGATATGCGTAACGCGGAGAGCGCTTTCCTACCCCGCGCTACACATCACGTCCGACGGGAAGAATGAATCGCGTTGGCACACGAGGGTTAAGACACTTTTATACCATCAGCGACGGTGGCAGCGTCAGCCCACCAGCTCTTCACTGCGCGTTTGCCGACTTCTTTTCTCTCTCGCTCTCTCACTCTGTCTCTCTTTTTTCTTCTTCTTTCGCTTCGCACATTCTTCACCGTAAAACGCCGCCTGGGGAACGCTCGCCCGTACTTAAATATACTTTATATATTTGTCCTTGTAAACCGCAGGTGCTTCCAAGAGTCGTACTAGACTTAGTCATAATTCTATAGTCTCCAAAAACTGCGAGAATATCCTAAAGTAAAAGTCTTTTTTTTTTTCCATCCGGCAATTT
Organism: Perithous albicinctus; assembly: GCA_964016905.1. Taxonomy (NCBI): domain Eukaryota; kingdom Metazoa; phylum Arthropoda; class Insecta; order Hymenoptera; family Ichneumonidae; genus Perithous; species Perithous albicinctus. Next base: position 36,741,504 of record OZ024688.1, on the reverse strand, counting down.
GGCTTGCATAAAAAAAAGTTTGTCTCAAATTTCGCCTGGATTTCGAATGAAGCAAATTGGACAAAATACCATGAATTATTGGCAAATGTCTCTTTAAACATATATTACGAAAGAGAAATGTTCTTTTATTCTCAAATTTACTTTTTTATTAATGTCAGTGTGTAGATAAGATTTTTTTTTTTTTTTTTTTTCGGTAATTCGTTGAAATGTATATTCGAGGATTTATAATTTATATATGTTATTGTATAAATATTTTAATATATAAGAAATTATTAAAGTTGTAAGATTTTATTGTTTTACGAAACATAGATTTGCGCTATAATTAAAATTCAGAAATAATTGTTTTGTAATCAAAAGAAAAGTTGATTTTACTGTAATAGAAAGCAAAAATTAATGATTATAGTCTAATCGTTCTATTTTGTTTTTTTTTTTTGTGGATCTTCATTAGAATTATTTTTTGCGATAATTTAAATATTTAAATACTTAACGAAACGAATATTTGTGGTACAATTAATTTTCTAATTATTGTTTCATAATAAAAAAAAATTAATTTCACAAAAACAGAAAATAAAAATTAATTATCGACATTCAAATATATTTCTAATTTTTTTTTTCTTTTTTCTGTAATTTCATCTGACCGATTTTTTGCAGTAACTAAAATATTAAAATATTTTTATTTTTTAATAATTGATACAAACAATCGTTGCAGAATAATAATAATAATTCAATAAATCTCTGTATGTAATAAATATATATCATATGGCGTGAAATTGGCCGAGGATTCACTTGAAAGTTTGACCGTTGGATGTGGTTGATCCGGTCGATGATCTTGACCCCAAAATACCTGCTGGTCGTTTCTGCAAACTCTGCTCAACCGATCCGAATCTCCCTGATATTATACATAAGGTGCTGATCCTGTAATTTTTGCTCGAGCGAAACGAAAACACCTTTCGCGTATCGTCCATGCGCGGGGCAACGATGCAGAGCTGAATAATATTGTGAATCACTTTTGAGGTGTTTAATTTCTGTAAAACGTTTCACACGACTTCGGTGGAAAGTTTTAATTATACATTCGTGTTTTATGATGAGAAGAAAATGAGGATAAATATGAATATCTGAAATTAATATTAAATCTCCAATAAACATTTTGCTATTTGAAAATATTTTGAAATAAATTAAATTTTAGTTCAATCGTACACATTATTATTAGTATTAAAAAATCAGATGTTTCGAATTTCCAAATATTCTTTGTTTTACATTAATTTTAATGAAAAGTATTTGTCCAGAAACATCCACATTTTTTAAAATTATTTGTCTAAAAAAAAAAGAAAAAAAAATATTGAAGTTTCTATTCTCAAAAATAAGTAGAGACAAAAATTGTTATTACAGTTTATTTGTATTTTCAAAAATATAAAACCTACAATAAACGTTTCGCTATTTAAACGTGTTTTTTTTTATTATTAATATTAAAAAATCAGACTTTCGAATTTTCAAATATTCTTTGTTTTACATTATTTAAAAAAAATTATATTATCCAAAAACATCCAAATTATTTAAATTATTTCTCTTAAAAAAAAAAAAAAAAAAAAAAAACTGAAATTTCTATTTTCAAAAATAAGTAAAAAAAATTGTTATTATTTTTTTGTTCATTTTTTGACATTTTTTTGTTTCCAAGTTTGTTGAAAATATTTATAAAATATCAATTTATGGCAAAGATTTTTTTTTTTTTTTTTTTTTAGAATAATTGGAAGAAAAAAAATTCCAATTTTTTAGCTTTGAAGACCCGACTCGTGTTATTGACGTAATAATATAATAATGATAATAATCAAGGCGATTCACCGGTTGATGCTGCGAACAGCGAGCGAAAACAAACGTGACCTTGGCCCTTAATTCCTTCACCTTCTATACATGTATGTTGTCGAACAACAAAGTAAGTTTCAACGAAGCACGACGAAGAACGACGTTGGTACATAAAGGGCAGCCCTGTATCAATACACAAAGGGGCCCCCGAAGCTATTTAATCAATTTTCAATAAACATTGCCAGCAGAGCCTCGCCCGTGAAAATTCCATGCTCTCGATTGTACTCTCTGCGAAGTTTTGCAACGTTTCGTTCATGCCCAGCTGGAATATTATATTGAAAAAAAGAAGAAGAAGAAAAAAAAAAAATAGAAGACAGAAAATTACGTGTGGAAAGTGAGAGGACGAATTTGAGAGCGTTGGCAATAAGCCTTGAATGAAAACCGAAGCTGCGCTCATGCATGCATCAAAAAGCATTTCAGCTCTGGATGCGACCTTGACTCTTAGCAAAACGAATTCAATAAACGTTCGATACAATTTTGCAATATAAAACGTCTGGCGGAACGTCTGGCATGGCAAACCTCACTCACTTCCTCGTCACTCTCGAAGAAAACACGATAACCATTCATGCGATAAGATTTAATATCTTATATTTGAAAAATAAAAAAGAAAAAAATTCCTGCGCAGTGAGGCCAGAGGTATAAAGTGAAAAGGAAGTATAGTAAAGACGTCTGATAAATGATACATTTTCATGTTGAGAAATAGTAGCATTTTTTTTTTTTGGTGATTATCAGCCATAAGGAAAATTAATTAAAAAATATATTTTTACTACATATTTAATTTTGATATATTTTTTTTTAATAAATATTTAATTTTTTTTAATTCAAATTTTATTCTTTTTAAATGAGAAGAATGTGCTACTTTTTTCTCAAACATAAAAATATATATATTTTTTTTAATGCTTGCACCTAAATTTTTGGAAATATTAAAAATATTTTTTTAAAATCCTTTTTATGTAATTATTATATATTTAAGATATATTTTTTTACTAAATATTTAATTTAATTTTTTTTTCATTTAAAATTTATTTTAAAAAATGGCAAAAATGTGCAACTGTTTTTCTCATACATAAAAATAGTTTTTGTTTTAAATGCTTGCATCTAAATTTTTGGAAAGTGTTTAAATATTTTTAAAAATCCTTTTAATATAATTATTATATATTTAAGATACATTTTTTTTCACTAAACATTTAATTTAATTTTTATTTCATTAAAAATTCATTTAAAAAAATGACAAAAATGTGCTACATTTCTCACACATAAAAATAGTTAAAAAAAAAAAAATGCTCGCACCTAAATTTTGGAAAAAAAAAAATTATTCGTAAGAAATAGTAAAACTTGGTTATTTCTAGATTGCATATTAATTCTCTTTTCTTAAATTCAAATGACGTCGAATGAAATTATAATTTACGAAGATTTCGACGATATATTATGATAAAAATGTACAATAACGACACGTGCGATATAAAACAGACCTTGGATAAAGTCCGCTGATGCTGAAAGCATCCCGCAATATAACCCTTTCCATCGAGTATATAGGAGAGCAAGGTTAACCCCTATCGAACCTTGACCGTGTAGTACCTGTTTGGCATCCAATATAACCGAACAGGAGGGGTGAAGTTGTGAATACTGCGAGAGGCTCTCGC